>CM044546.2:30653204-31365704 GCA_024416835.2 Perccottus glenii | reverse complement strand
AGTTTCTGGAGTTGTAGTCTTATAGCTGCTCTGCAAGTGTTTCCCTCTGGCTTTAATAGAGCATGTGTGTATGTATATGTATAGTACGCGTGGTCTTGTTATAGTCGACCAGTCTGTTCTGTCACTTCAGTCTCCTCCTCTGCTTTTACTCAGACCTCTTCTCTCTGGGTTTCTTTAGATTGCATCACTTCCTTCTGCTGCACATTTCTTTGGCTCGTGTCCAGTCACTGCTCAGTGGCGGGAAACTCACTCCTACATTGTGAAAATGTGTACAATGAATGAACCAGGCTTTGTTGACAGTCCTGTATAAAATACCACTGCCATAGTCCTATTCTAGTCCTACATTAGTACTGGTCTAGTCCTGTTCTAGTCCTACATAAGTCCTGGTCTAGTCCTACATAAGTCCTGGTCTAGTCCTACATAAGTCCTGGTCTAGTCCTACTTAAGTCCTGGTCTAGTCCTACTTAAGTCCTGGGCTAGTCCTACTTTAGCCCTGGTCTAGTCCTGGTCTAGTCCTACTTTAGTCCTTGTCTAGTCCTACTTTAGCCCTGGTCTAGTCCTGGTCTAGTCCTACTTTAGTCCTCATCTAGTCCTACTTTAGCCCTGGTCTAGTCCTACTTTAGTCCTCATCTAGTCCTACTTTAGCCCTGGTCTAGTCCTACTTTAGTCCAGGTCTAGTCCTACTTTAGTCCTGGTCTGGTCCTTGTTTAAGTATATTTTTATCTCTTAGTTTTATTTTTATTTTTATAACTTCCATCTCTTAAACAAACCTTCCCTTTTCGTTTCTCTTTAATGTAATTTCTTACAGGGCTCTGCTGTTATGCTGTAATGCAACTGTAACTGTCTCTGCCTGTAAGCCCCAACCAGTCTTCCTCCTGATTGGACGTGTGTGTGTTATAACCCCGCCCTCTTCACTCCTGATTGGCTGGTGTAGTTTTTGGCGCCTTCCTGGGCTCCTTGTGACTTAGCTTTGGTTGAAAGGGGTGGTTACTGTGATGACATTCTGAGCAACAAAACAAGACCAGGACTTACGTGGGTCACACTGGGTTTTTGCGAAGAGGCATGAAACAAAAATGTAAACATAAAACCTGGGAATAAACCAAGACTAAACTAGGATTCAGTTAAGACTAATCCAAGATTGGACCAGGACTAAGGAAGTAGTCACATGTTATGAAAACAGGTCTTAAAATTGGAATCATTAAAGATTTAACTAAACAGAGGACTAAACCAGGACTTAACTCTGGATAAACTAGGCCTAAAAAAAGCTCATCAAAGGTAAACTCAAAACTGAGGACTTAACTCTGACTAACTCAGGACTGAAACAGGACTGAACACAAAACTTGGACAAACAAAGATAAACTTGTGGACATAATCCTTGGAATAAACCAGGACTAAACCAGGAAATAACTATAACTAGACAAAAAAGAAGAAACAAAACCAGAGTGTTTCATAAAACTCGCTCAGAAAAGTGTGGCATACAGCATGAATTCTAGCTTGTGTTAGTATAAACATAGTAGTTGAGGCTTAGCCAGTTCTATAAAGACCACCCGTACTAAGCCGTCTGCATAAGTTTCCAGTGCCTGTAAGCCTGTTTTATGGAACAGAAATGACAAAATGAGCCAGACTTATCCAAATAAGCCTGGCTTATTGGGTTAGCTAGTTTTATGGAACAGCCATCTGCAGGTACTCTTTCAGGGATTAACCCAAGACAAAAGAAAGACTAAATTAGGATTTAACCAAGACCAGCTTTTTGCTTGAGATGAACGTTTTTGCCATTGAAACAAACTACACAAGGACTAAACCAAGACTAAACTGGGGATTAGGCTACAACAAGGCCCAAGACTCAACCTAGACTTTGCACCACCAAACCAGAACTAAATCAGGACTAAACCCAGGATCAAACTGGACTGGTTTAACTCAGGATTAAAAGATCAAAACCTAACTAAACCAGAGCTAAACAAAGCCTAAACCCTGGATTTAGCCAAGACTATAGATTACACTCTTGACTAAAACTAGCTCAATTCCAGGACAAAGCCAGAGCTAAACATGGACTACACAAGACTAAACCAGATCAATAAAGTTTTTTGATTTCCTCACTTATCTCATATTTAAAACAGGGGTTTTCCAGGTAACAGCTTCCAGGTGTTCCTGACCGAACCTCTTGTGCGGCAGGGGCTCAGTGCCAGTTTGTTCAGAGTCTGTTGGAGATAAAAAACGGCAGCTGGTCGGCACTGTGTGTGTTTTTATTTCAACCGAACATCAATGAGTGGACTGAAGCCAAACGGAGCACGGTGACACAGGACTCAAAGTTCAGGACAGAAGATTAGAGAAAAAACATAGAAGAACATAGGTGAACGGGTGCAAACTAACTCTGGTGCAACATTGGCTCCTAGTGGATAAAAATATAACTGCAAATGGTTCTTTAAAATATGAGGAGAAATGTACACGCTTATAGCTCCTAACCAAATGTACAAAGAGAAATTTGGGTGAATTTGTGTTTAGATAAAAGGTGTATTATATAGCTGTATATTCAAACAAATGTTATTGTACTGAGTCAGTAACATGTCCAACTGAACCTAGACTAAATTCATGATTAAAAGAAGCACTCAACTCAGTGGTAGTGAAGGTTCTCATCCAGGTCATCTTGAAAAAAAGGTTAACGTAAAAGCATCTGAACTCGGTTTTCAAGATGAAGACGTTTTGTCTCTAATTCCAAGAGACTTATCAATTCTGAGATCAACTGGTAAGAGAGCTGAGCTTTATCTCTAGAGGGAGGAGTTCCCCTGAAACCAAACCTGATGGACCAGGCTGTTCTGGTCTCATAGTCGTTGGCTCTGAAAAGGAAGTGTGACTCCTGATGTCAGAGTTGTTAAGGCTCAGGAGAGTTGTTAGTGACACTGCTCCATTCAGGTGCAGAGTCTTTAATGACACTGCTCTATTAAGATGCAGAGTCGTTAGTGACACTGCTCCATTCAGGTGCTGTGGTTAGAGCTGGATAAAACCCAGGTTAGGCCAGATCTAAACCCATAAGAAAGGAGAGTAAACTCACAAATAAACTGTGCTTTAAAACAAGACTAAACCTGGGTTTTTGGGTCACTTTCAAAAAGCAAAACATATCTCTGAATAAGTTATGGGTCTAGTCCTGGTTCAGTCCTGCTGTAATCCTAGTGAAGTCCTAGTCTAGTCCTGGGTTGAGTCTTGCTTTTGTCCTGTTCTAGCCCTACTTTGGTCTAGTCCTACTTTATTCCTGGTTTAGTCCTAGTTTAGTCCTGCTGTAGTTCCTACCTTAAACAAAATATTATTATATTTTTTAATTATGTCTTTTGAACCAATATATCAGGCAGTTTCAGGACAAATCAAATTAAATACACGTTGAAATGTAATGCGTCAGTGCCTCGTCCAGAGACACTCGTTCTCACTGTCCTCACATGACACCACACTCCTGCTTTGTTTTTCTCCTCTTTTCACAACACTTTCCCGCCAAACTCGGTGTCCTCTAGATCTTTTATTCCCGCGGCACCGACCCGGCCTTTCAATCGGCCTTCACCATGGAAACGCCCCGTCTCATGTTGCTGCGGCGCCACGTGAGGGACGGCTTTCCTGCAAACAAAACACTGTCCTGAACACAGTGAGGTCTTACAACGATCTCATCCCCAACAGTTTGTGTGCGGCTAATTCTTCAACCATTAATAATGTCTCAATGGAGTCCGATAGAAACCACTGCTCAGTTTCAGTTATGACTATGAAACTGCTCTAGTTTAGGTTTTGAACCTCTTCTGCTGCTGTAGTTTGAGTTTTGAACCTCTAAAGCTGCTGTAGTTTGAGTTTTGAACCTCTAAAGCTACTGTAGTTTGAGATTAGACCCCCTAAAGCTGCTGTAGTTTGAGTTTAGACCCCCTAAAGCTGCTGTAGTTTGAGTTTAGACCCTCTAAAGCTGCTGTAGTTTGAGTTTAGACCCTCTAAAGCTGCTGTAGTTTGAGTTTAGACCGTCTAAAGCTGCTGTAGTGAGTTTAGACCCTCTAAAGCTGCTGTAGTTTGAGTTTAGACCCTCTAAAGCTGCTGTAGTTTGAGTTTAGACCGTCTAAAGCTGCTGTAGTGAGTTTAGACCCTCTAAAGCTGCTGTAGTTTGAGTTTAGACCGTCTAAAGCTGCTGTAGTGAGTTTAGACCCTCTAAAGCTGCTGTAGTTTGCGTGTAGACCGTCTGAAGTTGCTGTAGTTTGAGTTTAGACCCTCTAAAGCTGCTGTAGTTTGAGTTTAGACCGTCTAAAGCTGCTGTAGTTTGAGTTTAGACCGTCTAAAGCTGCTGTAGTTTGAGTTTAGACCCTCTAAAGCTGCTGTAGTTTGAGTTTAGACCCTTTAAAGCAGCTGCCCTGCCCCTGTGTAGTGCCTTATCTTTTGCAGCAAAAGGTCACAACCTTCTTTCTATTTGCCGCTCGACATTTCAAGATAAAAGCCACAGTGTTTGGACATTGTTTATCGTGTGACCTTAGCAGTGGTGATGAAAGTGTCTCTGTGTTTGTTTAATGAAGAAATAAGACAAAATTAGTCAGAGGCAGAAAAAACACAAAGTTTAGACAGATAAAGATGTATATTTTTATATTTATTTACATTGAAGAGAAAGTGGCTAATTAGCCATCCTTTGGTCCATTTTACTATTTGTTTTGTTTTAATGCAGAACTAAGTAAGATTTTAGCAGCTCCCCCCCACAGTTTCCTTCAGTCATAAATACTCCTAGCGCAGCTCTGGACAACAACGGTCACCAGCACTAGTTTTGAGTAGCCTTGGCCTTGTGAAATCTTGCATTGGGCTTAAAAGTGAAGCCAGTCTTTGATGCTATGGAGTATCTTACTTTTACTACCGCGCAGTATGTATGAGTATGTGTATGACCATAGATTGTAAATAAACATGGATGTAATCCGCCCATTGGTCCCCTATTCACCAACATTGTCATTACGACAGGGCAATAAAATGGCAGTTACATCCGGGCTTTTTGGCTTTTACTCCATTGTAAAACAATAGTTTTCAGAAAGCATATACTGGCATATTAATAAAAATCTCTCTAGAGACCGGAGCCATCTTTTGTACCAGGCTGTAAACATGATTTTTACTCTTGTAAAGTCGCCATTGTATTTCTCCTTATATTTCCGCTTTTGGAGACTGACCTCTGGTGGACGGCGGTATATCACTGTATTTTGCCGTAAAATAGCCATATGGCGGCGCCCTTACACGAGGATCATTTAAGAGGTTCCATGGGAGAGGCTTGTGTATGACGTGGCCAGCCAATTACACCCTGCTGCTGACAAATGGCTTGTGATTGGTCCATCCGCTAAATCGCAGAGAGAAGGGATTTGCGAGAAAAGGGACCAGATCATTATGCTTTTGAAAAAAGGAAACGGTCTGGTATACCAGGCTAGCGCCAGAGCGGGACAGTGCATGCTTCAAAAACACCGCTACAACTTAATTAACCATTGTAAGAACACGCTCTAAAAATATAAAAAAGAAGCAGTATGTGCAATATAGACAAAGTCTAAAGCAGAGAAGCAAAATGTAAATTGAGATTTAGAACATGCATCAATTTAATCAAATTAAATTGTCCTTTAAACAAAGTCCAGTTTAAGTTGAACTCTCAGGTTTAGTATTCAGGCAGTGGAAACGCCGGCCCTGATGGCAACAGGGACAGAGAGTGTGTCACACATGGCCGGATGTCTTCAATAAACTTATTCCCACCACTTAAATGCTCCACTTAAATAGTCAGTGAGCCGTTTTCATTGAAAGATTATGAATATTCAAAAAACTCCAGAAACCTCTCAACTCTGAGTTACCACATGACACAAATTATCGTCCAAACAGATGTTTTCTTTTTATTTTAATCATCATTTCTCATCAGAACCATGTTCACTTTGCCACAAACAGAAATAAGAACCTCTGCAATCTGTAGCAAATAAATAATGAGAACATTTGTACCTTTTTCCTGTACGTGGTACTGTAAAAAAATAAAATCCTTAAAAAGATATTATTCTTAACTTCTTTTGCTGGTTAGTGTTAAATTTAACAATATGTGAGTAAATCGAACTGTGTCATTTTCATTAAGTCAACCCTATGGGCAAAATATTGAAAAGAAAATATTGTAAAAAAGAAATTAATTTAACATCACCTCCCATATTGATATGCAAAAATAAAATAAAATGATGGAAATATATAATATAAATGAAAACAGAATTTAAAAAACAAGCAGCTGAGACAAAATATATACATGCCCACTAACAGGTGTACTGTCCCTTTAACCCTACTTTCTTAAGCTTAGTCTCAAATACACAGTTAGAAAAGCTAAAAGGAGAAGATCACCATATTAATATTAGACTTTACAATTTTTTTTTTTACAAGAGACATTATTAAAACACAGAAATTATGTTGGCTCAATGCAGCTCAGGACAAGTATTGTTAAAGGCATCATGGCACAATACAACAGAGGAAAAAGAAAAGAGCACAATTTAAAAACAGTCAGATTTTCTGAGGCATGATAACAATTAGATCCCCGCCGCCAAAGATTGGGAACAGTTTGTGTTGGTAGATCTGACTGAAGGAGTGAAGGCGGGTGTTAGTGTCAGCGTCATAAAAAGTCAGTTTGCGTTTGTCACATTCAAGATGAACTCGGATCCTACGAGGATTTGACTTCACTTTAAGAACAGATTCCTTTTTCTTGTCTACTTTGACTGCTGTGTATTCTCCATCAGAGAATCCAATTGTCCAACATCCAGCATCATCATCAGTACATTCATTTTTCTCATCTAGCTTTGCAGATTCTGTCATCACACCAAGTGTCCAGAGTGTACTGTCTCCCACATCAATGTCCCAACTGTGAAAGCCAGAGTTAAACCCCTCAGAGCCACGTATCAATGGAGAAGAAGTTTTAATCCTCTCTGGGTTTTGGGGAAGTCTTTGTGTCTCTCCTTGTGTAAAAAAGCTCAGATCGTCTGCCAGAACTAAGGCTGGGTTGGCTGTGTTTGGATCCAGAACGACAGGAGTGTACTGCACCAGTCTCTTCATGTTGCTCCAGATGTTGAAGGCCAGGTTGCCCACATGTTTGGCCTGGTCTATCAAAGCTCCTGGGTCCAGCTGTGGCTCCTCCAGCTGGGTGCAGTGCTGCACTCTCTCCACTGCAGCCTTGTATTTGAGCAGGAAGGAGACGTCTGCAGCTCTCAGCTGCTCCTCTGTGTCTGCGATGGTTTCTGACAGAGCCTCTATCTCTCTGCTCATAGCTGCCATCTTGTCCTTCATTCTCTGAGTCTTCTGCTCTTCTTCCTCCCTCAGAGCCTTCATCTGAGCCTCCTCTTCCTCCAAAAGAAACTTGTGCAGCTTCCTAAATTGATCCCTGATCTGTCTCTCCGTGTGATGAGTCTGTTTTTTGATATAAGCCAAAGTAAAAAAAATGTCTTCTTTAAATTCTTCCACAAGCTTAACTCTTTCTTTCAAAGGCTGTAGAGATTTCTGCAGACTCTCTTTAAGGTATTTTGAAGCTTCATCAATGGGTTTAAACCTGTGATTTTTGTGGCCAGTTGAGTCTCGACACACAAGACAGACTGGTTCCTGGTGATTGAGGCAGAACAGTTTAAGTTTCTCTGAGTGCAGTTTACACAGATCCTCATCTGAAAGGCTCCGTCTTCGCAGTGAAAAAGACTCACACAGATTCTTTAACACCAGGTTACAAGGCGGCTCAAGTCTTGATGATTTTCTTTTACAAATTGGACACTCCCTAGACGTCTTCTCTTCCCACGAGCTGTTCACACAGTCCTTACAAAAGCTGTGGCTGCACAACAAAACCACAGGATCTTTAAAGATGTCTTGACAAATTGGACACAACAAATTTTCCTCTGGTTGAAATGCCATGATAATTCATAAAGAAAAGCAAATTATCTGCTGTTAAATGTTTCAAAACCCTCATGAATCCTTCAGATTTTTAGCAGCTCATCTCTGTAGAACGACAGTTTAATTCTGTCTCAGTCTTGACTGAGGAGTGTCACATTAAAGGCGGAGCAATGGATTTATCAGAAGATGATTTCCTGGTTCCTTGTCAGCAAAGTTATTCTTGTTAGATAGCAACAACTAGTGATAAGGAGTAAGGTAAGAAGAGGTCAGAGGAATGAGAGAAGAGTTTAGAGCAATGGGATCTGTACTGATCTGTCACTATTTTGTACAGTAGTGACAATAGTGACAAATTTAACACTGTAACTGTGACTTGTGTTTCCTGTTTGTCATCAGCAACAGAAAAGACTTGACATGAGATTTCATCAGTGCATCACATTCCTTTTGAATTAAAATATTCCCCATTGCACTCAAACAATGAACCTTCAGTTTCACTTAAGATTGTTATGTCAAGTTCCCCATAACTGCTTTAAGTTATTGCTAAGCTACTTTTGAAAAAGTTCATTGATTAATATTTAATAGTGTTCAATACAGATTACAACATATGTAATTTTTATTCACTCAAGCTGTGTTTTAGGTGTCAAAACCCAGCCTTTAACAAAGATGAGTGTCTGAGACATGAGTGACAGTCAAAGAAACGAGACAGAGATGTCATTTTTACTGGAGGAGTTTTACAGTTTGAGTGGATAAAAACATTATCTCAAACTAAACTGTGACACTCCAACAGATCACGACAGTGTCTCAAGAGCAGACTCTGTCTGGTCTCTGTGACTGTCACTCATGTCTCATCTCTATGTTCCTACAACTCTATGTTCCTAAGGTTCTATGTCCCTACAGCCCTATGTTTCCTACAGCCCTTTTTCCTACAGCTCTATAATCCTAAAGTTCTATGTTGCTACAGCTCTATGTTTCTACAGCTTTATGTTCCCACAGCTCTATGTTTCCTACAACCTTTTTTCCTACAGCTCTATATTCCTAAGATTCTATGTTCCTACAGCCAATAGTTATACAGCCCTATGTTCCTACAGCTCTATGTTACTACGGTTCTATGTTCCTACAGCTCTATGTTCCTAAATTTCTATGGTCCTACAGCTCTATGTTTCTACAGCTCTATGTTCCTACGGTTCTATGTTCCTACAGCTCTATGTTCCTAAATTTCTATGGTCCTACATCTCTATGTTCCTACAGCTCTAGGTTCCTACAGTTCTATATTCCTACAGCTCTATGTTCCCACAGCCCGATGTTGCTACAGCTTTATGTTCCTACAGCACATAATGCACCTGAACCTGTCGTTTTAACAACAGCTCTCTGTTTATGTCACTCGTGTCTCTGATCCACTTAACAAAGGAGAAACAAGAATAACTCCAAGTGAGATATACACACCTACAAGTGAGTTCTTACCAAAAGGTTTGCGTTGAACCATTGCCTTAAACAGAAAATACCAAATAAAAAGGAAGAAGCCACAGAGCCACTATCACAAATTTGAATTAGTGCAAACATAAGAGAAGCTTGTTGCTTTGCACTTTGTGGGTGTGGTGTGTCCTCACTCCTCTTCCGTCTTCTTTTCTCAGAGTGTTCATACACTGTAGATTAAATCTAGTATGTCATCCTTCCTTTATATATATATATTTCTTCCTTTTTTCTACATACACCCTTCTTCTGTCCGTGTTCTGAAAAAGAGGAACTTTCAGCTGCTCAGTTTGTAAGGTTTTACATATACTTAATATTTAATTATTTAGGGATCCTAATAGTCTTTATCACAGTAAACAGTATTCTTTCTGGGTTCAAATAGGTCATGATAGAACTGAACCTTTAGTTGCTCCATTGGTTCATTTGTTATTTCCAAAAACCTTGGTCCCACAGGAGAGAAACCTTTCCATTGTCCAGTTTGTTCAAAAGCCAAAATAAAATGCAATAATCTTTTAAAAGTACACATTGCAGTGCCTGGGGATTGTTTTTTAGAATACAGTCCAAATCTCCAATTAAGACATTGTGTAACCATAGCTTTTGTTGGTAGTCGACTCACAAGGGATCAGAGTTTTAACCTTAAACTCTGATCCCAAAAAGTCTTTAATACTTTTAATATTAACAAATGAAAAAAGTATTTGATATGAATCCAGACGTGAGCAGCACAGGTCTCCACAAGACTTCGTCTCCATTGTCCAACAAGAAATTTAAGATTTATTGAAATGTTTTTTGTTTTTTTTTTATTTAGTAAAAAAAGTTTAAAGTAAAAGCATCTGGACTCAGTTTTCAAGGTGAAGACGTTTCGTCTCTAATTCCAAGAGACTTTATCAATTCTGAGATCAACTGGTAACAGAGCTGAGCTTTATCTCTAGAGGGAGGAGTTTCTTCTGAAACCAAACCTGATGGACCAGACTGTTCTGGTCTCATGGTCGTTGGCTCTGAAAGGGAAGTGCGACTCTTGATGTGAGAGTTGTAAGACTCAGGAGAATTGTTAGTGACACTGCTCCATTTAGGTGCTGTGTTCGTTGTTCTAGGGTGCAACTCTTTTGTTTCAAAACACTGTTATAAATACTGAGGCCACCTCTTCTTTTCAAAGAGGGCTTTACCATTTTCACAAAAATGGCTTCCTTCACCCCTCTCTCAAACCATCTGGCCTCTCTGGCCAATATTCAGACATTGCTGTCCACAAAGGAATGCCCTTTCTCTTTCAGGTGGAGGTGGACTGAAGACAGGCCCACCAGGATTGCCTCTTCTGTGCCGATACATCCTATTGTGAAGCGTTTTTTTTATTTTATTTTCATAACTGTCACTGTACTCTTCACTGAACTGCATAAACTACATTACTCTGTGGGAAATTTTGTCTTTGAAATGGACCAGTTTTTGACGCAGCGTGTTCCCTGGTTTAAAGTGGACTGGAATGTTGTGTTTGTAGAAAATCCTTTTAAGTTTTTCAGATAAAACCCTTTTGTCTCTGGTTCTTGTCTGTTTGGTTTCTGTGTCCTCTTGGTTTTGTTGAAAGTCCATTTGGGGTATCCACAGTCTCTCAGGGCTTTACGGATGTCTTGTTCTTTTTTCCGTTTACCTTCTGAGGTTGGGGGCACCTCTTGTGCTCTGTGCTGAAGAGTGATGACTCAGAGGGTGGTGGGAATAAAACAGCAATTATTGATCTGTGTGTGCTGGCTTTCTATAAACTTCTACTTGGAGAGTCCTGTCCTCGACAATAACCACTGCACAGTCTAAGAAAGCCAGGCGTTGTCAAAGGCATCTTCACGGGTGAACGTGATGTTCTTGTCCACTGCGCTGATGTGAAAGCTTCTACTTTCTGGGTTATGATTTTGACCCACGTGTCATCAACATATCTGAACCAGTGACAGGGCACTGCACCTGAGAAAGAGACCAGAGCTCTGTTCTCCACTTCCTCCATGTACAGGTTAGCAACAATCAGGGAGACAGGTGATTCCATGGCACAGCCTTGTTTTTGTCTGTAAAAGTTACCTCTGAACTGGAAATAAGTAGTGTTCAAACATATTTCCAGTAAACTGCAAATATGGTCCGGGGTGAGGTTTGTCCTGTCCTGTAAAGATGTGTCTGGTAGTATTCTCTTCCTTACAACCACAAGTGCTTCATTGGTGGGTATGCAGGTAAAGAGTGATGTGACATCAAAGGAGACAATTGTCTCATCTGCGTCTAGTTGTAGATGTTTGATTTTGTTTGTAAAGTCCTGTGAGTTGATGATATGATGTTGTGAGTGGCCTACCAATGAAGCCAAAAGGGTGGCCAGGTGTTTTGCTACATTGTAGGTGGCTTAAATCTGTGCTGCGTAATGGAATTTCTTCTTTGTGTATTTTGGGTAAGCTGTAAATACATTTAGTTTGAGAGCGGGGTGAAGGAAGCCATTTTTGTGGAAATGGAAAAGCCCTCTTTGAACAGAGGAGGTGGCCTCAGATTCATGTTGCCTAGTATTTATAAGTGTTTTGAAACCTAAAACAAAAGAGTTGCACCCTAGAACAACAAACACAGCACCTGAATGGAGCAGTGTCACTAACGACTCTCCTGAGTCTTAACGACTCTCACATCAGGACTCACACTTCCCTTTCATAGCCATCGACTATGAGACCAGAACAGCCTGGTCCATCAGGTTTGGTTTCAGGTTAAACGCCTCCCTCTAAAGATATAAGCTCAGCTCTCCTACCAGTTGATCTCAGAATTAAAAAAGTCTCTTGGAATTAGAGACAAAACGTCTTCACCTTAAAAAAAAGAGTCCAGCTGCTTTTACTTTAATCTTTTTCAAGATGACCTGGATGACTGAGACCCTTCACAGACATTTTATTTAGTAAGCTTTAGTTATGGAGTTAAAAAAAAAAAACTGTTCAAAAATAAACAACAAAAAGTGAGAGACAACAAGATTCTATTCTACAAAGCTGGATTAGGAGTATGAACGCTTAGTCCCATTAGGGGTCCCGTGTGACTGGAACCTATCCCGTCTGTGGTGGGGTACACCCTCGATAATGGCTAGTTAGTCACAGGGCTGACGCTTAGAGGCAGACACCGATTCACTCTCACATTCATTCACTAGACCCAGAGTTACACAAGAAGGATGTGCAGACTCCTCACAGAAAGAACAAGGATGTTCAAGTCACCCGGGGTTTGAACTCACAACCTTCTTGCTGTGAGGCAGGAGCACTAACAACTCTTAACCCTCTTCCTTATGGCTCTGTGATTGGTTGCTTACTGCCAACTCCGCCTGTTTCACATGAAGCCCTCACAGCTCCTCAGAGAGACCCGGGATTGATTCAACAAGTATTACATAGACTAAAATAGGAACCACTACATTATTAATTGTGGCAAAAGAAAATGTTGAATGTTTAGGGGTGGAGGTGTGGACACAGCCTTACCCTGAATATATTCACTAAATTAATGTTTTGTGTGTTCATGGTCAGACTTTTTATTTTTCCTCCATCCTTCTCACTAGTATCTCGGTTTACAGCAGAGTATCAGCAGATTCCATTACGTTCTTAATCCCAGTCCTAAAGTCTTGCCCTGCTGGTGGAGGAACTGCAGCTGCTGTAATTGTTTTCTGCTGTGTCACGGTGAGTCACAGCAGCTGCAGAGCGGAGAGTGGATGTAGGTCAGTGGTGTTTGCGTTTCATGAGTCACAATCTAAAATCTAACACCTGTCGTCACTGTGTCACGTTGTAAGTTTTCATCCACTTACCCCGAGTTACCCCACAAAGAGAGGTCACATGACTCAGCCAGGTTTTCACCTGAACAGCGAAGAACAATAATAAAAAAAAAAAACAGACACAGAGATAATAAAACCAGAATTAATCATTGTTACAGCTCATTTTATAATAATAACATCACTTGATCACTTCATTTAGTTACTTTTAGCTGAAGCTAAAGTCTGGTGTCATTCAGTTAACCCTGTGTTTCTCTGAGGAGCTTTGTAATGGGTTGAGTCAGCGCTAAACGACCGTCATAAGACACCCATAGACTAAAGACCATAAGACTACCCTAGACTAAAAGCACAGCACACACATCAAGTAAACAGTCCAGAAGTCTGCTGTTTAAATGGTAAATTAAATGAATAATTAGAAAGTCAATTGATCAGTTCATCCTAATTTAAAGCAGATAAAGTCAGTTAAAATGCCATACACCAATTCTATCGTATTGGGGCTAGTCTCCTCACTCAGAGAACCACGGTTACAACATAACCTACAGAACAGAGTTTCCCTTTACAGGGCCCACGTTAGGTTCATAGAATGAATTCCACCCAGTAACTCCCTTAGCATTAAGATTAACTCCCTGTGAAACAAAAACCCAGAGTTTCTCTTCTTCCAGATTTAACCAAGTTGAACTAGACCGTAATATAACAAAGCCAAAGGATTTGAAAGGAAAAAGGTGATGGATTTATGTGCTCCTCAAAAATGTGTTTTGTCCGACTTCAGAGTCAGATTTACATTGACAAATCATCGTGAGTTGCTATGCAGTGTTGCCAACTTAGTGACTTTGTCGCTATATTTAGCGAGTATTCAGACCCCTCTAGCGACATTTTCAAAAAAGCGACTAGCAACAAATCTAACGACTTTTTCTGGAGTTATTGGTGACTTTTGGAGACTCTCTGAAGTGAAAGCACACATCGTTCTTAGTCTAATAAATTAGCAGCGGGTGCTGCCGCGGGCCCAGTCCTCGCGCATCAGCCCCTCCCAGCTGCAGTCAGAGCAGGAGTTGTTCACCCCTCCACGTCCAGACTGCAAATGAATTGCGCATGTGTGGAAACCTGGCAACAAGCCGCCGCTGGTGGATCCCGTGTGTTTTTACTCACCCTTTGTCTCTTCAGCGATTTATTTCCTTTCTCTCCTACAGCGTTCATCACAATCACAGCCAATTGCTACTTTCCTTACTGATTTGATTGATTTGATTTAATTTCCATTCCTTTCGTGTGCTTATCACTTAATTGAGAGGAGAAATGAGAAGAGCTTTATTGGGACAGTCGGCTATATCATAATAAAATACAGTAGAAGAGACTATGTGAGCATGAATTTGTCAAGAAAGCACATTAGGCAGGCAGAACGCAAGAAAGTATGCAATTTAGTATGATGACGCGATGACGTAATGACGTTACGAATATGCTAATTTACGCATGACGTCATCTAGCGATTCTAGCATCTAGCATTTAGCGACTTTTTGGCCAGGCTTTAGCTACTTTCCTTTGAAAATAGTGACAAAACTGTTGCTATGGTTCTTTGCATTTAACGGCACACATTTGAACAGATTAGGACAGACTAGTCTTTTAACCCTAGTGACATATGAACATAGATTTTCAAGATATTGGTGTATTTGGCCTTGAAATGTCTGCTCACAGGAGAAACTGATTATAATGGTTTGTCTGAGCGCACCTTGTTTCTGGTCGGATTTAACCTCAGACGTCATTTACCAAAGAAAAACGAGGAGGACTCGCCCATTAGGAGCCGCACAGCCTAAATGAGTCCCTGTGAAGGAGTGTAGAGCATCTCCGTCAGGCCCACGATGAAGGCTCCTCCGATCCACGTTGCTACATCTGATCTGGGGCTGGGTCACAGGAGCAGCAGTCTAAGCAGAAACGCCCAGACCTTCCTCTCCCCAGACACTTCCTCCAGAATGTAGTCTCTCAAACAAGGATCACCCTGCAAACTGGGGGTTTTAACTCAGTAAAGACTGAGTAATAGAGGAATCTTTAGTGTGTTTTCTTTATTCTTACAGCATGCAGACTCTAACACCCTCACATAACCCAAAGCCTGAGAGAACAAATTTGCACACAGCTTCTATAGCGTACAGATACACACAGGTTTGGTTTTACATTAGTATATTAAGAAGAAGAAACTTGTATTTTTTATGAGAATAACTTTGTTGCTCCTATTAGAACAGATACATTTTATTTTTGATCAGAATCATTTGTGTGTCCGAAATCTTGTCCTTTCGGTCCTGACCCACAGCTCATGTCCAGAGGCGAGAGAGGAACCTAGAGCGACTAAATCAGACTAAATCCACTACAGACTGATACAAAGACCACGCTGCTTCAGAACCTACACCCATCCTTCTGTTAATCCATTCTTATCTCTCTTGAAGAACCCAAAGTACTTGAGCCCCTCCACTTTTCTGAAGTCCTTTCTTCAATGAGTCTTCCTTTTTCAACAGCAGCTTATCGTTGAACCAAATCAGAGGATTATTAGAAAGTGTAGGACAAGACAAGTTGTAGGAGACAAGACCAGAATGGTATGTAGGGTTGGGCGATGTCATCTAAATTGGCAGCTGACGATGTGTACAGTAAAACATCGCAATGGACGATGATATCGTGGGGGATATAGGTTGCAAGTAAGGGGAAAAAGTAGCTTCCTTCAACTTAAGAAGAGCTGTGCATTTTAAGCAATTTCTATTTTAATATCTCTTTACATATTTTTTTTCTATTTAAATGCAATAATTTTGTTATTTTACTAACTCAACTAATGACTTATCCGTGCTTTACAAAAGTTTGCACGTAAGAGAGTATGTGAGCGGAGTGGGAGCGGCGAGATTATGAATGGAGTGAGGAGCAGATTTTTTAAAAGTCGGGCGTTGTGGTTTTCACTCGCTCTGAGAGCGCTCCACTGCCGCTCCATCACGAGTACAATTCATGCCAACGGGCCGGCACATAATAACTACATTTTAGCCAGAACTAGAGCTTAGATCGGCTCAAAAAAAAATCAAGCCCGACCCTACCCGAGCCCGTGCACCTGAGAGACCGGCCCTGCCCGACACATTAACTTTAATTATGAGCCGGAGCCCTATTTAAACCCGACCATTTTTTAATACGTGGGCGTTCTAAGGGGAAAACGAGCCTGTGATGACTAATGAGATGGTGCAAAGCCGGTGTGACTCAGCTCAATAATCCGCAGGCGCGCGCTCATGAACACACCTGTAAAATGATTTTGTTCAAATCCAGCTCAGACATGACATAAATCTGTAGCTTACTATACTTGTTGTAGCCATTAAACAATGTTTTTTTTTCATATTTATGTTTAAATATTATATTATTATTTTTAAATTTCATCTGATTATGATTATAATAGACTATAAGTGCAAAGATGCGAGTGGGTCAGAAATGATTTTGGTGGTTATATTTAGTTTAATATTAAGTTTTGTTTTGTAAAAAGCTTTTCTTTCATTTTGTACAAATTGTCTCTTAATTTTAATAAAGGTTTCTTCGGCCAATTGCATGTATTTAATAAATAAGAAGCAAATAAGTAGACTATGAGGTCGCGGAAGCGATCGCTTTAATTGCTCATGAACTGGAACACGTCTCAAATAAACAGAAACTCAGCAGGTTTGCCTTACAGACATGAGAAATGTGTAGCCTAATATGTGTAGAGACAAAAAGTTTTAAATAAGCATAGTGCAGTGTTCAGAACTCACACAGTAAACAACCAGCTTGATACACATGGATCACTACTTTAGCAGTTAGCCGCAAATTTCCTCGGAGCGAAGATGGAACGGTGTTTCTGATATCAGTGAGCGAGGAGTGGAGCGGGGAGCGGGAGATGGAAAACCCGGAGCTGGAACGGAGTGATTCTTGAATGCATAGAGCGTGGAGGGGAAATTGCCGCTGCTCCACTCCGCTCACATACTCGACTCGCAAGACTCGCAGCGGGGCGGGGGCGGGGCATCACAATGGTGTTTCTCCATCGTGATGTTGGTCAGCCATCACGATGGACGATATCACAACCCTACTGGTATGGATAGAAAAAAAAATCTAGTTTTAATTGACAAATTAAAGAAATTGACAAAACTATGGATATTTTCTTCAGTGTGCTATCCTTAGACTTAAGTTTACTCTCAACCTTTTACAGCCTGCCTTGAAGCACCAGATGTAACACTGAATGTGTCTGACCTTTTAGAGTGAAGATCCCCAGTACGAGGCTGAGGTGTCTGTTTCCCAAAAGCATTGTCTTTTGGCACCAGATCCCGATGCCCAGTACGAGCAAATAAAAGAAAACCATCACTACAACTCCAACTACGTTCACAGCCATGGTGCACTGCCGTCTGTCTCCTACGAACAATGACACACACAAGGGACTGAACAGAAACTGGAAAAACATTAATCTGACAGTGATGAGGAATTATAAATCATTGTAAAGGGCGGTTAGTTTATATAACTCAGGTAGTTGACTGTTGTTCACACAAAATAATGCCCCAGAGATAAAAAGAATAAAAAAGGATGACGAAACTGAATTTAGACTGAGGGCACTTTTCAGACCAGAAATTCAACCATTGTTAGTTAGTAGCCCATTGACTGAAAACTAATTCCTTACGTTCCCAGGACTTTTGTTTGCTGTTTATTCTTAGAGTTTGAACTGAAAGTGGCAACTTCAAACCCCTCCTAAAATAATTTGAAGCATTAACTTGCCGCTGTTTTTGTGTGTGTTGTTCTAAGTGTTGTTGTATTTATAGTTCTGTAACTGATACTTGTGCTGTTGTCTTGGCCAGGACTCCCTTGGAAAATTGATTTTTAATCTCCATGGGACCTTCCTGGTTAAATAAAAGTTTAAATAAAAAATAAAAAATGTTTACAGTGGAGGTGGGAATCTGCTGACTTCAACTGGGGATATTGTTGGACGGTGGAAGGAATACTAGGGAGGTGTTCCGGGCATGTCCCACCGGGAGGAGACCCCTCTCTCGGTTGGCCTGGGAACGGCTCGGTATCCCCCCGTAAGAACTGGAGGAAGTGTCTGGCCTTGTACGTAAGGGTTATTTATTTATTTGTTCATTTTCTTCCGCTTAGTCACATTAGGGGTCCCATGTGACTGGTACGGCTGAGGTGGGGTGCACCCTCGATAATGACTAGTTAGTCACAGGGTTGACGCTTAGAGGCAGACACTGATTCACTCTCACATTCATTCACTAGACCCAGAGTCACCCGGAGATTTTAACTCACAACCTTCTTGCTGTGAGGCAGGAGCACTAACTACTCTTAACCCTCTTCCATATGGCTCTGTGATTGGTTGCTTACTGCCAACTTTCACATGAAGCCCTCACAGCTCCTCAGAGAGACCCAGGGTTGATTAAACAAGTATTACATAGGGGAGACGTAGCGGGGTAGCTTCGTGCTACAGGGCCATTGCTTTAAATCAGACTAAAATGGGAACCGCAACATGATTAATTGTGGCAAAAGAAAATGTTGTATGTTTAGGGTTGGAGGTGTTTGAGTGCCTTAATGATCAGTGGCGCAAAAAGGGAGTATGCAGCATATGCGGCGCATAGGGGCGCAGCACCTTGGGGGGCGCCAAAGCGATGGTACAAAAAAAAAACTTTTTTTTTTTTTTTTTTTTTAAATGTAGCTTAGCTGCTGTTGTGTGTTTCTAAATCATTTTAGTATTTCCTCAATACTATAACATTTTATAGGACTAACAGGCTTCAATAGACGCCCTCATTAGATTCCATAAATAGAATTAATATATTATCACAAGTGGGCGTGGCCGGCAGGGGCGCCGTGAGCGCGCTGAGCCAGCAGGTAACGTTATGTGTTAGTTGTCACAGTATGCACACAGTTGTCTTTAAAAGATGGATAAAACAAAAAAAATAAAGAAAGAGGGAAAAGGAGATGGCAGGAGATGGTGTCAATCTAGGGGACAGCTGATAAACAAGTGGATAGTGAAAAGCAACAGGTAGGACTTAAAGTGAGACGTCTGTGCTTGGAGGCTTGCAATATTCATGTTAACAGACTTAGCGTTAGCGTTTGCTAACACTGGGAATGCAGCAGCCAAATGGGGTTTAAATTAAGGCTAGCCTTATATGTAAAACTGAGGTTACTGAGCTGAAAACTGAAAAATATAAGACAGCATGCCATGATCAATAAATTACAAAAACGTGGAAAACTAATATACATAGTGTCCCAAGGTAGATTCGAACCTGGGTACACAAAATGTAAAGCCTACTGCTTACCAACTGAGCTGTCCAGTTGCTAGGTATATAGGTAGTTAATATACACATGGCTCATGATACAGGCATGATACAGGCTGGTATGAACTACAGCAAACATTTCGTAGCTAACATTTTTTATAATTTTTTTGGGGGCGCCAAAATTGAAGCTGCATACCCCTCCAGCACTGGGTAGTTGCGCCCCTGTTAATGATCCTAAAAGAACATGGCTGATCTGATCTGACAGAAGGCTATAGTCCTGCTCCTGACTGGACCCTCACAGCTCCTGTCGCTCCAACTGTGTTGTGTTTGTAAAGCAGTCATTTTCATTCTAGTCTGGACACAACCTTACCCTGAATAAACTCACTAAATTATGTTTTGTGTGTTCAAGGTTAGACTTTATTTTTTATGTGTATGTCCCTTTTCCTTTCCTCCATCCTTCTCACTAGTATCTCGGTTTACAGCAGAGTATCAGCAGTTTCTATTACGTCCTTAATCCCAGTCTTAAAGTCTCCAGTGCTCCCTGCTGGTGTCTGGAGGAACTGCAGCTGCTATAATTGTTTTCTGCTGTGTCACGGTGAGTCACAGCAGCTGCAGAGCGGAGAGTGGATGTAGGTCAGTGGTGTTTGCGTTTCATGAGTCACAATCTAAAATCTAACACCTGTCGTCACTGTGTCACATATGTTTTCATCCACTTACCCCGAGTTACCCCACAAAGAGAGGTCATGTGACGCAGAGCCAGGTTTTCACTCAAACATAGGATAAGGAACAATGAACAATGATAAAAACAAGGCACAGAGATAAAACAAGATTATATCCTTGTTACAACTTATTTTTTAATAACATAACATTTAGTTATGTTTTGCTCAAGCTAATGTCTGTGATCTAATCTTCATCTAAGTCAAGGTTATTGAAAAACAATGTCTAAAAATAATTGCACAAAACAATTCTGAACTCACATGTCTTTATTAAACACTCATTCAAAATGGCAGTAGAAAAAGTAAGTGAACCCTTCAGTTAATAACCTCAAAAATCAAATTGGAGTCAGGTTTAGCACACCTGGAGTCTGGTTAAGATAATATGTCTGGAGGTGTGGACAACAGCTACTTTGAGTTTGCTCTGCACAAGAAGAACACACTTATGTGAGCCATGCCTCACTCAAAAGAGCTTTCAGAGGCGCTACAATCAAGAAATGTTGCTTTCCATAAAGCTGGCAAGGGTTACAAAGTTATTTCAAAGACTTTAGAAATTCACCAGTCTGCAGTTAGACAATCTACAAATGGAAACGCATTTGGACTGTTGCTGCTCTAACAAGTGGGCACCCAGTCAAAATTTACATTTACATTTACATTTATTCATTTAGCAGACGCTTTTATCCAAAGCTACTTACATTACTTTACCAGTGTTACAGTCACTGGAGGTGGGTTAAGTGTCTTGCCCAAGGACACAACGACAGTATGAACTGTGAGGAGAGTGGGAATCGAACCGCCTACCTTCCGGTTGAAAGACGACCACTCTACCCACTGAGCTACGGTCCGCCCAAAATAACACCAAGAACAAAAACTCAGAGAGGTAAAGAAACAACCCCAGATGAAAGCCAAAGATTTGAAGGCATCATTGGAACTTGCTAACATTTCTGTTCATGAGTCTACAATACGTAAAAGACTGAACAAGCAGGGTATTCACAGCAGGACACTACGAAGGAAGGCACTGTGTAACGTGTCAGGCAGAGAATCCAAATGCAGACACAATGCACCGCTTCAGAAAGGTAGATTTATTAGAACACGATTAGACTAGTTCAGGCTGGTCTCCAGGGACGGACAGGAACAACAGGAGTCGGCGGAAGCGGGACCGGAGCTAGAACCAGAGGCAGGACCCGTCGGATCTGGAGCGGGAGTAAAATACGCAAGTATACACGATCAAAGAATTGGGTAAGTATTCGGAGAGCTAGTCGTAGCACTAATGGTAGATAGTTTTACGATCTGGCACCGAGGAACTGGAAGAGGCGCTCTTTGTACCCAGTTGATTACCAAGTGGCCACAGCTGGGCTGGGTCTGCCAGAGCTCCCGCACACCTGTCCTCACTCAGCGAGCCGGCAGGGGAGTGGGAGCAGGAGGAGGATTCTCCCGGAGTAGCAGGAGAGGGCTGGGCTGCAGCATGAGCCTTCGTGATATACTGCTTACTAAAAAGAACATTGCTGCACGCCTAAAGTTTGTAAAATAGCACATTGACACTCCAAACTGGCAAAATAATACTGGTAGAGGTACAGTAGACATATATTTGTTGTAAATATATTTGATCATCAGTAATTTGTCCAGATCATAATCAATCAGTTCCGGTTCTCAGCGTCAGTTTTGTGCGTCCATGTCTTGGAGCAACCTAGAAGACCAGTAACACGATGTTGTCCACTCTCTTCTGAATGTCCTCAGATCGGGCCGAGATGTTGCAAATCAGCTCTTCGATTCGTGTGGCCCATAGTTGTAACCCTTTCATATCTGTTAAGCCGTGCAGCAGCTCACAGGTCTGTCTTTCGGTGTTGCAAACTCTTTTCTGTATGTCCACAGTCCGTGCTGAGAGGTCTCGGGTCAGCTCCTCGGACTGTGCATCTCTTTGATGTAGTCCTTTCAAACTGTCGCCCAAGTCACAGAAGCGCTTTTTAATTTCAGCAGACAGCGGCTGGGTAGATTTGAAGGCGGCTGTCTTGCTAATTTTCCGATAGTTTATGACATTCCCCAGGCCAATGAGCAGGAATCCCACTATCATAAATCCAAAGATACACAAATCCTCCGCATCCTCAACGGACAGAGAAACACAGAACCTGCCAGTTCTTCCAGGTGTCCTGTGAGTAGCCTGGTCCCGCCAGGGCAAATGGGTTCCCCAATTGCGCTCAGAGACCAGGTAATCAGATCCATTTTCGGTTCTTAGTAGTCCAGCCAGCAGTGGGGTCAAGAAATAAGAGAAAAAAGTTAGAATGACGAGACGAGACAGAGAAGCATACACTGATAGCAGAGAGCAGGAGGAGCAGAGGGAGACCTCCGCCAGGTCTGAGAGCAGGAAGTGAAGTTAAAAACACACAGTGCTACATCTGGTGTAGAAAGGGCATATTATCATAAAAACATCATCCCAACTGTAAAGTATGGTGGACGAAACATTATGATTTGGACCTGCTTTGCTGCATCAGGCCTGGCCAGCTTGTAATCACTGAGGTGAAGATAAATTCCCAAGTATATCAGACAATTCTTCAGGATAATGTCAGGGTGTCAGCTGAAACTATGTAGAAGGTGGGTGATACGACAGGACAATGACCCAAAACACCACCACATTGCTGCCAAAAAGGGGTCAACCATTTATTAATTCTAATAAGGGTTTACTTATACTTTTTAGACACATTATGTTTGTAGCCTTGACTTAGATGAAGATCAGATCACATTTTTAGACAAATTTATTCAGAAAACCATGAAATTCCAAAAAGGTTCACATACTTTTTCTTGCCACTGTATATTCTGATTAACATTCAATATTTTGTAATGTATTTGTATTGCTAAGTAAGCAAGTTATTAGTACAGCTAACAATAATGCAGTAAAATATATGTATATATATTTTTTTATCAACATCTTTAAATTAGTATCGTTGTACCAAAACGCTTTGACAATCAGAAACAATTAGGTTACAATTAAAATCAATACATCAAGTCCAATAACTTCTTGTTGTCGGAAGTCCAGAGACTTTTTTTAAAACAGTAAAAAGAGTCATGCAATCCCACAGCTCTGGGACGGCCCGACCCAGCTTTAAGTTTAATTAAAAAGTGAAAGGGTGTGGGGTATACAGCATCAGGCTGGATGAGGGTTCTATTTTGTGTCTGTATAGTCGATAGCCTAATGACTGGACACAGAAAAAAAGGGCTCGAGGCAGTTTTCCGTGCAGTAGTTTGTAACATAAAAATGCAAAGTGTCGCTGCTCGAGTGTAGCTCATGATAATCAGTCTCTTGCAGTTGTTGTGCACAACATCCTGATTGCTCATTGGTTGGTTTTAGCAATGTTCAAGGCAGCTCATACATGCATTCTCAAAATATGGCAGGATATAACACATATATTGTTAGAAGTAAATTACGGTCTGCAGCAAAACAGGAGAGGTTACAAAGGAAAAAGACGTAATCCACTTCGCAATGTTAGTGAAATTGTTATTCCAAGTAGACAATACTAATTCAGAAGTAAATTTAACTTGGCAAGTTTATGTGTACAGGTTTACTTAAGTTAAGGACCATAAAAGAAAGAAGTCTTGTTACTACAACAAACAAAAGCTAATTTTAACAAAACAAGTGCATTTTTTTCAAATAAGGTGATCAAATTGTATTTTACAGTACAAAAAGTCAACATAAGATAAGCTGTGAATAAAAACCCTCAAAGAAAAAGCGTTTTTAGACAAATGCCACCAGAGGGCAGTGCAGTACCCCTAGACAAAACAGCCTTTGCACAATCTGCCTTCTCTAAAAAAGAAACTAAACAGTGGAATAAGCTTTGCAACAAAAAAACTTTACAACCTTCTCTAGAGAAGTCAAAACTTTGTTTTCCAACAAGGGACACTCTCAGACTCAAAAGGAGACTTATTACACTATTTCATGAAAAAGAACCATCTGAAATTAGTTTGAACTTTGTTTTTCTAGGTCAAAAGTTACAGAGTGGAGCTTATATATTACATTTTGCCCTTCAGGTTTCTTAAAGTTACATTTACATCCCATTTATTGAAACTTGAAAAGAGTCTCAGTAACTAAAAAAAAAGAAAATTGCAAACTTGTGACAGTTTAAGCAGACTCTAGCTTTACTTTACATGCTTCTCATTCGGCTTGTAATAAAATTCATCAGTAAAACAGGACCATTGTTGATTTATGTAATCCAGATGATACTGTGACGATGATCTCTGCAATAAAAGCAATTGCAGTGGGCCACACAATTGATCTTTATTCTACACATTCTATGCTTTATTTTTGCCACCATCTACCACATAACTGTGTTTCACCAATCACACGTAGCCCTGCAGCGGCTGCTTGTTAGGGTTGGCTGTGCTGCTACTGTCCTCGTAGATCTCCTCAGACTCTGGGAGACTCACTGCTGACAAAGCACCAAAGCTCCAAGTTATGTGACAAATCCCACATGAACGGGGCATGTAGTTACTGGACACACTGTATAGCGCTCACCTTTAGCACTTCATTCCATTTGGCTGCTAGAAGAGTGCTGGAAATGTAGGTGATATAATCCAAACAGTGAATATTTTTGAGACATTTATGTATTTATTTGTTTGTACATATAACAGTCCAGGTAAAATAAACATAGGTTGTATTATGGCATGACCGAGTAACTAATGATATATTTAAACATACTCTTTGTTATATAAAGGGTTACTATAGATATTAATAGGCCATAGTACTGTACTGACAGTTAGTTAATATAACTTCTGCTCAATGCGATAAACTGTGAACTCAACAGGAATTCTTACACCTGCAGATGTTTTATAAATTAGCCATTTCGTCTCCTTCTCTTTAAGTAAATGCCATGTACAAATATAGTTTTGAAGTCTTCCTCGTATTTTAACTCTTTTTCTTGAATTCCCCTCTGGATGTTTGAGTTTGTTTCTGTTGTTGAAGAGTGGACTGTGATTCTGTTGGACACCTGTCAGAATCAAGGCGATACAATGCAAGTGAATCATCTAAATCAGACATGTCCAAAGTCCGGCCCCAACAGCAGCAGCTTTATACAAAACCGATTCAAATCCAACTAAAACTCGTTCAAATCCAAATAAAACCTGCACTTGTGAAAAAAGAATCAAAAGTCGGCCCTTGGAAATTTTCCTTTCATCAGATGCGGCCCGCTTTTCAAGAAGTTTGGACACCCCTGATCTAAATGAACCGCGAACCAATCAAAGAAGCAGTTGCTGCTTCAGACGTAATGTCACGTCATTTTTTTTTTCTGCTCCAAATCTGGTTCTATGGAATTGTAGTTCAGGGTTTCAAAGCAAGCATCAAAACTTCAGCATTTTAGCAAACCCACAAAGGATTGCCAATGTTTAATGTCACAAAATGTGTAAAACCACCACAGTTTCACAGGGTTTATGGTTTTTAGATTTTTCTAACCAGAATTCTTGAGAATAGCTGAAGTAAGAATTAAAAAGTTTGTGTAAAAGGTTAGGCCTCCTAGATTTACCAGGTTAAACCATTGACAACCTTTCTTTTATTTTACTTCAAGTGTTAGGAAAGAGATGAAAATAAAATGAAATAAAAAATCCAAGTTACTCATCTTTGTTTGACTCCTTAAACACTTAAACTCATTAATGGTACGTTTGTCAAACCAAGGGACTATTGGCCTGGAGCAATGTTCAGAATATTAAATGTTCAGTTTTGCTGTTTTCAGTTTAAAAATCAATTACCACTTAAAGCTATACTTATACCTTTTACCTTTAAACATTTGTGATGTCACCTTTACTCAAAATTGTATTTAAAAAAATGTGAAATGAGTAAAGGTTCTGTCGCCAAAAAGAAAGAATGATGTTTAGACAGATAGTAGAGATACAAGTTAATATGACAGGTATCTAGAGACAGCGCTTTGGCCCCTTTGGGTTTTTATGTGTAGATTATACTTCTTGTTTTTTTAGAAACAAGAAGTATTATACATCAAGTTTTTGTGGTTTTCTTGTTTGATAGTGGATAAAAAAATAAGTAAAGACTTTGACATACTTTCTCACAGTTTATCCGTTTTGTCTGAACAATAGGAAGACAGCCATTTTGGCAAATGATCCTTTATCATTTTAACTTGACTCCTTATAGTGATTATTTATAAAACAGGCCTCTGGGGACTGCACTTTGGATTACCGTATGTTTAAAACCATGTTAGTAGATTGAAAGTGAAGGTCAAATACTTTTACCAACACTCTAAGATAAAAAACCTAGTAAAAGCAACCACCTATTGTTCTTCTGCTTATTTATTTTTCCCCTTACAGACTCAAGACAAACCAAGACATTTTTTTTTGTATAGCGCAATATCACAACAACAGCTTCCTCGCTTAACAGACTGCACTAGACAACATCCCTCAGAAGGAGGGATCCTAAGACCCGGTAAGGAAAAACTCCCCCCCAAAAACAGGGAGAACCACATATGGTGGGATCCACTCCCAGGACGGACAGGCCGTGCAGGAATGTGTCCAGGACAGTTGAAAACAACAGAGTGGGGTACACATCACCCAGCAGGTCAGAAGTTTGCGTCTACCCTAGGAAAAGAAGGTGGAAAAGAAATGCTAAATACTGCAAAAATAGAAAGCCAGTGTGAGCGTGTACCTACAGCTACAGCCAGTGTGTGTGTACCTACAGCCAGTGTGAGCGTGTACCTACAGCTACAGCCAGTGTGTGTGTACCTACAGCCAGTGTGAGCGTGTACCTACAGCCACAGCCAGTGTGTGTGTACCTACAGCCAGTGTGTGTGTACCTACAGCCAGTGTGTGTGTACCTACAGCCAGTGTGAGCGTGTACCTACAGCTACAGCCAGTGTGTGTGTACCTACAGCCAGTGTGAGCGTGTACCTACAGCCACAGCCAGTGTGTGTGTACCTACAGCCAGTGTGTGTGTACCTACAGCCACAGCCAGTGTGAGCGTGTACCTACAGCCACAGCCAGTGTGTGTGTACCTACAGCCAGTGTGTCTGTACCTACAGCCACAGCCAGTGTGAGCATGTACCTACAGCCACAGCCAGTGTGTGTGTACCTACAGCCAGTGTGAGCGTGTACCTACAGCCAGTGTGTGTGTACCTACAGCCAGTGTGAGCGTGTACCTACAGCCACAGCCAGTGTGAGCGTGTACCTACAGCCACAGCCAGTGTGTGTGTACCTACAGCCAGTGTGTGTGTACCTACAGCCAGTGTGTGTGTACCTACAGCCAGTGTGTGTGTACCTACAGCCAGTGTGTGTGTACCTACAGCCAGTGTGAGCGTGTACCTACAGCCACAGCCAGTGTGAGCGTGTACCTACAGCCACAGCCAGTGTGTGTGTACCTACAGCCAGTGTGAGTGTGTACCTACAGCTACACCCAGTGTAAACGTATACCTATGATCAATCAGTCTCCATACGTTTGGTGAAATAAGTATGTTTTGAGTTTGCTTTTGAAAACTTCAACAGAGTCAGCTCGCCGCACTTCCACCGGGAGCCCATCCCATAAAAAAGGGGCTCTATAAGAAAAGGCTCTGTAGCCAGCAGACTTCTTCTTTACTCGAGGAAGTTGAAGGAGGCCAGCGTCCTGAGAGCGAAGGGTACAAGATGGAGTATACCGGGTGATGAGGTCAGATAGGTAAGAGGGCGCGCGTCCACAAAGGATTTTATATGTTAACAGGAGAACTTTGAAATCTGCTCTAACATGAATAGGAAGCCAATGTAATGAATCCATGACTGGAGTAATGTGATCAAACTTCCTGGTCTTTGTTAAAAGTCTGGCGGCTGTATTTTGGACCATTTGTAGTCTGCGAGTACTTTTTCAAGTCAAAGTCAAGTCAAAGTCAGCTTTATTGTCAATTCTACTATATATACAGTACAGTACTCGGCAGTCCAGAGAATAACGCATTGCAGTAGTCCAGCCTGGATGTGACAAATGCATGAATGAGAATTTCAGCATCAGCTAAAGAGAGGCAGGAGCGAATTTTTGAGATAGTCCTCAAGTGAAAAAAGCCCAGTTTAGTGACGTCACTAATGTGCTGCTGCTGTGATAGTGTGGAGTCAAAAATGACGCCAAGGTTCCTCACAGTGTTGCGTGCTCCAACACACAGTTGTTGATCGAGACAGTAAGATTATTGAACTTGTGCCGATGACTGGCAGGACCAATTAACAAGAGCTCTGTTTTATCCGAGTTCAAATGGAGGAAGTTTTGAGACATCCATGTTTTAATTAAAACGAAGCAGGCCTCTAGAGGCGTGATGTCAGTAGTATTATTCGCTTTTATTGGTAGATACAGCTGTGTATCATTTACATTTAGATTTAGTCATTTAGCAGACACTTTTATCCAAAGCGACATACAAGTGAGCAAAACAATGGAAGCAATTTTAACAACACAAGATAAGGAGCTAAGCTAAGGATAGGAGAGAACTTATTTTTTTATTTAATTTTTGTTTTTTTTTAATGAAGAAAAGGAATCAATAGAAAGGAAGTAGAATTCAGTGTTTGTCAGTTTGGTGTTGACGGAAGAGATGTGTTTTCAGACATTTTTTAAAGATGGCTACAGAATCTGCTGATCTTGTAGCATCAGGTAGATCATTCCATTGATGTGGAACAGATACAGAGAAAGTACAGGAGAGTGATTTTTTTTCCTGTTTTAGCGAGTGAAGATTTGAGGGTGTGGACCCAGTAGTGGTCTTGTAGGCCAAGAGCCGGGAGCCAATGTAACCTAATGAAGAGAGGAGTTACGTGTACTCTCTTTGATGACCGTTTCCTCTCCTTCTCTTTAAGTAAATGCCATGTAGATGATGATGATAGATTTAAACAACTCTTTGTTATATTAAGAGAAACGACAATACAATGTGTACTACGAGATGGGCATTTTGAGTCTTTGGTGTTAAAGGGTTACTATAGGCCATAGTACCTGCACTATTGCATAGTGTACTGTTTTGCAGGACACCTGTTATTACCAACTGACTGTTCAATAACGAACATTTGCAACTCTCCTACTGTCTCTGCTGTGTTGTGTTTGGGTCCTCATATGAGCGCAGGACTAGACATTATTAGGCCATTATTAAATGTGTCCAAGTCAGAATGATTGTGTTTAACAATGCCCGCAAATACCACATGTTTTAGTTCTGTTTTTTTATTCTCAGGCTTATAGAACTTGTAAAAATGAATGTTGCAAAATCAATGAAGATGTTTCTTTAAAAAAACAGGAACTGTCACTTCATTTATATTTTACAGTTAGTCATTTAGCAAATGCACATCTGTTTAACGCCAAAGGAGCACTCACATATGGACCGTTAAGTGCTTCCCAACCTTTTTTGAGCCGCGGCACACATTTTACATTAGAAAAGTCACAAGGCTTTCCACCAAACAAAAATGGCACAAAAACTACAATTATTTATTAATGAATATATTTATTTAAATATAATGAAAATCTAGTCTCTATTTACTGAAACCTGGGTCTGTTTAGTTAAACATAACTTTAATATTCTAACAAGAATTGAAGAAAGACACACAAAGTCTCTCTCTTTTTTTTTTGTCTTTATGGCCGTCTTGCTTGAAAAGCCCACCTCGCATAGACAGGTTGTGGAGTAAGGTAGCAAAAAAAATAATAATAATAATTGAAGAGGGAAAAACGTAGTCCTCATTCATCCAGCTGAAGAAAAGAATAGAAAATTTTGTCCTACCAGCTGGCCATCTTATTTTCTTAGTTGAAGTCCAATCCCCCCAAAAAAACCTGACCTGAAAACAAGGTCAAGAATAAATCAATATTCAGGGGTTTAAAATAAATAATTTCAGTCTTTAAGTTACATTCATTCACAATTTAAAAAAAAAAAAAAACACCACAAAGTTCACTTCATCAGTTCACAATAATTTCCCCTTACCTCCAAAAGCCATAGTTATAACATGGACAATTTAGCATTAGCAACACGTTACCTTACCCATTGAGCTAACAAGCAGTTAGCGCAAACAATTTCTCAAGACATGCCAAAAAGAACAGAAACAGCGGCATTAGAAGAGCCGAATTTAAAGTACGATGTAGCACAATCATATATTGTAAACCAATATATCATTCTTTGAATCAAAGCTTTGTATTTTGAGAATCATAATACATAATAATCATAAATCATAATTAGGGCATTTTAAATAAAAAGACGCAGCGGTTAGCAAAAGGACCTTCAACAGAACACATTAACAAGACTTACCACTGAATTTAAATACTATCTTCCAAAGTTTTGGAAGTATGAAGCCATGTGAGACTCTGAGATCTCGCTGTGTCAATGTTTACCACTACACGCCGTTCGCTTAGAAGACCAACCAGGTGAAATTGAATCATTTTCCACGGCACACTAGTGTGCCGCGGAACACTGGTTGAAAAACACTGCGTTAAAGACATTCATAACCTGCTTTTGTACATGTGTTTTTTCTAATCTTACTGTAAATTTTTGGTGGTTTTTTTGTCTAAAAAATGTTAGAACACACTCAATCTATTCACGTGTCTATATCTGTACTGTTTAACCTGTGTCCGTGTGCCTTATATGCAGTTATATGCATTTAAAACACTACATTTACAATTGCACTACATTATGAATTTACAAGATAACATTTCCAGTCTGAGGATTATTGCAAGATTTCCACTTTCTCAAAACTCAACAACTGCAGGCAAGACTGGAAAGATGACAAAAATCTAAAATAAATCAAAAAGTGTAAAAAAATAATGTAACTACATAAACTAAACTGCCAAAGTGTTTGTCTAGGTGTTCTAAACATATTGTTGAGTTGTGTTCACAAAACCCACAAAGGATTGCCAATGTTTTATTGTTACTAAATGTGTAAAACCACCACAGTTTCACAGGGTTTATGGTTTTTAGATTTTTCTAACCAGCATTCTTGAGAATAGCTGAAGTAAGAATAAAAAAGTTTGTGTAAAAATTTGGGCCTCCTAGATTTACCAGGTCAAAACCATTGACAACATTTCTTTTATTTTACTTCAAGTGTTAGGAACGAGATGAAAGAAATTCCATATTACACATCTTTGTTTGACTCCTTAAACACTTAAACTCATCAATGTTTAAGTGTTTGTCAAACCAAGGGACTATTGGCCTGCAGCAATCTCATTGGTTGGTTGTTCAGAAGATTAAATGTTCAGTTTTGCTGTTTTCTGTTTAAAAATCAATTACCACTTAAAACTATACTTAAACCTTTTACATTCAAACAGTGTTGGTCATCTTACTTCAAAAAAGTAATTAGTTATAGTTACAAATTACTTCTCCCAAAAAGTAGTAAAAAGTAGTAAAAAGTTAGTAACTCAGTTACCACATTGTTAAAGTAACTCCGTTACTCAGCAAAGTAACTGAAATAATGTTTTTATGTTCTATAAGGGTATTACTATAACAGCTTAAATATCAAAGATGTTTAAATTAACGAAGAATAAAAACACTATATTTTTATTTTTTATTTAACCTTTATTTAACCAGGATAGTCCCACTGAGATTACAAATCTCTTTTGCAGTGGAGTCCTGGCCCCATGTGTGTTTGGGGGGGACTGTTGTACATGTTTTTGGTGGTAGGGGAAACCGGAGTACCCGGAGGAAACCTACGCAGACACAGGGAGAACATGCAAACTCCTCACAGAAAGGCCCTGCCCTGGATGGGAATCGAACCCAGGACCTTCTTGCTGTGAGGCAGGCGTGCTATCCACTTTGCCACTGTGCCGCCCCATATATATATATATACTATATATAGTATTTTAGAACATTTGGTATTTATTTTAACTCAATAGATTGCAGTCTGCCATATGTTATGCATAGAAATAAAAACATATAAAAAATAAATATTGAAAATAAAATTCGAGTGCAAAATTAAGTCACACAAATGTAAACTTGTGTAAAAAGAAACAAAGGGAGACCTGGCCATTAAGTTGTGCAAATCTCTGTACCTGTAAATTATTGCACAATAAACAAAACACAATCCAACTCTCTGTAGATTAACATGTTGTTCATTCTCAAAGAAAATGAATAATACATTAATCTATTCTAAAATACTCCTCTCGTCTAACAACTAAACCAGTGGTTGTTGCTGACACGTAAAATCGAGCGTTGCTTGTTTTAACAGTGGCTCTGTCTCCTTCACTGGAACTCACGCTAGCTGCCTTTGGGGTTAGCAGCAGAAAACAAGTGTTGTGTTAGCATGTGTTGATGTGAGGTGCTTCATAAGATTTGAGTTGCTTGAGGCAGACGTGGAAAAAGTCTTTTTTTCCTGGACATAGCATGTTACAGAAACATTCTTGCCTTTGATTTCAATTAATGAGAAGTAGTGCCGGTACTTCCAGTTTGAGAACGCCACCTTTGAATTTTACTGGCTCCATTGTCGGTGATGCTGTCTTGTCAGCCAATCATCTCTTTTGCAGCGGTGTCATCATCCCCATCCCTGCTCTCTCCAGCAGCAGCTGATGTGTAGCCAAAGCATGACACCTCGCACTTTATTCAACCAAATTGTTGTAACGCGACACTTTACATTCTCAGTAACGATAACGGCGTTACAACGATGGGAAAAGTAATTAATTAGATTACTTCGTTACTGAAAAATTAACGCCGTTAGTAACGCCGTTATACTCTAACGTCGTTACTTCCAACTTCCAACTTGAACAGTGTAGGAATTACAACAGTTTGTAAATGTGCCTTTCACTTTTTAAGGGATCAAAAGTAGTGGGACAGAATAAAAAACATAAATCAAACTTTCACTTTTTAATACTTGGTTGTAAATCCTTTGCAGTCAATTACAGCCTGAAGTCTGGAACACATAGACATCACCAGACGCTTGGGTTCATCCTCTGCCAGGCCTCTACTGCAACTGTCTTCAGTTCCTGTTTGTTCTTGGGGCATCTGTTGTGAAGAGTGTTTTCTTCACCAGGGAAAGAATTCTTCGGTCATCCACCACAGTTGTTTTCCGTGTTCTTCCGGATCTTTTGGTGTTGCTGAGCTCACCGTTGCATTCATTCTTTTTAAGGATGTTCCAAATAGTACAGTACCTTTTTCTCTCTCTCTGATTGGTGTGTTTTGTTTTTTCAGCCTAATGATGGCTTGCTTCACTGACAGTGACAGCTCTTTGGATCTCATATTGAGAGTTGACAGCAACAGTTTCCAAATACAAATAGCACACTTGAAATGAACTCTGAACCTTTTATCTGCTCCTTGTAAATGGAATAATGAGGGAATAACTCACACCTGGCCATGGAACAGCTGAGCAGCCAATTACTTTTGGTCCCTTTAAAAAGTGGGAGGCACATACGTATATAAACTGTTGTAATTCCTACACCGTTCACCTGATTTAGATGTAAATACCCTCAAATTAGAGCTAAAGGTCTGCAGTGAAAGCACATTGACATCTTATTTGTTTCACTGCAAATCCATTGTGGTGGTGTATAGAGTCAAAAATGTGAGAGTTTTGTTGATGTCCCAATATCTATGGACCTGACTGTATACAAATTAATATAACACGTCTCTAGAGACTTTGGGTTTCTATGTGTAGATTATACGTTGATACTTTCTGTTTCAACAGGAAGTTTGACTGCAAGCTGCAAACAAGAAAAGACACCGACAGGAAGCACTCACATTATTCTAAAGTGAAAACACCCTCAGACCTATTTCCACTGGGTTTGTTTTTTATTTTGTTTGTTTTTCTGGTTTTCTTGTTTGATAGTGGTGTGTATTGACCAAAAATGAATAAAAAAAAAAAGACTTTGACACACTTTCTCACAGTTTATTTGTTTTGTCTGAACAATAGGAAAACAGTCCTTTTTGGCAAATAATCCTTTACCATTTGGACCAAACTCATGACTCTTTATAGTGATTATTCATGAAACAGGCCTCTGGGGACTGCACTTTGGGTTACCTTATATTTAAAACCATGTTAGTATATTAAAAGTGAGGGTCAAATATAAAAACTAATACTAGTTTGATATGTCTAGACATCTGAGGATTTATTTAATGATTGGATAAACTACTCGATAAATGAGTGAATACATTCTAATGAAGTTTGTCAGTCTTCCTTTTCAGAGTTGATTCTATGTTGAACCTGTGCATGGTGTAAAGACAAGCTGTCACCGTGTCTTTTATTGTAATTCAAAGAGGCTTTATAGGAAACATTAATGATTGTGCTACAGTTTTCACAGGAAGCACATCTCTTCTGAGACTTTAACGACTCTCACATCGGCATCAAACTGTCCTGTCAAACAAGACCAGAACAGCCTGGTCCAATCAGGTTTAGTTTCGGTTCAAGCCCCTCTCTCTAGAGATAAAGCTCAGCTCTTTTACCAGTTCATCTCAGAATTGATAAAGTCTTTTGGAATTAGAGACAAAACGTCTTCACCTTGAAAAAGAGTCCAGATGCTTTTACTGTAACCTTTTTTCAAGATGACCTGGATGACTGAGAACCTTCAGACATGTTGCTATACAGTTCAGACAAAACCTAACAATCCCGGTCTGGATCAGTGGGATTATGAAGCAAGTTATTAACTCTAGAGTTAACCCTGAGTTTCTCTGGAGTGAGAGTGGGTTCATGTGAAACAGGAGTCGACACTAAACGACCAATCACAGCGACCTGTTGGAGAGAGTTAACCTGAGGAAAAACACTAAACTCCTGCAAAACTCCAGCAGCAGAGACTGAATGAACAGAACAAAGAGCTAAAGACTAACAACAACAGAAGTGTGGAGTCTGTTTTACAGTGTTTTCCAGCTGGTTACACACACTTTTCATGTCACACAATTTTTAAAACCTCTCAATCAAAGTGCAAAGCTACACACCAAATTTCCAAAACAATAAACTATTCTCAGCGTTTGACCCAGTATTCAATTGCATATAAATATTTTCAAAACTCTAAACACAATTTTCGGCCTTAAACACAAAAATCTAACAAGAAGTGACTTGCTTTGCTTTTCCAAACACAACCAATACAAAGGCTACACTTTTACGTTTTTCTTCTACCTCCATCTGCCTCATCTTTTTTGCTTCATAGGAGCCGAAGAAAGTCAGATGTGTTTTCTTGAGTGAGATGTTGTTTGGTATTTTGTGAATGCGTTGTAAATTTAAATTAAATTGTGTTTAAATTAAAATTTGTGACAAAATAGAGACCAGTTTGATAAATGGGTTTATGCAGTACGGCTTGGCTCAGAGAACATTTAGTGTTTTATAATTTGTGAAAAAGACAAAACAAATGGCACTTTGTCCAAGATGAGATATAACCTGTTTGGACTGAAGATTAACATAAAATACCTTCTCTCTGACTGGCCCTCTGTTGAAAATGTGTTACAGGTAAAATCACATTTAAACTGGCAGTGGTCTGTTTTAAGGAAGGCAAAAACAATTGTTCACTATTCTTCTTCTGTCTGACCTGGAGTCAATAAAACAAGTGCAGTGACCGAGTGAATGTAGATTACAGGGGGCGGGTCTTAGCCTGTGGTCAGGACTATCTCTCCTTTCGTAAAGTTATCATTTGCAAAAGTTTGTTTTTCATTTCTTCATTTATGTGGGTGTATTTTTTAATACATTTACTGTTATATTGCCCCTGATATTCTCCTAATATGTGTTAATACAGTCAAAGTACCAATAATTAGCCTATTAGTAGTGTTTCAAGAAAAGGTAGTCTATTAAAAACACTAGTTAAAGGGAGTTTGTGCAGTGTCTTTTGTCTCTGTTGGCCCCCCATCAAACGTGATTGACTCTTTGGTAAAAGTGCTGTCTTTATGTAAATAAAAGGAAGTGAGGTAGACCATACATTTTCATGTTTGATAAACGTTTGATACCATTTTGTCCATTTTTACAACAAATGGGAAGCTGGATGACGTCATCGGCCGAAGATTTAACTTGTAATTTCTTGAAAACGAACGAATGACACTCTTTTGGGGTATTTAAAAAAATAATCATTTTCGGGAACTCCCCTTTTATGACCTATAAAAGAATCATTAATATCTCAAAAACTATTACAACACAAACAAAAAAGTTTACAGTACAAACGATCTAGATAGTCAATCGTGTTTAAGGGGAACAACTTATAGGCCGACCGGAAGGACATTTAAGGTTGCTGACGCTAAAAATGTGACAGTATAAGTTCAGCAGTCAAGTGTTGAGCGCTCATATCGCTCTCCAGAGGACCACACCCCGCTGCATCAAACATGAAGCTGCTCCTGCTCCTCTGCCTCCTGTCTCTGTGCCTTGGACCAGCATCTGCTCAAGGTATCATTGATAAAAACTACTTGAGTCTCTTTGTGCCGCATTGATCTTTGGTGTTTAGTGTTTGCACAAGTCTAATTATCTCCAGACAGCTGTCATCACCGCGCGGGTCAAATTATAACTTAACAAGATGTGACGCTTTTGTGTCTAACTCGTGGCTCCTGTTCATTGTTTTGTTGCAGAAAAGACCACGAGGGGATGTGATTAGGTGTGGCTCATAACTTTACAATATGTCTCGGTCTTTACAAAGTGAGAGGCGTTGGCCTGATCTGTTTGTGCAGCGCTACACAGGCCTGAGGTTTCTGATAAATAAAGGACACCTTTACAAATCTATTAACTCTGATTTGTAAACTAATGCAGTGTTATTGTAACCTGGTCAAGTTAGTGATGCTGGCTCTGTCCTCTGTTGCCCACTCTGTCTGGTGAAGCCTTAAAGGGACATGTGTCCATCCGAATAGGCGACAGAAATGACAAATAAAGTTCAATTCAACTGGATTAATGCATAATTTATAAAAGCATACTTTTAAAAGAATAATAAAACATAAGGGCCAGACTCTAAAGAGGTATTATGTAGTCTTTGGTGACATCTAGTGGTGAGAGTTTAAACTGACAAGTGCAGGGAAAGTTGTCTTAGTCTAAACTCTAGAGTCAGAATTAAAGGCTTCTTTAATGAGGACACGTACATTTGGAGAAAAGACAATGGCACTTACATCTGTGTTTTAGGCCACACTTAAAAAAGATGAATGTAGGTGAGTATTTGATCAGTTTATGGTTTTGAAATAAATACATGAAGTTTCAATAAACCTGCTGCTTCAGTTTTGCTTCAGTTTAGCTTTTTTCTGTTTCTTGTGTTTTTTCATTTTGTTTTGCACTTTATGTATTTTCTTTCTTTATTATTGCGTTTATTTAAAAAGTTGGTGCTTCTTTATTAACACCTGAAGGTGAACAGGACCCAGTTGTAGATCTGTTGTTAGTGACTTTGACATGTTTCATTTCTTCTTTTATTTTACTGTGATCAGAGGACATCTTAGAAAGTCAGACTGGGGTCCAAACATCTCCAACTTGAATTGTCCAGTGTTGCCCTCTAGTGGTGACTTTAAGTTTTAAAAGTGTTCATGTTAAAATCTTTATTCTGAAATTATTATGTACATATTATTATAAATAAACAAATCAATATTTAAGAGAAGGGTAAAGGTTAAACATAATTTTATTAAATTAAAGTCTGTGTTGGCTGAAAACAAATGTATCAGAGGTGTTCCTCAGAGCAGACTTTAGACTCTTCTAAACATTAATGTATGACACTTTATGTTTAATCTCTAATCACACAATAACACTTTGTTCTGTTCTTTTTATCTTTCAGATGGTTCTTCAGGGGGTGAGTGTGACATCCTTTTTACTTTTTATAAATGTTATATGTTTGTGTTTCAATCTCAAATTTAAACTGTATTCAATATTCTTAGGTCTATCAATAGTTCAAATGTTAAAGCTATTTTAAACAATTGCATGTACAATATACAATTAAAAGTAAAATTTATGTACGCTCTTGGAAAAATAAATGAAACATATTTTGCAAATAACTGTTAATGCCACCGTCCACAGGTGTGAAAGCAATTGACGGAAGTGGGCAAAACGTGACTACTTCAGGTATTTTTTTTGTGTAATTTTCTGATTTAACACTGGTTCTAAAAGTCTGATTGAGCTTTGTCTTTTAAATGTATCTTAGAGTTGGTCTTTGAGGCAGAAAGGGCAGAAATCCAGGTTTATCCTGTTCCCTCAGCTCTGAGGAGAACATCTCAAAAATAGAGTTTAACTGGAAAAAATATGACAAGGATGTGTTTCTTTACAAAGACAGCAGAGTAGAACTATCAGAATCAAAAACACAGAGATGTCCGACAGTGGAACCTACATCTGTCATTTTCCAGCTCAACAACAAACTCACATTGAGCTTCATGTAGATGAACTTTATGTCATTTGAATGTGTCAGAATATTAAGGCTATTTTATTTATTGTAAGTGTGTCTTCTTTTTATAAGAAATCTCTCTCAGTGAGAGATTATTCTGACTTTTCAATATCACTGTAAAATACATTTTTAGATTGAAACTAGTCATTATTGCACAGAATAATCTAATGATTTTTTTTTCTTTTCATGTTTTATGTCCAGGCAACTCAGGTAAGTTTGAAAAAAAATTAATTTAAACACTGCTTCACATAAATGTTGAGTTGAAAGTGGCCAAAGGTGACTCTTCTATTCCCTGTTTACACCTGTGTAGCTCATGATCAACATTTATTTACACAGATATACTTAGTTATATAATTATTTATGTTAAAATGAAAGTCTGCCTCTTTCCTACACAGCCTACACATAAACACAAAACATTTTTATAAACGTAGGTGACATCATTTCTTTAAAAAGTCACTTTTTTCACTTTTTCTCTGTTCTTTTCCAGAGTTCCACAAGATACAGATCACTCTTGGACTGTTTTGTGTTCTGTTCAGTTCCTCTTGGTTGTTTTAAGAGTTTTTTTGTCTGAACTTACATTTTTCTACAATTGACAGCAGCTAAAACAAAAAAAGGGCTAATTTTCTTGACAAAGTACTTTCATGAAGAAAACAGCAGTCCCCCACAATAACATGCTGTTGATGGTGAGGTACTGTTGTGCTGCAATTGACTTCATGAAAACATCTGTTGCAAATTTAATTTTAGTTTAATTTTTAAATTTAAATTTTTCTCAAAAACTGTCAGTTGTAGAAATCTGTGGTAGAGCTTTCTCCAGTATGTTCTCTTTGATGTCAAATGCCTTCTTAATGACGTCATTGTGATGCAGCAGTCTTACTGGTTGAATTTTCATTTAAACTTTAGAACATAAGTTCTAATTTTGCATTTTGACTTGTTTTTTGTTTTTCAAAAGAAGCATTATCCTGAGTCTCTAAAAATACTTAAAATGTTGTCAACAGTTTGTATTGTATATTTGGATGTTGAATAAAGGAAGCTCATAAAATCAACAGAAATATTGTTAAATGTAACTAAACCTGGTGAAGCAGTGTTTAAGTTTGATCAGCAAAAATGTGGAACAGCCTTAAATTTAACAATTTTCAAGAGGAGGTTAAAAACCCTTCCTCTTTAGCTCTGCCTACATTCAGTAAAGACAGTGTTTTATCTGAACTCTTTGTCTTTTAATTTTTATTCTCTATTTTACTTTTGTTTCTTGATGATTCTAAATCTTGGCTTTGTCTAAATGTGTCTTTTATTTCTGTAAAGCAATGACCCAGTGTATGAATTGTGCTGCAGAAATAAAATTGCCTTGCCTAAATTTGGTCATTTTAAAACAGCAGTTTAGTCAGAAGGAAATGTATTTACAGGGTTTGTGAGGCAGAAAAGTCTATGGACAACACTCTGGGTCCAGATTGACTAATCATTTTACAGACGTCTGCCTGTAATGGACTAACCCAACCCAGTCTCCTTTCAACATCATCATACATCAAGTCTTAGTTTTGTGTCAGAAAATATGCAGCATCACATGCTTTTGACAAATGTTGACATGAAGTAAGTTCTGCTGTAGATGGTTATTTTTGGTTTTGGTGAAGGGTATTTGAGAGGTGTAAACATTATGAAAAACACTTAACACACAAACAAATAAGAAACATATACAAAAGATGGAGTGCCACCAGTGTACACGAGAAATCAACAGAAACTCTAAACTTCTTATTCTCAAGCTAATAATGTTTTAGCAAAATCTGAAGAACCAGTTTAGTTCATCTAAAATAAAACCCATAGTGGTTCTGTGGCTCATAACGACAGTATTGTTTACACTGGTGGCTAAGAAGATAAACATAAAAAACATTTAAACCTGGATGAGACTCAAACAGAGATCTATGTGTTGACATGAGATTTAATCTTCTTTTCCTTTGAGCTGTTCCCTGTAGGAGTCGCCACAGCGAATCATCTGCCTCCATCTAAAGCCCTTTCCCCTGCATCCTCTTCTCTCAGACCAACTACCTCTTTGTCCTCCTTCACCACATCTATAAACTTCCTCTTTGGTCTTCCCCTTGGTTTTAAAACCTTAGCTTCACACACCATTTATTCATTTATGTTGCTTACGCTTTTATCCAATACACCTGACACTTTCCTCATCCCAATCCAACCTGCTGCAGACGCGTCTTCACCTCTTTTCCACACTCCCCATTGCTCTGGATTGTTGAACCTAAGTACTTAAAATCCTGCACCTTTTTTACCTCTTCTCCCTGAGACCTCACTGTTCCACTTGGATCCCTCTCATTCACACACATGTAATCTGTCTTTCTGCTGCTAACCTTCATTCCTCTTCTCTCTAGACTTTTCTCCACCTGCTCCCTGCTCTCACTACAAATCACAATATCATCCGCAAACATAACAGTCCATGGAGATTCCTGTCTGCCCTCATCTGCCCATCACCGCCGCAAAATTTAAGAGGCTCAGAGCCCATCCTTCACTGTGAACTCCTCTGTTACACCTACCTTACCGCTGTCCTACAGCTCTCACACATATCCTGCTCCACTCTAACATACTTCTCTGCCACTCCAGAGATCCTCTTTTGGCACCTTGTCATGCGCTTTCTCTAAATCCACAAAGACACAATGCAGCTCTTTCTGACCCTCTCTTTACTTTTCCATCAACATTCTCAAAGCAAATATTGCATCTATAGTGCTCTTTCTTGGCATAAAACCATACTGCTGCTCACAGATGCTCACTTCTGCCCTTAGCCTAGCTTCCACTCTTTCCCACAACTTCATTGTATGACTCATCAGCTTAATACCTCTGTAGTTTCCACAACTCTACACATCTACACTCTAAGAAATAATGTTGACTTTTTATGAAAATGTTATGTCAACTTGTTCCACGTAACTGCTTTAAGTAATTGCTAAACTACTTGATTTCTAGGGTGCACATGGCAGAGTGGTTAGCACTCCTGTCTCACAGCAAGAAGGTCGTGAGTTCAAACCCGACCGACTCAAACATTCTCGGCCGACTCCGGTCTATCTGTGAGGAGTCTGCATGTCCTCCATATGTTACCGTGGGTTCTCTCCGGGTACTCTGGCTTCCTCCCACCGTCCAAAGACATGCATGTTTAGGTTAATTGACAACTCTAAAGTGTCCCTAGTGAATGAATGTGAGAGTGAATGGTTGTCTGTCACTGTCTGTCTCTAAATGTTAGCCCTGCGACTAACTGGCCACTGTCCAGGGTGTACCCCGCCTCAAGCCCAAAGCTGCTGGGATAGGCTCCAGTCACCCGACCCCTAACGGGACTAGGCGGTAGAAAATGAATGAATACTTGATTTCTTAATATGGACTTGAGTTGTCCATATTAAAGTTGATTGAGTTATATGTAATAGTGTTCAATAGATTACTCAACTTTATTATGTTATTTTTATTCAATCAAGCTGTGTTTTAAGTTTTAGAAACCAGCCTTAAACAAAGATGTGAGTGAGTGGATCTGAGACATGAGTGACAGTCACAGAGACCAGACAGAGATGGACTTTATATTTCATTTTTACTGGAGACTCAGTCAGAGTCTGTTCTTGAGACACTGTCTTTAGACTGGAGTTTTACAGTTTAGTCTTTGTGGAACTTTTCAGATGAGAAAGTGTTTGGAATAAACATATATGATGAAGAGGTAGCCATCCACAGAGGCTTTAACTTCCTGCTTTGCTCTTTCATTTTGGGAGATATGAAGGACAGTCCATTTTAAATGAGAATTGGCTCAAGGAAAAATGCCTGCTCTTCTGGATTATGTTTAGAAATGGCTTCTTTTTCACCTACAGAGTTTTAGTTGGCAACAATGAATGGCCCGGTGGATTGTGTTCACTGACAATGTTTTCTGGAAGTATTCCTGAGCCCATGTTGTGATTTCCATTACAGTAACATTCCTGTTTGTGGAGCAGTGCCGTCTAAGGGCCCGAAGATCACAGGCATCCAGTCTGTTTTTCTTTCCTTGACCCTTATGCACAGAGATTGTTCCAAATTCTCTGAATCTTAGGATGATATTATGCATTGTAATTGGTGATAACTTTAAACTCTTTGCAATTTTTCTCTTTCTCCTTTCTGATATTGCTCCACTATTTTTCACCGCAGCATTGGGGGAAGGCCCATCTTGACTTCTGAGAGACACTGCCACTCTGAGAGGCTATTTTTATACCGAGCATGTTGCCAATTGACCTAATAAGTTGCAAATTGGTCCTCCAGCTGTTCTTTATATGTACTTTTAACTTTTCCGGCCTCTTATTGCTACTTGTCTCAATTCTTTTGGAATGTAGAGCCTTAATAAAATCCAAAATGAGCCAATATTTGGCATAACATTTAAAAATGTCTCACTTTTAACATTTGATATGTTATCTCTCATAAATATAAGTTTATGAGATTTGTAAATTATTGCATTCTGTTTTTATTCACAATTTGTACAGTGTTCCAACTTTTTTCAAATCGGGTTTGTACGAAGGAGAGAGTTTTTTGTGACATAATCCACTTGGCAATGTTTAGAGAAATTGTATTTCCAAGTAGACAATACAATAAAAGTAAATGTAACTAACATATTTATGTGTATATGTTTACTTGAGTTTTTGAAACTCAAGTGTAAGGACTGTAAAAGAAAGAAGCCTTGTTACTACAACAAACAAAAGCTTGTTTTAACAGAACAAGTGCATTCAGTTTTTTAAGTAAGGTGAACAAATTGTATTTTACAGTGCAAAAAGTCAACACAAGAAAGGCTGTGAATAGGTTCTCCCGGAAACACATTACATCCCATTCAGTTTGGGTTCAGGAAGCACCACTCAACAGAAACAGCATGCTGCTACCTCAAAGAAAATATAAAACAGTTATCAGACAAATACCACCAGAGGGCAGTGCAGTACCCCTAAACATAAAACAGCCTATGCACAAAGGTTGTTTGTGCAAAGGTTGTTTGGAAAAAAAAACTGTTTGTGAGTTGCTTCAGAAGCGGTGAAGCTGTGAAGGAAACTTTTGTGAAACATTCAACCCTTTTTTTCAAAAGTGGGTTCATTACTCAAAGCTTCAGCTGCAGTGACTTCTCCTGGTGATGTGCAAACCTTCAGTCAAATTAGGCAGGAGAGCCTTTGTCAGATTTTTACTCCTGAGATTTTCTGGCACACAGGCCCATTGGCTTTTGTGTGTGTCGTTTTTCTGTTTCAGGCTGTGGACAAAAGTTTTTTTTTTTTTTTCATTACACACACCAATAAGCAGTGTTGGAGAGACTATTTTCATAGGAATTTTGTTCAGAAGCATCTTTGCTCTATATTTTTCTGATGCACACTAAGACTTATGTTCTATTTACAAATAAAGTTTGAGGAACATATATTAGATGTGTGTGTTTTGTGTTATTTAAGAAAGAATGCCGGGAAAATATGGCATAGTTTTTTACTGAGGAACATTATTTTATAGTTAAAATAAGCAACAAAAAAATTATATTTGGACATTTTGAGTCTTTGGTGTTAAAGGGTAACTATAGACATTAATAGGCCATATTACTTTATTGACAGTTAGGGAACATAACTTCTGCTCAATGAGCTAAACTGTAAACTAAACAAGAATTCTGAAATTAACTTCCACCTGGGCCCCGACTGATCTGGTATGGAAGTCATGAAGAAGACTGACAACACAAGCTTGGAACAGCTGGATGATGCAGCAAAGAGGGTGCTTTAAATATGGGCGGCTTAGTAATGTTTGCCTGAGATGATTATGTGAAGAGCAGCAGCGGGAACATGATCCTTCACAGAACATTACACCTGTTTGACGAGCAATAAAGTAAAGATATCTGTAGTGTCAGTTCTTTTGTAACTCCTTGCTGCGGTGATTGAGCAAAAAAGGCCTGACGCTCCACTTTAAAAAATAATCCAGGTCCACAAGAGGTGCTCACAAATATATTTATATTTATTACAATCTTTCAAATAAGGTAGATTACCAAAGTAAACTCTTAATTAATAAATTACTGATACATTTAAAGAAAACAAAAAACAGCAGCTCAGGGCTAAGATGGACTAGGTTAAAGACTGCGTCTTCCTGCTGCAGCCACGCCTCCCATTAGCATCCTCAGCCGTTTATGTTTTCCAGGCAGTTCACTAGATGGAGACAACTCAGAAAATAAAAATTAAACAAAATAACACAAATGGCCCATTTGGCCCAAATGGCCCAAATGGCTCCTTCATATTCGGCCTTTAAATGTTTTATACTTGGCAGAATAAACATTTATATATATATTATATACATTTACATTTACATTTAGTCATTTAGCAGACGCTTTTATCCAAAGCGACTTACAAGTGAGGATAACAATGGAAGCAATTTTAACAACACAAGGTACAAAAAGCATAAGTGCACAAAAAACTAGTCAGTTTAAACCCAGAACAGTATACAATTGTAAGGATAGGAAAACAATTTTTTTCTTTTGTTTTTTTGAAGAAAAGGAATCGATAAAAGAGGAAGTACAATTCAGTGTTTGTCAGTCAGGTGTTGATGGAAGAGATGTGTTTTCAGGCGTTTTTTAAAGATGGCTACACAATCTGCTGATCTTGTAGCAGCAAGTAGATTGTTCCACCAATGTGGAGAGTGATTTTTTTTTCCTTTTTGGAATGGTACCACCAGACGTTGTTCATTTGCAGAGCGCAAGGATCTGGTAGAAACATAGGTCTGTATTAGCGAGTGAAGATATGAGGGTGTGGAGCCATTAGTGGTCTTGTAGGCCAAGAGCATAGATTTGAACTTAATGCGGGCGTCAACCGGGAGCCAGTGTACTCTGATCAGCCGCAGAGGTTTGGTTGTGCTGGAGTCCAGCCAGTTGAGCATTGCAATAATCCAGTTTGGACAAGACAAGAGCCTGTAGTAGTTTTCTAGCAGTGTAGGGTTAAGAGTGGGTTTCTTCAATAGTGGTGTGATGCGGGCCTTTTTGAAAGCTGTGGGGAATGACCCAGTGGAGAGAGATGAGTTGATGATGTGGGTGAGAGCAGGTACGACAGATGGAGAGATGGCCTGAAGGAGATGTGTGGGGATGGGATCCAGCGGGCAGGTAGTAGGGTGGTTAGAACTAATGACCTTGGAAACATCTGCTTCAGTTAGAGGAGAAAAAGAGGGGAGCAAACACATATCAGAGGTGTGGACAAGTTCAACAGGTTAAACTAAGTAAGTCACAGAAAACTGACTGCTGATGGCGATCGTTTTCTTTACAACGAAAGACTAATTCATCAGCTATTATTATAATATTAAGGATTCCATAAACAAACAAATTCAATTAATTATCATATTACTGCTTATGTTTGGTTAATCACCTTCTTCCTGAAGGAGACATATCTGGTTCAACCATATCATATCTTGGTTACTTGATACCAGTTTTGGTCTTCAGCTTAACTGACCGTACTAATTCTTTTGAGTCGGGCCGCGTCTCCATGATTCTTGCTAGAGGCCATGATGGTTGTGGTGAGGTAGGGTCAACAATTACCACTGTGTCTCCAACCAGGAAGTTCTTCTTCTCTTTGAACCACTCCTGTGTCCATCTCCTCCAGAATACATCAGCCAGATACTGTACTTATTCCACCAGCGCCTGGTGTACGAGTCAGTACTGGAGGAAGAACATGCTGGGAGTTCAGTAATAGTAGATGGTTTGGGGTCAGAGGCTCAAGGTCAAATGAATCAGCTGAAGCAGTGGTAATTGGGCGTTTGTTAAGTATGGCCTCAACTTTACAAAAGAGTGTTTGGAGCACTTCATCATCTACAGTTTGTTGTGGACGCAAGAGTCTGTGTCAAAGGAACAGGCCATCTCAAGGTGAGTGGCTCTACAATGTCACCTGCAATGACATTGGAACTTCACTTTAATTGTAGGCCACTCCAATGCCATTTTCATATAAGCTGCACATATTTCGAACTTGTCTCCATAATGCTCCAGCAGCAGAGATGAGGATCAGCACCTCCAAGTCTAAGACCATGGTTCTCGGAAAAAGGGTGTCTTGTCCCCTTCAGGTTGGTGGAGAGATCCTGCCTCAAGTGGAGGAGTTTAAGTAACTTGGGGTCTTGTTCACGAGTGAGGGAAAGAGGGAGTGTGAGCTTGACAGATGGATCGGTGCAGCTTCTGCAGTGATTCAGTCCATCGGTCTGTAGTGGTGAAGAAGGAGCTGAGCTGTAAGGCAAAGCTCTCGATTTACCGGTCAATCTACGTTCCTACTCTCACCTATGGTCATGAGCTTTGGGTCATGCAGCAGCTATCGATTATTTTAGAAATCTATCAAAAAGCATTAATGCATATTTTTTCAAAAGTCAGCAACACATTTCAAATAAAAAAAACAGATATAACACATAAGCTTTGTACTAGCACTTCCATTTTACATACATAAAATACACACACACACATAAAAATAGAAACAAGAACAAGAAAATACATAAACAGAAATGCAGTTTAATAGAATATGACAATGCATTATATTGCACATACATTATTATTGAAATTGACCGTTGTATGTTTTAATGCATTTCAAATGCCTTAAAAGAAAAATAATCTCAGATTAAGCCTAAAGCATGGCATTAAATACACATTTAAAATAACAATTTATTTGATGAAGGAGTCCTGCAGCCCACACGTTGGTTAAAAAGTGATTTATAAAACATTAATCTGCTGATATACTAAAATATAATTAGACCAGTGAGCTAGAGTTATTTAAATGGTTTGGATTGAGTTGAAACCTTATTTTAAATAATACACTTACAACCACTGGACTCTGATGCAGGGGCGGATTTAGACATTTTGGGGCCCAAGGCAAACACAGACATGGGGCCCTCTACATCTCTTGTTTCCCTCCTTTTGTCAATCTTTATTAAAAAAAAAAAAAAAAAGAAGAAAACCCTACTTGTTACTTGTCTTCAGCAGTCTTCACACAGCAATGATGTATAGACATCTGGAGTTGTATCTGTAAGAAAAAAAGAAGAAAAATAAAAAACACAGAACAACATTCTGTTTAACAGATGTATCCTCTGTAAAATTGTATTTACATAAAATTTTCTCTGTACAATAATATGTATTGTGTATTTACACAGGGAAGAGGTGTCATTGGTTGTCATTTACCTTGGTTGTTCTGATAGTATCTTCTATATGGATCTGCTTGCTGCTACATGTTGTTTTTGGACTTCTGCCTTGTGTTACTAAAGTGAGAAGAAACACACAAGACAATAAGTGATCAATTAGTAAAAATAACTTACCTTTTAAAATGTTTACCTTTTTTCTTTCACTGACTTTCTCATGCTCTCCCTTTTTTCTGACCATTTCTTCATTTCCCTTGTCTCTGTTTTTGCATCTTTTTCGTCTTCTCTCTTTGGTCTTTGCCTGTCTTTTTCTTCTTCTTTCTTTGGTCTTTGCCTGTCTTTTTCTCCCTTTGGTCTTTGCCTGTCTTTTTCTTCTTCTCTCTTTGGTCTTTGCTTGTCTTTTTCTTCTTCTCTCTTTGGTCTTTGCCTATCTTTTTCTTATTCTCTCTTTGGTCTGTGTGTGAGTGAGTGTTCTGTATGTGTGAGTGAGTGTGTCTGTGTGTGTGAGTGAGTGTGTCTGTGTGTGAGTGAGTGTCTGTATTGTCATGTCTAAAGAACTATAATCTGACCTTGCGAGCTTTGGCCTCACCAAATCTTGCTATCACTGATTCCATATCCAGTGACTTCCTGACTTCCTGCTCGATGGAGAGAACAGCTAGAGCAGACAGCCTGTCCTGTGACATAGTTGATCTGAGGACCACATCAGAGTCTGATGTGGTGCTCAGCTTAAACAGTAGCTCCACACCTAGAATTTCAAAAGAAAGTCAAACATATTTGTATTAGTTCATATTCTAATATAATGCATATTAATGTTTGTGGGCTGCGTTTTATCTTGAAACATGAATTGTTTTTTATTTTTATTTAACCTTTATTTATCCAGGTAAACTGTTTGAGAACCAATTCTCATTTACAAACATGACCTGGCCCCATGTGTAATTGTAATTGTAATTGTTCGGCAGAGGCAGCGCTGGACTGGGACAAAAAAAAGGCCCTGGCATTTTTACTCAGACCGGCCCACCACAATCGGTCAGACACAACCAACTAGTACACCATCCTTGTGGTCCCTGTAGATATGCATATCTACTGTTCCATTCCAAAAACCCCTACGAAGCTGAGAACTAAGTGCCATGGACCTGTGTACCAGTGCAAGTGGACCAGTGTACTCACTCTCTCTTGACAGACTCCCTGGTGATCAAAGGTTCCTCCCTGTCTCTCTCCTCCACTGCTAACTCAACCCGGCTTGACTATACATATAGTATAGTATAACAGAGAGAGAGAGGATTACAATTATTTGGAAGAGTTATTAAAAGTACAGTTAGTAAGGATCAATTTTGGTTATATAGTCCTGTATTCTTGAAGAGCAATATTTCTAGATGGACAAAGTGCTCCATGTTATAAAAGCTAGTTAACCCTTTAGAACCCAATATAATGTGGATGTAGAATACTGCTAATTCTAAAAGAAAATGTTTTTTTGTTGTTGTTTTTTTTCCAATGAACCAGACAGCAGAAAAACTATTTTACAATTGCAAGTATAGGCTACTTTGTTTTAAAGAGCACAAACCCCTCTTTAATATGACACCAAACAAGATTTACCTCTCATTGTTGAGATACTCCCCTTAAAAAAACAAAAAAAAAAACAACCTATACTACCAAATTACTCACACAAAACGTCCTAAAAATATATGATATTCATATTATTCACTTACCGTAAATATTGCATATTAATGATTTTGGAAATTCATTAGAAACATGAGCAAATATCTACGTTGTTAAATATACAGCTAAACAAAAATATACAGCTTTCAAAATGAAAGGCGGGTTTTAATCCCCAAATAGCATGCGTTACTCGTCGTGGGCGCTTTGACGCAGCCATTCTGAGTAATAATTAAAATAATCAAATGGCATCATTTAAGTTTTTCTGCCATTATGGGTATTAAAGGGTTAACATTAGAATAGTCAGCCAAAGTTGCAATTGAATAAGTTAACTCTGCTAACCTATCTACAAAAACAATGCAAAATAGCTCATGCTGTGTTATTTGACTTTAGCTGACTGAGTGGCTAGTGCAGTGGGTGACAATCTGACAGACTATATAATGGCAACAACGATTAAGTTGTCTTATTATAATATTCATTAATTTAGGTAAATCATCATCTTCGTCGTGGCCCAACCAGGCCCACACACACACACACACACTTTCCTCCTGCACCCACCTGATTAACACTCCTCCCTGTTAATCATGTAGCTAACATGCTTACCGTTTCAATTACACTCTCCTGCTCACTCTGTCCTCCTTGACTTTACTATCAGACACCTGCTCCTCTGCCTGGGTCCCGCCGTGCTGCCATGGCTAGTCACCTCTCCTCCATGTTTCTGCAAAATGTCGTCAGGTACTGTAGGCTTGGATACTGAAGCTACAGCACTAAACATGTCTGTTATTTTTGCACATGTTGAGGCATCAACCTCTAGCATTTTTATTTTTTTGCCCGCAACTTCTCCGCACCCCCTTGCACTTTTGTTTCTCCATCCTAAATCCACAGATTTCTGGCTCTGAGCCACTAACTGCATCTGACACAAGAAACAGAGGAGGAGGGGTGGAGCCTGTTAAGAGATGATTGGGCCAGCCCAGTGTCAGTATGAAAAATGAACCAATGGGCCGCTGTCCCTGCTTTATGGGCCGGTCATTGGCCAATTAAAAAAAAAAAAAATCATATTATATGGACCGGCCCCCAAGTGCGTCGGCCCACCGGGTCCCGGTATGCCAGATTACCAGTCCAGCCCTGGTCAGAGGTAAGGAGTATTTAAAGAAAATAGACCTATATTTAGGTAATGCACTGCTTACAGGGAGTTTGGGAGTTTGTGCTTGTGCCACTTCTCTGCTCCTGTACGCGCCTGCTGCAGTGTGTTAATATAAACTGTAAAACCAATTTAAAGTTAAATAAAAAATGTATCCAACTCAGAAAAGGTACAAGAACAGCGCTGGTACACAACACAATGTTGACATAAGGTCAGCCAAGGAACTGTGTCTATGATCAACAAAGGGGGCTGCCATACAAACGGCGCTCACAGCCTTCTCCGACCACGACCAAGTGGGCGCTCCCTGCAGCTGGATCTGTACTTTTCCACTAAGTGTCCAGTCAGCAGTCACCGACAGGTTCTAACTGGTCTTAACAGTGGCGTCAAACATGAAGCTGCTCCTGCTCCTCTGCCTCCTGTCTCTGTGCCTTGGACCAGCATCTGCTCAAGGTATCATTAATAAAAACTACTTGAGTCTCTTTGTGCCGCATTGATCTTTGGTGTTTAGTGTTTGCACAAGTCTAATTATCTCCAGACAGCTGTCATCACCGCGCGGGTCAAATTATAACTTAACAAGATGTGACGCTTTTGTGTCTAACTCGTGGCTCCTGTTCATTGTTTTGTTGCAGAAAAGACCACGAGGGGATGTGATTAGATGTGGCTCATAACTTTACAATATGTCGCGGTCTTTACAAAGTGAGAGGCGTTGGCCTGATCTGTTTGTGCAGCGCTACACAGGCCTGAGGTTTCTGATAAATAAAGGACACCTTTACAAATCTATTGAACTCTGATTTGTAAACTAATGCAGTGTTATTGTAACCTGGTCAAGTTAGTGATGCTGGCTCTGTTCTCTGTTGCCCACTCTTTCTGGTGAAGCCTTAAAGGGACATGTGTCCATCCGAATAGGCGACAGAAATGACAAATAAAGTTCAATTCAACTTGATTAATGTATAATTTATAAAAGCATACTTTTAAAAGAATAATAAAACAGAAGGGCCAGACTCTAAAGAGGTATTATGTAGTCTTTGGTGACATCTAGTGGTGAGAGTTTAAACTGACAAGTGCAGGGAAAGTTGTCTTAGTCTAAACTCTAGAGTCAGAATTAAAGGCTTCTTTAATGAGGACACGTACATTTGGAGAAAAGACAATGGCACTTACATCTGTGTTTTAGGCCACACTTAAAAAAGATGAATGTAGGTGAGTATTTGATCAGTTTATGGTTTTGAAATAAATACATGAAGTTTCAACGGATCTGCTGCTTCAGTTTTGCTTCAGTTTAGCTTTTTTCTGTTTCTTGTGTTCATGTTAAAATCTTTATTCTGAAATTATTATGTACATATTATTATAAATAAACAAATCAATATTTAAGAGAAGGGTAAAGGTTAGACATAATTTTATTAAATTAAAGTCTGTGTTGGCTGAAAACAAATGTTTCAGAGGTGTTCCTCAGAGCAGACTTTAGACTCTTCTAAACATTAATGTATGAAACTTTATGTAATAATAATAATAATAATAATGGATTGGATTTATATTGCGCTTTTCTCCCGAGGGACCAAGTTACTCAAAGCGCTTACAGTCCATCCATTATTCATTCATACACAGTCATACTGGTGATGGTAAGCTACAACTGAAGCCACAGATGCCCTGGGGCAGACTGACAGAGACGTGGCAGCCATTTTGCGCCTACGGCCTCTCCGACCATCACCACATACATTCACTCAACATTCTTACACATTCATACGAATGTGTTTAATCTCTAATCACACAATAACACTTTGTTCTGTTCTTTTTATCTTTTAGGCGGTCCTTTAAAATTTGGTGAGTGTGACATCCTTAACTTTTTATAAATGTTACATGTTTGTGTTTCAATCTCAAATTTAAACTGTATTCAGTATTCTTAGGTCTAAGATCATATTTTAAAGCTATTTTAAACAATTGCATGTACAATATCAATTAAAAGTTTAAAATATGTACGCTCTTGGAAAACATTAAACATATTTTGCAATTAACTGTCTTCATTACCGTCCACAGGTAAAGCAAAACATCCAATTGTGACAACACTTAACAAAACTAGATCCCGGAGCCTGCTGCAGTGTGAGGCTTATGATGATACAGAACCTAAAGTGCATTGGAAAGACAGCTCTGGACATGTGCTTCATTTAAAAGAGTCAGATGTCACAGAAAAGGACGGACTTTTCTACTATAAAGCTGAACTGAAAGTATCTAAGACTGGCCTTTACACCTGTGTAGCTACAATGGCCAATGGTGATCAGAATACCATTACAATCTTTGAGACTATTTCAGGTATTTTTTTTTTTTTTTGTGTAATTTTCTGATTTAACACTGGTTCTAAAAGTCTGATTGAGCTTTGTCTTTTAAATGTATCTTAGAGTTGGTCTCTGAGGCAGAAAGAGCAGAAATCCAGGTTTATCCTGTTCCCTCAGCTCTGAGGAGAACATCTCAAAAATAGAGTTTAACTGGAAAAAATATGACAAGGATGTGTTTCTTTACAAAGACAGCAGAGTAGAACTATCAGAATCAAAAACACAGAGCTGTCCGACAGTGGAACCTACATCTGTCATTTTCCAGCTCAACAACAAACTCACATTGAGCTTCATGTAGATGAACTTTATGTCATTTGAATGTGTCAGAATATTAAGGCTATTTTATTTATTGTAAGTGTGTCTTCTTTTTATAAGAAATCTCTCTCAGTGAGACATTATTCTGACTTTTCAATATCACTGTAAAATACATTTATTGATTGAAACTAGTCATTATTGCACAGAATAATCTAATGATTTTTTTTTCTTTTCATGTTTTATGTCCAGGCAACTCAGGTAAGTTTGAAAAAAAATTAATTTAAACACTGCTTCACATAAATGTTGAGTTGAAAGTGGCCAAAGGTGACTCTTCTATTCCCTGTTTACACCTGTGTAGCTCATGATTAACATCTATTTACACAGATATACTTAGTTATATAATTATTCATGTTAAAATGAAAGTCTGCCTCTTTCCTACACATAAACACAAAACATTTTTATAAACGTAGGTGACATCATTTCTTTAAAAAGTCACTTTTTTCACTTTTTCTCTATTCTTTTCCAGAGTTCCACAAGATACAGATCACTCTTGGACTGTTTTGTGTTCTGTTCAGTTCCTCTTGGTTGTTTTAAGAGTTTTTTTGTCTGAACTTACATTTTTCTACAATTGACAGCAGCTAAAACAGAAAAAGGGCTCATTTTCTTGACAAAGTACTTCCATAAAGAAAACAGCAGTCCCCCACAATAACATGCTGTTGATGGTGAGGTACTGTTGTGCTGCAATTAACTTCAGAAAAAACTTTTGAAAAGATCTGTTGCAAATTTTATTTTATGTGTTTTCTAAAAAACTGTTAGTTGTAGAAATCTGTGGTAGAGCTTTCTCCAGTATGTTCTCTTTGATGCCTCTTAATAATGTCATTGTGATGCAGTGCCTCTCAGTGTCAGAGAAATACAGTTCACAAAGCTTACCTCCAAATGTGTCTTTATATTTGATCGCTCCATTTAGGGAGCATTAATCCCATTCACATTATCGTGTAAAAAAGTTCAGGTCAGTGTGTGATTATTTACAGATTTGAGTGTAAAAATTTAAACAGTTTCCTGAAAGTGCTTTACAGACTGTTCAAGATAACACCTTCTTCGGGAAAATAAGTTTTATTCAGTTTAGACCTAATTCAAACCAAGAGAGACTTAAACAAACAGAACAAGATGTATCTGTTGACAGTATGAATTGTGGTTGAGTAAATCTTTGGCGCTCAGACTGGCAGATGTTAAGACGTCCTGTGATGCGTGATCAGAGAAGAGTGGAGTAGTTGATTAGCAGATCTTTCTCCCGGGACCTAGACACTGGTGGTGGTGATGAGATGAAGAGGTTAGTGACTTTGATGAAGATGGCATAGTAATCATGACAACGATAATGTAAATATAAATTTCCTCTGTTTGGCTAAGTTATTTCTCTCTGCCCTAACTCCCCCATACTCCCCTCCTCTGGTTGCTTATCAAACTAAATATACAATCTGCATTATCAAACATCATCATAACCAATATCTTTGATTCTTCTTTAATGTCACAAAAATCTGTTGCTGTCTTGTGTCTGATGTCATTGTTTGTCTATAATTTGTCAAAGTTACTTGCGTTATTATTGTAGCACACTTATCTATGTCCTTGTTTACTGTAATCATCACTTAATAAAATAAATAAATAATAATAATAATAATAAACTAATCTTTGTTTCAGGTCCATCTCCACTTTACTTTTCATAAATATATTTCCACATGACATCTGATTTATTATTGTATATCAGTTACTAATGATGTTGTAATTATAAGAGTTCCTCTGATGAAAATAAAACACAGTAATAAAAGATAAAATGGTGATCATAAAAGGGTTTAGTTAAAAGTTAGAAATGATGACAATGGTTGTGATGAAAAGTGATTTAAATCTATTCTTCCCTTCTTCCTGGATGGATCCTGTCATGGGTCGGTCAGCTTCACTGGAGTAACATTCAATCTCAGTTTAGCCCTTAGTTCTGGCCCCTCGCTCTGCTGTACTGAGCCGTGTTTCTTGAAGAGGGGTGATGCCCCTCGTGACTGCCTCGAAGGACCTGCCCCACAAGATCTCCATCTTGTGGGGCATGGGACACTCAGCCGAGAGCCCTGCAAAGTGTTGCTTTGCGTAGTCAAGTCAAGAGAAATATTTTTCTATAGCACATTTAAAACATCCTGAGTCGAACAAATTGATGTACAGGCAGTGCTGAGATAAAAAAATAAAAATAAAAATACTACGTATGAATACTAATATATTGGCAATATAGGTTAAGACTGAGTGTTATGTTTTTACTTGAGTATTTTTTTCACTGGGGCGCAGTGGCTCAGTGGTAGAGCAGTCGTCCTTCAACCGGAAGGTTGCCAGTTCGATTCCTGCTCTCCTCACAGTTCATACTGTCGTTGTGTCCTTGGGCAAGACACTTAACCCACCTTGCCTCCAGTGATGTAACACTGGTGAATGGAAACTTAATGTAAGTCACTTTGAATAAAAGCATCTGCTAAGTTTAAATGTAAAAGTTTTTTAAAGGTTTTGTGTTGAATGAGCAGAGAAGCACAGTGCCACTCTGAGCCCCTTTGTTATAAAATAAGGATTTTCAACCAATCAGATGAGACTTCGTCATGGCACTGCCCCTCTGTGATTGGTCAGAATTGAGCCAGAGGAAGCCACTGTGGCCCTGCTTTAAATCATGTGACATCAGATTATAGTACTGATGTCACATGATTTAAAGCACCTAGCGAGTGTGACATTTAATTTGCAAGAATAAGGCGTAATATTGAGCAATTGATATTTGAATTTTTTTTTAACTTTTAAACATTTCAGTAGAAAAGATGTATTGAATAATTTAGTACTATATGAGCACATATACAAATTAAGTCAAAACAGCTTTATATTTGGCTGAAAGTGGTAAGTGTCTCTCATTGTCCCACAACAACATTAAAATATTATAGATTAGTAGTTAAATTAACACAATAGTTACTTTTCCAGGTAATTAGTTACTTTTATAATGATATAACTAACACAGTCACTTTTTGAGAGAAGTAACTAGTAACCATAACTAATTACTTTTTAAAAATAACATGCCCAACACTGCTAGTTAGAAAAATGGTTTTAACCCCAAATAGTTTGTTGGAAATGGCAAACACCATTCATTTTATACAGCACCACTTAAAGTAAGCACTTTAAGGACACAACAACAGTATGAACTGTGGGGAGAGCGGTATTCCAGGTGCTAACCTTCCAGTTATAGGACACTGAGCCACTGCGCCCCAGTAAAAGCATTTTTTATGAAAAACAGCGGGTTTTATGTTGCCATGTACTGTTTATTATGGAGGATTCTAAAACATTTCCTAGGCCCGGAAAACCTTGGCCAATCAATACTTGTACAAACCACATGCTCAAAAAAGGCGTGCCCCCATTGGTTCACAGAAAAACAAAGTTCACTGTGTCTATTTGATGGAGCACAAAGGAAGGTACTTAGACACAAAGGTACTTACAGACAGCGGACCATTCAGAATACTCTATTACTCTATAGTTTTCCATTATGTTAGACTCACTTTTTTTAAATTATACAGTACATTCTTATTTAGGGTTATTCAAAATAAGCATTTGGACTTCAGTTTGGACTATTCCTAGTTTTCTAAAGCGCTGTTCAACATTGGCTCTGAGGTTTTCATCTGAAAACCATATTCATCAACTTTCATGTTCATTTTATCATCTTCCAATCCACCAGATGGCGCCATTGGTTGAACTTTGACTTTGAACACATCCCATTTCTCAGGAGCAGGCCTTTGTTGAAGAGCAACGAAGCCAGGAAGGAGAAAAACAAGATGGCTACCACCGCAGACAACATAGAGATGGTTTTAACCGGAGCACACTGGCTGTAAACACCGTCCTCCGCAGTGCATCCTGGGAAATGCATGACCGCGTTTAAGCCCAGCGACGGCTCTCCGAACAGAAGCCTCAAAGTAAAGCCCACCAGCCAGCCCATGACAGATCCATAACCGTTTGAGACCCGGAAGAGCAGCACACAGACGAGCTGAGGGAAGACGATGATGTAGGCCACTTCAGCTCCAAGAAACCAGAACAAAATTAAGCTGGTTTTCAAAGTCGAGAGCGCTGTACCAATCATACCAGAAACCACCACCGAGAGCCGGATCACCCACTGGATCTCTCGGTCTGAGGCCTGGGGACGAGAAGTAGAAAGAAGTGTGAGGGTCCATGTTGGTCAGTATAGTGTCCGGCCTGTGTGTCTGCTGCTTCAACCAGAGTCTCCAAACTAACACCTATACTTCAGTCGCCTACAATCTCTCTGAGACTCCCCCAACAGACTGCTGCATAGAAACCAGAGTTAGACATTACTGCTGAGAAAACATTTGCAGCAGCAGTTTTATTATGATACAAATCAACAACTGAATACAATGTTTTATAATATCTTAAAGCTTCCGACCAAACAATTCTGATTAGATTTGATTTATGACCCCTGCCACTAAACTAAACGGGATACTGAACATAAACTCAAAAGAGAGTTGACTTGTGACTCGACTCAAGGGTAACCGTCAACGACTTGACCTTTGACTTGCTTTTTTATGGCTCAGATTCTAACTTGGACGTTTATTCTCAGAAACAAGGACTTGTGACTCGACTTGGACTTGAGAACTGATGATTCGGACTCGAGCACAAAAGACTTGCAGGTCAAGCTCAGCCACCACACAACTTCTGCTTGTTGCATGTGGTCATCGCAGGTCGAGCTGGACTTTAAGTGATGATGACTCAACTCATACTCGACTTGGATTCTTTAGTGACTTGGACTTGGACTCAGACTTGAACACTGAGGACTTGAAAGTGGCATTGACTCAAAAACCAGTGACTCGACTACAACACTGCCTAAAGCATCCATTACACTTACATTTACATGGTCAGTTTTGCAAATTAGGTCATGATGTCATTTAGCAGCTTCTAGGGACATTTAGGTCAGCCAATATCTACTTTTCTTACTGAGGAAAACTGAAGAGAAAAACAAGCCAGCCGTACCTAACTTGCCTCCCCTGTTGCTGCTTACCAAAAACTGACCCTAAGACAAAAAAAATTAACATTCACATTTAAAAGAAACTAACAAAGGAAACCAGAGCTTAAACATAAACACAAGAGCTGCCCTTGGAGCTGCAAGACAGCACCGAGTAGAGACAGGATCAATATATCAATAGTGTATTATAATTATGACCCAATATAAAACCACACAGTGATCTGGTTTACTTGTGGGCCATATTTACAATGTGCCATTGCCATCCATCCACATGGTATATGGGCCACATAAACTAAAGAAAATTTAATCTAGATGGGTCCATTAATACAAAGTCAATTATGTTGGTTGAGACACAGCTCTGGATGTTGGGACAAACAGTATATTTCACTTGACCTCTGGAAAAACCACACAAAAACACAAGGACCAGACTAACTCTTTGGATAGAATTGAAAAGATCTCAGGATCCACTTTCACCTGAGGCCTGAGGATTTTCCTGTAGATGTTGGCGGTGAAGACTGAAGCGGCCGAGAGCAGGACAGAGTCGGCTGAAGACATCACAGCGGCGGTCACACATCCAATACCGAGTACAGAGATGTAGGATGGAGTAAGGTACTGCAGGGAAATGGGCAGAATGCGACCCATTTCTCCACGTTCGAACGGAGACGGAGAGCCATAAGAAGTCTGATTCCAGTCTGAAGAGAAGTCAAAAGAAATTAAATTATATGGCTATATAATTTACAACAGGAATGTTCTGGTGTTGCACTGTTTATCATTCAGGTGAGCAGGTCCCACAAGATCCTGAAAGTCCTGATAACACATCATAGCTTGTTTCAGAGATAAACCTATTTTCAGTGGCATGGGTAATTTTTTTAAAGAAGCCAGACAGGTGTTATTCTCTTGATCGTAGCAGAGCTAATTTAGAGCTATAATCGGTAGGGCTGTTTCGAATGCCATTTTTTGAGCTTCGAAGCTTAGGTGGCAATCAATATCGAATATTCGACGCTTCGGTGGGTGGGGCTAAATATATAATAATTGTGTCGGTTTGCATTTGTATCATCTTTCACGACTTCACGTTTCACTCTTCGGCATCGTAAATGTGTTTTTGCCGTGATACTTACCAGAGTATGTGAGCGGAGCTGAGCGGGAAGAATTTGCGCTCCACGCTCAAAGTATTTCATAATTACTCCGCTCAAGCTCCGCTCTGGGTGTACAATTTTCCGCTCCTCGCTCCCTCCCCCATTTATTTTTTTTTAATAACACCAGTGTCTGATCAGAAGATGCATGTAGTGTAAAACGAAAAACATTACATTAAATAAAATAAATCACAAACTAAAATATGAAGTTAAACAAATTGCCAAACGAAAAAAAAAAAGATCTCTTTTAGCCAACTTTTAGCCTATATTAATATTGAGAAATAGGCCTATGAACAGAAAAAAATGCTGGCTGGTTGCACATTAGAAGCTAAATCTCCAGTGCTGCGTAAACAAATGCAAAATATGATTAGAAACATTTTGAGTCCCCCTCCGTATCCTGACAGTGGTTTAGTCCTGGGACTCCTGGCTCGTGATTGGTAATTGAGCGATAGTGGAGCGTTTCGGAGCGGGAGAAAATCACAACGCTCCAACATTTAAAAAATCCGCTCCTCGCACCTGGCAAAATCACAAAACTCCGCTCCGCTCCCACTCCGCACCGCTCACATACTCTGCTACTTACAGAACTCAGGTGATTTTTCAAACTTGTGGTGCTGTTGTGGTAGGCCAGTTTCAAATCGCATATTTGACACACGGCATTTTGTACCTATTCAGTATGTCACTACGTTCGCCAACGGGCGGTTCAAGCATGAGGGAGAATGAGTCCGCGACGGAAATCACGTGTTGAAAAAAAAAAAAGAATATTCGAATCTCAAAACTGAAAATCGAATGCCACCTCACCGAACGAATATTCGAATATTCTAGTACAGCCCTAATAATCGGTAAACTTGAACTTACTGGACCCTTATATACTGTATTGATGAAACCAGTCCACTTAATGCAAACACAGTATAATAATAGAATAATTAGGCCTACTTCTCAAACAATATTTTTAGGTTATAGGCAACAACAAAACAAACATATCAGCACCACCGCCCAAAAAAACACAGGAACTGTCACAACATTAACAAATGTTATGCACACACACACAGTTTATAGGCATTTGAGCAAGAAACAGAATCTTTCATTCTCATTATGCTACAAGTGCTCAGTTATTTCAGTACCCAGTAATGACAAACTGTGTTATTTGATTCGGTCTCCGTAAGCGCCTTTACTCCTTGACACCGGCAGCTTATTTCTTTTTGTTAATTGGTCAGGGATTTCTGCTTCTGTTTTCTACCTGAAATTTATCAAGTTTTAGAGATCTACCTCAATAGAAAGTAGAAAGGGCCCTGGAATTGTTGTTGAGCAGCCTTCCTTATCAAAAATAATCCAGGGTCAGTGAAACAGCCGCTGAAGTTTAGCACTGACAGTCAGTGCAGACAAAGTTCTCAGTATTAAATGTCCAAAAACCCTTTTTCCTCTCTGAACACAGCTCAGTTTCAATGTTGGTCTGCCATCAGATTTTATTTTAAGTTGATGTTCAATGGGTAAACTTGTAAAATTATTCTCTACTCTACTAAGTATTGTAAATGGCTGCCCTATATATTCATAAAAAGCTAGCTTAATACTTAATAATAATCAACACTTTAGCTAACACATTAAATGTCACGCTCACTAAGTGCTTTAAATTACGTGAGTAATTACATGAGTAATTACAGTACTGTAATCTGATTTGTGTTTAGAGCAAGCTCAATTCTGAACAATCACAGAGGGGCAGTGTCCTGACCATCTCTCCTGGTTGGTTAAATATCCTGTTTTGTTTCACAAAGGGAAGCCCACTGTATGTTAATTATTCATACATATTGTCCCTGACCCAATTTAGAATGTGTGTTAATCCGTGAATATCTCTGTTAGAATTGTGTGTTATAACTAGGGATGGGTACCAAAACATAAACCTATGAGCACTTAACTTATGAGTATTTTGTATTTGACCCATCTTAGCTTGGCTCAGTGCGGCACCTTGCTTCTCCACTCATTCAACACAAAACCTATAATAATGTATTCAATACATTATTAATTGAGAAATAGAAGAAATAGAAGAAATGAAAACACAAACACAAAAAATAAACTATATTTAGAATTTATATCAATGACAACTTTGGTCTGAAAAACTGAGGAAGCCTGGCTTCTCTTGGCGTCTGGGAGGAAACACCACTGCCTATTTTGAAAATCCTTCAAATAAATGAATTCCCTGAAGGAAGCTCTAAGGACAGAGGGTCTTGTTGTGTCGTTACAGTTTCTTTTGAAAAAACTGTTGTGTTATTGGGCTTAAAAGATAAAGATGATAGTTATATTGTTAGTAAACCGTAGTTTTGGTGGCATCTGGTGGAAACATTATAGACTACATTTCTACACCTCACCCCCTTCCTTTTGGCAGTCTGGGATTAATAACTTGTTCAAATCTAAATAAAACCTGTACTTGTAGAGACAGACTTTGGAAATGTTCCTCTCATCAAATGTGGCCCTTTTTGCAAATACATTGGACACATCAGCTGTGGGTGGGATCATACTTGTGTCCTAGGTCTCTAAGACAGAGAGACCATATTTCTTTCAAAGCTCTGCTCAAACACATCCATACCTGTGGAAGAAGCAGCTGCTCCAATGAGGATAGACGGTATTCCAAATAAAGGTATTAAAAAACCAGCAGCGAAACACGTGATCTTTGCCGTTCGAGTGGAGGACACAGCAAGAGTCCTCTGGTGGAAGCTCTGATCTCCCAGACACCCCAGGGACTACAATGAGAACAGTTAGTCACCATTAGGACTTACTTACAGTAGTTTACACTGCCTGATATACTGGGTCTCCACTAGAGTCATTTCTCTGTGTGTATAGCAGCTGTATTTGTGAGAGATGTTTTCTCCACTTACCAAAATTAAGAAATTGTCAATCTTTATCCAGATATGATCCAGGTTTAAGACACCGACCCATGGAGCGTGGAGCGTGTTGTTTATCAAAGTCTGACTGATGTCCAACGTGTGAGGGTTTGTCAAAACAAAGGGGACACAGATCCACTGCAGGAACAACATGTTGTATTTAAAATCAATTTACAGTCACAAATTAATTATCCTCCTAAAACACAATTCATTGAATTCATATCAACCATTCAGAACCTTCCAAATTTGGTTATTACCATTTTTAATCCCTTCAGAAACCCACAAAACAAGCATGGCCAAACAACAACAGACAAGACATGGCCAAAGCCCTGGGTCCAAGATGAAAGTTGATGTGGCCCTTAGTTTCAGAGATAAAATGTACAGAAGCTTTATACAAACAGGTTAAAATCCAACTACAACCTGTTCAAATCTGCTTTAAACTCTAAAACATGTCTAAGGCCAGTTCTATTAAGTTTTTTTAACCAGTTAGAGTCTGTATTAAACCAATTAAACCCCACCCAAACCTCAATAAAAGAGAAATGTGTTTCGGGCTGCATCCATCTATAAGCTCTAGAGCCACACAAAAGTACTTACAGTTCAAATTAGCCCACTTCAAACTTATCCATCTACATTTATTCATTTAGCTGAATCTTTTATCCAAAGCAACTTACATTAAGCTTCCATTCACCAGTGTTACAGAACACTACTGGAAGCAAGGTGGGTTAAGTGTCTTGCCCAAGGACACAACGACACTATGAAGGGGAGAGTGGGAATCGAACTGCCTACCTTCCGGTTGAAGGACGACCGCTCTACCACTGAGATGCTGTGCTCCTCTTAACCCAGTAAAGGTCCACATTGAAATTATTCTAATGTGTCAAAATACAGTTTAAGGTTTAGTTTTGGTTGTGAATGATATTCTGGGCAGGTTTCAGGCTGGAACATATTTCACTAATGGCTCTGAGTAAGAATAAACTATGTTTGTTTATGTCCGGCTGCAACAATGAGTCAACGTCATAATTCAGATGAAAATGTCAACCCATTGTACATTTGAAGAACTTCAAGAAGTGCGCCTGAAGTGAAACAAAGCAATCTAAGCGGAGCAAGACAAAGACCCCACAGCAAATCTTTCACTGAAGGCTGCCATTTTTAAGCAAATAAAGGATTCATTTAATTAGCACCAAAACAGAAAAGGTTTTGGTATACAAGCTTATAAAGGTATCCAAAAAGAAGGAAGCCTTAGTAGTGTTCACCATGCTGACGAAAATGAGGATGAGCTGAATGACGTCGGTGTAGGCCACAGAGTACATCCCTCCCATCAGAGTGTAAACTATGACCACCGCTGCAGAGATCCACACACAGAGCCAGTACGACAGGTCCAGCACCACACTCATGGTCAAGCCTACAAACATCGTTCAATATTTATATCTGTAATAAAAGATTAAAATAACTCAGGGTGTTAATGAAAAGGGTATTTTACCTAAGCCGATGAGAGTGGTGCCCATCCAGAGCATGTCCAAAAACACTGAGACCAGACACAGAGGAGCCGACAGGACTTTCCCGTACTTTGTGTAGAAAGGGTCCATCATCGTCACACACTTTAGGTCCCTCATCGGCTTCACAAACAGAAAAGCTCCTATTTAAAACACACATCAATCAATCTGTCATTTTTAGTGTACAAGTGTGTGCTGCCTCCTTTTCCAGGGCCCTGTACTATGAAGCTACTCAAACCTACCCCAGATATGAATTTTCTTGTTAAAAAAAAATGGTCTGGATCAGCGGATCATGAAGCGTTTTATAAAGTCATTCAGTTAACCCTGTGTTTCTCTGTGGAGCTTTGTAATGGCTCAAGTCAGCGCAAAACAACCGCCTTTTTGTAAGACCAGGGGCAGACTAGAGAGAAAAAGGGCCCCAGGAGTTTCTGACAGACTTGGTCAACTGGGTTTGTTTTGTGAAACATAATGGAATAAAACATGCATTTATAAAATAATTACAATATTAATGTGATGTTTTTTCAAGCTGGGCTTTAATACATAAATACAAATAATACGACTAAATAATTCACAGACCAGATTAGAAAAAAGCCACATAATTTCTTACTTTTTAACATAACTTCACTTATAAACTTAAACCTGATGAAAAAGAAAAGAGAGGTGAATAAAAACTGAAACTAACTGCTGACATTGTTCACTTTGAGTAACCTCCGCAGCAACTGACTTTTTCTGCTACACCATCTATAATATTTTCATGCTTCATATCTTTAGCACATCTGGCTGAGTAATCATGAGCATAAAAGCCTCCAGGTGCTGTTGTGAAAGAGAGCTAAACCTGTTTTTAATTAAATTTAGGAAAACCTTCTTTTACAAGCTCCCTGTGTTTTGTTTTTTGATAATGAAAAGATAGTAAACAGCAGCATAGATGTCGCTAATGAATTTAACTCCTTTTTTATTAATGTAGGGGCAAATGTTGCTAAATCAATGACAACCTCAAACCAAAAACCAAACGTTAACAGCAGAATGAATAAAGTAAAATATTGCATTCAGTGTTTTCAGAAGAAGTGAGTGAATATGAAATCTTGTCTATTGTAAAGAAAAGTAAAAATAAGACAATAGATAGATTGTGATAGACTTGACATGACTATTGTTAAAAGGACTATTGACTGCATCACTTATGTTAATAATCTGTTAATACAATCGTTTTTGTTTTTCCAGAGAAAATGAAAATTGCAAAGGTGATTCCTCTGTTTAAAAGTGGGAACAAAAATGAATTAAAAAACTCCAGGCCTGTGTCATTGCTCTTTCAGTTTTCCAAAATTCTTAAAAAAAAATTATTCGCCCAAAAGGCTGACATTTTTAGAAATAAATAAATTGATTAGTGAGAAAGAATATGGTTTTATATCAAATAGAACCACACTTTTTACTACTTTTTAACAATATGAACATTTGCGCACATGTGAAGAGCAAGCCTCTCCCATGGAACCTCTAAAATGGTCGTCGTGTAAGGGCGCCGCCATACGATGATTTTACAGCGGAATACAGCGATATACCTCCGTCCACCAGAGGGCAGGCTCCAAAAGCGGAAATATAAGGAGGAACCCAATGGCGACTTTACAAGAGTAAAACTCATGTTTACAGCCTGGTACAAAAGATGGCTCCGGTCTCTAGAGCTAAGTTTTTACTACATGACAACTCTGGGGGGGGGTGAATTTTTGATTAATATGTTTGTTTATGCTATCTAAAAACTATTGTTTTACTATGGAAAAAACCCGGATGTAACGGCCATTTTATTGCCCATTCGTAATGACAATATTGGTGAATAGGGGACCAATGGGTGGATATCATCCATATTTATACAATCTATGGTGAAGAGTGAGACTAATAAAACCACTGAACAATAATTCTAAGCACTTTAATGTCTAATCTAAAATTTGTGACAAGGCTAAGGGTAGGAATCGAACCTGTAACCATTAAAATGTTCTCAGTTCAAAGACTGCCTCCACTGCCATTACCACTGGATCCACAAAGTGCTCTGCTGCAAGAGATATACTTGAGTGTGACACATATTGATGACTGATATATGTGATGATAAAAAGATAAAGATAAACACATGCTTGTTCATTCATTTTCTAAGATAAATCTCTAAAATTAGCCGCTAAAGTAAGTTTTCCGCTGCCAGTAAACAGGCCCGCAACAGTTAAAAAGAAAGGCCGCAAGAGTGTATTAAAAATGTATTTTCTGAAACCTAAAGTGAGTAAAATAAACAAATGCAACATCAAAACCTCACCAAAATGTTTTAAATGCATTTATATAATTTTTTGAAAGGATTTTGCAACTTTTTCTACCACAATGTCTGTACTTACAGGCATCTATACTTCTCTCAGAATTGACTTTATTCTTTATTTTATGTTTTTTTCCACAGTGGCCCTAACCATCTCCCGTACTGTGAAATAACGCGGAAAGCGTTGTACAGATTTTTTTGAGAGTAATTGAGTTATAAATGGATTTGGGACAGCCCACACTGTAAAATGTAATAAGTAAAGTTTACTTGATAAAAAAGCACACACTCATTGTCTCAAAATAATCAAGTAACATTTACTTAAGATTAGCAATTTTGTATTATTATATCAAGAGTTTGTCTAATGGTAACATCCACAGCCGCTCAAGACTCTGTCAGAGTCTCCAGTAAAAATAACTCAAATATAGAAAACATCTCTGTCTGGTCTCTTTGACTTTCACTCATAGGCTCAGAAACACTCACTCATCTTTGTTGAGTCCAATTTTTGAACACCCACAGAGTTGATTCAACACTGGAGATTTTGCTGTGTAGTAAGTAAGCTTTGATTAATATCAATGTGTAAACTTTAAAAGTAAACTATCAGTCAACTTCGATAAATCAAGAGTTTCAAGTTACTTCAGCTACTTAAAAATCTTAAGTAATTTTTATTTGATTATTTTGAGGCAATAAGTTTGCACTTTTTTAATGAAGTAAATCTTACTTATTACATTTTACAGTGTCTTTCACCTCCCAGTGTGCACTTGAGAGGGGTGTGATAAAACAATAGCTAGTAATTTCAAAACAGATCATAGATATAGTTGCTCCGTTTATAACATAAAATACACAGCAAATATACAAGGACAAACACTTAACATAAACTTTACACCACTTGATCACGGAGCCCCTTATTTATTTTTAGGATTGACTGATGAACAGAGGCTTGTTTCAGTCTAACATTATTAAAGTGTTCTACACTGTATCGTCGCCCTGATGGGAGAGGTATATAGTGTGGATTTACTCCCATAAGTGACGTTTAGGAAATTAGAATGAAGGCAGATTGTAATGAAGGCAGATGAAAAGTCTAGAAAGAGGTCTCTGGTGTAGTTGTTGAGCTTGTCGGTGTTTTGTGGTGATATGGACTAGAGTAGAAACAACATCATCTGTTCCACAGCCCTGCCCCTGTGGTCATTACTGGGCTTCTATACCATCTCATTAAACAAAATAATTAACCTGTTAATGAACATTTTAGATATTCGGGTGGTTGGCCTTAAAATGTCTGCTCACAGGAGAATTAAGATTAAGAGATTAAATGGTTTGTCTGAGTGCACCTTGTTTCTGGTCGGATTTAACCTCAAATGTCATTTACCAAAGAAAAATGAGGAGGAGGGGGCCATTAGGAACAGCACAGCCCCAATGAGTCCCTGTGAAGGAGTGTAGAGCATCTCCGTCAGGCCCACGATGAAGGCTCCTCCGATCCACGTTGCTACAAAACCACACACACACACAGAGGAGTCAGTACCATGAATCAGCGACAACTCATCAAAAATAAGTTAAAGATCTGAGAAATGTTGTTGTCTGTAGTCAGAAACATGTTTAAACTGAAAAGATATGATGGTAAAAATATCAAACTGAATGAACGCCACATACTCACCAAGTAAAGGCAATTATTTATTTATTAATAGACAAATTAGATGTAGATGTAGATATTTCATCTTTTTTCCATTATCTAGGGCCGGGTCACAGCAGTCTAAGCAGAAATGCCCAAACCCTCCCTGTTAGAGAATATTTGAGTTGTCCTTAGAGCTGCGAGGAGTTTCACGAGAGAAAAAGACAGGCGTGAGATATTTAGGTCTTAGGCAGAAGTTTATTGACCATCAATACGAGACCTGGGGACAGGACGTTCAACATGGTGTAGCATTGAATAACCAGTCTGCCATGCTTCTGGAATACATAACAGGATCATGCAATAGTGTTTAACTTTAGTGTCAAGACTAAACAGGCTAAAGCCTTGGTGCTAAAGGAAGGCTTCTTCTATCTCTCACAGGGTTTGCTGACCTAAATTAATAGATAGGCCCAAATGAGTCAATGGACAAATAGTTAAATATATTCCAGTAAAAGTTCTCTAACACTCCCCTCCACAGACACTTCCCACCAGTGCGTCCTGAGTTGGCCCTAGGGCCTTCTTCTGGTGGAACGTGCCCAGATCACCCTCTGAGAGACGTCCAGGAGGCATCCAAACCAACGCCCGAGCCTCAGCTGCTCCTCTCGATGTGAAGGAGCAGCAGCTCTAAACTCCCTTTGAGTGACCGAGCTCTTTACCCTGTCTCTAAGGGCCACTCTACAAAAGGAAACTGTGGGAGTTTTAACTCAGTAAAGACTGAGTAAGAGAGGAATCTTTAGTGTGTTCTCTTTATTCTTACAGCATGCAGACTCTCACACACTCACATAACCAAGGCCATGAGAGATGAAGCCTCCCTGGACAAATTTGCACACAGCTTTTATAGAATACAGGTACACAGAGGTGTGGTTTTACATTGGTACATTAGAAAGAAGAAACTTGTATTATTTAACAAAAAAATTGCTCTTATGAGAACAAATACTTGTATTTTTTGATCAAAATCTTATTTGCGTGTCTGTTTTTTCTGCCCTGACCCACAGCTCATGTCCAGAGGCAAGAGAGGAACCTAGAGCGACTAAATCAGGGGCTTTTTCTTTCAGCTCAACCTTCTCCACTACAGACTGATAGACCACGCTGCTTCAGAACCTACAGAACCTCTTGAAGAACCCAAAGTACTTGAGCCCCTCCACTTTTCTGAAGTCTTTTCTACAATGAGTCTTCCTTTTTCAACAGTAGCTTATCATTGAGCCAACTCAGAGGATTATTAGAAAGTGTCCAGTCTTGTAGGAGACCAGACCAGACTGGTATGGGTAAAAAAAAATCTAGTTTTAATTGACAAATTTAAGAAATTGACAAAACTATGGATATTTTCTTCAGTGTGCTATCCTTAGACTTAAGTTTACTCTCACCCTTTTACAGCCTGCCTTGAAGCACCAGGTGTAACACTGAATGTATCTGACCTGTCAGAGTGAAGATCCCCAGTACGAGGCTGAGGCGTCTGTTCCCCAAAAGCATCGTCTCCATTCCTCCGGCGGCTCTTTTGTGCTGCTCCCTTTTGGATTTGAATGAAGCCCAAATCCCGATGCCCAGTACGAGCAAATAAAAGAAAACCATCATTACGACTCCAACTACGTTCACAGCCATGGTGCACTGCCGTCTGTCTCCTACGAACAATGACACACAAGGGACTGAACAGAAACTGGAAAAACATTAATCTGACAGTGATGAGGAATTATAAATCATTGTGAAGGGCGGTTAGTTTATCTAACTCAGGCAGTTGACTATTGTTCACACAAAATAATGCCCCAGAGATGAATGTAATTAAGACAGGCGAAAAATTCTGAGAATTGTTTGCGTTTGAGTGACTTTCTTTTTTTTTCTCAAATCACCCAAGTTTGCTGCAGTTGTTGATAAGGTCGTGAATGTGCAGAAGAACGCTCTATTGGGTCATACCTAATCCACCCGAGTTCTTGACTAGTCCATATAAAGTTTTGTGTTCTGCTGCCCTTCACTGAACGAGACAGGTGTACTAAAAACAGCACTGATGTTCACTTTGTGCAATATTTAAATGTATTTATTATAGGGACTTTATTTTCTGAATATAATCTAGTGGGTTCGTTCTCCTCTGAGCAAATTTCTTTAGACAAGACAACAGTGGTTGTACATTTGAGAATATTCCTGTGAGCAACAGTCAGACATGACTAAGGGTTAATTTCCTACAAGTGAATCCAGCAATTTGAGTAGTTTTGAGTTGAGCAACATCTTAACCTTGGAATACTCTTCGATGAACTCTGGAAAGAGGTGCGGGATTCCTCTGTGCAAACACAACCTTAATTCCCAAATCAGTTAAACTCATTAATAAATGAATGGAGGATTTAGTGTTGTTGTAAATGTTGTTTGATTTTATTGTTGATAGGATGTTTTTATATTTTGTTGTGATTTTGAGTAGCTCTCCTGTTTTAAAAACAAATTTTCTCACAGGAGACAAAAAGAGAAACCCCAGCTCAACTTTTTGCAAGTGAGGAGCGACATCACCATTCAAATAACAAGTTTTGATCGACACCAGAGAAGAACAGATTTAGCTAAGAACGTAGCAACGTGAAACTCCCGCCTCCTGTGGGCAGTTGAAGCAAATATTGAGCTGAGATGAGACCAGCAATGTTTATGCTTTGGTGTAAATCCACCCTAATGCCTACAGATACAGGCTAGAGCTGGAACATTTCTTTATGTTATCTTCAAAAGCTCCTGACATGTCTGGCCCAACAGGTTTGGCTTCAGGGACCTGTGCTGCAGTTGTTTAGGTCGTACTTAACAGAGAGGAGTTTTTCTGCCAGGATTGGTGACCTCTCCTCCTCCTCAGTCCCCTTGACCTCTGGTGTGCTACAACGTTCCATTTTTGGCCCTGTTTTATTTTCTTTGTATATGTTGCCATTAGGTGCAGTTATTTCAAAGCACAATATGTCCTTTCATCTGTAGGTAGACAACTTGCAGGTTTACCTACCGGTCATCACTGCTTGTCCTGAGAGTCTTAATCCATCAACAGATGTTTAGATGACATCAAATTGTGGCTGTCTCAGAATTTCTCTGTTTGAATGAGGATAAAACTGAATGTATTGTGTTCGGCACATCCAACCAGCTCAGTGTCTTAGCTCCTGGTTCTGTTGCTTTGGCCACCCATTTTAACCATGTTGTCAAAAATTTGGGCGTGAAACTAGACAGCAGTTTAAAATTTGACAAACAAATAGATTCTGTGGTTAGGGCAAGCTTTTTCAGCTTCTCAAATCACCCAAGTTTGCTGCAGTTGTTGATAAGGTCGTGAATGTGCAGAAGAATGCCATCTATTGGGTCATACCTAATCCACCAGTTCTTGACTAGTCCATATAAAGTTTTGTGTTCTGCTGCCCTTCACTGAACGCAGACAGGTGTACTAAAAACAGCACTGATGTTCACTTTGTGCAATATTTAAATTTATTTATTATAGGACTTTATTTTTCTGAATATAATCTAGTGGGTTCGTTCTCCTCTGAGCAAATTTCTTTAGACAAGACAACAGTGGTTGTACATTTGAGAATATTCCTGTGAGCAACAGTCAGACATGACTAGGGTTAATTTAAACCTACAAGTGAATCCAGCAATTTGAGTAGTTTTGAGTTGAGCAACATCTTAACCATACTCTTCGATGAATTCTAATATTGATTGATTGAAAAGCTAATATATTGACATTCACATAATCACACAGACAAACAGGGAACACCTTCAGACAATTTATTATAGTATAGAACACCCTGGCCTATAATGTGGGAGACCGGGTTTTAATTTCCCAAGAAGCCAAAAACTCCAGTCACTAGCCAGTGTACTATTGTGCCAGTCCCAAGCCTGGATAAATGGAAAATGTTCAGTCAAGAAGATCATCAGGACCATGTTCTGGCTGATCAGGAGTATGAACCTACAGAGAACCATTTATTCTTATTTGGAGGTTTCAACACGTGAAGGGCATTGTGCTCAGATGGGTTTATGTAGAGATCCACAAATTAAGGCCCAATCCCAATTGTACCCTTTAGCCCTCATTTTGTGCTTTCAAGAAAGATGAAGGAGTGTCCCAATAATCATTGGGCTCAAGGGGAAGGGCCAAGGGATAGGGCTGTACACCTCGCTAAACTCAGATTTTGGAGGACCACACTTGAAACAAAAGGGTAAGATCATTTTCCATCATGCACTGTGTTCACCAACATCAAAGCGGAAAAGACTGTGCAAAATGTAAGTAATTTGGGCAATAATAAAGATTTTAAAAAAATTACGACAGTCCTGTTTTATTTTCCTTTAAGCTTGAACTTTTTATGCACTGATCCGTTTTGTTCTTGGAAAGTTTTGTTCAAATTGCTGTAACATTAGCCTTACATCGACAGGTCACAGTCTGGTATTTACACTTTATATTTGCTAATGCATAACACCATTATCTGTTTATATGTTGAAATAAAATGATATAACGTAAACAATCCTTTTGGTTTTTATGATGGTTGTGTTTTATGTCTGTGACAGGGCCTGAGGAAACAGCAGCTGATACTGTTTAGAGCAAGACTCATGTCAAAAATACTCACAATGAACTGTTGACGGATGTATTATTTGACATATTTTATTTGTCATATTATGTTGTGTATTAAAATATAGGCTGCATTTTAAACTATATGAGATCATAAACAGCCTATATCATGAAGACTTGTATATGTTAAGTTATATAAAATAATTATAAAACTTGTATTATAGATTTTATTATATATTGATTTATGCCCCCTCCTCAGACACTTCTTTCAGCATGTAGTCCCACCAGTGTGTCCTAAGTTGGGCCTTTTTTCGGTTGGAACGTGCACAGATCACCTTCTGAGAGACGTCCAGGAGGCATCCAAACCAGACGCCCGAGCCTCAGCTGCTCCTCTCGATGTGAAGTAGCAGCAGCTCTAAACTCCCTTTGAGTGACCGAGCTCTTTACCCTGTCTCTAAGGGCCACTCTACAAAAGGAAACTGTGGGAGTTTTAACTCAGTAAAGACTGAGTAAGAGAGGAATCTTTAGTGTGTTCTCTTTATTCTTACAGAATGCACACTCTCACACACTCACATAACCAAAGGCCATGAGAGATAAAGCCTCCCTGGACAAATTTGCACACAGCTTTTATAGAATACAGGTACACAGAGGTGTGGTTTTACATTAGTACAGGCTGCATAAAAGAAGTAACTTGTAGTTTTCCATGAGAATAACTTTATTGCTCCCATTAGAACACATACTTATATATACTGTATATTATTTTTGATCACAATCTCATTTGTGTGTCTGAGATCTTGTCCTTTCTGTCCTGGCCCACAGCTCCAGAGGAAAGAAAGCAACCTAGATCGACTAAATTTCAGCTCAGCTCCTGTGTTGTCCCAATTCTTAGGGGTAAACATAGCCCTACTCTTTTCCCCTTCCTTTGTAGGGCCAAGGGGTAGGGGTAAGTTATCTTATTTTAATGCAGAAACATACAACATTTCTGTTGGTTGTTGTCTTTAGCTCTTTGTGCTGCTTATTCAGTCTCTGGTGCTGTTTGTTTTGCGCAAGTTTAGTTTAATTTAATTTAGCTTTAATTCGTATCTCAGGGCTCTGTGATTGGTTGATTAGTGCCGACTCCACCTGTTTCACATGAAGCCCTCACTGCCCCTCAGAGAGACCCAGGGTTATTGAACAGGTTTATAACCCAATTGGGCTACCACTAACCCAGACCAGGATTGTTAGGGTTTGTCTTTGACCAAGTTAATTGTACAGGGTCATGGCTTTAAACCAGACTAAAAATGTGAACCACTTGATGATTAATTGTGTCAAAACAGCTATCCTCCTCCTTCAGCCTCTCCTTCCAAAACGCAGTCCACACTCCAAGTCTCCATCCGTCATTTTCTCCCACTTCAACATCCTGAGAGCCTGAGACAAAGCCCTCAGAGCCACAAACCCCGGTCACATCTTTCTCAGTTGTTTCTGTTTCATCTGTTTGTTTCTTGTTTTGTCTAAAACTGGTCAGATTGTCTGAGAGCACGACAGAACGACAGGAGTGTACTGCACCAGTCTCTTCATGTTGCTCCAGATGTTGAAGGCCAGGTTGCCCACATGTTTGGCCTGGTCTATCAGAGCTCCTGGGTCCAGCTGTGGTTCCTCCAGCAGGGGGCAGTACTGCACTCTCTCCACTGTAGCCTTGTATTTGAGCAGAAGGAGATGTCTGCAGCTCTCAGCTGCTCCTCTGTGTCTGCGATGGTTTCTGACAGAGCCTCTATTTCTCTGCTCACAGCCTCCATCTTGTTCTTCATCCTCTGAGTCTTCTGCTCCTCTTCCTCCCTCAGAGCCTTCATCCGGGCCTCCTCTTCCTCCAAAAGAAACTGGTGCAGCTTCTTTAACTGATCCTGGATCTGTCTCTCTGCGTAACGGGCCTGGTCCTTGTCATGTCAAATCTTTGGTTATCTTTAATAACCTTCCGTAATTTGTTCTTTAAAGGCTGATTTTCAGATCCTGTGCTGCTTCTTCAATGGGACTAAAGCTGTGGTCTCTGTGAGTTTTTGAGTCTCGACAAACAACACAGACTGGCTGCTGGTGGTCAAGGCAGAACAGTTTTTCTGAGTGTACACTACACTGATCCTCAGCTGAATCAGGACGTCTTTCTTTTACAAAAGATTCACACAGATATTTTAATGCCAGGTCACGAGGCGGTTCAGTTTTTGATGAGCTTCTTTTACAAACAGGACACTCCTTTGACGGCTTCTTCCTCCACCCCCTCCTCAGACAGTGTTTACAGAAGCTGTGGCTACACGACAGAAGGACAGGATCTTTAAAGACGTCATTGCAGATGGGACAGCTCAGCTGCCAGTGAAAACTAAGTGAATACTGCTAGGTCTGGCAAATACAAAGTGTACCCAGTCAACTGCAACTAAAGGCTTGATATAAGCCTCGCTTGGCCTATTGCATTGATTTGCCACCAGGACTGGTGTACAAACCCTTCGCTCCAATTCAAAGACTCAACCCCGGTTACCCAAACCTTAGCACAACTGCACTTTAGACTACTCCCTTTCTTTAATTTGGACATTTTAACCTTTCAAGTATTGTGATAAAGTCTCTATTTTTATATTTGAAACTGTCTCAGCCAAATCTGTCCACAATACGCTGGTTGGTCTGAAGCCTAAGGGGGGTGTTACATCTGGTGTAGTCAACAGGATCTGACATAATGAAAAAACAGTAGTGTCCGACTATTAGACCATTTGGCATGGTTCCCATGTTTAATATTGTTACGTCAAAGTTCAGAGGCAAAGACTCTGAAATTTGTCTTGGAGAGGGGAAAAGTAATTTGAAAACCACCTTTGCATTGCAAGGAGCACCAATGGACTTCAGAACTGAACATACGCTTTGCTGCTTAGACGGGACGGCCAAAAGGTAAATTTTGATTTAGCCATGACACAGCAGCGAAAATATTTAGTGAATTGTAAAAATTGAGATAAAGCCACTGACTGAGTTTTACGTTTACGGTTCTTTAATGCTAGATTAAAATTGCAAGTAGACTTTTAGAATGAAAATGAAAGACCCAAGAGGAATTAACGATGATGATGTTCTACTCCGAGACCACTTGATTGAAGGCCTTCAAGACCCAGCAACCGTTGATGATGGTCTAACTTTTGAAATTATTTAAGCTAAACTTTCCCTGAGAAAACAGGCCTACGGAAAGACATTTGAACCTAGTGACAAGACTTTGAACAATTCAAGTCACAATTAAGAGAAGAAATTAATATTTAAATGACTAATAGATTTACAGTACTGTCCAAAAATATTATTGGTGAATTTACTTCAGAACTGCAAAGGACCTTGCCAACACCAGCCCAGTCCCCTGGCAGGGACACTCCTGTACCACCCCCAGCTGCGAGGAGCCAATCTCAGATGAACTCTACGAACCAGTATGACCGCCTTGGTAAACCTGTAATAACTGTGCTCAGCAGGTCACATCGCCCGCTTTTGCACCAGTAGACCTAGATCAGAATCTTTAAAATAGTAGATACCACTGCAGCGGCCCACACAGTGGGGTACACTGATGCTAAAGGGCCTAAGGATGAAGTTGTGCACAAAGGTTGACCTTTGGTCTAACCTCCTTCAGAAACTGGGGAAATATGACCTAAAGCTAAAATCTGAAAAATGTCTTTTTCTAAAGAAAAGGTACTATATCTGTGACATCGCATTTCAGCTGCCGGAATTGTTCCAGACCCGAAGAAAGTAAAATGTGTTCAGGAATAGCCAGTCCCAAAAAACTGGCGCTTGTTAAGAAGAATAAGCTATATATGTTCTGGACAGAAATTAGAGACTTGGGACTTGTGTCCATGCATTTCAGACTCTAAAAATGCCCTCACATCTGCACCAGATTTGGCATATGCTGACTTTAACTTGCTATTTTCCTTGTACACAGATGCCAGTGGGTTGGGTGCTTGGGTGCAGTGCTGTGCCAGGTACAGGATAGGAGGAAAGGAGAGAGTAATTGGATTTGCAAGCAGAACGCTTAGCCACTCAGAGAGAAACAATAAAAAATTATAGCTCCTTAAGCTGTAGAGTTTTTAGCCTTGACGTGGGCTGTGACTAAGAAATTTGCTGAATATCTTCATTGTGCTTCTTTTGTTGTGTATACGGATAATAATCCCTAGTTCACTTGAATTCAATTCAGCAAAACTTGATAGCTTGGAGAAAAGGGGGGTTGCATGTTTGGCCAGCTTCCAGTTCGAGATCAAGTACAAACCGGGCACACTAAACCAAAGTGAAGATGCTTTGTCTTGTTTTCCCCTGGATGTGCCAACGCCAGACTCTGAGGAGGCGAGAGAGGGACTTGAGATCCCACCCACATTGGAGCAAAGACTGCTAGGGCAATGTGTTTTTTAACCATCTGTGAAAGTTCTCAGTCATCCAGGTTATCTTGAAAAAAAAAGGTTAAAGTGGACTCAGTTTTCAAGGTGAAGACGTTTCGTCTCTTATTCCAAGAGTCTTTATCAATTCTGAGATCAACTGGTAGACCAGTTGACCATATAGTCTCTTTTTGCAGCCAAAACTTTTAATCTAGTTTTGAAAAAGAACAAAACATCAGAGGTCCTCTTTCAGTGAAATGTCAGTTAGATTTTTTTTTCTGTCTGAACTGAGGAGTGTCACATTAAAGGAGGAGAACCTACTTTTCATTTCCTCCTTCCTTGTGCAGGAATAATACCTAACTGAGATGCATATCTTCTATTCAAATGCATACTTATGTGACAAACAGCAGTAGAAACACATTATTCCCTGTTTAAGATTTTGATTCCAAACAAAGTCAGTGTAGCTCAAATGTGGTTATATCTCAATCTGTTAAAATGTCTTATTAAATAAAATAAAACAAGTAAGCTTTACTAAATGTGTACACATTCTCACACATGACCATTGGGCCATATTGTGTGGTGGTGCAAGTTGCCACACGATATAACCCAGTTACGCATTATTTTTTTCTCCTCTGGTACATCCACAGAGACTCACTGAGCTGTAAAACTGTTACAGGTCATAACAGTGTTCCAAGATTAAACTCTGAAATGAGTCTCCAGTAAATATGACTGAAATATAAAGTACATCTCTGTCTGGTCTCTGTGACTGTCACTCATGTCTCAGATCCACTCACTCTCATCTTTGTTTAAGGCTGGTTTCTAACACTTAAAACACAGCAATTGAATACAAATAACATAATAAAGTTGAGTAATCTTTATTGAACACTATTACATATAAATCAATCAACTTCCTCAAGTCCATATTTAAGAAATCAAGTAGATTAGTAATTACTTAAAGCAGTAATGTGGAACAAGAAAGACCTATCCAAGCAATGGGACAGATTGGTTCTTATATTGGTCAACAGAATCCTAGGGTTATAACAAATTGTTAGTTTGTATGTTAATGTTTTTTTTTTGTGGCATTCTCACTGTTCTGTTTTTTTTTTTTGTTTTGTTAATGTGTTAAAATTTGAATAAAAAAACCATTAAAAACAGAAAACAAACAAACAAAAATGAAAAAAGAAGTAATGCCTACACACAATGTTTCAGTCCTTCATGAATCTTGTCTGTTTATTTATCAAAGGTTATCAAACGGTCATGGGCCATATTTATACAAAAAAACTAAAAGTCAGAATGGTTATAAATAATGTGGAAAAATATAGTTGAAAAATTAATAAAATCATATTTTTTAAGGACTTTATTCATATTAATGTACAGTTTGCTGATGCCATTGTAATTGAAAAGTGAAACAAAAATGATGTGGCTAAAAAAATTGAATTTATTGCCTAAAGTGTGTTGCTCATTGAAAATCCTGGTCCCAAGTTGAGCCCAGCTGAGAGACACTCATCTAAATTCCATCAGAACATTGACAGTAAATGCTCCATAGACTGTAATATCTCTGAGACACAGGTGTTAAAGTCTCTGTAGCAGATTGAATGCAGTTGTGTATCTGACATCACTTTAAAGCAAGCGCAGTGGCTCAGTGGTAGAGCGGTCGTCCTATAAGGTTGGCGGTTTGATTCCCGCTTTACCCAGTTCATACTGTTGTTGTGTCCTTGGGTAAGACACTTGCTTCCGGTGCCACAGCTCTGGTGAGTGTAGAGGTAACTTTGGTGGTGGTCGGAGAAGCTGTGAGAACCTTGTCTATGACAGACCCCCTCTCTGTCTGCCCTATCCCAATAAAATCAATATAATCCTAATGTGTGGTTAGCACTCCTGCCTCACAGCAAGAAGGTTGTGCGTTCAAAACCCGGTTCAGTAATGAATTTATAAACAGAGTATTTACTTTTACAACTGACGGTTCACATACATTGAGTTTGTCATAAATTAAAACAATAATTAGAGTTAAACATTAAAATGCTCTTGATTTACAGTTGTTTTAATCTATAATCTAAATCAAACAAGGAAATACAACACAATCCTAAATCAGTGTGAACAGATCGTTTCATCTAAAACTGCTCCAGAAGAAGCTCATCTACAGCTTTACATGACTTTAGAGATACATTACAAAGAAGTAAACATAAAACTTATTACACTTGTTTTCAAAGATTTGATATGGGTTGTACAGAGAACTGTTGTGAACACCACACTGACTGTTCAGAGACTTTCAAAACTGAGCCAAAGTCAAGAAGAAAAATATTAAAAGTAATATGTTTTAAAGTTTGTATATAAGAGCCAGACAAACATTTCACCTGAGATCTTCACTGTGTTACTTTTTACTGTCTGAGTATTGATAGGGAGATTTCTGATACAAGATTTTAATTGGACATTGAGTAAAAGTTAAAAAAAATGGAAACAGTTTATTTTGGGTGATCTGACTGAAGGAGTGAATGAGAGTGTTAGTGTCAGCATCAGAGAAAGTCAATTCATGCTTGTCACAATCGAGATGAACTCTGATTCTTTGAGGATTTGAATTTAATTTTAGATTAATTTGACCTTCTGGACTTAATACTGCTGCTATAGCATTTGTGGATACTATGCTCCACCTTTCTACACACTCCCTCTTCACCCCCTCATTGCACAGCTTAGTCCTCACTCCAAGTCCCCATTTGTCATTTTCTCCTAAATCAACATCCCAACTGTGAGAGCCTGCGTCAAAACCCTCAGAGCCAAAAACTATAGGAGTGAGCTTCTCAGCTGTTTCTGGTTCAACTGTTTGTTTGTCTTTTTGTCTTAAACTGGTCAGATCGTTCGAAAGGACTAGAGCTGGGTGAATTGTGTTTGGATCCAGAACGACAGGAGTGTACTGCACCAGTCTCTTCATGTTGCTCCAGATGTTGAAGGCCAGGTTGCCCAGATGTTTGGCCTGGTCTATCAGAGCTTCTGGGTCCAGCTGTGGTTCCTCCAGCAGGGGGCAGTGCTGTACTCTCTCCACTGCAGCCTTGTATTTGAGCAGGAAGGAGACGTCTGCAGCTCTCAGCTGCTTCTCTGTGGCTGCGATGGTTTCTGACAGAGTCTCTGTTTCTCTGCTCATAACTGCCATCTTGTCCTTAATCTTCTGAGTCTTCTTTTCCTCTTCTTCTTTCAAAGCCTTTATCCTGGCCTCCTCTTCCTCCAAAAGATACTGGTGCAGTTTCTTAAACTGATCTTGGATCTGTTTCTCTGTGTGACGGGCCTGGTCCTTAATATGAGTTGCTATTACCTCAAATTTTTTACATTTCTTTATCTTCCTTAACCTGTCCTTTAAAGGCTGTAGAGATTTCTGCAGCTCCTCTTTCAGATCCTGTGCTGCTTCTTCAATGGGACTAAAGCTGTGGTCTCTGTGAGCCTTTGAGTCTCGACAAACAACACAGACTGGCTGCTGGTGGTCGAGGCAGAACAGTTTGAGTTTCTCTGAGTGCACACTGCACTGATCCTCAGCTGAATCAGGACGTCTCTCTTTTACAAAAGACTCACACAGATTCTTTAACGCCAGGTTACGAGGCGGATCACTCTTTGATGATATTTTACAAACAGGACACTCCTTTGATGGCTTCTCCTTCCACCACCTCCTCAGACAGTGCTTACAGAAGCTGTGACTACACGACAGAATAACAGGATCTTTAAAGACCTCACAGCAGACGGGACAGCTGAGGTCCCCTTCTGAAATGGAAGCCATAGTTGTCCAATTTGCTGCAGTCAAAATAATTTATCCAGTTTTAAAAAACAAACTAAATGTCAGAGGTTTTAGCAGCTGTCCTGTGAAACATCAGTTGGATCTGAGTTTCTGTCTGAGCTGAGTGTCACATTAAAGGAGGAGCACCTACTTCAAAGTTCCTCCTTCCTTTTCCTTATTTGTATTACTCACAACGCCTTCAAAATAATACCTAACACTGAGTTACATACCTTATTTTCAAATGCATACTTATGTGACAGACAGCAGTAGTAACACGTTAATCTCTGTTTAAGATTTTGATCCCAAACAAAGTCAGTGTAGCTCAAATGTGGTTAAATCTCAATCTGTTAAAATGACAAATGAAATAAAACAAGTCAGCTTTACTAAATGAGTACAACTATTCCCCTGTCACACTTGGCCTTGTGTCTAAAAGAACTCTACCAATCAATGCACTCACTCCCATTACACTCAAATGCCACAAACGTGAGCTGATATAAAATTATCAGTTGTCAGAAATCCACATGTCCCAGGTGACTGGTCATCCTAAGTGCAGTTCAGAAGCACCTTATGAAGAAAATTAAATCAAGGACTATGACGTTGATTAGCAGGCCACAGCTGGGGCCTTAAGGTGGTGTGCAAAGTGGATCGGACAGCAGTTGAAGGCAAGACCTCCAACGACTCAATGTCTAGACACATGGAAACTGGCCTTTGGGATGTGGAACGTCACCTCGCTGGCGTGGAAGAAGCCTGAGCTTGTGCGGGAGGTAGCGAGGTACTGACATGAGATAGTTGGGCTCACCTCCACACACAGCTTGGGCTCTGGAACCACACTCCTTGAGAGAGGCTGGACTCCACTACTCTGAAGTTGCCTGCGGTGAGAGGCGGCGGGCTGGTGTGGGCTTGCTTACTGCCCCCCAGCTCTGCCGCCAAGTGTTGAAGTTCACCCCGGTGAACGAGAGGGTTGTGCCTTCAGGTCGGGGATAGGTCTCTCACTGTTGTTTGTGCTTACAGGCCAAATAGAAGTGAGGGGTAGCCGGCCTTCTTTGAGTCTCTGGGAGGGGTTCTGGAAAGTTCTCCGACTGGGGACTCCGTCAATATACTGGGGGACTTCAATGCTAATGTGGGCAGCCACAGACAGTGACACCTGAAAGGGCGTGATTGGGAGGAACTGCACCCCGATCTGAACCTTAGTGGTGTTCTGTTATTGGACTTCTGTGCTAGTCACAGTTTGTCAATAACGGTGATCATGTTCAACCATAAGTTGTCCATCACTTGGACACTTGGGTAATGAGAGGGGCAGAGCTGTCAACTGATCACCACCTTGGCAGGCCAAGCGGACTTCTGTGCGGGTGGTTGTGGAGGCAAAAACTTGGGTCTGGGAGGAGTTTGGTGAGGCCATGGAGAAGGACTATTGGTCGGCCTCAAAGAGATTCTGTCAAAACGACCTGCGCCTCAGGAGGGGGAAGCAGTACACTGCCAACACTGTTTACAGTGGAGGCGGGAATCTGCTGACTTCAACTGGAGAGACCCTTTGGACCGTGAAAGGAATACTTTGAGGATCTTCTGAATCCCACCAACACGGCCAAGGGCTTGGAGGTGGACTTGTCCATTACCCGAGCTGAAGTCACTGAGGTAGTTAAGAAGCTTCTCGGTGGAAAGGGGGTGAATGAGATCCGCCTTGAGTACCTCAGGTCTCTGGGTCTCAGGGGAACACACTCCTCAGCCTTCCCGGGAAAGTTTTTGCCAGTGTACTGGTGAGGAGAATTCAACTTTCAGATAGTTTCAGATTCAGATAGTCAAACCTTGGATTCTGGATGAACATTGCAGTTTTTGGTCCCGTCGTGAAACACTGGACTTCATGAGGCGTTTCCCAACCAGTTTATATGTGCTTTGTGGATCTGGAGAAGACATGTGTCTGTGTCTACCCTTTTTCCTTTGCTATTGATATTAGCTAAAAACTATGCAGTTTTGAAGGGGAGCTCAGCTCACCTGTTTCCTAAGAAATAGCTGCTTTCTCTAATTACACATTTTCTCTCTCTCCTTTCTTTTATCTTTTGAAGACCAGATTTTACTTTCTTGATGCAAGACATCTCGTTTTCTGACTGGAGGCTGAGCCTGCTGCTGTCAGATACCTTCTTCTTGTTGGGCTGTCACTCAGGACTTCTGTAGCTTAAATCAACTGAGCGAGCATGTGGACTAAAATATTATCATTACTGAATAACAGGTTAAAGCTAAGGCACCTGGAATAAGTTTTCAAGGTGAAGACGATTCGTCTCTTATCCAAGAGAATTTTTCAATTCCGAGTTTAACTGGTACAAGAGTTTTAATATTTAGAGGAAGGGGTTTGACCTGAAACTATTAGTACTATGGGTGTTACCTTTGATTGGAGCAGGCTGTTCTGGTCTCATAGATGATAACTATGAAAGGACAGTGTGACTCCTGATGTGAGAGTCGTGAAAGGCTCAGGTGAGTTAGTGTCACTGTTCCATTCAGGTGTTGTTGTTGTTCTTTAACAACTTTCACATCAGGAGTCACACTGCCCTATAAGAGCCAACGACTATGAGACCAAAACAGCCTGGTCCAATCAGGTTTAGTTTCAGGTCAAACCCCTCCCTCTAGAGATACAGCTCAGCTCTCTTATCAGTTGATAAAGAATTGATAAAGTCTCTTGGGATAAGAGAGAAAATGTATTCACCTTAAAAACTTTCAAAGTCCAGATGCCTTTGCTTTAACCTTTTTTCAAGATGACCTGGGTGACTGAGAACCTTCCCAGACATGTTATCATTACTGTTAGTGCAAAATTATTTCTCGCAATCACTTTATTTAGTCAGGGTGTATAGTATTATGACATTTTTGATAGAAATTATTTGAAAATGCACTATAAAACCATTTTAATTACAGGTGAGTGAGGGCCCTGCCCTGAATAAACAGAAAAGAGCTCTGCTTGCCAATGCACTCACTCCCATCACACTGTTCCATGAGCTGACATTTAAATAAAAAGTTGTCAGTATAAAGCAATTGCTGTTTTGGACAACGTCATATTTGTTTAAGTTAATGGGGTGTGTTAAAAGTTCCAGAGCAAATAATGCCTGTATAAATGTCACTTTTAATGCATGTAACACAGATCTTAAGTCCAGAGAGGACAGACTGAGTTAATTCAGTTTGCAATGAATATTTTCCACTTTGCGCTACAATGTTGCACCAGACAAACCTGATTGTGGAAAAGAGAACTGAATACTCAGTGGCTGGTCATGTGATGCCGCTGCTGTTTCCAAAGCTCAGTCAAAGTTCAGGTTTAAAAGCTGATGATCGGTCGAGGCAGGCTGTCTGACCTGTTGAGTGAGTCTTGAGAAAGACTCAGAGTGTTTCCCGATTGACAGGATTATCTCGTCCTGCTGCTGAAGCACTGTTTTTAAACCAGTCCTCCTCCAAAGGACACAGTCTGCTGTCGGGCAAAATACTGCCTTTGGATCCTCTGTGGCCTTTCCCTTCCCACATTAATACATAATCCTTCAATTACATACACTTTTCAAGATACTCAATGACACTTTACAGAAAAGACAGGCAAATCAAAACAAACAAACAAAAAAAACAGACAACAAAAATGCAATTATGAGAAGGCACTTTTGAAGAGATGGGTTTTGAGGGTTGTCTTAAAGGAGGCGAGTGGAGAAGCTCAAAGAGGCAAGTGGGGGCCAGGTTATGGAGGTGAGGGGAGTGAGGAACCATGGAGTCGTTGATGGAGAGGTTGTAGTTATTACTGGTGTCGGTGCGTTTTTTGGGACCAATTAGGATTAGTATTTGTTTTGTTGCAGTCAAGTTAGAGAAAGTTGATCTGTAAACAAGCTTATGTGGCGGTGCGACTAGGTTTTGTGTATGGCTTAACAGAAAATAAGATGGAATGTGAATTCAACTACGCCACCTGGGGGTTTGAACCAGGAACTATTGTAAGCATCGGAAGTTGTGGAAAGAAAAAGGACACACAGGTCAATATCTGATTTAAAAAGGACAGAGACGTGTTTCACAAATCAAAAACCAAATCATTTATTAAAATAGATTTAGAATTATTACTCAAGAAAACTGTAAATAAGAAGAAAACCAATTATCCAAAAATACTTTTATTTTATAAGACTATACTAAAACAAAACAAGTTAAAACAGGCCCAATTCTAAAATGGTTAAAGAAATGGAGACTATCAAAAAGGTTAAACAAAAAGCTAGCTAGCTGAGGCCGCCAGTGGTAAGCAGACTACTTTAAGGAGGTGACCAGGGGTGCCACCTTATACTCACCTTTGTGGACACAAACACGGCAAAGACAAGGTGCAAACTAAACTTGTGACCCAGTGCACTAACTCGCATGCATAGGTGGGGAGACCTCACCCATGTGCCTAGCTCAACCACCAGGGCAACTCCCAGCGTCACTAGAAAATATAAGAAACATGTTAACCACAGGGCAAACCAGTTACAACACAACAACAATACACACAACACAGTAACAAAATTAAAGCAAATAAGACAAACTGCAACCAACCAAACAATGTTTACCAAACTAGGACAAAAATGAAAACCAAATGAGATAACACAGGCAGAAACTAACAAAAACAAATACAGCAAACAGAAACAGGCTAGCAACCACCCTGACAGTTAATATGAAGCTTAAACCAGTGCACATGGCACCCAAACTGCAGAAAACCCAGCAGCAGAGTCCGGGCTCAGCCATTTTAAAACAGGTGCTTTAAATGGTTTCCTAATGAGGGGCTGGCCAAAGGTGGAGCTAGGAGGAGTACTTCAGGTGCCCTGGGACTTTACACCACTACAATCTACCCCCCCTTGGTTTAATCGACGGCCCGACGATTGTCACTCACTGCCATGGGCGCACAAATGCGGGCTTCCTGGGCACAGGCAATTGTGATACATCTGTCATGATCATAACATTCTCCATCCCATTTTGGGACGGCTCTAAAACAGTAAAGTCAATGGCAAGTATCTGATTGGGGCGAGAGGCCAGTAAATGTCCCATATATGACCCAGCAGAATGTCTGGTATCTTTCGCCACTTGGCAACGGTCACATTTCTGGCACCATCTCCGGATCTCTGCATACATTCTTGGCCAGTAACAGCGCCGATGAATGAGCTCTGATGTCCTTTCAATCCCCTGATGTTCATGTTCTTGATGGAGTTGGTTTAACACCTGCTCTTTCAGGGAGGCGGGCAGAACCAGTTGCTGAGCCTCCTCCCCTTGGAGTGTAATCCCCCGGTAAAGAACACCCCCCTTGGTGAGAAGTCGGGACCACTGTCGAACCAGGGTAAGGACATCTGGTGGCAGGTGACGCGTGCTCGCTGAATCAGGGCCTCTCTTTCTCCTCCAAAATCTCTCCAATGGTAGGGTCTGCTTCCTGTAGGACACACAAGTCAGTCGCAGAGTGGAAAGGCAGGGCAGAGATTACAGCAATGGAGGCGTGGACTAATGGCTTAGCCATGATGGCTTGGCTCAATGGTTCAGGGGGTGCCAGTTTCCCTGAAGGACCAGATCTATCATCGTTGGCAGGGGCCATAGTGCCCGATGGCCGAGTAGGACCAAATATGCAAGAATTACAATGGCGTGCAACATATCCAGGTTGTTGGCACCGTCGACAGATAACACTTTTATTCGGGTTTCGATATGTCCTGGGCCCTTTGCTAAGCTCTGCCAAGCTTCTGGTTAGAGAGTTTAACTGCTGCTGCTGGGTTTTAAGCATTTCCTTTAGCTCTGCCATTTCTGAGTTTTGGGGCATTCTGGTACACTGGTTTAGATGGCTCTCTCGTGTGATTTGCTGAAAACCAAAAGCTGAGGGGACTGAATGACTGCGAGCTCTCCCACCCACCGGCATCCCTTCCTGTTCCCACCGTATAGCCTCAGAGCGAGCCTCAATTAGGGTGACAGTAGGATGTATACGTACAAATTGTTTTAGGGCTCGGCGGAGGGAACAATCTGACACATGTTCTACAAACTGATCTCTTAGTAAAACATCTTTGTTCGGAACACCTCTAGGAGCCTTGTTAACAACCTTATCCATAAGACAAAGTAAAGCATGGGAGAACTCGTAAAGTGTTTCCCCCTCCAATTGTTTTCTAGAGAAAAACTCTTCCTGTAAACACACATATGACAGGTTACAACCATACAGTTCCTGTAAGATGGCTAGAACTCTAATTGGGTCACCTCTCTCTTCCTGTGAACGGTATTTTATCTCCTCTCTGGCTTCACCCTCCAAGTGGTCATATATAAACAGAGCTTGTTCAGCTGGAGAAAAGTTGCGTGAACAAATACAAGCTTCAACTTCTTCTTGCCACTCAGTTATATTTAGTCCAGTTTTGCCCCAAAACATTGGGCATTTCCTGTCCCGAGGAAAATAAACAAGTCTTTCGGTTACCGGCAAGCGATCCACAGGAGCTGAGCTTGACGCTGAGGAGGAAGTCCCGGGCAGGGCTTGGTCCCGCTCCTGATGCATCCTTTTATTTTCAGCCTGAAGCTGACTGACCAAGTCTCTTAGTTGGGCTAGTTCTTCCTCAATGGACACGAAGCAGAAGCGAGTAAGGCAGCAGCCCAAGAGGCAAACCCAAAAAAACCCTGCTGCGGTTTAACACAAAAACACAATGTAACACAATATAACCAAATGGGTTGCAAAATACACGTCTCTGACCCTTCAGAATCCTGTCGACTACGCCAAGTTCGTGGCGGTGCGACTAGGTTTTGTGTATGGCTTAACAGAAAATAAGATGGAATGTGAATTCAACTACGCCACCTGGGGGTTTGAACCAGGAACTATTGTAAGCATCGGAAGTTGTGGAAAGAAAAAGGACACACAGGTCAATATCTGATTTAAAAAGGACAGAGACGTGTTTCACAAATCAAAAACCAAATCATTTATTAAAATAGATTTTGAATTATTACTCAAGAAAACTGTAAATAAGAAGAAAACCAATTATCCAAAAATACTTTTATTTTATAAGACTATACTAAAACAAAACAAGTTAAAACAGGCCCAATTCTAAAATGTTTAAAGAAATGGAGACTATCAAAAGGTTAAACAAAAGCTAGCTAGCTGGGGCCGCCAGTGGTAAGCAGACTACTTTAAGGAGGTGCCCAGGGTGCCACCTTATACTCACCTTTGTGGACACAAACACGGCAAAGACAAGGTGCAAACTAAACTTGTGACCCAGTGCACTAACTCGCATGCATAGGTGGGGAGACCTCACCCATGTGCCTAGCTCAACCACCAGGGCAACTCCCAGCGTCACTAGAAAATATAAGAAACACGTTAACCACAGGGCAAACCAGTTACAACACAACAACAATACACACAACACAGTAACAAAATTAAAGCAAATAAGACAAACTGCAACCAACCAAACAATGTTTACCAAACTAGGACAAAAATGAAAACCAAATGAGATAACACAGGCAGAAACTAACAAAAACAAATACAGCAAACAGAAACAGGCTAGCAACCACTCTGACAGTTAATATGAAGCTTAAACCAGAGCACATGGCACCCAAACTGCAGAAAACCCAGCAGCAGAGTCCGGGCTCAGCCATTTTAAAACAGGTGCATTAAATAGTTTCCTAATGAGGGGCTGGCCAAAGGTGGAGCTAGGAGGAGTACTTCAGGTGCCCTGGGACTTTACATCACTACACTTAGGTAAAACTAAATGTCATCGGCAAAGCAGTCAAACTGAAAGCCGTTATTGGCGAATGATGTAACCGAGGGGAAGGATGTACAGGATGAAGAAGAAGGGGCCAAGAACTGAACTGAGGGTGTTTGCAGTGGTTGATGTGGGGCAAGGAGGATGAGGATATTAATGTTGCCAATATCAGAGGAAAGCAGGAGGTAGTTATTGAGGGCTGTGTCGGTGCTGTGGTGGGATCGGAAGCCAGACTGGAAACATTCAGACAGGTTATTGGTTGTGAGGTGCGTTTTGAGTTGAGTAGCAACGACATGTTTGAGGAGTTTGGACATGAAGGGGAGGTTGGAGATGGGGCTGTAGTTGTAGATATTATCAATTTTGTTATGGAAGAGAGACGTGAAGGAGGTGCATTTTTCTGGTGTAAAAAATATGAGAAGATAGTAGATGGTCCGAGCATGAGAGAGAGCTTGTTTGTGTTGTTGTAGATGATCTGTGTAAAGTTGAGAGTGGATAGTGAGACCAGATTTCTCTTTGGCTTCCTTTGACTTTCAATTGGCGTACAGGGGTGTACCATTGGGCGGAGTGAGTGAAAAAGGGCGGAGGTAGCTCAGTGGTAGAGTGGCCGTCCTGCAACTTGCGAGTGGGCGGTTCGAGCCCCGCTTAAAACATCCCAACACATCATAACATCCCACTCTCCCCCACATACTGTTGTTGTGTCTTGGGCAAGACACTTAACCCACCTTGCCTCCAGTGGTGTCAACACTGGTGCTTTGAGTGCCTAATAGGTGATAAAGCACTATATAAATAAAAAAATAAAAATCAATTTACGGGGGACGAGTTGAAAGGGTGTTATTGTAGTAGGTGATGAGTGCAGAGTGAGGGCTGAGGGCTGACTTAACAGAAGTGTAGTGTACCTTTCTGTTTGAAGGTGGGGATAGTAATGGCAGTGCTGAACGTAGTGGCTAGGTGGTCAGATATGGTGAGGTCAGGGCTGGAGCGGTACAAATGAAAAGGGAAGTATAATGAACAAGGATATGGCCACGGTTATGGGTGAGAAAGTTAACGTGTTGCATGATATTAAAGCAATTCAGTGTTTCCATGAAGTCGGAGGATTCTTTGGATGTAGTAGAGTCCAGGTGGAAGTTGAAGTCTCTGAGTAGGAGAATGGAGGGAGAGGTTGAGCATAATTGGGTCAGGAAAACAGAGACTGGGCTGAGGGGTTATCTTTAGGGGGGCAATAAATGACAGCTATGGCGATGGGGAGTTGTACCTGATAATTTAAGGGTGAGATGTTCAAATGATGGAGCAGGGCATATTTGTTTTGTTCTGATGACGCAGCGGAGGATGTTTCCTATCAGCTGACCATAGTGAGGGGAATGGACTGAAGAGTGTGGAAGAAGGGCTGCTATTTGCCATCTGAGTGCCCTAAGCAGAATTTCTATGTGATGCCCCATCCATATTTAATTGACATATATTTATGTTTCATTTCATGAGTTTTAAACAGGATAATTAAAATATAGACTTCTTCTATACTTCTTTTTTAGCTGATGATTGTGTTGCTTGTGTTGCTTTCTTTGCTCTGCTGAACAGCAGGAGAGTCTAGTGATTTAGGAGCTGAGCATCTCATAAGTTGAGCAATAAAAGCGGGGTCATCCGATTTAATAGGTCCATCCCCAGAAGGTTTTTAACTAAATAGAGATCGTAAAAGAAAAAGACAGACGTTTTTTTTTTCTCTTTTTCCTCAAGGTCGCGGTATTATTTAGCTACGTTACAAAATTTGTCTCCTTTAACCACCTTGAAGTAATTCCATGCACCTAAAAGTTTGAACTGAACACTACTAGAAAGCTTACAATCTTATTTATCAGCACAAGTAGGCTGTGCTGTGCATTGTGAAACGGTTACAGCTGCGCTAAATTAGGCTACTTCATGTCATTCCATCACAGCAGTGTGTCACAGTCTAACGTTCCAGGGACACAAGAGTCTCCTCAAGAGACTCACCTGGTTTGATCACATGGTCCGTGTCGCCCTCTTGTGGATAAAACCAGACCTTACAGCAGAACTCACTTTGAGTCACAGTTTATATCACTAACTAACCTTCATCCAGATTAATATTGTTTTGAGAGGGAAAGAAAAGTCTCCTATTGATTTTTTAAAGTAAGATTTGTGAACAGTCATGGGCCATATTAATACAAACAAAAACAAAAGTTAATCCAAAAGTAGATCCTGTATTCTAAATGGTGGTTACAAAAAGTGTGGAGAAAAATGTTTAAAGTCATATTTTAACCAACTTTATTCGTATTAATGCACAGTTTGTAATTGAAAAGTGACACAAAAGTTTTTAATATCTCTGAAACACAGGTGTTAAAGCTTCTTTAGCAAATTATATGCAGTTATTCTATCTGACATAACTGGCACCACACTCGTCTGGGTTTGTTGTTCCAGGCTCCGCCCCCTGTTTTCTTCAGATACAGGAGATGCTCCACTGTCCCCTCAATTTAATCCTAAATTACCCTCACAACTTTAGAATAATGTCTGTTGTTTTGAAAAGTGACACTTTAGTTGAACATGAGGATGATGTTGTGCAAATCCCATTAACATAAGAGCTGCTGAAACTAAAACTTTTTAATCTGAAAGCAGTTCACATTCACAAATATTCACACATACACTGAGTTAAACAATATATGAACTTTAACAATTTCTGGATATACCCTTTTTTTAATCTGTATAAATATCTAAATAAACAAGGAAATACAACACAGTCCTTTTTAAATCAATGTGAACAGATCATTTCATCTTAAACTGCTCCAGAAGAAGTTTGTCTCATCTGCAGTTTTACATGAAGTTCTTACACATTAGTGTATGAGCTATAATATATGATGTAATAAGAAATATTAATTTATTAATTTGGGTAAATTATTCATTAATATTTTTATCATTCTGGGACACTGATTATATTGATTAAGTCTCAATTAATCTGAAGGAAGAGAATTCTAACCTGTTTTCGGATATAATTCTGAAATAATCAAAAGAAAACCAAATCAAAATCTTTAACATTTTATGGGGTTTTATTAAAGATTCTACAGGGTTAACACATTTGATGGATGGGGAAAGGACACAAAGGGTGAATTATTGACCTATAATGGGAATAATGATTAAAAACAAAATGAAAAACAACAAAATTACTGAATCTAACTTTGTGGAGGAGAATGTTTTGACTAATTAGAACTCGGCTGGGGAGTTTAATTACCGGATTATTACGACGGGTTTAGAGATAGGAGATAGATGAATGGACATGGATATGAATGAAGTTCTGAATGGACCTTTACTCAAGACAGTGTACAGTTTTATAACGGCAAACTTCAGTGTCACGTGCTTAACTCTAGTCGTCTTGCGAACCTCAGCATTCAGTCCAAAGATCCAAAGTAATGCTCCAGAACTTTAGGCGGCTGCTCCAGTTGGTTGTTGGTGGCGACAAGATGGCGGCACGTGTACGCTGATTCCAAAGGAGCCGTGCAGCTCCGGGGTAGGATAGAGGAAGGCGTTCTGTCACGGTCTGGGAGTGTAAGGCAGGCTCCTACCCGTTGTTGGGCCTTAGAGTCTTTTAACACAAAAATTGATCGCTGGAAAAGAGTCTCAGGAGTCGTTTTCCTCTGGCTTAAAGCGTCTGTGGCCCACGTGGAGTTCTCGGTCTGTCTCAAGAACTACAAAAATGTCTTCTTCCTCGTGCAGGTTACGTCACGAGAGTTTTACAAAAATCATTAATGCATGGCGGTTAAAGATATATAAAAAGGCACGTTGTTTGGTGGTACAACGGGTCCAAAACTTGAAAATAAGTTCGGTTACAAAGAGGGGGTCCGAGGCGGACAAAGCGAAGGAAAAAAAACAGCGCGCCGAGCGCGTTGGAGAGACGAAAACAAGAAGGCAAGGCAAGAGAGCGAGTTTCCGGCGCGCGCCAGAGTTTTGTTCTGCTAAAGGGGGTGTGTCTTTGGGGCGTTTCTGTTTTGGGGGAAGGCCTGCGAATTTTTAATTCAAACAAACTATTCCTCCACAAAGATGTAATGAACACAATCATAAGCATACATTTAAATGTGATACTGCAGATTGATATCGATAGAATGCATTTTGAACATGTTGTAACCAGTATAAATTCATTCAATCATTTTATTAACTGTAAGCTTGTAAAACTGATGTAAGAAAGGATTCTTCGTCGTGACTCTAAATCCTGTGGGGGAAAAACATTAATTCATCATTTAAACATTTTCTTTTTATTAAACAAAGATGTTCATTTCTGAAATGTCCGAGTCCCTTGGTAAACTTTCCGTTTACACAGAAGTTAAATGTCAGTTTTGATTGAGAAAGTATTTAGCAGAGTTCCTCCATACTGTCGCTAGGGGGCAGTATTGTATCATCTAAATTGTTCAAATCCTGGTTGGATCAAAGCGCATTCCAATGTTCAAAAGTTTCTAGAGAGCTGGATAAACAGTTTCATCTCACAAGATTTACAATTGGCATGACAGGGCGCCATCTGGGTCTGTTTTAAAAGTCCTTTTGGCTGGCAAAAGAAAACATTTCCTGGGTCTGGAGAAGGGTTTTATGGCATAGATTGTCAGGGCTTGACATTTATGCGCTGTAAACCTTGGCGTGACCTGGATCTGGCGTTATGGTCACTACACACAAAAAAAAAAAAAAAAACTGAGCCAGAGTCAAAAAGTAAAAGTAATATGTTTAAATGTTCGTAAATAAAAGCCTTTTACCTGAGATCCTCACTCTGTTACTTTTTACTGTCGGAGTATTGACAGAGAGATTTCCTGAGGCAGGATTCTGATTGGAGATTTACTAAAAGTGAAAAAATATGGGAATAGTTTATTTTGGTGAATCTGACTGAAGGAGTGAATGAGAGTGTTAGTGTCAGCGTCAGAAAAAGTAACTTCATGTTTGTCACAATCGAGATGAACTCTGATCCTTCGAGGATTTGAATTTAAATTGAGATAAATTACACTTTTATTACGGATTGTACTTGCTGCATATTTTTTATTTGAGAATTCTATGCTCCACCTTCCCTTATCCTCTTCCTTCAGCCCCTCCCTCTTTATCTCAGTCGTCACTCCAATTATCCATCCGTCATTTTCAACCAATTCAACATCCCAACTGTGAGAGCCTGAGTCAAAGCCCTCAGAGCCACAAACTGCTGCCACATCCTTCTCTTGTTCAAGTCTAAAACTGGTCAGATCGTCTGAGAGCACTGCTTGGTGGAACCTGTTTGGATCCAGAACGACAGGAGTGTACTGCACCAGTCTCTTCATGTTGCTCCAAATGTTGAAGGCCAGGTTGCCCACATGTTTGGCCTGGTCTATATGTTTGGCTCCTGGGTCCAGCTGTGGTTCCTCCAGCAGGGGGCAGTGCTGCACTCTCTCCACTGTAGCCTTGTATTTGAGCAGGAAGGAGACATCTGCAGCTCTCAGCTGCTCCTCTGTGTCTGCGATGGTTTCTGACAGAGCCTCTATCTCTCTGCTCACAGCCTCCATCTTGTTCTTCATCCTCTGAGTCTTCTGGTCCTCTTCCTCCCTCAGAGCCTTCATTCGAGCCTCCTCTTCCTCCAAAAGAAACTTGTGCAGCTTCTTAAACTGATCCTGGATCTGTTTCTCTGTGTGACGGGCTTGGTCCTTGATGAGACCTGCTGATTTCTCAAAATCCTTTTTAAGTTCCTTAACCTTCTGCAACTTGTTCTTTAAAGGTTGTAGAGATTTCTGCAGCTCCTCTTTCAGATCCTGTGCTGCTTCTTCAATGGGACTAAAGCTGTGGTCTTTGTGAGTTTTTGAGTCTCGACAAACAACACAGACTGGCTGCAGGTGGTCGAGGCAGAACAGTTTGAGTTTCTCTGAGTGCACACTGCACTGATCCTCAGCTGAATCTAGACGTCTCTTTTTTACAAAAGACTCACACAGATTCTTTAACGCCAGGTTACGAGGGGGATCCCTTTTTGATCTTCTTTTACAAACAGGACACTCCTTTGACGGCTTCTCCTTCCACCACCTCCTCAGACAGTGTTTACAGAAGCTGTGGCTACACGACAGAAGGACAGGATCTTTGAAGACGTCATGGCAGACGGCACAGCTGAGGTCCTCTTCTAAAGTGGACTCCATAGTTGTCATGTCAAGTTCTGTGGTAAAAAAATATGTTTAACATAAAATGTATGTTTAAAAAAGAAGAAAACCCCAGAGGTTTTAGCAGCTGTCCTCTTCCTTTGAAGTTTCAGTTTAATTAAGCCCGAGCCGGTGATGACCGGGAGGGCCTATTGTTTTTGCTCGGGTTATTTTTTATTTATTTTATTTTGTTTATTTATTTTTATTTTTTCTGCAAAATGATCCTCAATTTTACCCAGTAAACATGCACGAAAAGTAATTTTTATTGGTACCAACATTCAAGGCCGGCGAATCTCAATCCAGCATGGGCTTATGAACAAAAAAGCCAATGGGGACCAGTAAATGTGAACCGAAAAGTCAAATTTATTGGTCCCAAAATTCAAGCCCGGCAAAAAATGTGTTTGAAGTCCCCGAGGAAAAAGAATGAAAAATGACTCAGTGGCGACCCCTGGAAAATGAAAATGCATTGTGCCTATGGAAAGTGAAAGTAAAATTTTCCCAATGTAGAACAGGAAATCTACTATGTTGGGTGATATGCGTGACCACCTAAATCGCACCCCTTGTGTCTAAAGGCTTTTCATCTAAACAGCTCCAAATTTGGTGAGTATCATCTAGACACGTGTGACAAAAAAGTTATCAGTTTTTTTTTTGATACATTTGTGGCTGTGGTCGTAATGAGTCTGTGAAGAGGCAGCCATTTCTTTGGGAAATAAATGCCATTTCCCAATTGCCAGGATCCTTCCTTTAGAGGAGGCCCCTCCAGAGCCAAGGCTAGAGTCTTTGAAAACTCCTCAGAATCCTTTGGAACTTGTAAACTTGTACTTTTAGACAAGTTATATTTACATTTTGCCTTTTTAAACGGGGGTGCAGCGATTCCTGAGTCATCTCAAATCTCCAGCCAGTAATTTGTTTTTCTCGCCTTAGCCCAAGCATTATCTATTATTTTCAAAGGTTCAGACAGCTCCCAGGAAAACCAGGGATTGTAGACTCCTTTAACTCTAAATTACAAGGTTGTGTAGCAGGCCCCAGCAGTAGCACAGGCCCGAGGTAATGAAGCAGGCTCCAGCCAGAGGAAGATTCAAGCAGTAGCACAGGCCAGGTTATTTGACATTACCGTGCAAGAAAGCCCGAAATGCAATCCTTCGAGTGCATGTGTTCCCGTGGTCTCAAGGGAGACGAGGGCCTTTATCGCCACTTGCGGCTTTAATTGTGATTCTTTCTTGTCTGAAGAGTGTCTCATGTAGGACGAGGAGAAGAGTTGCATTTTATTATCCCCTTCTTGTATTTTTTAGGCGCTCAGAGACTCCTCAGAGCTAGAGTCACGCCATTGCCTTTCTACTTTCCAGTTTACGGGGCACTTGTTTCTGTTTTACACCAGGGTGATGCTCTACTATTTGTAGTGACCCTCTGTTTTTGAGGAGCTAAGAGCTGTCTGTGTTGAACACATGGAAGGTATCAACAAACTGGTTGGTTCAACTGGGACTAGGGCTGTAGGGGCTGCTCCTAGGATTAACTGAAGAAATACTTAATATTGGAACAGTTTTGTTAGATAATACTCTTCTTAACTGTTTTGTTCTTCAGAGGAACAGTGTAGTCCGTGTGAACTGAAAGGTAAGTAAACAATGATCTGATGATCTGCTGAAGTCCCCTACAATAACGATTTTATCAGAGTTTAACACTTTTCTGGATAAAATATATGTTCATTCATTTAGAAACTCAGCGTGAGGGCTGGGACAACAATGAACAATAACAAATAAAACAGTTTTTTTCTTTTTTCCAGTTAGGATGGGAGATAAACAGCATAAAGCTTTCAAAAGAACAATAATTGTTATCCTCACTTGTAAGTCGCTTTGGATAAAAGCGTCTGCTAAATGACTAAATGTAAATGTAAATGTAAACAATAAGACGGTTTAGGTTTTGGAGAGTGAGAGTACTGCCCCTCCTCCACCTTAGAGGTGTTTGATAGTTTACATGACTCGGTGGAGTACATTAGTTCAGGCAAACATATTTATTTTGTTAATTATATTATGTAAGAGTAGAACATTAGTAGAACATTAAAATACAAGGTTTCAAAATGTTATTGGTTCACATTTATAATAATCTGTTTCTGTTTGAACTGAGGAGTGTCTCATTACAAGAGGAGCAGCGCCATTTTATTTCCTCCTGCATGAAGTAATTTGTGTAACAACAAAAACAAAAACAGTGAATAAACTTTCCTTTTCACTTGCTTTAAGTGTGTCAGACAGCAGTAGTTTCACTTTAAACTCTTTGAGGTCTTTTACCTTAAACAAATTCCTTTAAAGGTGTCTCCTTCCACCATTTCCTCAGACAGTGTTTACAGAAGTTGGACAGGATCTCTAAAGACCTCACGGCAGATGGGACAGCTGAGGTCCTCTTCTAAAATGGAAGCCATAGTTGTCATAAAAATCCAAAGTTCTCTGGTAAAAACACTTTAAATACAGTTTAAAATACAAGAAAAAAACAGACGTTTTAGCAGCTGTCCTCTTTCTTTGAAGTGTCTGTTGATCGTGATTCTTTCTTCACTGAGGAGTGTCTCATGTGGGACGAGGAGAGGAGGAGTTTCATTTTATTACCCCCTTCCGTCCTCCTACACGTTCACTGTAAGATGCATACTTTCTCTTTCAGTTCCCTTGTGTCAGACACATGTAATTACAATTAAATTGTATATCTGACTTTTATCACAATAACAAGGGACTTACCAAAGGCTGATGAAACAAACAGGCTGAACAACACAACACCCGTCCTTAACAAATAGTCCATTATATGAACACATGAAGGAAAATGAATATAGTTCAAAATAAAGAACGGGAAGTTGAAGAAAATGAACAAAAATTAAATAAAAATTGTTATGATTTATAATAAAAGAACATAATACAGTGAAAATACTTACACACTTTCTCTTGCTGTAGGTGTGTCAGACAGCAGTAGTTTATGATTTTGACCTTTGATCCTAAACAGGTCCTTGTTAGGGTTGTAGGAGTTACACAATTCAATAGTGGACATTGGTTGCACCTAAACCATTTGGTTATACGTTAATTAATTAAAATGTTCTGTTTATGTTACTCCACCCAGCGCTTAAACATAAGAGTTTTTGAAATTCGGTTGTTAAGTTGACCTGAGCCATGTGTGACATCAACAGAGAGGAGCTGGAGACAGGTAAATTTAACCTTTACCTGAGACGCTGTCTGTATATTGTGGTGTAATATTTTGAAGGTTATGTGTTTTTATTTCTTTGTAATTATTTAACAATACATTTATATATGTGTTTATATTATGTGTTATAATTTATACTTTTGTATAGTTTATAATTAAGTATGGGATGTTATACTAATACATCTAAAAGCATATTAAGAGAAAAGAGAAAACATAATGTCAGAATAGTTGACAGTTTAAAAACATGATTAGTTTAATGCACAACACACATGGACATGTACTAGGACAAAGGTTAGAAGGAGGGGTCTTCTGTCCCCCTGAGGAGTAGTTGTAAATTGTAACCTGTCATGTGAAAAATGTATAAAAACCCAAGTTCATTTGCAGACCTTTACTAGAGCTGGGGATAGTCTACTCGGGTCATTTGTTGTCATTACAATAAAGACTCTATGGCATTGAACTGGTTGTGTGTTCATGAGTTGTTGTATACTAGTGTTCTGAAGGCTGGGGTTTCAGTGTCAGACACAGCATTTGGCGAGACAGAGCTGGGAGACGATCTAAGAGAAAGTTACAGACGTGGAGACCATGAACATCAAGGGTGAGCAGACTTTTTTTTCCTGCTAGATTGGGATAGGTGTCTGTGAGTGCAGCTTTGGGGAGTAACAAGTAGGAAAAAAACATTTTAAAAAAGAAGAAAGAATATCAATTAAGGTTGATTAATAAAAACCTAATAAAGGGTTAGTAAGGTTGATTAATAAAAACCTAATAAAGGGTTAGTAGTAGTACTTAATAATAAAATTGAGGAAAAAGAGCCGGTGGCAAGTAATAATAATAATTAAAGCCGCAAGCGGCGATAAAGGCCCTCGCCTCCCTTGAGACCGCGGGGACACATATATTCGAAGGATTGCATGTCGTGCTTTAAAGCAAATTTGGAGCTGTTTAGATGAAAACCCTTTAGCACAAAGTGTACAATTCAGGTGGTCATGTATTCCACCCAACATAGTAGATTTTCTGTTGAGTTTACGGTATGGCTGTAATAAACTTTTCTGTTTGCCCTAAGGTGTCCTATGGATGTACCAAGTTTTGTATTTCTACATTGGAAAAATTTACTTTCATTTTCCATAGAACCAATGTATTTTGACTTTTCTAGGGTCGCCACTGAGTCATTTTTCATATTTTTTTCAGGGACTTCAAATACATAAATTTTTGCGGGCTTGAAGTCTGGGACCAATAAAAATGACTTTTAGTTGCACGTTTACTGGGTCAAATTGAAAATCATTTTTCAGAAAAATTATAATAAAAAAAATATATACCAAATTATAATAAAAAAAATATAACTCGAGCAAAAACAAGAAGAAAAACGCCTGTCTATTTTACACACATGTGTTTAGCTCATTTTGCCCAAGTTTGGTGTCTGTGGAATGGAGCAGCTATTTTCTGTTGTTTTAAAGAGAGGTTGTATTCTAAGTCGGTTCACATCTTCAATTTAAAATGGCTGCCTTCCCGTGTGTGATAAGGTGTGGTCCCCTTTGGCTTTTTTGTTCATAAGCCCATACTGGATGTGTGTACCAAGTTTCATTTGCCTACGACAAACTAAAATTTTCACTTCCCATTGACTTTTTCCACATATTTGGGACGTTGCTATGGCAACACATTTATAGATAGGGGGTGGTTGTTATTGGCTTTTATGCTCCTCATGACATAGGAGATGTGTGTACCAAATTTCATGTCTCTATGACAAACTAAATTCTTGGGTCCCATTATAAGTTTGTAGGGGGCGCTGGAGAGCCATTTCTAAAGATAACCCTTTTATTTACATATTTTTGTGTTCAGGTCATGAACGTGCACAAACGCCTTTTTGGGTCCAACTCGATCCGAGAAGGCGTTTGAGAGTTAAGAGACATTTTATTTTCACAAAAATGGCCACCTCGTTACAGGCTTGCCACACCCATACCCGATAAGATATCAACAACAAAGTCACAACTTTGGTTGGCACACGTGTCTAGATAATACTCACAAAATTTGGGGCCATTTAGATTAAAACACAATGATTTGCATCTTTTTGCGCAAGGGGTGCGATTTTAGTGGCCATGCGTTTCACCCCACATGGTGGACTTCCTGTTAAGTTTAGGGTTTGGCTGTCATTGACTTTTCTGTTTGCCCTGAGGTGTCCTATGGATATACCAAGTTTCACTTTTCTATGTTGGAAAAAAGTTACTTTGACTTTCCATAGGCCCAATGTATTTTGACTTTTTTAGGGGTCGCCACTGAGTAATTTTTCGTTGTTTTTTTTTCGGGGACTTCAAATACATAAATTTTTCGCCAGGCTTGAAGGCTGGGACCAAGAAAAATGACTTTTCGTTCATGTTCACTGGGTCAAATTTAGGATCATAGGTGGAAAAGAAAAATAAAAAAAAAAAAAATCCGAGCAAAAACAATAGGCCCTCCCGGTCATCACCGGCTCGGGCCTAAATATATACCGAATTATAATAAAAAAAAATATAACTCGAGCAAAAAAGTCTAGAAAAACACTTGTCTCTTTTACATACATGTGTTTAGCTCATTTTGCCCAAGTTTGGTGTCTGTGGAATGAAGCAGCAATTGTATGTGTACTTTTAAAAAAGAGGTGTATTTTAAGTCGGTTCACATTTTCAATTCAAAATAACCGCCTTCCTGTGTGTGATAGGGTGTGGTCCCCATTGGCTTTTTTGTTCATAAGCCCATGGTGGATGTGTGTACCAAGTTTTATTTGCCTACAACAAACTAAAAATTTCCACTTCCCATTGACTTTTTCACATTTTTGGGGCGTTGCTATGGCAACACATTTATAGATAGGGGTGGTTGTCATTGGCTTTTATGCTCGTCATGACATAAGAGATGTGTGTACAAAATTTTATGTCTCTATGACAAACTAAATTCTTGGGTCCATTATAAGTTTGTAGGGGGCGCTGGAGAGCCATTTCTAAAGATAACCCTTTTATTTACATATTTTTTGTGTTCAGGTCATGAATGTGCACAAACGCCTTTTTGGGTCCAACTCGATCCGAGAAGGCGTTTGAGAGTTAAGAGACATTTTATTTTCACAAAAATGGCCACCTCGTTACAGGCTTGCCACACCCATACCCGATAAGATATCAACAACAAAGTCACAACTTTGGTTGGCACACGTGTCCAGATGATACTCACCAAATTTGGGGCCATTTAGATTAAAACACAATGATTTGCATCTTTCTGCGCAAGGGTTGCGATTTTAGTGGCCGCGCGTTTCACCCCACATGGCGGACTTCCTGTTAAGTTTAGGGTGTGAATGTCATTGACTTTTCTGTTTGCCCTGAGGTGTCCTATGGATATACCAAGTTTCATTTTTCTACGTTGGAAAAAAGTTACTTTCACTTTCCATAGGCCCAATGTATTTTGATTTTGTAGGGTCGCCACTGAGTCATTTTTCGTATTTTTTCTGCGACTTCAAATACATAAATTTTTCGCCGAGCTTGAAGTCTGGGACCAATAAAATGACTTTTCGTGCATGTTCACTGGGTCAAATTTAGGATCATAGGTCGACAAGAAAGATAAAAAAAAAAATCCGAGCAAAAACAATAGGCCCTCCCGGCCATCACCGGCTCGGGCCTAATAATGATAATAATATTAGGAAAGCCATGAATTAAAAAACTAACAATAAAAGACGAAATTAAAGTAATACAAATCTATTTGGACTGAGACATAGTTATGGAAATATAAATAGTTTGCGCAGAATAGCAATAGTTAATTAAAGCCGCAAGCGGCGATAAAGGCCCTCGCCTCCCTTGAGACCGCGGGGACACATGCACTCGGAGGATTTCATTTCGTGCTTTAAAGCGTAAACTTCACGGTAATGTCAAATAACCGGGCCTGTGCTACTGCTTGGGCCTGCTACACCACCTTGTAACCTAACTTTAGAGTTAAAGGTCTCCACAATCCCTGGTTTTCCTGGGAGCTGTCTGAACCTTTGGAAATAATAGATTATGTTTGGGCTAAGGCGAGAAAAACAAAGTACTGGCTGGAGATTTGAGATGACTCAGGAATCGCTGCACCCCTGTTTAAAAGACAAAATGTAAATATAACTTGTCTAAAAGTACAAGGTTACAAGTTCCAAATGATTCTGAGGAGTTTTCTAAGACTCTAGCCTTGGCTCTGGAGGGCCTCCTCTAAAGGAAGGATCCTGGCAATTGGGAAATGGCATTTATTTCCCAAAGAAATGGCTGCCTCTTCACAGACTCATTACGACCACAGCCACAAATCTATCAAAACAAATTGATAATTTTTTTGGCACACGTGTCTAGATGATACTCACCAAATTTGGAGCTGTTTAGATGAAAAGCCTTTAGACACAAGGGTGCAATTTAGGTGGTCACGCATACACCCAACATAGTAGATTTCCTGTTGAGTTTACGATATGGCTGTAATACATTTTCTGTTCGCCCTGAGGTGTCCTATGGATGTACCAAGTTTCATTTTTCTACGTTGGAAAAAGTTACTTTCATTTTCCATAGGCCCAATGTATTTTGACTTTTGTAGGGTCGCCACTGAGTCATTTTCATATTTTTTTTTAGCGACTTCAAATACATACATTTTTGAGCTTGAAGTCTGGGACCAATAAAAATGACTTTTAGTTGCACGTTTACTGGGTCAAATTGAGGATCATTTTGCAGAAAAATTATAATAAAAAAATATACCAAATTATAATAAAATAAAATATAACTCGAGCAAAAAGTCTAGAAAAACGCTTGTCTATTTTACATACATGTGTTTAGCTCATTTTGCCCAAGTTTGGTGTCTGTGGAATGAAGCAGCTATTTTCTGAGTTCTTTTAAAAAGAGGTGTATTTTAAGTCGGTTCACATTTTCAATTCAAAATGGCCGCCTTCCGTGTGTGATAGGGTGTGGTCTCCATTGGCTTTTTGTTCATAAGCCCATGCTGGATGTGTGTACCAAGTTTCATTTGCCTACGACAAACTAAAATTTTCACTTCCCATTGACTTTTTCCAAATATTTGGGACGTTGCTATGGCAACACATTTATAGATAGGGGGTGGTTGTCATTGGCTTTTATGCTCGTCATGACATACGAGATGTGTGTACCAAATTTTATGTCTCTATGACAAACTAAATTCTTGGGTCCCATTATAAGTTTGTAGGGGCGCTGGAGAGCCATTTCTAAAGATAACCCTTTTATTTACATATTTTTGTGTTCAGGTCATGAATGTGCACAAACGCCTTTTTGGGTCCAACTCGATCCGAGAAGCCGTTTGAGAGTTAAGAGACGTTTTATTTTCACAAAAATGGCCATCTCGTTACAGGCTTGCCACACCCATACCCGATAAGATATCAACAACAAAGTCACAACTTTGGTTGGCACATGTGTCTAGATGATACTCACCAAATTTGGGGCCATTTAGATTAAAACACAATGATTTGCATCTTTCTGCGCAAAGTGCGATTTTAGTGGCCGCGCGTTTCACCCCACATGGCGGACTTCCTGTTAAGTTTAGTGTGTGACTGTCATTGACTTTTCTGTTTGCCCCGAGGTGTCCTATGGATATACCAAGTTTCATTTTTCTATGTTGGAAAAAAGTTACTTTCACTTTCCATAGGCCCAATGTATTTTGACTTTTCTAGGGGCCGCCACTGAGTCATTTTTCGTATTTTTTTTTTCGGGGACTTCAAATACATACATTTTTTGCCGGGCTTGAAGTCTGGGACCAATAAAAATGACTTTTAGTTGTTCGTTTACTGGGTTAAATTGAGGATCATTTTGCAGAAAAATTATAATAAAATTAAAGCCATAGCGGCGATAAAGGCCCTCGCCTCCCTTGAGACCATGGACACATATATTCGGAGGATTGCATGTCGTGCTTTAAAGCAAATTTGGAGCTGTTTAGATGAAAACCCTTTAGCACAAAGTGTACGATTTAGGTGGTCATGTATTCCACCCAACATTTTCTGTTGAGAAGGATCCTGGCAATTGGGAAATGGCATTTATTTCCCAATAGTTGCCTCTTCACAGACTCATTACGACCACAGCCACAAATCTATCAAAAACAAATTGATAACTTTTTTTGCACACGTGTCTAGATGATACTCACCAAATTTGGAGCTGTTTAGATGAAAAGCCTTTAGACACAAGGGGTGCAATTTAGGTGGTCACGCATACACCCAACATAGTAGATTTCCTGTTGAGTTTACGATATGGCTGTAATACATTTTTCTGTTCGCCCTGAGGTGTCCTATGGATGTACCAAGTTTCATTTTTCTACGTTGGAAAAAAGTTACTTTCACTTTCCATAGGCCCAATGTATTTTGACTTTTGTAGGGATCGCCACTGAGTCATTTTCATATTTTTTTCGACTTCAAATACATAAATTTTTCGCGAGCTTGAAGTCTGGGACCAATAAAAATTACTTTTAGTTGCACGTTTACTGGGTCAAATTGAGGATCATTTTGCAGAAAAATTATAATAAAAAAAATATACCAAATTATAATAAAAAAAAATATAACTCGAGCAAAAAAGTCTAGAAAAACGCTTGTCTATTTTACATACATGTGTTTAGCTCATTTTGCCCAAGTTTGGTGTCTGTGGAATGAAGCAGCTATTTTCTGAGTTCTTTTAAAAAGAGGTGTATTTTAAGTCGGTTCACATTTTCAATTCAAAATGGCCGCCTTCCGTGTGTGATGTGTGGTCCCCATTGGCTTTTTGTTCATAAGCCCATGCTGGATGTGTGTACCAAGTTTCATTTGCCTACGACAAACTAAAATTTTCACTTCCCATTGACTTTTTCCAAATATTTGGGACGTTGCTATGGCAACACATTTATAGATAGGGGTGGTTGTCATTGGCTTTTATGCTCGTCATGACATAAGAGATGTGTGTACCAAATTTTATGTCTCTATGACAAACTAAATTCTTGGGTCCCATTATAAGTTTGTAGGGGGCGCTGGAGAGCCATTTCTAAAGATAACCCTTTTATTTACATATTTTTGTGTTCAGGTCATGAATGTGCACAAACGCCTTTTTGGGTCCAACTCGATCCGAGAAGCCGTTTGAGAGTTAAGAGACGCGTTTTATTTTCACAAAAATGGCCACCTCGTTACAGGCTTGCCACACCCATACCCGATAAGATATCAACAACAAAGTCACAACTTTGGTTGGCACACGTGTCTAGATGATACTCACCAAATTTGGGGCCATTTAGATTAAAACACAATGATTTGCATCTTTCTGCGCAAGAGTGCGAATTTAGTGGCGCGCCTTTCACCCCACATGGCGGACTTCCTGTTAAGTTTAGGGTGTGACTGTCATTGACTTTTCTGTTTGCCCTGAGGTGTCCTATGGATATACCAAGTTTCATTTTTCTACGTTGGAAAAAGTTACTTTCACTTTCCATAGGCCCAATGTATTTTGACTTTTGTAGGGTCGCCACTGAGTCATTTTTCGTATTTTTTTCGGCGACTTCAAATACATAAATTTTTGCCAGGCTTGAAGTCTGGGACCAATAAAAATGACTTTTAGTTGTTCGTTTACTGGGTTAAATTGAGGATCATTTTACAGAAAAATTATAATAAAAAATATATACCGAATTATAATAAAAAAATATAACTCGAGCAAAAAGTCTAGAAAAACACTTGTCTCATTTACATACATGTGTTTAGCTCATTTTGCCCAAGTTTGGTGTCTGTGGAATGAAGCAGCTTTTTCTGTGTACTTTTAAAAAGAGGTGTATTTTAAGTCGGTTCACATTTTCAATTCAAAATGGCCGCCTTCCTGTGTGTGATAGGGTGTGGTCCCCATTGGCTTTTTGTTCATAAGCCCATGGTGGATGTGTGTACCAAGTTTTATTTGCCTACAACAAACTAAAAATTTCACTTCCCATTGACTTTTTTCACATTTTTGGGACGTTGCTATGGCAACACATTTATAGATAGGGGTGGTTGTCATTGGCTTTTATGCTCGTCATGACATAAGAGATGTGTGTACAAAATTTTATGTCTCTATGACAAACTAAATTCTTGGGTCCATTATAAGTTTGTAGGGGGCGCTGGAGAGCCATTTCTAAAGATAACCCTTTTATTTACATATTTTTGTGTTCAGGTCATGAATGTGCACAAACGCCTTTTTGGGTCCAACTCGATCCGAGAAGCCGTTTGAGAGTTAAGAGACGTTTTATTTTCACAAAAATGGCCACCTCGTTACAGGCTTGCCACACCCATACCCGATAAGATATCAACAACAAAGTCACAACTTTGGTTGGCACACGTGTCTAGATGATACTCACCAAATTTGGGGCCATTTAGATTAAAACACAATGATTTGCATCTTTCTGCGCAAAGTGCGAATTTAGTGGCGCGCCTTTCACCCACATGGCGGACTTCCTGTTAAGTTTAGGGTGTGACTGTCATTGACTTTTCTGTTTGCCCTGAGGTGTCCTATGGATATACCAAGTTTCATTTTTCTACGTTGGAAAAAGTTACTTTCACTTTCCATAGGCCCAATGTATTTTGACTTTTGTAGGGTCGCCACTGAGTCATTTTTCGTATTTTTTTCGGCGACTTCAAATACATAAATTTTTGCCAGGCTTGAAGTCTGGGACCAATAAAAATGACTTTTAGTTGTTCGTTTACTGGGTTAAATTGAGGATCATTTTACAGAAAAATTATAATAAAAAAATATATGAATTATAATAAAAAAATATAACTCGAGCAAAAGTCTAGAAAAACACTTGTCTCATTTACATACATGTGTTTAGCTCATTTTGCCCAAGTTTGGTGTCTGTGGAATGAAGCAGCTTTTTCTGTGTACTTTTAAAAAGAGGTGTATTTTAAGTCGGTTCACATTTTCAATTCAAAATGGCCGCCTTCCTGTGTGTGATAGGGTGTGGTCCCCATTGGCTTTTTGTTCATAAGCCCATGGTGGATGTGTGTACCAAGTTTTATTTGCCTACAACAAACTAAAAATTTCACTTCCCATTGACTTTTCTCACATTTTTGGGACGTTGCTATGGCAACACATTTATAGATAGGGGTGGTTGTCATTGGCTTTTATGCTCGTCATGACATAAGAGATGTGTGTACAAAATTTTATGCCTCTATGACAAACTAAATTCTTGGGTCCATTATAAGTTTGTAGGGGCGCTGGAGAGCCATTTCTAAAGATAACCCTTTTATTTACATATTTTTGTGTTCAGGTCATGAATGTGCACAAAGCGCCTTTTAGGTCCAACTCGATCCGAGAAGGCGTTTGAGAGTTAAGAGGCGTTTTATTTTCACAAAAATGGCCACCTCGTTACAGGCTTGCCACACCCATACCCGATAAGATATCAACAACAAAGTCACAACTTTGGTTGGCACACGTGTCTAGATGATACTCACCAAATTTGGGGCCATTTAGATTAAAACACAATGATTTGCATCTTTCTGCGCAAAGTGCGATTTTAGTGGCGCGTTTCACCCCACATGGCGGACTTCCTGTTAAGTTTAGGGTGTGACAGTCATTGACTTTTCTGTTTGCCCTGAGGTGTCCTATGGATATACCAAGTTTCATTTTTCTACGTTGGAAAAAGTTACTTTCACTTTCCATAGGCCCAATGTATTTTGACTTTTGTAGTCGCCACTGAGTCATTTTTCGTATTTTTTTCCGGCGACTTCAAATACATAAATTTTTTGCCAGGCTTGAAGTCTGGGACCAATAAAAATGACTTTAAGTTGTTCGTTTACTGGGTTAAATTGAGGATCATTTTACAGAAAAATTATAATAAAAAATATATACCGAATTATAATAAAAAAATATAACTCGAGCAAAAAAGTCTAGAAAAACAATTGTCTCATTTACATACATGTGTTTAGCTCATTTTGCCCAAGTTTGGTGTCTGTGGAATGAAGCAGCTTTTTCTGTGTACTTTTAAAAAAGAGGTGTATTTTAAGTCGGTTCACATTTTCAATTCAAAATGGCCGCCTTCCTGTGTGTGATAGGGTGTGGTCCCCATTGGCTTTTTGTTCATAAGCCCATGGTGGATGTGTGTACCAAGTTTTATTTGCCTACAACAAACTAAAAATTTCACTTCCCATTGACTTTTTTCACATTTTTTGGGACGTTGCTATGGCAACACATTTATAGATAGGGGTGGTTGTCATTGGCTTTTATGCTCGTCATGACATAAGAGATGTGTGTACAAAATTTTATGTCTCTATGACAAACTAAATTCTTGGGTCCATTATAAGTTTGTAGGGGCGCTGGAGAGCCATTTCTAAAGATAACCCTTTTATTTACATATTTTTGTGTTCAGGTCATGAATGTGCACAAACGCCTTTTTGGGTCCAACTCGATCCGAGAAGCCGTTTGAGAGTTAAGAGACGTTTTATTTTCACAAAAATGGCCACCTCGTTACAGGCTTGCCACACCCATACCCGATAAGATATCAACAACAAAGTCACAACTTTGGTTGGCACACGTGTCCAGATGATACTCACCAAATTTGGGGCCATTTAGATTAAAACACAATGATTTGCATCTTTCTGCGCAAGGGTTGCGATTTTAGTGGCAGCTGCGTTTCACCCCACATGGCGGACTTCCTGTTAAGTTTAGGGTGTGAATGTCATTGACTTTTCTGTTTGCCCTGAGGTGTCCTATGGATATACCAAGTTTCATTTTTCTACGTTGGAAAAAGTTACTTTCACTTTCCATAGGCCCAATGTATTTTGATTTTGTAGGGTCGCCACTGAGTCATTTTTCGTATTTTTTTCGCGTCTTCAAATACATACCATTTTTGCCGAGCTTGAAGTCTGGGACCAATATAATGACTTTTGTGCATGTTCACTGGGTCAAATTTAGGATCATTTGGTCACAATAAAGATAAAAAAAAAAAAAAAAAAAAAAAAAAGCAAAAACAATAGGCCCTCCCATCACTCGGGCCTAAATATATACCGAATTATAATAAAAAAAATATAACTCGAGCAAAAAGTCTAGAAAAACACTTGTCTCTTTTACATACATGTGTTTAGCTCATTTTGCCCAAGTTTGGTGTCTGTGGAATGAAGCAGCTTTTTCTGTGTACTTTTAAAAAAAGGTGTATTTTAAGTCGGTTCACATTTTCAATTCAAAATGGCCGCCTTCCTGTGTGTGATAGGGTGTGGTCCCCATTGGCTTTTTGTTCATAAGCCCATGGTGGATGTGTGTACCAAGTTTTATTTGCCTACAACAAACTAAAAATTTCACTTCCCATTGACTTTTTCACATTTTTGGGACGTTGCTATGGCAACACATTTATAGATAGGGGTGGTTGTCATTGGCTTTTATGCTCGTCATGACATAAGAGATGTGTGTACAAAATTTTATGTCTCTATGACAAACTAAATTCTTGGGTCCATTATAAGTTTGTAGGGGCGCTGGAGAGCCATTTCTAAAGATAACCCTTTTATTTACATATTTTTTGTCAGGTCATGAATGTGCACAAACGCCTTTTTGGGTCCAACTCGATCCGAGAAGGCGTTTGAGAGTTAAGAGACGTTTATTTTCACAAAAATGGCCACCTCGTTACAGGCTTGCCACACCCATACCCGATAAGATATCAACAACAAAGTCACAACTTTGGTTGGCACACGTGTCTAGATGATACTCACCAAATTTGGGGCCATTTAGATTAAAACACAATGATTTGCATCTTTCTGCGCAAAGTGCGATTTTAGTGGCAGCGTTTCACCCCACATGGCGGACTTCCTGTTAAGTTTAGGGTGTGACTGTCATTGACTTTTCTGTTTGCCCTGAGGTGTCCTATGGATATACCAAGTTTCATTTTTCTACGTTGGAAAAAAGTTACTTTCACTTTCCATAGGCCCAATGTATTTTGATTTTGTAGGGGTCGCCACTGAGTCATTTTTCGTATTTTTTTTTCGGCGTCTTCAAATACATACCATTTTTGCCGAGCTTGAAGTCTGGGACCAATATAATGACTTTTTGTGCATGTTCACTGGGTCAAATTTAGGATCATTTGGTCACAATAAAGATAAAAAAAAAAAAAAAAAAAAAAAAATCCGAGCAAAAACAATAGGCCCTCCCGGCCATCACCGGCTCGGGCCTAATTAGAACGAGTTAAAAGAGCTTATAAGTAGAACTTGATATAAAACTGCAGTGCGGAGAATTATTAAAAGGAACTGTGGTCTCAAGAAAGTTTGAATTTATCTCAAAAAAGGGCTGCTTGCGGTGTGATCCAGAAGCATTTCAAATATTATATTAGAGTGACATTTAGAATTTCTAGCGACAGAACAGATCCACAGCTTGACATCATCGCTGTAAGGAAATGACTGTGGGAAGACAGAAGACTTGTGAGCATTCAAAAGTCCCGAAAAAGAAGGGAAAACTAGTATTAAATCCCGCAAGACAACAAAGGTGTGAATAATTAAAAGGAAAATTTGTATTAATATGAATAATTAAAAGAAGGCAAAAGGAACTGTATTCCTTCAGCGGAGTCAGGATGGGACGCGAAATAACTTAAACTGGAGATGTTTGGGCTGCACTAGAGGTGATTGTTGGACAGAAACCCACTCAAAAGGAATGGATCAGGAATTATATGAAGAAATGGCATAAAAGAACTCATGGGGCTTTACAGTGGCCCTTTACGGGCAGCTTTGACCCAATGTGCTGTAATAAAATAGAGAATAATATAAAACTTTACAAGGCTATGGATCAAAATAATAAGAGAGAGGGAAAACATACAAAAGAATGTGAAATATCAGAAAAATGAAAAATGAAAAGAGAAACTGTTAAAACATTGAAGAGTTCTTCTGAAGCTGATTACTCTCAGTTAAAGCACATTATCAACACTTCACTTTCCGATCCCTCGTACAGCCTAAGTCTAAGGGCTTAAGAAAAGATAATTAAGAGATGTGGGAGAAGATGGTTAAAGAAAGCAAGGCCTCCTGAATTACAGACTCAACAGAACTCAGTTGTAGGATCAAAGAAGATCAACTGGACATTACTTACAGATAATAGAAATGCATTCAGGAAGGAAAAGCAAGAAGAGGAAGAAACTAATAAGACTTTGGTGAAAAGGCTGACACTGCTGCAATTGAACAAACTGAACAATAAACACAGAAAGGAGAAGAATAAGATACAGGGGTCTGTAACTTGAAAGCACCAGCGGCCGCCCTGCGACAAAATCAGTGTTTAGCTGCAGTACTCCAGAATATGAATAACCTTTGTTTATGTTCCAGTCTCCCATCAATGCCACCGTAACAGGCTTATTATAACAGATCACAGCGGGTCCCATACAGAGGAATGCCCGCCACACAGAGAGGTGTCCAAGGCAGGTGAGACAGGCCAAAAGCAGCGGCTGGTGAGTACTGGCTTCAGCATGTCAATGCATCCGCCCAACCCCCATTAAAACTACGTCAGATACCAGGAGGGTGCTGGATGTTCGAGCAGTGAAGCTGCATCCAGAGAGAGTGCCTTGTTAACATAACAGCAGGGCAGAGGAGAAATGACAAATGAAACAAGCAACCAACCAGTGCAAGAAAAAGAAGTTTCTTTTTTAAAGTAGATATAACTTAACTATAAACTATGATATCTCTAACAATCTATTTACATATTCTCATGATGTACAGTTTACAAGTTTACAAGTGGACTTAATATTGTACAGCAGGCAGAATATTGCACAGTGACTCTACAGAGGATTTACAGAGTTCAGAAGTTTGATGGCGACAGGCAGGAATGACTTCCTGTGTCTCTCGGTGGAGCAGCGTGGCAGTAACAGTCTATTGCTAAACGAGCTCTTGCAGCTGACCAGTACTTTGTGGAGCGGGTGGGAGGGAAAGTCCAGAATGGTCCTGATTTTGGACAACAGCCTCCGACACAACAGTCAGCTCCTCCCCTACAACATGTCCAGCCTTCTTGATGATCTTGTCAAGTCTATTAGTGTCCGTTACGCGCAGACTGCTGCCCCAGCAGACCACAGCGTACATGATGGCACTGGACTCCATAGACTCGTAGAACATCCTGAGCATAGTCCTGCCGATGTCAAAGGACCTCAGCCGCCTCAGAAAGTAGAGACGGCTCCTTCTTGTAGACAGTGCCCACTTTCTTGCCCCAGTCTAGTTCATTGTCCAAATACACACCCAAGTATTTGTACTCCTCCACCACGTCTTCTCCACACTAACCCCCTGGATAAAGATGGGGGTCACAGCAGCTTTAGTCCTCCTAAAGATATCTCTGTCCAAATTTAACCTGGTGCTGACTCATGATTTACCAAACCTAAAAGTGAGTACAGTGATCCAGTATGTAGATGATCTATAGTCTTGGGAATCTTGATTATAAAAAATTGTTCCATCTATAGCGGAGAGAGATGGCTAGTCATCGGCAGTGCTGATGCAAGATACTGCAGTAGGAAAACAGCCAATAGCTTACCACAGCACTATCAAACAAAGTATACCACACATCAGTTACACGCATTACTGACAAGTCCTAAATTTGTTCTAACACAGGCTAGTAGAACAGGATATAAAGTAATACTTTCTGCGCCTGAATTAATAAGAGCCATATGACTGCTTGAAATCAACAGATTAATTTCTAAAACCGCAAGTTACAGATGTACAATTAACCTATTGAAGCAACGTTAACATTATTTGTAGATGTATTATGCATTGAGATATGTAGGATTACATAGTGAAACTGAATACAGATAATAACCTTCCTACAGCACAGGCTTAAAAAACTACTACAGCAGTGTTCGACGCAAGTGGCTGAGATTAAAACATTGACTAAGGGGTGAGAAATGGTGAAAGGTAAGAATGAATATCTCACAATATGGTCTGGAGTATGTTAGGCTCCAGTTTTAATGGCAGAAGATGACAAGGCATCAACCAATGTTGACATTTTAATCCTCGAAGAAGAAGAAGGCCTTTATGAAAGCCATAATTGATTGCGATGATACTTTCACAGATCTACCGTCATTTTTTGGGATAGGCTTCTATATGGGTTTCATTTTACTGAATAAAACTCGACAGATAACTCGACAATAATTTGTTATGACAGGATGAAGGGTGATCTGATGGGAAATATTTCATATAAATAACTAATAACTAACTAACTAATAATTTGTATCTGTGTGATAACCTAATGCACATATATTACGAACCAGTTGTAATATTTAGCAAGACGTGACATACAGAAGGTCACGAAGGGGGGAAATGTGGTGTAATATTCTGAATGTTATGTGTTTTATTTCTTTGTATTTTTTATGGTTTTTATGGTTTATACTTTTGTTATAATTAAGTATAGGATCTCATTACGTCAGAAGAGTGGTTCGACTTAAGAGGCCTGAGCGCAGATGATGTTGGCGTCATGTGTGACTCTCTCAGGGTCAGAACATGACTGATGTTGACCTGTTACAGACTTTTGTTTTAAAGAGCAGAATTATATTTGCAAACGTTTCTTGAACAGGCTACATTTTGGCTTAAAGCTATGCAAAATAAAATAAAAATACTTTAAGCTTGACTTTAATTACTGTCTTTGTGTGCAGTAAATCAGAACTCACTAAACTGGGCTTGGGGAAGTTAAACACTGGCTCACTTCACATTTAAACAGAACATTTTAGGACAAGTGCTTTGAAAAGACAGGCCTCCTCTGATCTAAAAGAGATTAGTCCATGTGAGACACTATTAACTTAAGGTCATGGTGCTGTGGACCAACAATGAGCAACAATGATCTGATAGGATCATGGGGGATATGGGGCAGGACTTTTAAATGACTAATCTCTACTTGTCAGGTTAAGAGAATTAGTTTTAATCATTATGAATGTGCATGTCTAACTCCATGTTTTGTTTATTTTTGTTACACGGACAGAAATGGACAGGGTCAGGCTGGAGATCTTGAGGCCGATGGATCGACCAACTCATTCTCTGGCATTTTGTTTTGGAGTAATACTGTGTTTTTGATTTATTGAATGTAATTTGTTGTCTTTGATTTGACACGTGTTACAATTTAACACCTGTCAAATAGTTTGAACTCTCTAAATGTGCACACTCAATTCCTCTACTCCCTCCTTTCCTCGCATGTTAGTCCCGCTCACAAAGAAGCCACAGAGAGAAGAAGGAGGAGAGATGAATTAAGAGCAATGGGACGTCGCTTTCTTCAGGAGCGACCTCATATTTTGATGACATTTACAACTGGATTTGCAGCAAGTACAAAAAAAAATGTGAGTAAAGGGTCTTCAGTTTAACTTTGTTTTGACTGGCTTTCTGTTACACAGTGATTTGTTAATTAGAAACTTTGTCAAATCGTAGATGTGAAATTTGTCTTGTATAAAATACAGTTGTCCGTTTATAACACAAAATACACAAGCGCTGACAATACAAGGACAAACACTTAACATAAACTTTAAATAGAACACATCATTACTGAAATTATTACACCACTTGATCATGGATTAAGCCCCTCATTAATTTTTAGGATTGTTTCAGTCTAACCTGTTAAAAAGGTTCACCTGGTTTAAAGTGGTCTATAATGTGGTCTACAATGGTGCCCTTACCACCCTTAGGCTAAGGCTCAGGAGCAGCACTGAAACATTTCATTAGTCTTAGTCACTGTGTGTATGTTCAATTTAACCAAGGCATTTTTTCTACCTGGAACAGAATAGAGGCAAAAAACAGCCCAGCCAACAGCATAACCAGCAGCAGAGACTGACTGGTAGCACACAGGTGCTTTATATAGTGGCCATTAACACCTAGTGGTGTAATCCAGCTCACATCACGGTGAAGGAGCGCATCAGCAGCCCAGAAATGGAACTGTGTGCCGTCGGACTGCAAACCTCGAGGCATATGACACTCTGCAATAGCCCTGCAACAGACCGGGCAGTTTTTGAACTGTCCCACCAGAGAGGGAAGAACAATAGACCTGGTGTATTTTGATTAGAGGGATGCTTACAGCTCTTACCCCCTCAAGTTCAGATCATAATCTAAATCACTTCTCCCCCTTCTATATGCTGAGGTCAATGAGACAGTTCAGTGCTGCTTCGAGGTAACAGACTGGTGGGTACTCTGTGAGCCCCACGGACAGGACATTGATAGACTCACAGAGTGCATCACTGGATAAATAAAATTCTGTGTGGACAATAGATTGTAAATAAACATGGACGTGAGCTCATTTCACCCTCATTCACTGGTATTGGCCTCACCACAGGGCTATAAAATGGTGGGCTTTCCTGCTGTTACTGAATAGAAAAACAATAGTTTGTTGTTGGACGGCGGTATATAGCTGTATGGTGGCGCCTTTACTCGAGACACTTTTAAGGGGTTCCATGAGAGAGGCTTGGTGTTGACACCATTTTTCCAGCTAGCACTATAAGCTGTTACCCCAACAACAAGCCATGTAACCAAGGAAATTAAAGCCATCATAAACATGATAAAGAGGTCTTTCAGAGCGGGCAACAAGGAGGAGGTCCAAGCTATACAGAGGGACCTACTGTAAGATCAAAAATCAGTGAAGCCAAGGAGAAGCACAGGAGGAAGCTGGAGTGGAAACTTCAGCAAGACAACTTAAGAGACGTTTGGAGTGGCATGAGGACCATCACTGGTTACACGCCAAACAGCAGTGGAGGAGTTGATGACAGTGTTGAACTGCAAATGAGTTGAATCATTTTTTTAACAGATTCAACACAGGGACCCAGCTCAACCTTCATACGACTCCTCAGCAGGACGGCAGCAACTCCACTCTCTCTCCCTCCCCCTACTTCTCAGCTGGACGGCCTCGCTCACACCGTCCTCAGACACCCCTCCCCCACCTGTCACCTCAACACTGGGCGGAGAAGCTGACAGCGATGCAGGTGGATTCCCTACTGGTGTCCTGGATTATGGACTATGAACTGTCCGACAGAGTGATCAGCAAAACCGTGACTCCACAGAGGACCGTCCTCCCTTCCTCTTCACTCTCTACACCACAGACTCTACTACTGCACGAAGACCAACATCAAAGGGATCAGTGTTGAGGTGGTGGAGGAGTACAAGCACTTGGGGGTGTACTCCGACCACAAACTGGACTAGTGCAAGAACATGGAGAGTGTGTAGAGAAAGGGCCAGTTTGTCTCCTAAAGGGACTTACCTGGTTTGATCACATTGCTTGTGTCGTCCTCTTGTGGATTAACCAGAGCCTACAGCAGGACTCACTTTGAGGCTTCAGTCACAGGTGAGTATCACTAACAGGAGCAGTAATGGCAGTTTTAACAGTTTTAAAAGACCACAGCTTCGGAGAGGAAAGAAAAAGTCTCCTATTCATTTTTCAAAGTGAGATTTGTGAACAGTCATGGACCATATTAATAAACATAAAAACAAAAGTTATATAGATCCTGTATTTTCAATGGTGGTTACAAATAATGTGGAGAAATATAGTTTAAAAATGTATAAAATTAGACAATTTAAGGACTTTATTTGAATTAATGTTTGTAACTGAAAAGTGACACAAAAGGTTTGGCTGAACTTAAAGTCATCTGAATTTGAATTTATTTCCTAAAGTTTGTTGCTCATTGAAAATCCTGGTGCCAAGTTGAGCCCAGTTGAGTGACACTCATCTTGCATCAGAACATTGACAGTAAAGGTTCCAAAAACTGTAATATCTCTGAGACACAAGTGTTAAAGCCTCTGTTAAAGAGAAAATGTCTCAGATCAGGCCCTGGTCTCATTGAGCCGGAGCCTCGATGAATCAGAGCTGCTTTGCATCAAATCCAAACTGAGGATTAGACCAGCCCTGTCGACCGGAATTAGACCAGGTTCAGACCTCGTTCAGACCAGTGAGCGATTGATCACTGAGTGATTGAACTGGGAGCAGACTGAGACTGGGACTGGGTTTTCGTAAAAGTAAAATCAGGACTTGGATCAGTACTAAAACAGGACTGGTTCTGGTTGTGGAGATGGAGAGGACTACATTTCCCATCATGCTTATTTCAGGTTTGACTCTCTTTTTAAATGAGGTTTATTCAGAATTCTTCAGAACAGTTTTTCTGATCTAAAACCTGAGAGAGTGCTGTTTACTCTTTAATTAAATCCTGACAGAACCATGTTCACTTTGTTTCTAAAACTGGATTCAAACAGACACAGACAGTGAAAGGCTTTAGTCCGGTCTCAACCCGGATCTCTCTGGTTCTTGGTCTTTGATCAGTTTTCAAAAGAAAGCTCTTTGGTTCTGCTCTGGCTGTTTTTAGTGCTACAGAGACAAACATTCATTCTGTCTTCTGTCTCGTCTGGTTCTGGTCTGATCCTGGTCTAATCCTGTCTGTCTCTGGTTCTGGTTCCAGTCCTATGGGTCCCTCTCGGCGCTGATCGGGTCTACGTCGCTGAAAGACTAAGTCTAACACCATCTAATGCCAGAGATTACTGCAGGACTCACTACAACGACCTGGCAGCTGTAGAGACGGAGTTGGACTATAGGGCTCTGGTGGTGGCCGGTACCACTGGTCCAAACGGCATGTGGTGGATCGGACTCTACGACGACGTCAGCAGCTGGAGGTGGTCTTTGAACGAGTCCAGACCCGGTTTTACTCAGTGGGCCAGCGGTCAACCGGACAACACCGACGGATACGAGAACTGTGTCACGATGACTACCTCAGGAGCCTGGAACGACCGCAACTGCAGCGAGAGACAGGCCTTTACCTGCTACAAAGGTAAGAATACTGATTTAATCCTGACAAAACCAGGTCAGAGCCATCTAAAACCTGTCCAAATCCACCTAAAACCTGTTCAAATCTATCTAAAACCTGTTCAAATACATCTAAACCCTGCTCTGTTGCAGCTGAAGCCAGTCCCAGTTTTGTTTTTGTGAATGAGTTTAAAACGTGGAGCGAGGCCCGAGACCACTGCAGGTTCTACTTCACAGACCTGGCCCCGGTCTTTGACCATACTCAGGCCCAGGCTCTGACGGGGATCATGTCCGGTCCTGGGTGGATCGGGCTTTACCGGGACTCGTGGAAGTGGACTGACGGGTCTGAGGCAACCACAATCAAATGGAAACCAGGGAATCCTTCAGGAGGAGGTTGTGTGGGGATTGAAACCAACACCTACCTGTTTCAGACCGGCCCGTGCACATTGGGGTTGTACTTCATCTGTCAGAAGAGTAAGACCAGTTCCAGACCAGGTCCTGTTTGTGTGTCTTAACCTTACATAACTCATTAGTTTGAATAAAGAGCACGATGTCCTCACACATCAAGGGACTTTACATCATTTGCATAATTTATTTGTTTATTTTGCATAAATCTCAGAATTAAAAGACAGTCTCTGTTTCAGTCAAGGCCAAACGAACACTGATCAGACTTAGACTCAAGACTAACTCTGATCTGACTCTGGACCAGACCAGCACAGCCCTCATGGACCAGGTGAGACCAGGACCAGACCAGGACCAGAACAGGACCAGAACAGGACCAGAACAGGACCAGAACAGGACCAGACCAGCACCAGGACCAGAACAGGACCAGACCAGGACCAGACCAGCACATCCCTCATGGACCAGGACCAGAGTAAGACCAGGACCAAACCAGGACCAGAGCAAGACCAGGACCAGAACAGGACCAGACCAGGAACAGACCAGAACCAGACCAGGACCAGAGCAAGACCAGGACCAGAACAGGACCAGACCAGGACCAGGAACAGACCTAGTTGTATTAAATATTGTGTTAATGACTCTCTGTTTTCAGCTGAAGCAGCGCTGGGTCCAACTGGGTCTGAACGGTAACGTCAAGTTCAGGTGGATCAGGACCAGGACCAGAGAGGTCTTCACCAGAGAGCATGACCAGGACCAAAATAACACCTGTCCCAATATTTAATATTTAAAACAAGAGTGAGACCAGCTACAGTTCTCTCCTTTTACAGCATTATTTACTTATTGTTCAAATAAAAGGTAGACTATAGTTTTTCTGTTGTAGCAGCTCTTTTCCTGATGAAGCCTGATGAAGGTCACTTAGACCCAAATGTTTCTTTTGATCTGTAATGATCTGAATTTCTGCCAGAGTGGAAGCCTCCTGCCTCAACAGAAATAGGTCTTGGGTTCAAATCCCACACAGGGCAGGGCCTTTTTGTGTGGCATTTGCATTTCCCCGCCTTGTTTATGAAGGTTTCCTCCGGGTTTCCTCCGGCTGAATCCAAATACAGCAAACGGATAGCTCCTGATTCCTGTTCCTAACCACTGTTTCTCATTCTAGATAAGTTTAAAAAACATCCCTTCCCCTCTCTTAAAAACAGATGGTTCAATAAACAGTGGCAATGCTCTAAAGAGATAAAGTAATCTTGGGAGTATGTTCATTCTAATTATATCTCGTTTTTCTAGTAACTTAAAAAGGACTAAACTCCATCTATTCATTCTGTTATAATAAATTTCAATTTCCTATTGTTTATATTGTTTATATTTACTGGGTGCTCATAGTTCTCTACAGGTCATGTCAAATCATGTCATGTCCTCCATGCTAGTCCAAGCATGGAGTAGACATAACTAGAGACATGGCTTGCCACAGGACTTCTGCAACTGGAGCTGGGGCCTCTGACAGCCCCCACTGCATTGATAAAAAATCTCATGTTTTGTTTACTTCTTTAAGCAAATGCACTCTGTACCTTTGATATATGTGTGTCTTTTCTTCTTGCAAGAATAAAACCTGGCCTTTCGCTTTTTATAATATAATCTGTCTCCGTGTCTCTCTGGATAATATAAGGATATAGAATTCTTATAACACATGTCTTTCATGGTAATCCAAGCAGGAACTAGACATGACTAGACGTAGACATAACTTGCCACGGGACTTCTGCACCTGGAGCTTGTGCCTTGAGGAGGGTGTATGGAAGATTCGCCTCCTACAGGTTTCACTGCAGTGATTTAAAATTCATGTATTGTTAACTTTTTCAAGCAAACCTCATTCTGTACCATTGTGACTTGTCTGTACTTGTCGTCGAAGGGGGCGTCGCTTTGGGAAGTTTAAGTAAACTTATTACCTAAGTTAAAACATTATTTTTGTTTCACCATATTTCTTTTTCAGCATTTCATAAACACACTAAACACTCGTTTTGCGGGGTGTATACAGAGAAAATGGATATTGTCAGAATATTATGGAAACATATTTTCATGTCATTGAAAATAAAACTTAAACTGTAGAAATGGGATAGAGTTATTTTGCCTTGTCACAACTCTGCGTCCTGAAAAATGAACAGTATAATCGTTAGTACATTAATACAAAATGTTTCTTTAGCGAAGTCAGAGTCATACGTCCATTCAACCACCAGAGGGCAGTGTCTGATCGTACAAAGCTCAGGGGTTCCTGGGGTAATCAAACACATTCCCATCAGAATGGGGAGGAAGGGTCTTCCACAGCTTAGATAGACAAATCGTATCTGGGAGAGTTACGACTGTCTAACATGGCGCCAGGTAGACTGTGTGGACACCTTTGACCTGGTTCCTTGTAGAACCAGGCTCTGTCTTGTTGTGAAAACAAATTTTAATCTCCTGACGGCTCCTTTGGTCTTAACACTGACCATCTGTAGATGGTTAGAAGACAGATGTTAATCTGAATTCATGAATGGTCTGCTACAATGCGACATACAGTAAGCTCGAGTTGACTCTTTCTTGAGACCCTTGAAAGGAGAGTTTTGAGTCTGAAGTCGCTTGACTTTATAGGAATTTGTAGACCTACGTTCAATTGTTCACTGCGTGTGACGCGGTGAGAAGAAAAAGCCCCCAAGAGTGCAGGGGCTAATACTGAGAATAATCAGTGGTGGGCGAAGTACACAAACCAAGTACTTGAGTTAAAGTACAGATACACTAAGTAAAATATTACTTCAGTAAAATCCAAAGTACTCCCTTTTAACTTTCACTTGAGTAAAAGTACAAAAGTATTTGCCTTCAAATGTACTGAAGTATCCAAGTACTATCATTTATTATGGCTATAATGCCCTTACACTACATTTCAAAGTCAAATATCTTACTTTTTACTCAATTACATTTTGCAAAATTAGTCGTTCCTTTTTATTTATGAGTGGATAGAAAAAAAACTGAAGAGGGCAATCACGCGGCAAACCACCAATCAGGATACAACGCACGCTCTGTTTTGAACTTGGTCTGGTAACTCTGGTTACCGCTTATTTAGTGCGTCAGTGCAACAGCAATATATATACACACAATATATATATACACATAAATACATGTGAAGCAGTTTAAGATTAATGGACAAACACTGACAATCATACATGGAAACATTATAAAATTGATTAATCCACATTTTTATAAACTAAAAACTGTTACAATAAACCTTAAATTGAATCTGTCTGCTTTTGAATCCTCTAATTTCATTAGGTTCTAAAGGAAATTGTTTAGCTTCAAGTTTTTGGGCTCATGATAATTTTAACAGATATCAGTGTCTGAATAATTAATATGGTGGTATATCACCATAAATCGAATGCAGTTGTGTATCTGACATACAAGCCTAAACTCTCCATTCGGGCCGACCTCCAAAATGTTCCTGTTGGCACCACACTCGTCTGGGTTTGTCGTTATAGGCTTCGCCCCCTGTTTTCTTCAGATACAGGAGATGCTCCACTGTCCCCTCGATATAATCCTAAATTACCCTCACAACTTTAGAATAATGTCTGTTGTTTTTAAAAGTGACACTTTAGTTGAACATGAGGATGATGTTGTGCAAATCCCATTAACAACATACGAGCTGCTGAAACTAAAGCTTTTTAATCTGAAAGCAGTTCACATTCACAAATATTCACACATACACTGAGTTAAACAATATATGAACTTTAACAATTTCTGGATTTACTCTTATTTTAATCTGTAATCTAAATAAACAAGGAAATACAACACAGTCCTTTTTAAATCAATGTGAACAGATCATTTAATCTTAAACTGCTCCAGAAGAAGCTCGTCTCATCTGCAGCTTTACATGAGGTTCTTACACAAAAAAAAAAAAAAAAAACTGAGCCAGAGTCAAAAAGTAAAATAGTAAAAATAATAATTTTTAGTTCAGATCAATAAGAAAATTGATAGAGACAGTGGTATAATTTGAAATAAATGGTCCTGTTTTTTTTTTCTTGAAACAAATCACACACATGTAAACTATGGTACAGAGTGGATTTGCTCACAACGGTAAACAATACACAAGATTTTATATCATGCTGTATGTGTAATGGAAGGAGGCGTACAACAAGTTCCCAGGTGCAGAAAGCCGTCAGTGGCTAGTTATGTCTATGTCTATGTTTGAATGTATTTAAGGACATAAGCAGGACTAGGAGCAAACAGTCCATGTTTGGATGTTCATAAATAAGATCCAGACAAACCTTTAAGTATGAAGTATTGACAGAGAGATTTCCTGAGGCAGGATTCTGATTGGAGATTTACTAAATGTGAGAAAATATGGAAACAGTTTCTTTTGGTGGATCTGACTGAAGGAGTGAATGAGAGTGTTAGTGTCAGCGTCAAAAAAAGTAACTTCATGTTTGTCACAATCGAGATTAACTCTGATCCTTCGAGGATTTGAATTTAATTTGAGAGATATTTTACTTTTTTCTTTGAATACACCTGCTGCATATTCACCATTTGAGAATTTTATGATCCACCCTTCCTCCACCTCCATTACTCCCTCCTTCCAAAGCTTAGTTATTACTCCAAGTGCCCAACCATCATTTTCTCCCACTTCAATGTCCAAGTTGAAGTGGGAGCCAGAGTCAAAGCCCTCAGAGCCATGAACTAAAGTATTGCGCTTCTCAGTTGTTTCTGTTTCATCTGTTTGTTTCTCTTTTTGTCTAAAACTGGTCAGATCGTCTGAGAGCACTGCTTGTCGGGCAGTGTTTGGATCCAGAACGACAGGAGTGTACTGCACCAGTCTCTTCATGTTGCTCCAGATGTTGAAGGTCAGGTTGCCCAGATGTTTGGCTTGGTCTATCAGAGCTCCTGGGTCCTGCTGTGGTTCCTCCAGCAGGGGGCAGCACTGCACTCTCTCCACTGTAGCCTTGTATTTGAGCAGGAAGGAGGAAGGTCATGACAGACGGCACAGCTGAGGTCCTCTTTTAAAGTGGAATCCATAGTTGTACAATTGCTGCCGTCAAATTCTTTAATCCAGTTGAAAAAGAACAAAACCTCTTCCTGTGAAACTTAAGTTTAATTCTGTCTGTCTGAAGTGAGGTGTGTCACATTAAAGGAAGAGCACCTGCTTTTATTTTCCTTTTGCCTTTTAAATTTTAATTTTATTTTTTTCTATTTTATTTGCCAACACCTGAAAAACAATAGTTAACAGATGCATACTTTCTCTTTCAGTTCCCTCTTATCAGACACACGTACTTACAATTCTATTATATATAATGCCCTTATCACAAAAACAAGGGACTTCAAGGGACTTACCAAAGGCTGAATAAACAAACAGGCTGAACATGACAACGCCCACGTCCTTAACAAATAGTCTATCATATGAACACATAAATGAAAATGGCAGGGCAGGGCCTTTCTGTGTGGAGTTTGCATGTTCTCCCTGTTTTTCCTCCAGTTTCCCCCCTACCACCAAAACATGTACAATATAGGACTACAGATAATAAATGAGCTGTTGAGATCAAATCTGGTACAAGCATCTCTGCTCCTGCTTAAGAGCACATAGACACAGGATCAAAACCTTAACGCTCGTGTCCCCCAGTTCCTCTCACTCAGATGAACTGTTCCTGCTGATATTATCATGGACTATATTTATTTATATTAATTTTTTTAGATTAGTTTATTTCTTTAGAACAGTGTTGAGTGTATAGTAAAAGTCTTTGAAGTTTAATCTCTGACTGCACTGACTATAAAGACTGATCCAGATTTATTTGAGCTCTGTGCACAGTGTGTTTTATCAGTTTAGTCCAAGGCTGGTGAATCCAACAGACTGAACAAACTGATCTGAGGTCAGCTCTGTTGTTAGACTTGAACTGGACTTGTTTTACAGAAAAGATAAAAACAGTGCTTTGTTAAAGTTTATGGGGATTTGTTAATACTTTCAAAGTAATACACATAAAACATATCTTCTGAACCAGTTACATCCATTTGTTTTTTATTTACCGCCTTAAAGAAATGCACTCACTACATTTTTCTGATACAGGTGAGTATCACTTACAGGAGCAGTAATGGTAGGAATATTAAGAAATAAATTAAATGTAAGTCACAAACAGCTGCTGTTTATCTTCAGTGGAAAAATACAACAATGTTTTCAAAATCTTATTGAAAGGTTAATCCAAAACAACCAGGTTAATATTATACAGTTTTTTTAATTGCAATATTTTTTTATCTCGACACTTTATATGAGAGAAATCTATCCTAATCTGTCTAATCTGTCCACTCTTTTGTAGAAGTTACACTCACTTCTCCTTTTTCTCAATTCTTAGTGATTAAGCAAAAATTGCAAAGTAAAAGCATCAATATTTATGCAATAAACTCACATTTTGTCTTTCAACCAGTTGTCAGAACAGAGTATTTTCTTTTACAGCTGAAGGTTCACAAACATTGAATTTGTCATAAATTCAAACAATAATCAGAGTTAAACATTAAAAATATCTTGATTTAAATTTGATTTAAACTATAATCTAAATTAAATCAATGTGAACAGATCATTTCATGTAAAACTACTCCAGAAAAAGCTTGTCTCATCTGCAGCTTTACAGAACTTTAGAGAAAAAATATAAAGAAATAAACTTATAACAGAAAACGTATTACACTCTTTTTCAAAGATTTAACATGAGTTTTACAGAGAACTGTTGTGAACACCAGATTTTCAGAGATTCTCACTCTGATACTTTTGACTGTCTGAGAATTGACAGAGAGATTTCCTGAGGCAGGATTCTGATCGGACATTTGCCATCAGTGTAAAATAATGGGAACATTTTCTTTTGATGGGTCTGACTGAAGGAGTGAATGAGAGTGTGAGTGTCAGCATCAGAAAAAGTCACTTTATGTTTGTCACAATCGAGATGAACTCTGATCCTTCGAGGATTTGTATTTAAATTAAGAGAAAGGTCACTTTTGTCACTGAAAACACTTGATGCATATTTACCTTCTGAGAAAGATATCCCCCACCTTTCCATAGCCTCCTCATCTTCATCACCACCATCATCATCAATAAAATCCTCATCATCGTCATTATTAATATTATTATTATTACTGCTGTCACAATCAAAATAGGCAAACCCAACCTCAGTTATTACACCAAGTGCCCAGTTGTCATTTTCTCCCACTTCAACGTCCCAACTGTGAGAGCCTGAGTCAAAGCCCTCAGAGCCAAGAACTATTGTACTTCTCACCTCACTTATTTCTCGTTCATTTGGAAGTCTTTGTTTTTCTTCAGGTATTAAACTAATCAGATCGTCCGACAGGACTATTCTTTGGGCCGTGTTTGGATCCAGAACGACAGGAGTGTACTGCACCAGTCTCTTCATGTTGCTCCAGATGTTGAAGGCCAGGTTGCCCAGATGTTTAGCCTGGTCTATCAGAGCTCCTGGGTCCTGCTGTGGTTCCTCCAGCAGGGGGCAGTGCTGCACTCTCTCCACTGCAGCCTTGTATTTAAGCAGGAAGGAAACGTCTGCAGCTCTCAGCTGCTCCTCTGTGTCTGCGATGGTTTCTGACAGAGCCTCTATTTCTCTGCTCACAGCCTCCATCTTGGCCTTCATCCTCTGAGTCTTCTGCTCCTCTTCCTCCCTCAGAGTCTTCATCCGGGCCTCCTCTTCCTCCAAAAGATACTGGTGCAGCTTCATAAACTGATCCTGGATCCGTCTCTCCGTGTGACGGGCCTGGTCCTTAATAAGACCTGCTGATTTTTCAAAACCCATTTTAAGTTCCTTAATTTTCCTTAACCTGTTCTTGAAAGGCTGTAGAGATTTCTGCAGCTCCTCTTTCAGATCCTGTGCTGCTTCTTCAATGGGACTAAAGCTGTGGTCTTTGTGAGTTTTTGAGTCTCGACAAACAACACAGACTGGCTGCTGGTGGTCGAGGCAGAACAGTTTGAGTTTCTCTGAATGCACACTGCACTGATCCTCAGCTGAATCTAGACGTCTCTTTTTCACAAAAGACTCACACAAATTGTTTAACTCCAGGTTACAAGGTGGATCACTGTTTAAAGATCTTTTCCTACAAATTGGACAATCTTTTGGGTGTCTCCTTCCACCACCTCCTCAGACAGTGTTTACAGAAGCTGTGGCTACACGACAGAAGGACAGGATCTCTAAAGACCTCACGGCAGATGGGACAGCTCAGGTCCTCTTCTAAAAGGGAAGCCATAGTTGTCATAAAAATCCAAAGTTCTGTGGTAAAAAAACTTTAAATATAGTTTATAGTATATGAAAAATTCAGATGTTTTAGCAGCTGTCCTCTTTCTTTGAAGTGTCTTTTAAATGTGATTCTTTCTTCACTGAGGAGTGTCTCATGTGGGACGAGGAGAGGAGGAGTTGCATTTTACTTCCCCCTTTCCTTCTACACAAAGTTAGTTCACAGTAAGATGCATACTTTCTCTTTCAGTTCCCACACGTAATTACAATACTGTTTTATATCTGGCTTCATATCGCAATAAGAAGGGACTTCAAGGGACTTACCAAAGGCTGAATAGACAAACAGCCTGTACAAGACAACACCCCGTCCTTAACAAATAGTGAACACATGAATGAAAATGAATATAGTCCATGATAATGAATGGGAAGTGGAAGAAAATGAATGAAAATTAAATAAAAAATGTAATATGATTTATGATAAAAGAACATAATACAGTGAGAATACTTACACACTTTCACTTTCACTTGCTGTAGGTGTGTCAGATAGCACAGTCGGGAGTCCGCTCCCCGACTCTGGAGCTTTCCCACAACCCATCTGTACAATAACATCTCTGGTTACCTTCCATTCATGATTAAAACCCATTTGTTTACAATAGCCTATAATACCTGACACCCATTACTATTATGATTTCACATTTTTAAAATTATTTGTTGTATTTCATGTTTATGTTGTAGATTTATATTTTATTCTTGAGTGTTGTGTTTGATTTAAAGGTGACCGTGAGTTCCTGAAAGGCGCCTAAAATTAAATGTATTATTATTAATATTAGTATGAGAGTGTGAATAATCTGGTTCTGTGGTGTGAACAGAATGACCTCATAATAAATTCATTTTTGGACTTTAACAACAGACTCTAGCTCCAGGCAGTATACTCAATAACAGTATTAACAGTCCATTTCATTCTGGGCTAGATGTAGATAGCGCCCTCTTCTGGACACAGCATGTGTCTCTGCAGCAAAGAGGGGACCTACTTTCTGCAGAGACTGCAATCTTTTGGAACCAGTAGGACATTCTTCAACAGTTTTTCTCAGCTCTCACAGACTGTGCTGCTGTAGAGGCTCGGTCTGGCTCTGTGGCCTCTCAGTCCAGCTCAAGACCAGAATTCAGAGGCTTCTCAACGTCTGCTCTAAACTGGTGGGCCACATTGTTCTGAGCATATGTTATGGGAATTGTATGTGTTTTCATTTAGTGTCTATGTTTTAGTTTTAGATATGATTCTTCTGTCTGCTCCATGCTATGACATGCAGGCCATCACGATCTAGGTCGCAGACTGCGGAGGAGTAAACATCCTATAAAACGACATGTATTGTTTACCTCTTTAAGCAAAACGCACTATGTACCTTTGATATATATCCGTGTATGTTTGCTTCATTCTTGCAAGAATAAAACCTGGCCTTTCGCTTTTATAATATAATCTGTCTCCGTGTCTCTCTGGATAATATAAGGATATAGAATTCTTATAACAGCATCTTCTTTGAAAACTGGAGAAAACAAACCGTAAGGCTGGCAGAAAAGACAGCTGGAGATCTGGCTCATGTTTTAATTAAAGAATATGAGCTTTTGCCTTCAGGGAGGCACTTTAGGGTTCCCTGCTGTAAAAAGAACAGATACAAAAACTAATTTGATCCACACTCTGAGCACAAAGCAGTGACTTCCTCCTCCTTTTCATCTATAGACACAAACTGTCACCAACCTCAAAGTTTTTTATATAAATAATGTTTTTAGGAAAATGACATTACACCACAGTGCTTGTTTTTATTTATGAATGATTGCATCTCAAATATTTTTATGTGATGTTGTGATTCTTTATCTGGGGCTGTGATTGAGGTCATGTAAAACAAATTTCTGTGGAAGTACGTCTTATCTTATCTTTCCTTGTTTTTATACCGATAGTAATGGCGGATTTCAGAGATTTTGTACAACTATTGATGTCATTATTTTCTAATTATTGTTGTCTATGTTTAATAAATCGAAAAGATCCACATCCTTTAGTTACAACTTGCAGCAACAACTTTACTGTCTCGGAGGCTATCACCAAGTTAGAAAAGTCCCTGTTCCAGCTCTTCAAGGACATTGAATCTGGTGAAAACAGTTTTAAAGAATTCCTCTGAGCTTTATTGTTTATATCTATGAGTTTGAGTAAAGCGACATGTGGCCTTAATTATATTTGGTTCAGGCCACTTTAGCTCAGAGAATAAAGCTAAAGGGTCAGTCCTTGGACGTTTTCACATGATCAAATCTGTCCCTCTTGGAAAAGGTTTGGACACCCCTGGACTAAACAAAGTTGAGACAATGACTTGAAAAGCTGGTCAGTAACTCAGGAATGAACCCAGTTCTAAACCTATTATAGTAAACCGTAACGTTGTGAGAGAGTGGCCTGTAACAGCCACTGATGAATATTCTCTTTGTGAGTTTATAAAGTGAAATTATAATGAGTCAGGTGTTCAGGTAAGTGTCTGTGTTTTTCTGAAGTGAACAGTGCAGTGTGTCACAGTCTAATGTTCCAGGGACAAAGGAGTCTCCTAAAGGGACTCACCTGGTTTGATCACATGGTCCGTGTCGCCCTCTAGTGGATAAACCAGAGCCTACAGCAGGACTTGCTTTGAGGCTTCAGTCACAGGTGAGTACCACTAACAGGAGCAGTAATGTTAATAATATTAATAAAGGAAAGTCATAAATGGTTGCTTTTTACCTTCAAAAGAAAAAAAAAATTGTATTGAAAGGTTTATTTAAAAAGACCAGGTTAATATTATTCTGCATTATTGTGTTTTTTTTAATTTAAATATGTTTTTATCTCCATACTTATTACTTATTTTATGAGACAAATAAAAATGTGGAAAAATAGCTGTTGACGCAGTCTTCACCTTGAAAACTGAGTCCAGATGCTTTTGCTTTCACTTTTTCTTCAAGATGACCTGGATGACAGAACGTTCACAGACAAACATGTCAAAGGAAAAGCATCAATAATTACTCAATACACTCAAAATGTCACAAACATTGAGTATGTCTTAAATAAAACAATAATCAGAGTTAAACATTAAAAAGCTTTTCTGTGAAGGTTCTCGTTCATCCAGGTCATCGTTTCGTTTTGTCTGTCATTCCAAGAAACTTTTGAAAAGGCTGTTGGAATGACAAACAACAAAATGTCTTCACCTGGAAAGCTCTTAATTATACATTTTAAACTAATTGTATTTCATCTAAAACTGTTCCTGAAAAAGCTCATCTCATTTGCATTTTTACAAATTGTTAGAGAAAAATACAAAGAAATAAACTTATAACATTAAACTTATCACACTGTTTTTCAAAGATTTGACATGAGTTTTACAGAGAACGTTTGTGAACACCACACTGAGTGTTCAGAGACTTGAGTCATTTAAAAACTGAGCCAAAGTCAAGAAGAAAAATAATAAAAGTAATATGTTTGAATGTTTGTGACTTTTGTCTAAAAATTGACAGAGAGATTTCCTGAGGCAGGATTCGGATCGGAAATTTACTGTAAGTTATAAATAATGGAATCCGTTTATTTTGGTGACTCTGACTGAAGAAGTAAATGAGAGTGTTAGTGTCAGAAAAAGTCACTTCATGTTTGTCACAATTGAGATGAACTCTGATCCTTCGAGGATTTTAATTTGAGAGAAATTTCACTTGTATCACTGAAAACTAGTGCTAAAAGTGTATCACTGAAAACTTTAGCACTAAGTAAAAAGTGCTAACTAACGTGAAGAAGTGCCAGCCACCTACTGTATCAGAGTTTGTAAATATCGAGAGTTAATAGAGTAAATTTTATTCTGTTTATAAGACAAGTTTCACATAATGTTTCATGCTCTTAGTCCTGCTCAAGTCATGTCCTTCATGTTAATCCAAACATAGACAGAGAGACATAGACATACATATACATTGGCTACTTTTATGTTAGTTTGGGCTACACTTGACCAGTTACTTTTTTTTCTTTACCATTTACATTGTATGCTTTATTATTGCCAGAGAGATGCTGCCAGTGAATCTACCACATGACTGTGGACTTTGGAGGAAGAGGAAGAAGAGATGGAAGGAGAGTTATCTCTGATTAGGGCAACACTTCTTGCTCATGTGATCAGCCACGGTTTGACCATGAGGCCCTCATGGTCAAACCCTGGCTGATCACGGGAATCCAGACCCAACTTATTCGATTAACAGTGGCGTCCATATTTCGAACCTTCAGAAATTAGAACAGGTATGCAATAACTAATAACTATTTTAGCTTTACAAAAATGTACTATAAATACATATGACTGCATAGTATTGCATAAACATCATTACAAAACATAACATCATTACAAAACATAACATCATTACAAACATAACAAACTTCATTAGGTTACTCTGGCTCCCGGTTGACGCCCGCAAGTTGAAGTTGAGAAGGTTGGTTCCTCACCCTCATATCTTCACTCACTAATACAGACCTATGTTCCTACTAGACCCCTGCGCTCTGCAAATGAACAACGTCTGGTGGTACCATCCCAAAAAGGAAAAAATCACACTGACGTACCTTCTCTGGCTCTGTTCCACATTGGTGGAATGATCTACCTGCTGCTACAAGATCAGCAGATTCAGTAGACATCTTTACGCCTGAAAACGCATCTCTTCTGTCAACCCCTGACTGACAAACAATGAATTCTACTTCCTTTCCATCTATTTGTTTTCTTCAAAAAAATAAAAAATAATAAAAAAATAATAATCTTCTCATTGTATACTGTGCAACCAGGTGCTGCGGGAGAAATGTAACAGAAACCAACAGCCTTCTCCAATCATAACCGAACATACTGTGTCAATGGATATTAATACATTTATAATCAATTGATATAATTGATTTGACGCTTGTGTGCCACTTCCTCAAGAAACTAATAAAATAGTTTTTCCTGTAATCTGGTACCTTTAAAAAGAGCAAAGAATACTTTTATCAGGTTGTTCAAGCAGAAGATAAACTAAAAAGTGGGGAGAAATGAGTTATAATGGTTGCTACAATGCCCATGTTCTGATGTCAAGATGATTGCTGAAGAATGCATTTGAGTTAAATAAGATTTTCTGATTTCCCAGTATCTGCACCTACATACATACGCCTCCAAGTATTTTTATTTGTACTTTAATGATATAATTTTAAATAAATTGTTCTTCTATTCTGGCCCTGATGGTGCACTGGTTAAGTCCTAGACTGGTGCAAGGGTAATGGTTATATGTTTGAACACAAGGGGCAGTATTTTACAATAAAAGTGTGGCATTGGTGTAAAGCTGACAATGTAGCCGGAATTTATTTTGTAAATTAGGTCTAAAGGGAAGTCTTTAAAATAATAATTCTAATTTTACGTTTAACCAGAACAGAATTGATTCACAAATCATTACTAAATCCAAGATTAAACTAAGGCTAAACCTAGACCAAACCAGGACTAAATTGGGACCAAACCAGGACTAAACCCAAGAATAAACTAGGATTATTCTAGGACTAATCCTGACCTAAATCTAGGACTAAACCCAAGATTAACCTGAGATTGAACAAGGACTAAACCTAGAATCAAACCAGGGCTAACATAGGTCTAAACACAGACTACACTAGGACTAACCCCTAATTATAGAGCTGTAATAACCCACTGACCAAACTGGTTTAAAGTGGTCTATAATGTGGTCTACAATGGTGCCCTTACCACCCTTAGGCTAAGGCTCAGGAGCAGCACTGAAACATTTCATTAGTCTTAGTCACTGTGTGTATGTTCAATTTAACCAATGCATTTTTTCTACCTGGAACAGAATAGAGGCAAAAAACAGCCCAGCCAACAGCATAACCAGCAGCAGAGACTGACTGGTAGCACACAGGTGCTTTATATAGTGGCCATTAACACCTGGTGGTGTAATCCAGCTCACATCACGGTGAAGGAGCGCATCAGCAGCCCAGAAATGGACCAGGTGTGCCGTCGGACTGCAAACCTCGAGGCATATGACACTCTGCAATAGCCCTGCAACAGACCGGGCAGTTTTTGAACTGTCCCACCAGAGAGGGAAGAACAATAGACCTGGTGTATGTTGATTAGAGGGATGCTTACAGCTCTTACCCCCTCAAGGTCAGATCATAATCTAAATCACTTCTCCCCCTTCTATGTGCTGAGGTCAATGAGACAGTTCAGTGCTGCTTCGAGGTAACAGACTGGTGGGTACTCTGTGAGCCCCACGGACAGGACATTGATAGACTCACAGAGTGCATCACTGGATAAATAAAATTCTGTGTGGACAATAGATTGTAAATAAACATGGACGTGAGCTCATTTCACCCTCATTCACTGGTATTGGCCTCACCACAGGGCTATAAAATGGTGGGCTTTCCTGCTGTTACTGAATAGAAAAACAATAGTTTGTTGTTGGACGGCGGTATATAGCTGTATGGTGGCGCCTTTACTCGAGACACTTTTAAGGGGTTCCATGAGAGAGGCTTGGTGTTGACACCATTTTTCCAGCTAGCACTATAAGCTGTTACCCCAAAAACAAGCCATGTAACCAAGGAAATTAAAGCCATCATAAACATGATAAAGAGGTCTTTCAGAGCGGGCAACAAGGAGGAGGTCCAAGCTATACAGAGGGACCTACTGTAAGATCAAAAATCAGTGAAGCCAAGGAGAAGCACAGGAGGAAGCTGGAGTGGAAACTTCAGCAAGACAACTTAAGAGACGTTTGGAGTGGCATGAGAACCATCACTGGTTACACGCCAAACAGCAGTGGAGGAGTTGATGACAGTGTTGAACTGCAAATGAGTTGAATCATTTTTTTAACAGATTCAACACAGGGACCCAGCTCAACCTTCATACGACTCCTCAGCAGGACGGCAGCAACTCCACTCTCTCTCCCTCCCCCTACTTCTCAGCTGGACGGCCTCGCTCACACCGTCCTCAGATACCCCTCCCCCACCTGTCACCTCAACACTGGGCGGAGAAGCTGACAGCGATGCAGGTGGATTCCCTACTGGTGTCCTGGATTATGGACTATGAACTGTCCGACAGAGTGATCAGCAAAACCGTGACTCCACAGAGGACCGTCCTCCCTTCCTCTTCACTCTCTACACCACAGACTCTACTACTGCATGAAGACCAACATCAAAGGGATCAGTGTTGAGGTGGTGGAGGAGTACAAGCACTTGGGGGTGTACTCCGACCACAAACTGGACTAGTGCAAGAACATGGAGAGTGTGTAGAGAAAGGGCCAGTTTGTCTCCTAAAGGGACTCACCTGGTTTGATCACATTGCTTGTGTCGTCCTCTTGTGGATTAACCAGAGCCTACAGCAGGACTCACTTTGAGGCTTCAGTCACAGGTGAGTATCACTAACAGGAGCAGTAATGGCAGTTTTAACAGTTTTAAAAGACCACAGCTTCGGAGAGGAAAGAAAAAGTCTCCTATTCATTTTTCAAAGTGAGATTTGTGAACAGTCATGGACCATATTAATAAACATAAAAACAAAAGTTATATAGATCCTGTATTTTCAATGGTGGTTACAAATAATGTGGAGAAATATAGTTTAAAAATGTATAAAATTATACAATTTAAGGACTTTATTTGAATTAATGTTTGTAACTGAAAAGTGACACAAAAGGTTTGGCTGAACTTAAAGTCGTCTGAATTTGAATTTATTTCCTAAAGTTTGTTGCTCATTGAAAATCCTGGTGCCAAGTTGAGCCCAGTTGAGTGACACTCATCTTGCATCAGAACATTGACAGTAAAGGTTCCAAAAACTGTAATATCTCTGAGACACAAGTGTTAAAGCCTCTGTTAAAGAGAAAATGTCTCAGATCAGGCCCTGGTCTCATTGAGCCGGAGCCTCGATGAATCAGAGCTGCTTTGCATCAAATCCAAACTGAGGATTAGACCAGCCCTGTCGACCGGAATTAGACCAGGTTCAGACCTCGTTCAGACCAGTATCAGACTGAGTGATTAAACTGGGAGCAGACTGAGACTGGGACTGGGTTTTCGTAAAAGTAAAATCAGGACTTGGATCAGTACTAAAACAGGACTGGTTCTGGTTGTGGAGATGGAGAGGACTACATTTCCCATCATGCTTTTTTCAGGTTTGACAATCTTTTAAAATGAGGTTTGTTCAGAATTCTTCAGAACAGTTTTTCTGATCTAAAACCTGAGAGAGTGCTGTTTACTCTTTAATTAAATCCTGACAGAACCATGTTCACTTTGTTTCTAAAACTGACGCAGACAGTGAAAGGCTTTAGTCCGGTCTCAACCCGGATCTCTCTGGTTCTTGGTCTTTGATCAGTTTCCAAAAGAAAGCTCCTTGGTTCTGCTCTGGCTGTTTTTACTACAGAGACAAATATTCATTCTGTCTTCTGTCTCGTCTGGTTCTGGTCTGATCCTGGTCTAATCCTGTCTGTCTCTGGTTCTGGTTCCAGTCCTATGGGTCCCTCTCGGCACTGATCGGGTCTACGTCACTGTAAGAATAGGTCTGACACCATCTGATGCCAGAGATTACTGCAGGACTCACTACAACGACCTGGCAGCTGTAGAGACGGAGTTGGACTATAGGGCTCTGGTGGTGGCCGTTACCACTGCTCAAAAAGGCGTGTGGTTGATCGGACTCTACGACGACGTCAGCAGCTGGAGGTGGTCTTTGAACGAGTCCAGACCCGGTTTTACTCAGTGGGCCAGCGGTCAACCGGACAACACCGACGGATACGAGAACTGTGTCACGATGACTACCTCAGGAGCCTGGAACGACCGCAACTGCAGCGAGAGACAGGCCTTTACCTGCTACAAAGGTAAGAATACTGATTTAATCCTGACAAAACCAGGTCAGAGCCATCTAAAACCTGTCAAAATCCACCTAAAACCTGTTCAAATCTATCTAAAACCTGTTCAAATACATCTAAACCCTGCTCTGTTGCAGCTGAAGCCAGTCCCAGTTTTGTTTTTGTGAATGAGTCTAAAACGTGGAGCGAGGCCCGAGACCACTGCAGGTTCTACTTCACAGACCTGGCCCCGGTCTTTGACCATACTCAGGCCCAGGCTCTGACGGGGATCATGTCCGGTCCCGGGTGGATCGGGCTTTACCGGGACTCGTGGAAGTGGACTGACGGGTCTGAGGCAACCTCAATCAAATGGAAACCAGGGAATCCTTCAGGAGGAGGTTGTGTGTGGATTGAAACCAACACCTACCTGTTTCAGACCGGCTCGTGCACATTGGCCGGTTTCTTCATCTGTCAGAAGAGTAAGACCAGTTCCAGACCAGGTCCTGTTTGTGTGTCTTAACCTTACATAACTCATTAGTTTGAATAAAGAGCACGATGTCCTCACACATCAAGGGACTTTACATCATTTGCATAATTTATTTGTTTATTTTGCATAAATCTCAGAATTAAAACACAGTCTCTGTTTCAGTCGAGGCCAAACGAACACTGATCAGACTCAGACTCAAGACTAACTCTGATCTGACTCTGGACCAGACCAGCACAGCCCTCATGGACCAGGTGAGACCAGGACCAGACCAGAACAGGACCAGACCAGGACCAGACCAGGACCAGGACCAGACCAGGACCAGACCAGGACCAGAACAGGACCAGACCAGGACCAGACCAGGACCAGAACAGGACCAGAACAGGACCAGACCAGCACCAGGACCAGAACAGGACCAGACCAGGACCAGACCAGCACATCCCTCATGGACCAGGACCAGACCAGGACCAGAGTAAGACCAGGACCAAACCAGGACCAGAGCAAGACCAGGACCAGAACAGGACCAGACCAGGAACAGACCAGAACCAGACCAGGACCAGAGCAAGACCAGGACCAGAACAGGACCAGACCAGGACCAGGAACAGACCTAGTTGTATTAAATATTGTGTTAATGACTCTCTGTTTTCAGCTGAAGCAGCGCTGGGTCCAACTGGGTCTGAACGGTAACGTCAAGTTCAGGTGGATCAGGACCAGGACCAGAGAGGTCTTCACCAGAGAGCATGACCAGGACCAGGACCAAAATAACACCTGTCCCAATATTTAATATTTAAAACAAGAGTGAGACCAGCTACAGTTCTCTCCTTTTACAGCATTATTTACTTATTGTTCAAATAAAAGGTAGACTATAGTTTTTCTGTTGTAGCAGCTCTTTTCCTGATGAAGCCTGATGAAGGTCACTTAGACCCAAATGTTTCTTTTGATCTGTACTGATCTGAATTTCTGCCAGAGTGGTTAGCCTCCTGCCTCAACAGAAATAGGTCTTGGGTTCAAATCCCACACAGGGAAGGGCCTTTTTGTGTTGCATTTGCATTTCCCCGCCTTGTTTATGAAGGTTTCCTCCGGGTTTCCTCCGGCTGAATCCAAATACAGCAAACGGATAGCTCCTGATTCCTGTTCCTAACCACTGTTTCTCATTCTAGATAAGTTTAAAAAACATCCCTTCCCCTCTCTTAAAAACAGATGGTTCAATAAACAGTGGCAATGCTCTAAAGAGATAAAGTAATCTTGGGAGTATGTTCATTCTAATTATATCTCGTTTTTCTTAAACTTTTTTCTTTTTCTTTTTCTTAACTTAAAAAGGACTAAACTCCATCTATTCATTCTGTTATAATAAATTTCAATTTCCTATTGTTAAATTGTTTATATTTACTGGGTGCTCATAGTTCTCTACAGGTCATGTCAAATCATGTCATGTCCTCCATGCTAGTCCAAGCATGGAGTAGACACAACTAGAGACATGGCTTGCCACGGGACTTCTGCAACTGGAGCTGAGATCTTGAAGGAGGGTGTATGCAAGATACACCTCCCTCTGACAGCCCCCACTGCAGTGATAAAAAATCTCATGTTTTGTTTACTTCTTTAAGCAAATGCACTCTGTACCTTTGATATATGTGTGTCTTTTCTTCTTGCAAGAATAAAACCTGGCCTTTCGCTTTTTATAATATAATCTGTCTCCGTGTCTCTCTGGATAATATAAGGATATAGAATTCTTATAACACATGTCTTTCATGGTAATCCAAGCAGGAACTAGACATGACTAGACGTAGACATAACTTGCCACGGGACTTCTGCACCTGGAGCTTGTGCCTTGAGAAGGGTGTATGGAAGATACGCCTCCTACAGGTTTCACTGCAGCGATATAAAATTCATGTATTGTTTACTTTTTCAAGCAAACCTCATTCTGTACCATTGTGACGTGTCTGTACTTGTCGTCGAAGGGGGCGTCGCTTTGGGAAGTTTAAGTAAACTTATTACCTAAGTTAAAACATTCTTTTTGTTTCACCATATTTCTTTTTCAGCATTTCATAAACACACTAAACACTCGTTTTGCAGGGTGTATACAGAGAAAATGCATATTGTCAGAATATTATGGAAACATATATTCATTTCATTTCATTGAAAATAAAACTTAAACTGTAGAAATGGGATAGAGTTATTTTGCCTTGTCACAACTCTGCGTCCTGAAAAATGAACAGTATAATCGTTAGTACATTAATACAAAATGTTTCTTTAGCGAAGTCAGAGTCATACGTCAGTTCAACCACCAGAGGGCAGTGTCTGATCGTACAAAGCTCAGGGGTTCCTGGGGTAATCAAACACATTCCTATGTCCATCAGAATGGGGAGGAAGGGTCTTCCACAGCTTAGATAGACAAATCGTATCTGGGAGAGTTACGACTGTCTTACATGGCGCCAGGTAGACTGTGTGGACACCTTTGACCTGGTTCCTTGTAGAACCAGGCTCTGTCTTGTTGTGAAAACAAATTTTAATCTCCTGACGGCTCCTTTGGTCTTAACACTGACCATCTGTAGATGGTTAGAAGACAGATGTTAATCTGTGTAGAATTCATGAATGGTCTGCTACAATGCGACATACAGTAAGCTCGAGTTGACTCTTTCTTGAGACCCTTGAAAGGAGAGTTTTGAGTCTGAAGTCGCTTGACTTTATAGGAATTTGTAGACCTACGTTCAATTGTTCACTGCGTGTGACGCGGTGAGAAGAAAAAGCCCCCAAGAGTGCAGGGGCTAATACTGAGAATAATCAGTGGTGGACGAAGTACACAAACCAAGTACTTGAGTTAAAGTACAGATACACTAAGTAAAATATTACTTCAGTAAAATCCAAAGTACTCCCTTTTAACTTTCACTTAAAGGTTTGTCTGGATCTTATTTATGAACATCCAAACATGGACTGTTTGCTCCTAGTCCTGCTTATGTCCTTAAATACATTCAAACATAGACATAGACATAACTAGCCACTGACGGCTTTCTGCACCTGGGAACTTGTTGTACGCCTCCTTCCATTACACATACAGCATGATATAAAATCTTGTGTATTGTTTACCGTTGTGAGCAAAACCACTCTGTACCATAGTTTACATGTGTGTGATTTGTTTCAAGAAAAAAAAAACAGGACCATTTATTTCAAATTATACCACTGTCTCTATCAATTTTCTTATTGATCTGAACTAAAAATGATTACTTTTACTATTTTACTTTTTGACTCTGGCTCAGTTTTTTTTTTTTTTTGTGTAAGAACCTCATGTAAAGCTGCAGATGAGACGAGCTTCTTCTGGAGCAGTTTAAGATTAAATGATCTGTTCACATTGATTTAAAAAGGACTGTGTTGTATTTCCTTGTTTATTTAGATTACAGATTAAAATAAGAGTAAATCCAGAAATTGTTAAAGTTCATATATTGTTTAACTCAGTGTATGTGTGAATATTTGTGAATGTGAACTGCTTTCAGATTAAAAAGCTTTAGTTTCAGCAGCTCATATGTTGTTAATGGGATTTGCACAACATCATCCTCATGTTCAACTAAAGTGTCACTTTTAAAAACAACAGACATTATTCTAAAGTTGTGAGGGTAATTTAGGATTATATCGAGGGGACAGTGGAGCATCTCCTGTATCTGAAGAAAACAGGGGGCGAAGCCTATAACGACAAACCCAGACGAGTGTGGTGCCAACAGGAACATTTTGGAGGTCGGCCCGAATGGAGAGTTTAGGCTTGTATGTCAGATACACAACTGCATTCGATTTATGGTGATATACCACCATATTAATTATTCAGACACTGATATCTGTTAAAATTATCATGAGCCCAAAAACTTGAAGCTAAACAACTTCCTTTAGAACCTAATGAAATAAGAGGATTCAAAAGCAGACAGATTCAATTTAAGGTTTATTGTAACAGTTTTTAGTTCATAAAAATGTGGATTAATCAATTTTATAATGTTTTCATGTATGATTGTCAGTGTTTGTCCATTAATCTTAAACTGCTTCACATGTATTTATGTGTATATATTGTGTGTGTATATATATTGCTGTTGCCCTGACGCACTAAATAAGCGGTAACCAGAGTTACCAGACCAAGTTCAAAACAGAGCGCGCGCTGTATCCTGATTGGTGGTTTGCCGCGTGATTGCCCTCTTCAGTTTTTTTTCTATCCACTCATAAATAAAAAGGAACGACTAATTTTGCAAAATGTAATTGAGTAAAAAGTAAGATATTTGACTTTGAAATGTAGTGTAAGGGCATTATAGCCATAATAAATGATAGTACTTGGATACTTCAGTACATTTGAAGGCAAATACTTTTGTACTTTTACTTAAGTATGAAGTATTGACAGAGAGATTTCCTGAGGCAGGATTCTGATTGGAGATTTACTAAATGTGAGAAAATATGGAAACAGTTTCTTTTGGTGGATCTGACTGAAGGAGTGAATGAGAGTGTTAGTGTCAGCGTCAAAAAAAGTAACTTCATGTTTGTCACAATCGAGATTAACTCTGATCCTTCGAGGATTTGAATTTAATTTGAGAGATATTTTACTTTTTTCTTTGAATACACCTGCTGCATATTCACCATTTGAGAATTTTATGATCCACCCTTCCTCCACCTCCATTACTCCCTCCTTCCAAAGCTTAGTTATTACTCCAAGTGCCCAACCATCATTTTCTCCCACTTCAATGTCCAAGTTGAAGTGGGAGCCAGAGTCAAAGCCCTCAGAGCCATGAACTAAAGTATTGCGCTTCTCAGTTGTTTCTGTTTCATCTGTTTGTTTCTCTTTTTGTCTAAAACTGGTCAGATCGTCTGAGAGCACTGCTTGTCGGGCAGTGTTTGGATCCAGAATGACAGGAGTGTACTGCACCAGTCTCTTCATGTTGCTCCAGATGTTGAAGGCCAGGTTGCCCACATGTTTGGCTTGGTCTATCAGAGCTCCTGGGTCCTGCTGTGGTTCCTCCAGCAGGGGGCAGCACTGCACTCTCTCCACTGTAGCCTTGTATTTGAGCAGGAAGGAGGAAGGTCATGACAGACGGCACAGCTGAGGTCCTCTTTTAAAGTGGAATCCATAGTTGTACAATTGCTGCCGTCAAATTCTTTAATCCAGTTTTGAAAAAGAACAAAACCTCTTCCTGTGAAACTTAAGTTTAATTCTGTCTGTCTGAAGTGAGGTGTGTCACATTAAAGGAAGAGCACCTGCTTTTATTTTCCTTTTGCCTTTTAAATTTTAATTTTATTTTTTTCTATTTTATTTGCCAACACCTGAAAAACAATAGTTAACAGATGCATACTTTCTCTTTCAGTTCCCTCTTATCAGACACACGTACTTACAATTCTATTATATATAATGCCCTTATCACAAAAACAAGGGACTTCAAGGGACTTACCAAAGGCTGAATAAACAAACAGGCTGAACATGACAACGCCCACGTCCTTAACAAATAGTCTGTCATATGAACACATAAATGAAAATGGCAGGGCAGGGCCTTTCTGTGTGGAGTTTGCATGTTCTCCCCGTTTTTCCTCCAGTTTCCCCCCTACCACCAAAACATGTACAATATAGGACTACAGATAATAAATGAGCTGTTGAGATCAAATCTGGTACAAGCATCTCTGCTCCTGCTTAAGAGCACATAGACACAGGATCAAAACCTTAACGTGTCCCCAGTTCCTCTCACTCAGATGAACTGTTCCTGCTGATATTATCATGGACTATATTTATTTATATTAATTTTTTTAGATTAGTTTATTTCTTTAGAACAGTGTTGAGTGTATAGTAAAAGTCTTTGAAGTTTAATCTCTGACTGCACTGACTATAAAGACTGATCCAGATTTATTTGACCTCTGTGCACAGTGTGTTTTATCAGTTTAGTCCAAGGCTGGTGAATCCAACAGACTGAACAAACTGATCTGAGGTCAGCTCTGTTGTTAGACTTGAACTGGACTTGTTTTACAGAAGAGATAAAAACAGTGCTTTGTTAAAGTTTATGGGGATTTGTTAATACTTTCAAAGTAATACACATAAAACATATCTTCTGAACCAGTCCATCCATTTGTTTTTTATTTACCGCCTTAAAGAAATGCACTCACTACATTTTTCTGATACAGGTGAGTATCACTTACAGGAGCAGTAATGGTAGGAATATTAAGAAACAAATTAAATGTAAGTCACAAACAGCTGCTGTTTATCTTCAGTGGAAAAATACAACAATGTTTTCAAAATCTTATTGAAAGGTTAATCCAAAACAACCAGGTTAATATTATACAGTTTTTTTAATTGCAATATTTTTTTATCCCGACACTTTATATGAGAGAAATCTATCCTAATCTGTCTAATCTGTCCACTCTTTTGTAGAAGTTACACTCACTTCTCCTTTTCCTCAATTCTTAGTGATTAAGCAAAAATTCCAAAGTAAAAGCATCAATATTTATGCAATAAACTCACATTTTGTCTTTCAACCAGTTGTCAGAACAGAGTATTTTCTTTTACAGCTGAAGGTTCACAAACATTGAATTTGTCATAAATTCAAACTATAATCAGAGTTAAACATTAAAAATATCTTGATTTAAATTTGATTTAAACTATAATCTAAATTAAACACGGAAATACAACACAGTCCTTTTTAAATCAATGTGAACAGATCATTTCATGTAAAACTACTCCAGAAAAAGCTTGTCTCATCTGCAGCTTTACACAACTTTAGAGAAAAAATATAAAGAAATAAACTTATAACAGAAAACGTATTCCACTCTTTATCCAAGATTTAACATGAGTTTTACAGAGAACTGTTGTGAACACCAGATTTTCAGAGATTCTCACTCTGATACTTTTGACTGTCTGAGAATTGACAGAGAGATTTCCTGAGGCAGGATTCTGATCGGACATTTGCCATCAGTGTAAAATAATGGGAACATTTTCTTTTGATGGGTCTGACTGAAGGAGTGAATGAGAGTGTGAGTGTCAGCATCAGAAAAAGTCACTTTATGTTTGTCACAATCGAGATGAACTCTGATCCTTCGAGGATTTGTATTTAAATTAAGAGAAAGGTCACTTTTGTCACTGAAAACACTTGATGCATATTTACCTTCTGAGAAAGATATCCCCCACCTTTCCATAGCCTCCTCATCTTCATCACCACCATCATCATCAATAAAATCATCATCATCGTCATTATTAATATTATTATTATTACTGCTGTCACAATCAAAATAGGCAAACCCAACCTCAGTTATTACACCAAGTGCCCAGTTGTCATTTTCTCCCACTTCAACGTCCCAACTGTGAGAGCCTGAGTCAAAGCCCTCAGGGCCAAGAACTATTGTACTTCTCACCTCACTTATTTCTCGTTCATTTGGAAGTCTTTGTTTTTCTTCGGGTATTAAACTTATCAGATCGTCCGACAGGACTATTCTTTGGGCCGTGTTTGGATCCAGAACGACAGGAGTGTACTGCACCAGTCTCTTCATGTTGCTCCAGATGTTGAAGGCCAGGTTGCCCAGATGTTTAGCCTGGTCTATATGTTTGGCTCCTGGGTCCTGCTGTGGTTCCTCCAGCAGGGGGCAGTGCTGCACTCTCTCCACTGCAGCCTTGTATTTGAGCAGGAAGGAGACGTCTGCAGCTCTCAGCTGCTCCTCTGTGTCTGTGATGGTTTCTGACAGAGCCTCTATCTCTCTGCTCACAGCTTCCATCTTGGCCTTCATCCTCTGAGTCTTCTGCTCCTCTTCCTCCCTCAGAGTCTTCATCCGGGCCTCCTCTTCCTCCAAAAGATACTGGTGCAGCTTCATAAACTGATCCTGGATCCGTCTCTCCGTGTGACGGGCCTGGTCCTTAATAAGACCTGCTGATTTTTCAAAACCCATTTTAAGTTCCTTAATTTTCCTTAACCTGTTCTTGAAAGGCTGTAGAGATTTCTGCAGCTCCTCTTTCAGATCCTGTGCTGCTTCTTCAATGGGACTAAAGCTGTGGTCTTTGTGAGTTTTTGAGTCTCGACAAACAACACAGACTGGCTGCTGGTGGTCGAGGCAGAACAGTTTGAGTTTCTCTGAATGCACACTGCACTGATCTTCAGCTGAATCTAGACGTCTCTTTTTCACAAAAGACTCACACAAATTGTTTAACTCCAGGTTACAAGGTGGATCACTGTTTAAAGATCTTTTCCTACAAATTGGACAATCTTTTGACGGTGTCTCCTTCCACCACCTCCTCAGACAGTGTTTACAGAAGCTGTGGCTACACGACAGAAGGACAGGATCTCTAAAGACCTCACGGCAGATGGGACAGCTCAGGTCCTCTTCTAAAAGGGAAGCCATAGTTGTCATAAAAATCCAAAGTTCTGTGGTAAAAAAACTTTAAATACAGTTTATAGTATAAGAAAAATTCAGATGTTTTAGCAGCTGTCCTCTTTCTTTGAAGTGTCTTTTAAATGTGATTCTTTCTTCACTGAGGAGTGTCTCATGTGGGACGAGGAGAGGAGGAGTTGCATTTTACTTCCCCCTTTCCTTCTACACAAAGTTAGTTCACAGTAAGATGCATACTTTCTCTTTCAGTTCCCACACGTAATTACAATACTGTTTTATATCTGGCTTCATATCACAATAAGAAGGGACTTCAAGGGACTTACCAAAGGCTGAATAGACAAACAGCCTGTACAAGACAACACCCCGTCCTTAACAAATAGTGAACACATGAATGAAAATGAATATAGTCCATGATAATGAATGGGAAGTGGAAGAAAATGAATGAAAATTAAATAAAAAATGTAATATGATTTATGATAAAAGAACATAATACAGTGAGAATACTTACACACTTTCACTTTCACTTGCTGTAGGTGTGTCAGATAGCACAGTCGGGAGTCCGCTCCCCGACTCTGGAACGCTTTCCCACAACCCATCTGTACAATAACATCTCTGGTTACCTTCCATTCATGATTAAAACCCATTTGTTTACAATAGCCTATAATACCTGACACCCATTACTATTATGATTTCACATTTTTTAAATTATTTGTTGTATTTCATGCTTATGTTGTAGATTTATATTTTATTCTTGAGTGTTGTGTTTGATTTAAAGGTGACCGTGAGTTCCTGAAAGGCGCCTAAAATTAAATGTATTATTATTAATATTAGTATGAGAGTGTGAATAATCTGGTTCTGTGGTGTGAACAGAATGACCTCATAATAAATTCATTTTTGGACTTTAACAACAGACTCTAGCTCCAGGCAGTATACTCAATAACAGTATTAACAGTCCATTTCATTCTGGGCTAGATGTAGATAGCGCCCTCTTCTGGACACAGCATGTGTCTCTGCAGCAAAGAGGGGACCTACTTTCTGCAGAGACTGCGATCCTTTGGAGCCAGTAGGACATTCTTCAACAGTTTTTCTCAGCTCTCACAGACTGTGCTGCTGTAGAGGCTCGGTCTGGCTCTGTGGCCTCTCAGTCCAGCTCAAGACCAGAATTCAGAGGCTTCTCAACGTCTGCTCTAAACTGGTGGGCCACATTGTTCTGAGCATATGTTATGGGAATTGTATGTGTTTTCATTTAGTGTCTATGTTTTAGTTTTAGATATGATTCTTCTGTCTGCTCCATGCTATGACATGCAGGCCATCACGATCTAGGTCGCAGACTGCGTAGGAGTAAACATCCTATAAAACGACATGTATTGTTTACATCTTTAAGCAAAACGCACTATGTACCTTTGATATATATCCGTGTATGTTTGCTTCATTCTTGCAAGAATAAAACCTGGCCTTTCGCTTTTATAATATAATCTATCTCCGTGTCTCTCTGGATAATATAAGGATATAGAATTCTTATAACAGCATCTTCTTTGAAAACTGGAGAAAACAAACCGTAAGGCTGGCAGAAAAGACAGCTGGAGATCTGGCTCATGTTTTAATTAAAGAATATGAGCTTTTGCCTTCAGGGAGGCACTTTAGGGTTCCCTGCTGTAAAAAGAACAGATACAAAAACTAATTTGATCCACACTCTGAGCACAAAGCAGTGACTTCCTCCTCCTCTTCATCTATAGACACAAACTGTCACCAACCTCAAAGTTTTTTATATAAATAATGTTTTTAGGAAAATGACATTACACCACAGTGCTTGTTTTTATTTATGAATGATTGCATCTCAAATATTTTTATGTGATGTTGTGATTCTTTATCTGGGGCTGTGATTGAGGTCATGTAAAACAAATTTCTGGGCAAGTACGTCTTATCTTATCTTTCCTTATCAGATTTTAAAATTCTCAATATTTAAGCCAATATAACTTCTTTAGGTCTTGTTTTGATACCGATAGTAATGGCGGATTTCAGAGATTTTGTACAACTATTGATGTCATTATTTTCTAATTATTGTTGTCTATGTTTAATAAATCGAAAAGATCAACATCCTTTAGTTACAACTTGCAGCAACAACTTTACTGTCTCGGAGGCTATCACCAAGTTAGAAAAGTCCCTGTTCCAGCTCTTCAAGGACATTGAATCTGGTGAAAACAGTTTTAAAGAATTCCTCTGAGCTTTATTGTTTATATCTATGAGTTTGAGTAAAGCGACATGTGGCCTTAATTATCTTTGGTTCAGGCATCTTTAGCTCAGAGAATAAAGCTAAAGGGTCAGTCCTTGGACGTTTTCACATGATCAAATCTGTCCCTCTTGGAAAAGGTTTGGACACCCCTGGACTAAACAAAGTTGAGACAATGACTTGAAAAGCTGGTCAGTAACTCAGGAATGAACCCAGTTCTAAACCTATTATAGTAAACCGTAACGTTGTGAGAGAGTGGCCTGTAACAGCCACTGATGAATATTCTCTTTGTGAGTTTATAAAGTGAAATTATAATGAGTCAGGTGTTCAGGTAAGTGTCTGTGTTTTTCTGAAGTGAACAGTGCAGTGTGTCACAGTCTAATGTTCCAGGGACAAAGGAGTCTCCTAAAGGGACTCACCTGGTTTGATCACATGGTCCGTGTCGCCCTCTAGTGGATAAACCAGAGCCTACAGCAGGACTTGCTTTGAGGCTTCAGTCACAGGTGAGTACCACTAACAGGAGCAGTAATGTTAATAATATTAATAAAGGAAAGTCATAAATGGTTGCTTTTTACCTTCAAAAGAAAAAAAAAATTGTATTGAAAGGTTTATTTAAAAAGACCAGGTTAATATTATTCTGCATTATTGTGTTTTTTTTAATTTAAATATGTTTTTATCTCCATACTTATTACTTATTTTATGAGACAAATAAAAATGTGGAAAAATAGCTGTTGACGCAGTCTTCACCTTGAAAACTGAGTCCAGATGCTTTTGCTTTCACTTTTTCTTCAAGATGACCTGGATGACAGAACGTTCACAGACAAACATGTCAAAGGAAAAGCATCAATAATTACTCAATACACTCAAAATGTCACAAACATTGAGTATGTCTTAAATAAAACAATAATCAGAGTTAAACATTAAAAAGCTTTTCTGTGAAGGTTCTCGTTCATCCAGGTCATCGTTTCGTTTTGTCTGTCATTCCAAGAAACTTTTGAAAAGGCTGTTGGAATGACAAACAACAAAATGTCTTCACCTGGAAAGCTCTTAATTATACATTTTAAACTAATTGTATTTCATCTAAAACTGTTCCTGAAAAAGCTCATCTCATTTGCATTTTTACAAATTGTTAGAGAAAAATACAAAGAAATAAACTTATAACATTAAACTTATCACACTGTTTTTCAAAGATTTGACATGAGTTTTACAGAGAACTTTTGTGAACACCACACTGAGTGTTCAGAGACTTGAGTCATTTAAAAACTGAGCCAAAGTCAAGAAGAAAAATAATAAAAGTAATATGTTTGAATGTTTGTGACTTTTGTCTAAAAATTGACAGAGAGATTTCCTGAGGCAGGATTCGGATCGGAAATTTACTGTAAGTTATAAATAATGGAATCCATGAAATTTTGGTGACTCTGACTGAAGAAGTAAATGAGAGTGTTAGTGTCAGAAAAAGTCACTTCATGTTTGTCACAATTGAGATGAACTCTGATCCTTCGAGGATTTTAATTTGAGAGAAATTTCACTTGTATCACTGAAAACTAGTGCTAAAAGTGTATCACTGAAAACTTTAGCACTAAGTAAAAAGTGCTAACTAACGTGAAGAAGTGCCAGCCACCTACTGTATCAGAGTTTGTAAATATCGAGAGTTAATAGAGTAAATTTTATTCTGTTTATAAGACAAGTTTCACATAATGTTTCATGCTCTTAGTCCTGCTCAAGTCATGTCCTTCATGTTAATCCAAACATAGACAGAGAGACATAGACATACATATACATTGGCTACTTTTATGTTAGTTTGGGCTACACTTGACCAGTTACTTTTTTTTCTTTACCATTTACATTGTATGCTTTATTATTGCCAGAGAGATGCTGCCAGTGAATCTACCACATGACTGTGGACTTTGGAGGAAGAGGAAGAAGAGATGGAAGGAGAGTTATCTCTGATTAGGGCAACACTTCTTGCTCATGTGATCAGCCACGGTTTGACCATGAGACCCTCATGGTCAAACCCTGGCTGATCACGGGAATCCAGACCCAACTTATTCGATTAACAGTGGCGTCCATATTTCGAACCTTCAGAAATGAGAACAGGTAACTAATAACTATTTTAGCTTTACAAAAATGTACTATAAATACATATGACTGCATAGTATTGCATAAACATCATTACAAAACATAACATCATTACAAACATAACAAACTTCATTAGGTTACTCTGGCTCCCGGTTGACGCCCGCAAGTTGAAGTTGAGAAGGTTGGTTCCTCACCCTCATATCTTCACTCACTAATACAGACCTATGTTCCTACTAGACCCCTGCAGTCTGCAAATGAACAACGTCTGGTGGTACCATCCCAAAAAGGAAAAAAATCACACTGACGTACCTTCTCTGGATCTGTTCCACATTGGTGGAATGATCTACCTGCTGCTACAAGATCAGCAGATTCAGTAGACATCTTTAAAAAACGCCTGAAAACACATCTCTTCCATCAACCCCTGACTGACAAACAATGAATTCTACTTCCTTTCCATCTATTTGTTTTCTTCAAAAAAATAAAAAAAATAAAATAAAAAATAATAATCTTCTCATTGTATACTGTGCAACCAGGTGCTGCGGGAGAAATGTAACAGAAACCAACAGCCTTCTCCAATCATAACCGAACATACTGTGTCAATGGATATTAATACATTTATAATCAATTGACTAATAAAATAGTTTTTCCTGTAATCTGGTACCTTTAAAAAGAGCAAAGAATACTTTTATCAGGTTGTTCAAGCAGAAGATAAACTAAAAAGTGGGGAGAAATGAGTTATAATGGTTGCTACAATGCCCATGTTCTGATGTCAAGATGATTGCTGAAGAATGCATTTGAGTTAAATAAGATTTTCTGATTTCCCAGTATCTGCACCTACATACATACGCCTCCAAGTATTTTTATTTGTACTTTAATGATATAATTTTAAATAAATTGTTCTTCTATTCTGGCCCTGATGGTGCACTGGTTAAGTCCTAGACTGGTGCAAGGGTAATGGTTATATGTTTGAACACAAGGGGGCAGTATTTTACAATAAAAGTGTGGCATTGGTGTAAAGCTGACAATGTAGCCGGAATTTATTTTGTAAATTAGGTCTAAAGGGAAGTCTTTAAAATAATAATTCTAATTTTACGTTTAACCAGAACAGAATTGATTCACAAATCATTACTAAATCCAAGATTAAACTAAGGCTAAACCTAGACCAAACCAGGACTAAATTGGGACCAAACCAGGACTAAACCCAAGAATAAACTAGGATTATTCTAGGACTAATCCTGACCTAAATCTAGGACTAAACCCAAGATTAACCTGAGATTGAACAAGGACTAAACCTAGAATCAAACCAGGGCTAACATAGGTCTAAACACAGACTACACTACGACTAACCCCTAATTATAGAGCTGTAATAACCCACTGACCAAACTAGGTCCAAACTGGGACTAAGCCTAGGACCAGGGGCTAGTTACCATCTTTTTTCCTCAGACCGCTGTTGCCATGGAATCATCCCAGAGGACTGAACAAAACTAAACCTTGAACTAAACCAGGTACAATCCTAGTTTTAACGTGAAACTTAACAAAAAAATAAGTCCAAACCAGGGCTAAACAGACAATTTTGCTTTCAGGTCTTAATATCATTATACTTCCGTTTGGACTTTAACTTTGAAAGAGTCTACCGGAAGTGTGGTGCGTGTTTGTGAATCCACGTGAACTCGACTCTTCGGGATTCTCTCATTTACCTCGGTCTTGGACTCCCACTGGACCAAACAGCGGGACAGACGGCGGCTTCTTTCGCCCAAACATCGTCATTAACGCGGATATCTTTCGGAGAATAACCACCTTTACCTTTTTTTAATCTTTACCTTACCCTTGAATTAAAGTGGACGCGGTTTTTTGAGACTGGTTGAAGCGTGTGTTTTGGAGAAGGAGAAGCCGAGTAGTCACAGGTTTCTAGCCGAGTTTGAGTTACCTTTAGCCACTGTTAGCCCGTTAGCCTGTAGCCGGGACTCCACGGAAAGACCTATAAACTTCAAAAAAACAATTTCCTCTTGTTGTTTTACATATTTTGGTCACAATGTTGTGGTTTTTGGGAGGTTTAACCAAGTGGCCAGAGGTTAGCATAGGATGACCTAAACCCATTCCTCATATGAGTGCGTTTTTGTGTTATTTTTTTTCTCCCTTTCCATAGCTGTGTTTTTTTTTTTTTTGTTTTAAGGTGGACTTTACCCTCGGGGTGGTGTTATTGCTCCCCTCTTGTATTGCATAAAAAGCCCCCATTGATTCTCGTTTTGGAGTCGTGCTAAACTTGGTTGGAAGTTTTTTTCTCTTCTTCTTTTGGAGGATTTTTTTCCAAGACTGGAAAATGGATGCGGGAATAGAAAAGGAATGCAGCGCCTTGGGAGGGCTCTTCCAGCTCATCATGAATGATATGAAGGTAAAAAAACAACATTGCAAATAACACTTTCTCATAATGTATAGCTTTTATCTGTGTCTTGAGTATCTCACCTTTCTGTCAACTTTCAAGTTTTAGATAAAAACAAAAACATAGTATTAAATATTTGACAACTATGGGGTAACATTTTCTCTGAAATATATGAATACACCACTCAATAATCTGGACATAAACCAGGGCTAAACCTACTATAGGAATAATCTTGGTCTATTGCAGAAATTATTCCGACACATGTCCAAGGTGAAGGTTAAAACTAAACTGAGACTATATGAAAGCTTAAACCATGGACCAAATGGTTACGAAACATGGTCTAAACTAGGACTTAACCGATGACCAAACAGAGAGCTACAGAAATGACTAATCCAGGTCTAAACTAGGACTAGACCCAAATTTTCTTTAAAACTACGTCTAATCCTAGGATTAGCCAGGTCTTATTTTGGACTTGAACCAAGACTATCCAGGACTGACTCATAACTAAACAATGTAAATGTTGTCTAAACCAGGTCAAAACTCTAGAGGAAATACTAGGAATAAACCAGTCCAGGGCTTAACTAGGACTAAACCTAGAGCAAATCTTTTAATGATAATAATAATGGATTGGATTTTTATTGCGCTTTTCTCCCAAGGGACTCAAAGCGATTATCTAGGAATAAACCAGGACTAAACTTGGTCTAATCCAGAACTAGACCTAGAGCCAAACACGAACTAAACCACAACTTTGCTAAGGACAAAAACTGGAATTAAACCTTGGATTAAGGCAACACTTAACCAGGTCTAAATTAGGACTTAGACCAGGACTAAACAGAGACTAAACCCAACAAGAACTCTTTTCCAAGTCTTTCCCTTTAAGTTGTATTAGATCTGATGTCTCTGTTGTCAAGGAAACTGTCAACTGTTTCTCCATCCTGTCAGGTCTTTTCAGTTGGTTTGCTCCGTTATGACGTTTCCACTGCTACATAATGTTAATGCTGTTAATACAAAGTGCTGACTTAAATCATTACAGTTCTGTGTTTATGTCACGTGCTGCTGACACTTGGACTCACAATCTTTAATGAAACTGAACAAGAAGTGAGCCTGAGCGGTCTGGAAGGATATCCGACCACATTAAAGCTGTGTTCCTGAAACATCCACAGTCGGTGTCTAAGACTGAAAAGCTTTACTCCTAAAGGGGCAAAAAAAACCATGTCTTGTTACAGACCGTTAATCGTGGGGTTAGGTAAAACATAAGTCAGTGTGTGTGTTTGCTGCTGTGATGAACATGTTCAACCTGAGGTCCACGGGCCGAATCCAATCATTTATAAACTACATCATCGAGTCCTCAATTATAAGTTACTGAAATGTTTTGAATAAAAATGCATTTAGCAAAGGATAAACTTATAAGACTTGTGTCGTTTTAACAGTTCTGGGAGCCACATGGGACTTGTGTTTATTATTGGGTTCAACACGTCGCACAGTTATGTTTTTGTGAGGTAAGAGCTGGATAAAGTAGACCGTTGTATCAAAAACATAAACTCAGGATATCAAGACCATTGCCATGGATTGGTCTCTGCATCTGAACTGAGAAAGCTGGATCAGTGTTTCCCTAGACCAGTGATTCTTAAAGTACCACTTACATAAACAGGCCTATATGAGGTCCAAAGTGTTTTAGTTGATCTTTGAAAGATTTTAAATGTTTTTTGTTTTGACCATATCAGGTTTTGAGTGGCTTTACCTAGATGTACGGTGTTTTAAATACATTTTAGTTGGACTTTTGGTTCTAAATGGTTTGAGGCAGACATTAACATTTTTAATGTCTTTTAAGAACCGAAATGGGCTCTCTCTTTTAGAGGACAATGGAGCTCCACTTGTTTAATTTCAGTCTGAAAAACAAAACCTCTGAGGCTCTCGAGTACTACTCAAACCAAAGTACCACCGGTGGTCCTCGTACCACAGTTTGAGAACCTAAACTAAACTAAAAATCTATAGGAATAAAACCAGGATTAAACCCAGACTTAAACCAGGTGCACTGCACTAAACTAAAACCAGGACTTAAATGTGACAAAACTTGGACTTAAACTTCAAACATACCAAGGACTTAAACATGACCATGGCAATAGGTTTTGTATAAACAAGAAGAAGAAACTCAGTGCCACATTGTGGAATTGCTCAGTTGTCCGTAGCTGTATGGGTGCTTCAGATTGGCTAAGTGTTGAGCTGAGGTTAAAACAGGACGGGGCTATAATCTGTGAGGGACAGACTGACTGGAGGTGGCTTTTCCAGCTGCGTTTTCTTTGAAGTTTGAAGCCGACTGCCCTTTGCTTTCAGTCTGCCTCCGATTCCCTGCTCTTCAGTCGTTTACACTGCAATAGAACATACACCTCTGACTCTCGAGACATTTGAATAAGACAGTGTAGTTATGTGTATGTCTCTGATTCAAATGAACAAATCTAGATATGATGACAATCACATCATCTCTCCACTGCGAGGGCCCAGAGCTGCTCAAATAACAGCCACACTCTGCAGACACTTATGACACTATTGATTTTATGACAAAGTAGTCATATTACTTCTGTTATAGAGGAGTGCAATAGGACAATCTCTTTTTTTCTCTCCTGAAAGTCTGCACTGAGAATTCACAAACTGTTACTCAGTATTTGTTTGGTTCTTACTTTTGGTTTCACATTCCTGTTTTTAACAGCTTTTATCGTGGTGAATGTGTCTCATTTTACAGTTTAACTGGAGAATTACAATAATCACTCTGGCATAAGGTCAACATGTTACTATTATTGTAGAATACAAACAGCTGAATCGTGAAATGCACTGTTTAACGTGTTTTTAATTGCTATTACTGTCTTTAGGAAATTATGGGCTGCAGAGGCATCTGTTGTAGCGTTGGTATAAAAATAGAACCATACACAACCTAAAACAATGTGTTTTATGTGTTTTTTTAAAACCAGCCCGTATGTGTTTCCCCCGTTTCTCTCCATTTACCCTTTGTGTGTTTAATCGGCCTTGACTTCCTGCATTTGGTCTAAAGTCCAAACTATCTTCAAACTTTTTCACAAACAAACCAGACCTTGGTTCAGTTTGGTCCGGCCCAAGACCAAAAGCAGCTGTCCAGATCATGATTCACACCTGAAGATTTGGTTTGAACCAAACGGGAAAATCCAAAGGTCTGGACCAAACAAAACAGCTGTGAAAGCTCTAATAACACAAATTCTTTCCACATCGCTCACCCCTACTTTTTAATATCTTGGTTTAGTGAAGTAGCAGGAAAGTGATGTAAACACAAACAACATATTGTCTGTATGATGCTCAGTGGACTTTTTGATTTATGCAAATTAGACATGTGCTTAATTTAAAAAGTGTTTTTAAGCCGACTTTATGTTGTGTGTAAATGACATCTCTTCAATGGAGGCCAAAACTAAAATGCATCTAAACTGCTTTATTTTCACATTGAGGGTAAGACACCCTTAGCATAACTAGCTACTGATTATTACCCAATCACGGTTTCATGAATACCTTTGTCCTACTTTGAATATTTCAAATCTGCCTCTAAAGTCAATAACTCTCAGTCAGCCCTTTGAACCATTCCTCTGTCTTTGTCCATCACGTGGTGTTGAAATAAATTAATCAAGGAACATTTGAGTCACGACAATTGTGAAAGACCTGACTCATTTTCATACAATTTCTGTTCTGCCTATTGTGAAAAGCACACTTCCTTCTTTTGAACAATGAACACATTTACATTTCCTAGTAATATTTTGACATATTTAATGGTTTACAACATCATTTTTCAGCACATCTTAGCCTTTGCACCATCTTTATGTCAAAACGTTGACCATTGACTTGTATTGATTTGAGGAGACCGAAGACTGAGTGTAGGATTAGTTGTTTGGAGATTTGTTTGGACTGATTATTGGCCTTTGACCTTTGTCTAAACACAAGCTTCTTACACAAACTCTGGAGTTGAAAGTGGAAAAAAACAACGTATAACATTTTTTATAGGGTGTACTCTGCAGACACCCTATAGTCAATCAGTCGGTACACTATCAGTAGGTAGAGGTATTCAATTGTCTTAGTCTGATTCAAACCAGAGTTTTGAACTGCTGTGAACAGGACAACAAAAACAAGGACTAAACCAAGATATCCTTGTATCGTATGATGTGTACAGTATCTAACAGATTAAGTGTTGCATTTAAAACTGCTCAAACGTCAAACTCCCTCCACACTGGTGCAGCCCCGTCGAGCAGACTTTGTCCTACAATCCTCCTTGTGCTCGTGAGAGTGTGCACATGTGCCCTATGGCAATTTATCAGCACGGTTTAATAAAACATGAGGCAGATGGAGGAGGGCCCTCTATAGTTTTGTGCCACATTAGTAACAATATGTCTCACTCCTTAATATTTGAGTTTAAAGTTAGGTTTAATCCTGGGTTAGCCCTAGTTTAATCTTAGTTTTGCTTTGGGTTAGTCCTGGTTCAGTCATAGTTTAGCTATTAGTTTAGCCCAATTTCAATGAGAATGTTAAAAGTGGATATTGTTTAGGTTCTCCAGGAGACTTTATGAAAGTGTCAAGAGTAGTGCTGCGGCTATTGATTATCTTAGTAATTGAGTTATCCATTATTTGGTTCAATTAATCATTAATAATTCAGATAAATAGCGTAACTGCATATTTTTTAAAAGTCAGCAACACAGTGCAAATAAACAGATATAACATGTAAGAATTTCTGTGCGAAATAACATTAACATGTATTTATTCTTAATTGCACATCCATCAGCTTTGTTCACGCGCTTCCCTTTCACGGAGACGGGGATTTTTGCGCTAATATGAAATGACAGTTAGTGGAAGATGTGAGGACCATAACCAAACATTTAAATGTAAATCTCAATCGGTGCGGACCTCAGTGCATGTGTGAAAATGGCTTTAGCTGCCACAGGCATGGACGGACCTGCCCGCTCAAAATAATCAAGACAAAATAAAAATTATCAAGGCATTTTTTTAATAGAAGTACTTGATTTATTTGATTAATCGTTTCTGCCCTAGTCAAGTCAGAGCTGAAGGGTAGGTACCTGGCTCAGGTGAAAGTGGCCTTAGACAAACACAGGTGACACTCTGTAAATTTACATACAGAGCTTATGCTCACAACTCCATTACACCGTCTCACTTAGTCCGAGCAGAGTTATAAGGACACAAACCTAGACAGACGACGGTAATGGAGTCGTATGAGCTGTAAGGGAATGCAGTCTGCAGAGAGAGATACGCAAAGAAATAAAGAAATACACTTAAGTCACATGTAGATCAGCTGCAGACTGAGGGGAACTCATGACAAACAGCCAGAGCAAACCATGAGGAAGCTTCACAAGAGACAATGGTCTGTTCAGAAAAACAGGAAAATATGTGACACAGTAGAGCCACAGGTAAAGTCCAGTCATTCATCATTAGACCAAAGGAAATGTGCAGTGTTTTTAATTCACAAAGGTTATAAAAGAAACCACTTAAAACTTTCAAAATTATCTAAAGCCATTTAAAACCAGGAAATGTTAAACTGAAACCACTTATGATACTTAAAACCTGTAAAAACTCACTAAAACCAATTAAAATCATCAACAAACTCCTTGAGGCCTGTTGAAGGTCAAGGTAAACTCACATAAAACCAGTTTAAAATCAGTTTATAACCTGTTCTTTATTCTTTCCTTCAGATTCAGCAAATGCTTCAACCAATTTTTTTTAAATATTATTTGTAGTTCACATTTCTCTTTCTTTTTTGACCTTTAGTCACACATACTTTCACTTCTTTTGACCTGAATTCTGACCTGGTTGGAGCCCAATAAACTTTACTGCTCTGTAAAGACATGTTGTGACAGAACAAACTACAAATCATAATGTTTAAATCCTCTCTTTGTTTATTAAGCCTCGTCAAATCCTGCAACTTGTCGTTTATCCGGCAAACAATAGATGTATTGAGTGGTAATCTGAGTTGGGAGTGTGATGGTTGAGTGTTTCCAAATGAATAAAGACCAACAGAAAAGAAAATTAGAAAATGTTTACTCAATCCAGATAACCTATAAGTAAGTGAGACATTTTGGATAAAGCTGAACTGTCAAATAAAGAACAAACCACAAACGACAACAAAGTGACATCTGTTTGTGGTCAGTGTGGTACGGCTATGGCGTCATGAGTTTAAACCTTGTATTTATTGTTTCCACGGCATTAAACGCAAACACAACCTGTGCCTCAAATATTAAATACCTAAATTATACGAACCTGCTGCAGCTCTATAAATCTAATGTTCAGAAAAATGGAAACAGTTGAATGTTTCCTGCAGCAGCTGCACCTACAGCCTGCAGGAAATGGTTTGAAGACGCATCTTTAAAAAAATGTACATAATTACCAGTGTAATAAGTTTAGTTATTGCTATTCCAAATTGTATTTCTTGTCTTATCTAAAAGTGAAAGTGTGCAATATAAGCCTAAATAATCTAAAGATGACACCAATGGGGAATATTTGTCTGCTTGTTAGTTCTAGAGTAACACTTGAGTTGCATAACAGTGCTCGGCCTAATGTCTGTAAAATAAAGTCTGTCTTTTTGTTTGACTTCATAAAAAGCTCTTTCTTTGTGTGAGATAAAGGAGTCCCAATGTTAAACATTAGAAAACATTAGCTGAAGATGGGTGTGCCCCTGTGCTAAAGCAGAGCAGCTCAAACACAAGGTTAATAAAACCCTCGGCCCGTTTGAACAGGTCATGGCTGAATACACTTATCACTCACAGAGCCACTGTGCTGTGACCACTTCAGGAAGGAAAACTGCACCATACTCAAGACTTTTCACTAAATATTGAGCCACAGCAAGATGCAAAAGAGTTTATCTTTTTAAAATCTGTAAATGAACCAACCACCTTTTCATTTGAATGACGTGACTTCCTGTTGAGTTTATCTGCGATTTTTATCTAAACGTGGTTTGGCTCAGCATCAGCGATGTTCCTCTGAAGTGGATTCCTCAGAACAGTTTTGAAATCACATGGTTCCACACGATTATTTATTCAACTTTTATTTATCCTTTATTTCGATAAATAAATAAATACTGCATCTTCTTAAAATGTGTATAGAAAGTACCAGTTTGTTTGACAGTATACTAGGTTCAGTGAAGGTGCTGAGGGTCTGTTCAGTCGGTCAGTGGTGCATAGTTTGGATTATCTGGGTGATTAGACAGGGATTATACTCAACACTCCTTCAAAACAAAGACTTATCTTTGTACGCAAAGAGTGTCTGCAATCTTTTTTTTGTTAGTCCTAGAGTTGATAATTATAATTGTTTTGAAAAAGAGGCGGCTTATTTAATTGGTGTTGGATTATTTATTTCACAATAAATAAAAAGAAATTGACATAAATTGGAATTAGGGCTGTGCAATATGGACAAAAAAATCATACTGCAACTTTTTTTAATAAATGCTGCAATTCATGCGCCGGCTAAAGACAACTCTGACTGAATTAAAATATAAATAAATAAAATTGCAGCCATATGCAATTTAGAAGTTGCATGTGTTCTGATATATGCTTTTTACAGATTGAAAAATATTTAAATAAAATTCAAATATATTTACACCATTTTTAAAACGTCTAGCCATAACTATACAAAGCCAAAATGTAGGTCTCTGACGGTCGCCATGACAACCGTGCCACGGGGACCGGTAGTTACAGTGAGAGTGAGTTTAGTCTGATATTGTGATAATCATGATGATTGCAATAGCAGTGAGTATAAACTATTTCACTATTTGGTTTATTTGGATCATAAGACTTTATATTATTTTGAAAATAGGCCTACATCAGACACTGTCAGAGTTTCTGTTAGCTGTAGGCCTGCTTTTGACTGGTTTGATTTGTAGCTTAATTGGCCGGTAAAATAAAAGCTCACCGGCCCCAAATCTCACCAATAAAATATTACCAATTTTAGGCCTAACTCCTTCTCTAAACAAATCTTTCACAACGTTGGGCATTTTTAGCCATTACCAAACAGTTTTAATAGTTAAGTGGCAAAAAAGATGCAAGCCTATAGCTCTGGGTTTTCCGGAGTGCACCTGAACATGCCGTGAACGCTGGGTTGCTTGGCTTTTCCTACTCTTCTTTATCAAACTACTCAGCCTATTTCAGACGCATACACCTGGACTTTACCTTTAGCCTAATAAACTGTGTCAATGCGCAGTCTGGTACATATTACGACCCTCTTTGTATATAGGCGAACCTTAAGACAAGCAACACAAATAGACCCAAAAACATTTATCCTAACAAAATGTTTTGTTGAATTTACTCAATTGCTCTAAAACATGTTTGGGACACAATAACATTTATTAAATAAAAATAATTCAATAATAAGTAATGTTTATGTAGATATTATTATTAAATAAAAGTGTTGCAATCAAGACCACATTGACCGAGACCAGAGGGTATCAAGACCGTGACTAGACCAGAACCACGTCGTAGAAAACACGTCCTTGTTCTCCAGGGTGCGCCATGACTCTGAAGTAAGGTAGCCTACATTTACAGGCTTAGGTGGGTCTGATATTTATTTATACTAGTAGGCTAAGGTAAAGTCCTCTGAAATAGGCTGAGTAGTTTGACAAGGAAGGGGAGGAAAAGCCAAGCAAGCCACACGTTCACAGCATGTTCAGGTGCGCTCCGGAAAACGCAGACCTATAGGCTTGCATCTTTTTTGCCACATAACTATTAAATCTGTTAGGTGAAAGGCTAAAATGCCCTACATTGTGAAGATTTGTTTAGAGAAGAAGATTAGATTAATTAGGCCTATCATGGTAATATTTTAATGGTGAGATTTTGGGCCGGTGAGCTTTTATTTTACCGACCAATTAAGCTATGACGGTATCTGAGGCATTTTAAAAATAAGAAAGTCTTATGATCTAAATAAAACAGAATAGTGAAATAGTATTAATACCCACTGCTTTTGCAATCGTTATGATTATCACATGTATATACTACAACCGTTTGCAACCCACCACCACGGTGGCATGGTTGTCATGGCGACCGTCACAGCCCTATTCCAGACTCATGGAGGTCAGTGTTTAGTGAATGAGACAAAGTTAGTCCAGTCTTAGACCATGTCCAGACTCATGAACCCCAAGAACAGACAAATAAATGTGCCACTGAGTTTCAAAACTTATACAAAATAGTCTTACGACCAGTCTCGACAAGAACTATTAGTAAATTCAGCAAAACATTACAATCATGGCCACAAGTCTGTTTCATAAAGACATGAGACTCAATAATATCCAAAGGAGCATTGGTATTTATTCTGCGACTGACTGTCACATTCCTGATCGTCACAACACAATCCTGAGGGAATCTGAGGCCAAGCTGCAAAACACTTGAACTAGACTTTTCTTTGGATCAACACAAGACTCTTGTGTTTCTGTATCACGTGAAGCGGACGTTACTGCTCACAAAACTTGGTAACCCTATCCGGCCTACAGGGCTTTATTAAGGGTCAAAAGTAATTTCTTTGATTAAAAAAGGAAAAACCTTCTGACCAAATAGAAATTTTGTATTCATATCTTCTTCGCAAATTCAACAGTAAACTTAATTACAAAACCTGTTTAGTAACCTCTGCTAAACAAGTTGTGCCCTTTTTTTGAACATCTAATCCTTAAAGGCACCACACCTTATCCAACTTCTTTCAAAAGCCAGAATTTATGCAAATTAGCCATGTGCTTTTTGGTTCATTTATTTCTTTGCCCTATTGTGTAAAGATTATGTGGCATATACAGTCAGGTCCAAAAATATTGGGACACCACCACAATGAATTTGAAATGAAACAAACAAGATGTGCTTTAACTGCAGACTTTTAGCTTCAATTTGAGGGTATTTACATCCAAATCAGGTGAACGTGTAGGAATTACAACAAGTTTGTATTTGTGCCTCCCACTTTTTAAGGGACCAGAAGAAGAAAACACCCTTCACAACAGTTGTATGTGTGTCAAAGTCAACAATCAAGAAGACTTCACCAGAGTGAATACAGAGGGTTCACCACAAGATGTAAAACATTGGTGAGCCTCAAAAGCAGAAAGGCCAGATTAGAGTTTGCCAAACAACATCTAAAAAAGTCTTCAGAGTTCTGGACCGATGAGACCAAGATCAACTTGTCCCAGAGTGATGGGAAGAGAAAAGTCTGGAGAAGGAAAGGAACTGCTCATGATCCAAAGCATAGCACCTCATCAGTGAAGCATGTGGTGGTAGTGTCATGGTGTGGGCATGTATGGCTGCCAATGGAACTGCTTCTCTTGTATTTATTGATGATGTGACTGCTGACAAAAGCAGCAGGATGAATTCTCAAGTGTTTTGGGCAATATTATCTGCTCATATTCAGCCAAATGCTTCAGAACTCATTGGACGGTGCTTCACAGTGCAGACGGACAATGACCCGAAGCATACTGCGAAAGCAACCAAAGAGTTTTTTTAAGGAAAAGAAGTGGGATGTTATGCAATGGCCAAGTCAATCACCTCACCTTGATTGAGCATGCATTTCACTGAAGACAAGACTGAAGGGAAAATGTCCCAATAACAAGCAGGAACTGAAGACAGTTGCAATAGAGGCCTGGCAGAGCATCACCAGGGATGAAGCCCGAGTCTGGTGATGTCTATGTGTTCCAGACTTCAGGCTGTAATTTACTGCAAAGGATTTGCAACCAAGTATTCAAAAGTGAACGTTTAATTTATGATTGTTAATCTGTCCCATTACTTTTGGTCCCTTAAAAAGTGGGAGGCACATATATATAAACAGTTGTAATTCCTACACCGTTCACCTGATTTGGATGTAAATACCATCAAATTAAAGCTAAGTCTGCAGTTAAAACACATCTTGTTTGTTTCATTTCAAATCCATTGTGGTGGTGTTTAGAGCCAAAAATATTAGAATTGTGTCAATGTCCCAATATTTATGGACCTGACTATATGTCACACTACAAGTGGTCTGTACTTTGTCAAATTTTGCTTGTTGTTTTATTTTAGTGTGTTTTTAGAGTTACACAACCCTTAAAAATGTAGTTAAGTGTCCGTTTTTTGTGTTGATTAGTAAATTAATCAGTAAAACCATAAAACTGCACTGCTCCTGAATAGGCGTGGGGTTTTGAGATATACTGTGAATTCAGAAGAACTCTATTTGTATTTTAATCTTATAATAATTTAACCTAGAAATTAAAAAACATCTGAAGTTGAATCTTTAATATTGTGATATATTTATACTGTGATATAATATGGTTGCCAAATCATCAGAATCTCAACCCATTAAACCTGCTCCTGAATCACTTTTACAGACTCTGTGACGGTTCTGATTCCTTTCCCTTTGTTTTCAGGCTAGTTATCCAACCTGGGAGGACTTTGTAACCAAAGGAGCCAAACTCCAGTCACAGCTCAGGTGAGAGACCCTCAAAAGTTAAAGGTCAAATGAGACTGAGAACTCGACAACGTCCCTTATATATGATCCTTTGGTGATGGGGCTTAAGAGTGCGAGGTACTGCAATGAGGCTGCGCAGTTTGTTTTAATCACAAAATAAGCCTTTCAGTCTTTTTGAATTATTGACTTTAATGGGACTTTTAATAATGCATGTGAATGTATTGGTTGGAGTGGGATGTGTTTCCCAGTTGGCTATTGGTGCATGTTAACAGTCTACAATTAAAGACGTTACGTTAGCTCTCCTTCTCTCTTCTTTAACAAAGGCTGAATAGTGTTAAATACCAGACCACATAAATGGAGCGTTAGTCTGAGTCTAGTCTCTTGTACGTATAAATTTAACGTTACGCACAACAATAGAAGTCCGCTTTACTAAGTGGTGCATGTAAACAGTGCAATTTTATGCATCACAATTTCTTATTGATTCATATTTATTATATACATCTTTATATATATATTTATAATATCTATTATATTTTATCTCAGCTTGTGTTTGTCATTAGTCTTTAATGCCTTTTATAATTACCTTTTACTCTCAGTAAAAAAAAAAGTAAAAAAAAATGTAAAACACTTCTGTTAGGCCAGGTTCTGCTGAACAAACATCTCACAGCAGTGATGTTTTTCATGCTGTTTTCTTCAGAAACATTTTAGGCAAGAGAAAATGGATAAACGGGCTCAAAATTTAGAAGGTTATTGAAAGTTTATATAATAGAAGTAAACTTTCAGGCAGATAATTTGTGGTTTATGTATGAGACTGTTAGGGCTGTGTCATATCATATTGCCTACAATAATACAGGTATAATTTACTTGGTAATAAAAAAAATATATCATAGTGATACAGCAACAAGTCTTTAAACAGTCATCAACAAATACTTTCACCTCTGTCCTTGTAGCAAGACTCAAACAGTGTCTGCGTCAGTGGATTAAAAAAGAAACATGTTTTCTCTCTGAGCTATAGGTCCCAGTGTCTCAGAAACAGATTTAAGCTCACATAAAGGCTTTGTGAATGGTAATGTATCATTGTTGCCTCTTTATGATCTTGAGAAAGCCTAGTATTGCTCTGTTGTTGTGTCTGACTGTAGCATAATGAGTGTATTTCCCTGAGGAGCAAATGATTTTGATAAGCATCGTTCTACAGCGGTCATTCACAGCCCAATAGAGCTGACTCACACACACATTTAAGGGTTTAATCCACTTATCTAATCTGCGCTGGACCAATCGGACACAAATAACGCCCTGTTCTAAATCAAGACATAATCTCAATATGAACAACACATTTGGGCTTCCGCAGTCAGTACAGCAAACTGTATTTATCACTGTCCTGGTTTAGTCCTGGTGAAATGCTGAAATAGGCCTAGCTTGTTTTTTGTTGAGCATTATCTAAACCTTTCTTTTATATATATATTTTTAGAGCACAATGATGACTTAGATATTTTATTTGTTTTATGGGTATTTTAATGGTCAATTCAACAAAACTGAACCCATTTAAATGAGTGTTCGAATCATTTTGTCCACCAATCTTGGACCATTCCTCTTTACAAAACTGCTGCAGTTCAGTCAGATTCCTGGGATGTCTGGCATGAATCACTGTCTTGAGGTCATGTCACAGCATCTCAATGGGGTTCAAGTCAGGACTTTGACTTGGCCACTCCAGAACGTGTATTTTGTTCTTCTAAAACCATTCTGAAGTTGATTTACTTCTGTGTTTTGGGTCATTGTCCTGTTGCAGCATCCATTCTCTTTTTAGCTTCAACTGTCTGACAGATGGCCTCAGCTTTTCCTGCCAAACATCCTGATAAACTTTTGAATTCATTTTTCCATTAATGATTGCAAGTTGTCCAGGCCCTGAGGCAGTAAAACGGCCCCAAACCATGCTTCACGGTGGGGATGAGGTGTTGATGTTGGTGAGCTGTAACATTTTTCCTCCACACATGATGTTGTGCGTTCCTCCCGAGCTCCCAAGTTGTCAGAACTTCTGGCAAAATATTTTGCCCCAGTCTGTGGACTGTCCACGTGCCTTTTTGCAAACATTAAACGTGCAGCAATTTTTTTTTGTTTTTTTTTAGACAGCAGTGGCTTCCTCCATGGAGACCTCCCATGAACACCATTCTTGGCCAGTGTTTTACATATAATCGATGTATGCACAGAGATATTGGACTGTGCCAGTGATTTCTGTAAGTCTTTAGCAGACACTCTAGATTTTTTTTTTTACCTCTCTGAGTATTCTGCGCTGAACTCTTGTTGTCATTTTTGGTGGACGGCCATTCCTTGGGAGAGAAGCAACAGTGGCAAACCCTCTCCGTTTGTAGACAATTTCTCTGTGGATTGATGAACATCCAGACTTTTAGAGAAACCTTTCCCGGCTTTATACAAATCAACAATTCTTGATCACAGCTCTTCAGAGAGCTCTTTTGAGCAAGCCATGACAATGCTTCTCATCAAGATAAAATTCTTACCAGGTGTGTGTTTTATAGTGAGCAGGGCAGCTTTAAGCTACTCCTCAGTGATTGGACACACCCCTGACTTAAATTGTTTGGTAAAAATTGATACCATTATTATTAATATTGGTATTAAAAAAGATTAATTGCTTAGGCAGAAGGTTCAGTTACTTATTCATCCCCCTTCTGTCATTGTTTCCATGTTATCCTCATTAAAAATATGAAAACCTATAAATGTTTGGGTGGTTTTAGTTAAAGACACTGTTTTTTCATTTGTGTCATTTTGACAAAGATCAGATCACATTTGATGGTGATTTTATGCAGAAATGTGAGGAATTCCAAAGGCTTCAGATACTTTTCTATGCCACTGTAAAAAACAAAAACATGTGGGACTTTAGCTGCAATATCTGAATGCTCTTTGACATTGTAAAAAAATGTTTAATTAATCAAAATTTGGTTTGGAATACCTCAAGTCTAAACCATGACTTTTTTTTATTAAGACGCGCCTCCATTTGATTTATTGTTGATTTTTGAGACAGAAAATAAATGCTTGCTTTACTGAAAGTGTCTGGTCATTATCCGACTGGCTGAAATCTTGTAACTATTTTATCTGGGACTTGTTTGACCTCTGAGGTAACCATTTATCCTCTGATACAATTTCACAATAATGTAATCTGATCCTGAGCCTTTCAAACCTATTGCATTAAAGCCCTGTGTGTCAGGCTCTTATTGTGAAGGCAGGAGTTGAGAGTGTAACCCGAGACAGACACACATTACCTTCATCATCAATGGGGCTTTTGTTTAGTTTTATGTGTGTGTGTTATGTTTCAGAAGCTCACATTAACCATTAGGCTGAAACTGAGGCGATCAGATGACAGTCCTCCTCAGATGAGCTCATATCTTTAGGACTCGCTCTGTTTTTAAAGCCCACCCACTCTTCTCGCGACTGAGTATCTTAGAAGTTCTTCTTGTCTTAAAGGCTCTCCCAAAATACCAGGACTTTAAGAGTTTGTCCCAAGCAATTATGAATGCATAGAATAGAGTACTCACTGATGCAAGTAATGTTAGTGAATCAAACGGAGATTAGAGCCATGTTGACTATTTCCCCACACTTAAGGAAAAAGTTTTTGTGCTTTGTGATGTTAAATATTTCCAAACAGTGCTGTGCAGAGTAAAGAGGAAGAGAAACTCGCACAGTGTGGCAGAAAGGCATTAATATTAAGTTCTGGTATCCATTGGTATAAAAACAACTTCATAACAATCTCAATCTTAAATTCAATTCAAGCTGCCTTTTTTTAGTGACACACCATTTTAAAACACAAAGGTCTGCCTGTGTTTGGGCCTGTGTTTAGTCCAAGTTCAGTCTAGGTTTTGTAAAGGTTTCTGTACAGTTTAGTTCTGACTTAGCCCTGGTTTAGGCCTCCAGTTTAGTCTTGAGAGTCTGGGTTTAGTCAAATCTAGTCCTGGTTTTTAATCCCGGGTTTAACCTGGAGTTTGGGTATGAATTGATGGGAATGGGTTTTGTTTGTCCTCTGTATGAACGTTTTATTTTCTGTTGCAGGACGACCATTTTAGTGATGGGAGCCTTTTTGGACGCCTTTCAGAAAGTGGCCGACATGGCGACCGGCACCAGAGGTAAAACTCGAACAAAAGAAAACAAAAATCTTTTATCTTGTAGTGTTTTTTCATGCTGTCTTTGAACAAACCACACAGGTTGACTGCTCTGTGCTCAGTTTGTTTTCCCTGTGCTAGGCCTGGGACAATAACCAGTTTTAGACGCTATGAGTCCAATATTGAAACCACTAATACCGTCATTTTCCATTATTGTGAGCAGAAAGAGACAAAAAGACACATTTACAAAAGAGCTACAATGAATAAAGAAGTATCACCAGTGTAATGACTGGGACAAGCCGTGTCTTTGGAGGATGCCGTTTGTATTTGACAACATGTCAAGTGGCAGGTAGTTTTAATGAATACCTGGATAAAGTGTGTAACTGCAGTGTTATCCAGTCAGAGCCACACCATAAAGTAGTCTCATCGTCAAATCTAAAACACATGCATTAAACTGCCATCTTTGTGACAAGATGGATTTTTGTGGGTTTATGAACTCACAAATCTCACGAGAATCCAGCTGCTGCCCAAGGTAACTCGGTTTGTTCCCTCTGTTGTTGAAGAAACTGGAAATAATGAGTTGTAGTTTCTTCTTAATGGACCTTGAATGCATTCTAATGTGGAGTTATAGGCTTTAATAAAGATACAATAGCCCACTGATTTTTCTTTTAATGGAGACATTCTTATGCTGCTAGATTGGAAAGGGAGAATAGGTGCATTAATTCTTGCTATAAAATTTCTAATGTAAATGTAAGTTAAACCGTTAATGTCTTTCCCTCGGGTTAAGTTGCCAAACAAATGCTCTGTATTAACCCCCGTCTCTGTGCGTTTGTAGTGATTATGTAACAGCAGAAGGCAGTTGGCTTTAGAGGAAGCTCTGTTAGTGTGAATCACAGCCACTCCCTCTGTCCAACCTGCTCTGTCACGCCTCAGTGTTCCCGTCTCAGAAAACAGCAAATAAACAACACTGCACTGCTTAAATACACAACACTGAGCTACAAACTGTCAGGACAAGGGTTTGTGTTAAATCTTCTCATAAACAGCTTGCATGTGTTCAGAGCATATAGACAGCGGAGGATGGAGCTTAATTATCTTGTCCAAGCTAACGCTAGCTTTCGAAGCAGATAAACAACATGAGTAGCATAGACCGGTCACTATCTGTGTTATATTTGTCCTCAATGACCCACACTTGTATCCAGACAGTGTTTAAAAAACCCTGTTGTAAGTGCGGTAGTATAAATGTAATGTAATCCACTTCAGATAACCCAGTGCCCTCCTGAGAGGAAAGCATGTGTGAAGTGTTTGTTTTGTCAGTTGCCTCGTCCTCTTCAGGCTGTCAGCTACTGAGAGAGAGAGACGGAGGAGAAAAACCCAGCAGCTGACTTTATCTCACTCTTTAACACACATTGACTCAACGATCAAGAGCCTCGTCAGCTGAAAAGGCCTAATCGTTTTCTGCTCTTTAGCCTTGGAGCAACCTCAGGGATTAGATTTCGATTCAGAGGCAATATATTGAGCCTGACGCACACAAAATTGCATACTTTCCGTTTAATCAAGCGTGCGCCGCCATTTTACGTTCAGTATAAATCTAATTATCAGTTTTTCTGAGTCATAAACCTGTGCTCATAATATTTTCTGAATAAAGCCATTCACGGTACACTACATTAAAGTTTGAGCAGCATTTAAGGTGATAAAACCCTGGAATAAAAAAATGTAGTCCATTTGTCTGCTCCTGTCTTTTATTGTGAGGTCCTTTTTAAAGAAGTGCCGCTCTCAGCTCTCTGTGGGGAAACCCTCAGTGAAGGAACATTAGCTTCAGTGACATAAATCAGGTCTGAATCAGCTCATTCTGCCTCCTGTCTCTCTCGGCCTGTAGCCACATGACCCGGCTCCACGGTAACGAGGAAACCGCTGACGTGCACAGCATCATGGGGCTTTGAAACACTCGCTCATCACAAGACGACTCATTGGGCTCTGACTCGCTCTGATGGCGCACCCTCGGACAGTCTGGGAGGCAAATGATAGTTCAAATAGTTAAGGGATAGTTTCTACTTTACAGACATAAAAGACCAAGCTAGATTTTGTTTCTATTCAAATATCATCTCCTCATTTGGTTATCACCAGAGTTATTTTCCTCCACAGGTGGTTTCCTCCACAGAGAAACCACACTCTGTTTCATTATCTCAGCCCGTTCCTGCAGTTATTTTCATTTAGAAACGGGTACATTACATCTGTAAAACTAATTAAACAAGAGATTGTTCCGAAGCATGTCCAATCAAGCCCAGAGTCAGTGGAGAAAACATCAACAAGCAGAGAAAAAATGTAACCTGACAAGATCAGACAGACTCTCGGAGGGAGTTTTTATGGTTTTTAGCAAACTCTGATTATTATCCCACTTCACTGTTGTCCTGAAGTTTTAGTTGTTCGTAGGGATAGGCGATATGGCCTAAAATCCATTTTGCGATATACATTGCACCCTCTTGCGATAACGATATATATTGCGATTAATAAATTATAATAGAACCATTTCAGAACAGGTTACATAGACCCTAAGGAAAGCCAAACTGCTAAATGTATTTTTTTTTAAAGAAAGAAAGAAACATTGTATGCAATTTTGAGAACATTTATTTTGCAAAACTGTAATTATTATACAACATAACATAATTCAAGTACACTAGCTGCAGAGACTTTAACAAAGAAAAAATAAAATAAAATTATTTTGTGTAATGCACAAATACTTCAAATAAAAACAAAGTCTCTTAACTGCAGCAACTGTACCACATTAGGCAATGGCAAATTTATTTTAAATAAAAAAGTGTCTTCCAAGTCTAGTGCACAGATACTTCAAATAAAGTGCAAAATGAAAGCAGGCTGATGAAGGGCTCCATGGTACGGCTCGACCACAGGTCCGTTGTAATGGCAAAATAGTTCAAGTCACACAGCTCTTTTTCAACCTTTTCACGGAGCTCGTGTATATTTTTGGCATTTCTGTTTCTGTAAAGTATTTGCGGCTTGGCACTTCGTATCGTGGATCAATAGCTCTGATCATGGCTTTAAAGCTGCTTTCTCTACCGTTTGAAAAAGGACCATGTCTTTACACAAGTAAACAATTATCGCCCTTGTAATTTCAATTCATCGCGGGCTACATCTTCCTACTGTAAGGAGTACCTTTTGAAAATGACTGTTGGATGGAGGTCTGGATCAATTCCTGTTTTTTTTTAACGTTACTAGAGCTTGGGGTTGGCTGCATTGTAGGGCTGGGCGATATGGCAAAAATGTGATCTCGAAATAAAATATCCATATTGAACGATAACGATTTTCGATATTTGATACAAGTTGTTAATGCTTCCAGCTTAAAAATAGTATGCCTGAATGACTGAAGCCACAAAAATGAGAGGGTTCATTAAATTACACTTTAAAAGTATAGTTTATAAAAAAAAATTTACACATTTCCAAAATGTAAACATAATACTATTGTAAACATAATTTGTAAACATTACAGTTTTTTTCCAACCAGAAGACTAACTGTAAACAGTGTCTGGCGTTAAGAGGTACATTAAATGTGCAAAATATAAACATAAAAATATACAACTTCTAGCAAGTGCACACAATTTGTAAAACTTTCAGTTGTATTTTTTTATTCTTTTTTTGACAGGAAGACTGGTCTGTAAAAAGTGTCTGGATTTAAGCGGTATTTTAAATGTGCAAAACGTAAACATGACTTAATGATGCTCAAAATTCATCAACCAACTCCCTCCCCATTCACCCATTGTTTACAGCTCAGTATATTCTCCTGTCTAACATATATAAACTTATATTTCGTAGTTATTTTTTTAAGTCCCGGTATTATATCTTAAATACTTTTACATTTAAAGCGCCACTACTCCTATTTGATTTCCTCCATTTCAACACCACAGCGACCTTCCCTGCTTTACTTTTATTAAAAAAATGTAAAGCTGGACTATTGTCCGCCACAAAATATTGATACTTAACACCAAACCAAAGTTTAGAGCTTACCTTTAACTTCTAACCCTAAGTTCAGTGTCCGACCAATTCTTTCTCTATTTGTTTTACTGTTTTGCGGTGTTTCTGAGGTAGCAGACATTTCCAGTGTTGGATTAGACACTACAGCCCTTTTCACACATTCAACGCGGATGTAATCGGATATATTTCAACCGGACTCTCTCCTGACATTTATCGTGTCCATTAATGCTGTGAATAGTCCGGTGGTTTTACTGAGAAGTCGGGGGGGAAAAAGAGCAGGCAATGACGCTTAATTATCTTGATCGACCTAACACGGAGCTTATGGACAAATGAACCGATGGTGACAGTTATTACCAATCTAATATTGAAATGACAGCTATTCGAACATGTGCAACTTAAACAAAGTTGTGGAGTTTACGAGGCTTCTGCTCTAGACAGTGTCCAGTCCAGATCTTAATGCTGTACTATCAGTTTGTTTTTACTGTCTTGTTGACATCAGTGTCCCAATCAAGCATGTGATTGGCCAAAGCTCATATATGCCCTGTACATTCACCTATTAAAATATTTAATAATAAAGCCTTGATGAAGTTTTAAGTTTTGTAAATTTCTTACAAAAATGCAAAAGAACAAAAGTCTACTTTACTTCATTAAACGGAGCAACACATCTGTTTTAATAATTTATATTGTTTGGCTATGGCTGCCTTCCTCAGATAATAAAATAAATAAATGTACCTTTTTTTTTTTAATCCTGTGACAAAAATACATTCTTACTCTTACTCATAAATATGTTACGAGGACTTCTCCACAGTTTTCACAATTTGGGAAAATAAAGACCTAGACAAAAGATATAAGAAAATAAATCTTTTTATTATATCTATAATAACTATATTCAAGTTGCCACACACTGAAAAAAGAGCAATATTTATTTATTAATTTTCCTAACAATACTGTGTCTATTTGGAATAAATGGCAAAAATGGAAGAAAGTTTTTAGTCGGTCAGCTAGTTTCAAAAGAGCTCCAAATCCCCAAAGTAGGACAATTCTAATAATGAAGAGACGGTTGTGTAACTCGTGAACCTAATCCAAAATTGGCCCAGAATCTTTATCAAACAAGAGATAACTGCTGCAAGATTTACCTACCGTTAATTCACGGTAATTAAATGGAATAACGTGAGACTGTAAAGCAGACGGATTGTAAAAACAGTGCTCAGACATTGCGTAGCATTTGTGTCTTCATTGCTTGTGATTTGAGGGAAAGGCAAATAAAGCACTGACCACACCTTAATGAAGGATCCTCGCCTCATACCTGAAAATGAAACACCGCCCACGGCTGTGCTGCAGTGTGAAAAAGATTATAGAGCTGTTAGAGCAGAAAGAGCGAGGATAACATCAGGAGGGAGTTGTTTTATGGAGGTGTTTCCCAAACTTGTTCCTGGGAATCCAAAACTTCAAAGTATAATCAATCAAAACATACTATTCATAACCAGGACAAGAGCCAAGAAGAGCTGTAAACAATAAACACGTTTCATTCAGTCTGTAGCTGGTTTTGTGCCTGATTGCTCATCTGTGACGAAGCATTTTCTCACACTTTGGTGAGACTTGCACATCTCTCTTATTGGGTTTAAAGTTGTATTCCAACTAGGGCTGGCAATAAAGATGTCAAAAAAGGCTGTATTGCTAAATTGAATTTAACAGAAAAAAAAGTTTCCTCTAACCCTCTGCTGCTCAGTGTTGTGGCTAATGCTGCTGCTCGTGCTAAAAGCAGCTCCAGTAACTGTGGTGACTCTGCAGACGATGAAACACTAATAATCACCAGAGAAAGAAATATTATCTCTGAAATTCTTTAGTTTAACAAAGTGGAAAGGTAACTGATCGACAGAAACAGTAGCCGTAGCGTTAGGCCTGAGCCGGTGACCCAGTGAACATGCACGAAAAGTCATTTTTATTGGTCCTAGACTTCAAGCTCGGCGAAAAATGTATGTATTTGAAGTCCCCCCCAAAAAAATACAAAAAATGACTCAGTGGCGACCCCTAGAAAAGTCAAAATACATTGGGCCTATGGAAAGTGAAAGTAACTTTTTTCCAACGTAGAAAAATGAAACTTGGTACATCCATAGGACACCTCAGGGCAAACAGAAAAGTCTATGACAGCCACACCCTACACTCAACAGGAAGTCCGCCATGTGGGGTGAAACGCGCGGCCACTAAAATGGCACCCCTTGCGCAAAAAGATGCAAATCATTGTGTTTTAATCTAAATGGCTCCAAATTTGATGACAACCACCCCCTATCTATAAATGTGTTGCCATAGCAACGTCCCAAATATGTGGAAAAAGTCAAGGAAGTGAAAATTTTAGTTTGTCGTAGGCAAATGAAACTTGGTACACACATCCAGCATGGGCTTATGAACAAATAGTCAATAGGGACCACACCCTATCACACACGGGAAGGTGGCCATTTTGAATTGAAAATTCACCTCTTTTAAAAAAAATAGCTCCTTCATTCCACAGACACCAAACTTAGGCAAAATGACCTAAACACATGTGTGTTAAATAGACAGGCATTTTTCTTGATGTTTTTGCTCGAGTTATATATTTTTTTATATTATATATATTATTATAATTTTTCTGTAAAATGATCCTCAATTTGACCCAGTAAACGTGCAACTAAATGTCAAATTTATTGGCCCCAAAATTCAAGCCCGGCAAAAAATGTATGTATTTGATGTCCCCGAGGAAAAAGAATGAAAAAAAATGACTCAGTGGCGACCCCTGGAAAATGAAAATTGTCCCATTTCTTTGGGAAATAAATGCCATTTCCCAATTGCCAGGATCCTTCCTTTAGAGGTGGCCCCTCCAGAGCCAAGGCTAGAATCTTAGAAAACTCCTCAGAATCCTTTGGAACATGTAAACTTGTACTTTTAGACAAGTAATATTTACATTTTGCCTTTTTAAACAGGGGGTGCAGCGATTCCTGAGTCATCTCAAATCTCCAGCCAGTACTTTGTTTTTCTCGCCTTAGCCCAAGCATAATCTATTATTTTCAAAGGTTCAGACAGCTCCCAGGAAAACCAAGGATTGTGGAGACCTTTAACTCTAAATTACAAGGTGGTGTAGCAGGTCCCAGCAGTAGCACAGGCCCGGTTTTTGGGCATTACCGTGACGTTTACACTTTAAAGCACGAAATGCAATCCTCCGAGTGCATGTGTTTCCGCGATCTCAAGGGAGGTGAGGGCTTTTATCGCCGCTTGCGGCTTTAATTTAATTTACTTTCAGTGCTTTCCTTAGTCTACAGCTGTACGTGTCGTCTTTAGTGTCGAGGCACAAATTAATGTTTCGAAGTATGCTTCATAAACCTTTCTTACAATACATTAAAGTGGACAAATAATTTCTGTACAAATATTCAAAAGGAATTACTTAAATGTTAAAAATGTCCTTCTCTCCTGACACGATGGAGTGCTGTAGATTCTGAGTTCAGTTTTTAATACGCAGATGGACCAGTGCGATTAAAAAAAAAAAAAACATGGAAACCAATCAGAAAAACAGGGCATTTCAATTTTAAATAAACAGATTGGTCGATTGTGTTGTAAGCGTATTATTATAAAGAAGCTATTTTGAACCAAAGTAACTCAATGTGCTTTACAGAAATGACAGAAAAGTTGTAGCAGAACAAAGAACAAACTTGAAAGAAAGAAGAACTAAACAAAATAAACACACATATACACAAAAAAATATATAACAAAAAGACCCTTTGTGTTACTTAAATATTAAAGGACATTGTCTTGAAAGCTGTTAATTAAGGAAATTTGGTGTCCACTTAAATGAAAAGTTAGTTCATTGTGTCACGTTGTAACACAAAAACAGGCTACCCGCTATCAAGCTTAATCTGAACAAAAGGGTTCTCACTAAAGACCAAGCGCATCTCAGAAACAAGAACAGAACACCTCTAAATATAATCTGTACTTTGAAAATAAGTAAATAGGTCTAGTTTGCTCGATAATGAAATTTTATCAAAAAGGCTGAAGCCTGTGGAACCCGATAAAGGGAAGGACAGATAAGAGACGAGAGGAGGTCGTGGGAGACACATTTAGGTGTGGCGCCGTGACATCACTTCCTGTTAATCTTAGGCTGCGGTGACTCAGCGCTGCAGCAGCCTGTTAACAGTGACTCAGAATAGCCGTGTCATTTTGTTCCTATTTTGAGCGAGAAAACAAAAACTGGCACAAGGAGACCAGCCCAAGAGGACCTGGAGTAGTGTTGCTCATGGACAGATTCATAGCCTGTATGGTTTATATTAGCTTTGGGGCTGGTTTTATGAAGTGACTTTCTGACTAAGACTTGGTTCAGAGTAATACAAGGACATAAAGAGACACTAGAGGCGTTTTCTCACTGAAACATCCACACTGAGAGCTCACTAATTAACTTTTGGTTTTACAGTTTTTAGAATCTGACTTTCCCTGACGCTGTGTTCACTGTTGTTGTTAAAATACATGCCTCCTGTAGATGCTGTTTACTGTGGTGAATGTGTCAGATGCTAATTTTACAGTTGAACTGAAGAAATACAATAATCGGACTGGAGTAGGGCCTATAGAAACATGTTATTATTAATATAGAGTTAACACAAACAGATTAAGACATGAGTTAAATCACTATAATGCTCTCAGGGAACAGCTGGCTTCACAGGAGGCATCTGTCGAGGAGTAGAGATTAGGGTTGTGCCGATGGCCGATATCATCGTCCATCGGCGATGGCTGACCAACATCACGATGGAGAAACACCATCGTGATGCCCAGCCCGCTGCGAGTATGTGAGCGGAGCGGCGGCAATTTCCCCTCCGCTCTATGCATTCAAGAATCACTCCGCTCCGGGTTTACCATCTCCCGCTACCCGCTCCACTCCTCGCTCACTGATATCAGAAACACTGCTCCATCTTTGCTCCAGTCTAGTGATCCATCTGTATCAAGCTGGTTGTTTACTGTGTGAGTTCTGAACACTGCACTATGCTATTTTAAATCTTTTCGTCTCTACACATATTAGGCTACATATTTCTCATGTCTGTAAGGCAAACCTGCTGAGTTTCAGTTTATTTGAGACGCGCTCCAGTTCATGAGCAATGAAAGCGATCGCTTCCGCGACCTCATAGTCTACTTATTTGCTTCTTATTTATTAAATAAATGCAATTGGCCGAAGAACCCTTTATTAAAATTAAGAGACAATTTGTACAAAACGAAAGAAAGGCTTTTTACAAAACAAAACTTAATATTAAACTAAATATAACCACCAAAATCATTTCTGACCCACTCGCATCTTTGCACTTATAGTCTATCATAATCAGATGAAATTTATTTTAAATGAAAATATTTAAACATAAATATGAAAGAAAAAAAACATTGTTTAATGGCTACAACAAGTATAGTAAGCTAGAGATTTATGTCATGTCTGAGCTGGATTTGAACGAACATCATTTTACAGGTGGGTTCATGAGCGCGCCTGGATTATTGAGCTGAGTCACACCGGCTCATTAGTCATTACAGGCTCGTTCTCCTCAGAACGCCCACGTATTAAAAATGGTCGGGTTTAAATCGGGCTCGGGCTCATAATTAAAGTTAAGGTGTAGGGCAGGGCCGGCCTCTCGGGTGCACGGGCACTCACCCCGGACGATGTCATCGTCCATCGCGATGTTTTACTGTACACATCGTCAGCTGCCGATTTAGATGACATCGCCCAACCCTAGTAGAGATAAATAGTCAAATACAATTTTTTTTTTGTGCGTTTAATCAACCATAGGTTCCTGCATTTTATCCGAAATTCACCAGATAACTCTAAGCACAGTAGCTACAGATCTGGTTGTCTGGTCCAGAGAACATTGTAGGTGATCTTTTCTTAATATTACTCCCTTACTTTGGTTTCATTAAAAATATATGTGTTCAGAATTTTGTCTAATGCTTATCCACTGTGTTCAAACTTTGGTGGGTTAAAACTAGCAGCAGCCGGTGCAGAGTTGGATATGACAGTAGCGTTGTGGATCTTTGCTAGCTCAGTAGATTTGTTGTCAGGGGCATAATTTATTGGACGTGTTTGTTTAAGGTAAAGAGAAAGAGCCAAATAGTCACTTTTCCAAACCATGACAGCACGATATTCTCTAAACTACCTCTCACAGTCTCCAGTAAACTTCACATATCCAACACAAGCCCATTCTTCAAAGCTTTCACAGACGGCGCTCACAAAGCGGACTTTATTTGAGCGAGTGGGCGACAGAAGCTCTCTGTGAATCGACGCAGCCTTTCTCCTTTTCCTCCTTCTGTGTCAACATTTGTGTCCCTCGTCCAAATGTCACAAAAAATCTGCAGCTTTGCACCAGAAAAGACCAGCTTTGTTCAATGCTCAAATGAGAAAATTACTTCACTAGAGCATCCATTTTTTGAGCAAATTAACTTGACATGACAATTATGTGCAAGCATCTTGGTTTGCATTGTCTGTCAAAATATACACAGAGAAAAAAAAACATTACTTCCTGTTTTTACAACTGTACTTTTATATTTACCTGAAATGGTGACAGGTGAGTAGGAAGGAGAGTAGTAGGGAGTATTTCCTACTTAGGCATTAGATGATAACCGTTTTCAAGATATACCGCGGTTTCAAAGTGGCACAAGAATTGCGGTATTCAGTATTCAAAAACACAAATACTGCAGCAGAGCATCTGTGTAAAATGAGCCAGAAAGACAAAACCAAAAACAGATTAGGTTCCTGTTTTTGAAAGAATTGTATATAGATTTTCTAACATTATTTAACTAATATAACAACCCAAAGATGTTAAATTTACCAAGAAATTATAATAATTTTAATTTCTGCAATACCGTTGTACCGTGATATTTTTCTTCAATACTGTAAGAATCTCATACCGTCCTATGACTCAAACACACTGCCTAGTTCTTCATTCATTTGTTCTTGCAACAAAGTTTTGGTTCCTACCCTAACCCTGCTCTTCATCAAGCTTGGCTTGAGAACAGCCCCTGTACATCACTCTTTCGTAAACAATATTGCTGCTTCCAAAAGCTCTGTCCAATCAGGATTGAGAACAGCATCCTGACTTTATAAATCCTCACAAAATAATACACAAGTTAGGAAAAATCATGTCATTGTTTTTACCACATACCATTATTTAAATAACATGTCAAAATCTATTAAAAAAAAAAAAGACGATAGGCTTCTTCTAATCTAATAACTCATTTAACCTATTTCCACTGTGTTTGTTCATTAACAGCGACATGTTTCTGATGGAATGTTGTAGCTGCACAATAGTAATGTAATGGCGTCTCTCATTGTTGTAACTCATGTGCTTGGGACATTAGAGTAGGATTAGTAAATCAAACACACACCTGTCTGCTTTATACATTTCAACCCTGTCAGATTATGAACACAATGTACTGTGTGTTTAAACGCATAAATTACAGTAACAGTGTGTTTTTCACGTCTTTAATTTAACCTTATTCTGTCGCAGCATGCATCAAAGGTTACTGCTGGCAGCTCTAAATCTTTATAAATGGCTCTTTGGCTAAATGTTTCCTCATAAAGTGTTTAATTAAAACACAAAGTGATCCAGAAATAGCCATGTGGTGAATATAAACTCTTTTTAATGTTAATGTTTTAATGTTACATCTGAAGTGCACTGTCCATCACTGTCTTATCAAGGTGTAGTATATTCACCGTTGCCAGGTCGGTCTGTGAGGTAAAGTACGGTGATGCCCTATAGGAGGCTTAATTATCTTGAGATAAAAACAACAGAGGCTGAGGCTGCACATTATCAGCATAAAAACAAAACTTAGTAATAAAATGTCATCGGCTGTAAACTCTATGACTGCTTTTTGAGAAAATTATATCCTTTAAAAAAGTGCAAATAAAATTATATCCTTAAAAAGTGCAAATGTCTTGGAAATTAATCTTATTTCACGTTTCTATCTTTTCTCCCCAGGAGCTACAAAGGACATCGGTTCGGCGCTGACACGGATGTGTATGAGGCACCGAAGCATAGAGTCCAAACTCAAACTGTTTACTACGTAAGAGAAACACAGACACCAGGCCAGTCTCCTATTAGTCATGTGACCAGATCTCTCACTTAAGCAAATATGAAACACACTCACACACCTATCCACAACAGTGCTTTGTTTGGTTTTCTTTTGTAAAAAGTGAGGCTAAGTGTGAACTCTAGACATTAATAGAGGGAAGAATGTACTCAAAAGTAGCTGTCTTTCTAAATAAGCATGCACTGAGCTATTGTCTTTGTGAATTAAAAGCATTTTCAACATTGTATTAAACACAAGCAGAACTTTTAATTTGACAGATTAAGGCTCTATAATGTAGAAAACTGTAGCCGTGCTTTTAGAAAGATTAATAAAATAAACAGGAAACTGAAAATTGTCTTGTAATGTTCTTTCCATCAGTGTACGGCTTTAATTTCAACCTCTCGTTCTGCTACACAAAAGAATCACTCTATTCTAGTTAAAGGCAAAGGCACTTAAAGAAAAAAGGGCGAAGCTGAAAAAAGTTTGCCTTGACTACAGAATCAATTTAAGACCAATTTTAGACTGCTGTCGAATTTCACCACCAAAGTTTTGACAACTTGCTCAAAGTGTGGGTCCAGTGCATTCAGACGTGGTACTACACTATTGGGCAGGTGGAAGTTCTGTACACTTGCTTTAGCTCAGATGAAGGGCCTTTTGTGTAAAAACTACAGTTTGATTAACTCTACTCAACTCAAATATCTGTCTGATATTATAAATCCTCACATGATTTTTATTAAACATAAAAAACGTAAATAAACATAAATTAATAGAATAAAAGTTTGGTAAATGCATGTTTCTTAAAACATGAGGATAATCAGCTCTGAGGTTGTCTTGTCTGGACCTCAATAATAATAAAAATAATAATTATAAAAACAATGCTAAAATGAAGAGCAGGTCAATAGATTTAATTTGTGAGGCTCACAGTTTCTATTGTTCTCCGTGCAATTTTGTCACATTAGATTAACCGCATCTGACATATTATCTATATAGTATCTCCTTCTGTCAGCCGCCACTACACTCAGTCCTGTCCATCTCCTAATGTTCTCCAACAAGAGGTTACGGTTTGTAATACTCTAAAGGCAGCATGTTCAAGAAAAATAGAACAGGGCCTAAAATGCATCCCTGCGGCACACCACACAGCTCAGAGGAGCTGTAGTGGTAGAGAAGTTCTAAAAATTATTTTCCCTTTCCTTACAGCAGATGGTTAATGGTCAAAATAGTAATCTTTCATTGCAGACAAAATCATTACTTTGGTTGTGGACTGTTCAAATTGTTAAACCATTAACAAGAAATGAGCCAGTTTCTCCAAAAGTAGGCCCAGGTAATCTCAGCGTATGTCATTGGAGGACTACTTGTGACTATGTTTATCTCACTGATCAAAACTACAGATATTTGTAATATTGTTAAACAGATAGCTGAAACCCTCACATCACTGTACTGTTGCATAACAAGTGTTTAAATGAACCATTGCAGTTGTTGACTCACATAGACCTGCACATTGTTGTATTCAAACCTGCTGGACATGACAATGATGCAAATTTAAATTCCACTAAACGCATTACTAAACACTGCAGTTGTACAGATTTAGGTGCTGTGTGTGTGTTTTACAGCAGAAAGAGGCGGGGCAGGTGAAGGTGTGAACGTTACAGTGACAGTTGTGGGAACTACACGCTCTCATTTCTCTCAGCTGTTGTCTCGGTTTGTCAATACAGAAACTGGCAGCCGCTCAACAATCACTTAAAGCGTGTCGTTAAAGAAGAGAGACGAGACACAAATAAGATTTCAGATCTTAATTGTCTGTAAATAATGGTCTTGGTCAAGTAATTTCTATGATTTTTTTTTTTTTCTCTATTTGCTACAAAACCTTGCTTTTATACAAAACCTTAAAACTTGATCATGTTTACACTAATAGGAAAGTCTTGGGAAATGAAAGTTAAAGTAAACGGTCCTGGAATGTTTTGTGACGTATCTGAAAATATGCCAAAGAAATGCAACATGGACTAAATATGAGCCGATATTGTTTTTAAAGAACATTTTATTTGATAACAATGGCTGAAAGAACTATAAACATTAAAATCTGCCACAGAACTACATCTGAAGCAATAAGGATAAAGTACTCTAATTGCAGTATTTTGCATTATATTGTTAATATCTTTACAGTAGAGTTTAGTTTTGCAGTGAAGTAGGGTTAAAGGTGCACATACAGACCCTTCCACAAGAGTTGTCCCCCAAAAACTGCATCTAACCTGACAGTGAGAGAAGTAGCAGACTTTATTTTAACAAGACGGCAAACTTAAACCAGTAAATAAAATGTTTCTGACTCTGACTGACTCCATGTTTTCCATAAAGTTGGAGAGAAAGGAGCACAATTTTACAATTAGTCAGATAAATGCCCTGATCTAAAAATAAAAATTAAACAAATGCTAATTTGTCCACTGAGAATGATTTGCGATCTGCGTAACTGACGGCAAACAAAAGAAGTAGTCGCATTAAGTTCAGTCCAAACACAAAGCATGTGTCTTTGCTCCTGTCTGTTTCTCCAAACTGGGGCTGTGTAGAGAATTTCCTACTGTAGGCAATACGTTACATCCAAGGATCTCACAGACAGACTTTTACTAAACACTTTCATTCCATAACCTTCCAGTCCAGTTACAGCATGAAACACACAGAATTAACCTTACTGCCTAAATAGTCACGTAATGTTGGGTGTGTTTTGTCCCAGGGCTCTGTCTGAGAGTCTGATCTCGCCTCTGGAGCAGAAGATGGAGGAGTGGAAGAAAGTGGCCAGTCAGCTCGACAAAGACCACGCCAAAGGTACGGCTGAATCTAGAACTGACAGCCTCTGGGTTCTGATTTATTACAGCTGGGTCTACTGTCAGTGAATGACCCATAGCTCCGGCCATGTACAGACTGGGAGCTTCAATGTGCACAGGCAGTGGGACTCTTCCTGTTTGTTCACCTTTTACCAGGTCGATCTATGAGGTCAAGTGAGCTCATGCCCCACAGGACGCTTAATTATACTGAGAAAAAAAAACAGCGTAAAAGCCTGCAGGCTGTGTTGAGCAGAGGCTGTGAGAGAGAGAGGGAAAGAGTGGTGCATGTGACCGCATTAATAGATCTTTGGTGGAGAGTGGTTATTTAGACTTTAATCTGTAGAAGAGCCGCTCAGTGTTATATGAGTAAACTGTGTGTTAAAGGAAAGCTGCTGAAGAGTGTTATGCATGTGATAATTTATGAATGATGATTTTTATTGGTTGATTATATTGCCAGCTGCCACTGTTGTCTGTAAAAAGCACAAAAGGGAATCCAGTTGAGAGATGATCATTTTCAGGTTCTTACTAATGAATGAGTCTAACTCGTTTCTGTATTGTTTCTCATTCAGAGTATAAAAGGGCCAGAGCAGACATCAAAAAGAAGTCGTCTGACACCATCAAACTGCAGAAGAAAGTCAAGAAAGGTAAGAATTGCTTGCATTTTGCCCAACTCTGCAGCAATAGAGTAAACCTCAGCTGTATGAGAAACCTGCCGGCCCTGTTCTAACCCCAGATTGTGCTGTTTTTTAAATTACACAACTCTTCAGCTTTGTCCCAATCGCTCAACTTTTCACTGAACTGTGGTTCTTCATATTTGCTTTGCTTCCATTGTAACTCGGGTCTGGTTGTTGCTCTTTAAGGTCACTTCAAAGTAATTAATACAAAGGTGAATGTCAGTAGTTCTTGTGTTGATGATATAGGCTGTAGTGTTTGTGCTGAGGAACAATTTTAAAATGTTTCAAGCTGGTTTTGTTTATTCTGTTTTGCAAAAGTTGTTTACATTGCTACAGTCTTGGCATAGCTGGTCAAACGGTTGAATTTCAAGGAAACGAACACATGACTTAATTGAGCTTAAAACACAAACATTTGAAAACTAACCTCAAAAGACAATCTTCTTTTTTTTGTTAGGCCAACTGTCTTTATTCTTTTTCAATGCAAATAATTAGTCTTGTCTCTGGATTTTAGTTGGATTTCAAAAATGTATTCCTGTTGAGTGGAAAGGGTCTGTTTTAGAGTGTACTTTTGCAACACATTGACTATGATTAAAGTAATGTCATGTAGGGTTGTTATAGTCCCATACTGTCTCTGAAAGTAGCTTATGATAACAAACTAATGCTAACGTTTGCTAAGAACAACTTACCCCAAACTCAAACCTGCCCAGACTCCATTGTAGTTTTCACTTTTTTTCTAAACTAATTACCGCTACTTGAAGTCAACACCTGCTGAAGCGTTCTGAGGTTTACTAGAACTGGAACACAGGGTACCCGCGGGGTCTTAAAAGCATTGAAAAAGTCTTAAATTTGATAATCTAAAATTAAGGCCTTAATAGCCTTGAATTTGGTATACAAAGTCTTGGATTTCGTTACAAAGATCTTATTTTTATTTTTTAACTTTTCCTAGGATTAAGTTTATACCGTAACAAAATGAACTGTTACTAGTGTAGGCTAATTAAAAATTTTTGCAGCGTAATTTTGAGTGCACCTCGCGCTCCACATCATAGCAGTAAGCGCAAAAGCTCGCGCACCCTTTACTATGGTTACTAGGCAAGTGAGGTAAATTACAGAACAAGATAGTAGCTAGCCTAGTTTGTCGGCTAAAATGGGAAAGTGTCGGTTTAATCCGCTGTGGACAAGGAATCCGAATTACGTTTGGGTCAAGTCTGTGCCAGGAAATGACCGCGAGGCCTATTGCTGTTGGTGTAGGAAATCTCTTAAGCTAGCTACAATGGGTGTTACGGCCCTGGACTCCCATATGAAGGGTGCCAAACACACCGCGTGTAGCACTGCTTGCCAGCGCCAACCACCTATTGGCCCGTTCTGTGCACATGGATCTCTTCGTTTACTGAAACAGCTCTGACTATCAATAATGAAGACATTTCTACAATAGAAATGCCATCACAGCCAAGGAACATTCAATCGTACTGTGGCTCGACACCAAATCTGCGGGCAGATTAATTGGCGTTTTTTTGAGATGCTGCAGCAGGAGCATGCAGAGCATTTTGGGGGTGCTCAGCTGGCAGTGGTGGGGAGTTGTGGCCTGCATGCTCTCCATAATGCTGTCAAATGTGGATTCACCGACTCGCATAAGCTACAAGCAGAAGTTGACAGAACTTGAGAGCATGGGCGAAAAAATTGCAACCAAGGCAGTAGAGCTGCGAAGGCTGTAGTGTTCAACACCAAGTTCAAATCTATTTGTTTATTACAAATCAAATGTGTTAAGCTGTTGCGTATGTATTAAATATAACTGATAATATAAATAAAATGTTTTATTTATTAAAGTAGCCTACTTGTACATAATTATTTTCTAGGGTTCAAAATGTATACAGATTTGACATTTTCCCCTCATACTTCTATCAGAATGGGTACGAAGTTGGCATTGAATTTCATTTAAAATGGTATTAAAAAGGTCTTAAAAAGCCTTGAATTTCATTTGGAGGATCCTGGGGGTACCCTGAAACAATATCCCCTTCTTCATTTCCTTCCTTCTTGTCTTCTCTTCCGTTTGGCTGTTGCTACGGTAACGCGTCACACATCCCAGCAGATACCTGAGCCACACCTTTCCCCTCTCATATATCACCAGATCAAAGGGACACACCTGCGGTTGCCAGGGTTACGCCTGGCCTCACGCCAGATGACCAGAAGCAATAAGACTAAACACTTAAGAAGAAAAATACAAGTCAGAGAGAAACCAGGGACACAACCAGTGCAGCAAAACATTTAGTCAAGGTTTAGAAGAGAGTGTTTGACATTATAACATTAGCATCACCCCACATAGAGTTTTATTTGACTTTAAAAGCAGCACACAAATAAAAACCCTGCCTTTTTAAAAGACAACTGTATAATTAAGAATGTAATATTGTAATAAGACTACCTAATAATTTCTTCCATTTGGGTCCTAGACCTACCTTTGCACAATCCAACAGCACAGCGACCTTCCCTGTTTGTTTTTTAATTGATACTGATACATTACATCAAACTGAAGTTTAGAGCTGACATCAATAACTTCAGTCACTGAGTTCAGCACCAGACCAATCACTGTTTTATTTGTAGCCATTTCTTCCTTGTTGACATGCATTCTGATGGTTTACACGGCTTGTCAACATTGAATTAATGGAAATCCTACTGGGGAAAATACTAATTAATAAAGAAAGGGAGCCAGTGTTAAACTGACAATAATATTGACAAAGCATTCATAAATGCAGGATAGTATATATAGTACTAATACGCAGAGCTAGAAGTTTAAAATTAACAATAACTTTAAGCTTTTCTTGAATTAAAATAAAAGCAGGCAGGTTATAATGTTGATGGGGGAGAGCCTTGGAATAGTGAGGAAAAACGTTTTTGAGCTGCAGCTTTAACAGTTCACATACAGCATTTGTATCTGAGGCTCCCAATTTTACAACCAAAATATGACCATTTAGTAAAAAAGTTTAAACTACATATACAGCAGAAGTCCAAACATTTTGCAAAGAGGGACACATTTGATGATAGGAAAATTTCCAAGAGCCAAAGATATAGTTTGATTTGAACAGGATTTAGTTGGATGTTTGTATAAAGCTGCTGCTGTTGGAACCATAAACAATAAAAAAAATTCTCTGTAGCTGAGAGCCACATTAACTCTCACCTTGGGCCATGATTGACCCCAGGACCAGACTTTGGCCGTGTATGTTCTACTGTATAATCTAATGTTTCTTTGATCTCTTGACTTTTCTCCACTGTGACCTACTGCATTTCGTTGCCTTGTACCTGTACTTGTGTAATGACAATAAAGTTGAATCTAATCTAATCTAAATAGCCCAAAATCAAAAAGAAGAATCATCCAAAAACCAAATATACAAATCTTTCTGGCTCAGTCTAAGTCTATAAATTTTATCCCAACATCAGCCGCGTTACAGAAATAGTCCCCGAGTTTAGACCCGCCCATAGTAAACACTGAGGCGTCTGATGTGCCTCAAACATCTCTGGACATGTTTTCTTCTGCTGTGTTTAAACTGTTGGCAGATGTATCTGGACAATCCTCGCTTCTGATTGGTTTGGTCTTATTTAGTCATGTGACCTCTTGTAATAAACAAATCACATTTCTTAGACAGTACCCATTTAAACCTAATTCCAAGCTACCTTTATTAATGATTAAAGTAAGTTAATGGTTAATAAGTGAGTTTATTGTGTTGTTTAATTGTCTATATCCCCTTGTGATGATTTTATTGGGGTTAAAATCCATTTGGAACCAATTTTAGGCTCCAGTAAATGACTTCGAAAGAGAGAAGCCTGTTGTCACCACGTAATGATAAGGCGAGACTCCCACCGCACTGAGTCAGACACAACTTTTCTTGCAGCAAACAGCACAAATCAAAGCCCCACGTTGTAATTATCCATCTGCTGTGTGTTTGAGCGTCTGCGAACAGCATGTAATGTGTAACGGCTGCTGTATCAGGAAAGTTTTGTTTGCTTTTTAGATGCCCTATTTTAAAAATCTGTAGTCATGAGTAGATTTACTTTGAATAAATGGTTCTTTAAAGATTATACTTCATGAAACAAATTATTTCCATTACCTTTTATGGCAGAAAAATGCAACTTGTACTGATATATTTGACAATTTATCCACGCTGATCTCACTGCTCAGTTCAGTTCATTTTTTGTCTAAACAAATAAAAAAAATTAAGTCTGGTGGATGTTAGTAGTGGTGCCAATTGGGACAAACTCAAGAACACAGATTCTTTAATAAGTAATAAAATGTTGGTTTAACACCTTTTTGACTTGATTTGACTAAAACTGACACGGCTGAGTATAAATGAATATTATTCTATTTTTTATATAATTTCTGCCTATATAGTTAGGGCTGGGCAATAAATACGTTTTTAATTTTGTATGAGGTCAAAAGTAGTCCCAGCGCTAAATCAAATTTATTGAAAAAAAAAATAGACGATGAAGTAATAGTTAACAAAGAAAGGAGTCATATTACCCTGTTGTGCACAGTTTGGAAATTGATACACATGAACAGCGTAGTCTGTGCAGTATGTAGCGTACTTTGATTTATTCAAACTAGCCATGTGGTCGGAGCGCTTTTTACGTCTTTTAACAAGAGTTTGTGTAAATTAGCTCTATGAAGACAGAGAGAGGTCAAACTAAAAAGAATCCAACCATAAACTTCTTTATTTTTTACTCTAATGCTGCTTTGTTGTTGTTGTTCTTTTGTATTGGCATTGAGCAAGAAAAAAGAGAAATAAAATATTTTGATCAAACAAATACATTTTAATTACCCTTTTAGGTCAGTAGGAAGACACAATTGTAAATAAATTCTGTTTTACCCATTTTGCCCATCCCTAGTAGTAGTAGTATTTTTTTCTTATTTAAATAACAATTTTTTTGTTTGTTTTTTTGCCCTATTTGACAGACCTATCGATAAAATCGAACAATAAACTTAGTGTGTCTTGGAGCCAACCCTCACTTTCACAAAAAACGCAAGTCTCTTTGTCCACTTTCCTATCTCCACTTCCCTATCTATTCTTTAGTTGTTGTACCTGTCAAACTCACTGTCTACTTATTTCTTTCTTTTTTTTGCTGAGCTACAACTAAACATTCTAACTTCCCCTCCGATTACTTTGTCCTAAACAGTCAGAGTCACGCTATAATGTTTCTCAAATCTACGTTAATCTCCTTGAGTGGTTCAAAGCACACATTATTAGACTCCCGCTTTGAACTGCCTGCCAAAAAGTATATACAGTAGCTATTAAATATCATAAAATCCTCTTTAATTTAGACTTGTTTCTACCTGTGATACATTATTCTGGAGAGAGTCTAGTTCCCTTTAGTGCCACTGTTTGCTGCTCACTGCCTCCTACACTGAGCTAAAGTCAGCCTTGTTTTATTTCTGACCTGTGTGGGCTGCAGACGAGCGCGGATAGGGAGAGGAATACCCATAATTCCTCTGGTGTGGGCTTGATTTAACTTAGCCTTGAGGCTAATGTTACCTGCGCTGGTGAGGAATGCTAACAAACTGGTTTTATGGCTGAGAAAGTGTCTCCACGTTGAAGAAAAAGGAAGCTAGTAACAAACACTTATGAGAGATAATTTTATATTCCAAGCTGTGATTAATATCTCTTATTAGATGTAACGTAGGATGTTTGCCTTGTTTCAAAGCATAAGAATTGCTTTTTTTCCTTTTATTTAGATCAGGAGAAGACTGTGATATCAATATGGCTTGCAGTATTTTGATCATTGGACGTGTTTAGAAGAAGTTGGATCAAATTATGTTGAACCACCTCTGATCTCATTTTAACATGAAAAGTGTGAATATCTCTCACTGTTACTGCAAGTTCTTTGCTTTACAGATGTTGCACTCGGTGATATTACGATACATTGCGCCGCTCTAGTTCTAGCTCTAATTATATTTTAGATTGCATAACATTCAGCAGCATTTACAGCGCTGTACAGAGATAAAAGGGGAACTGATGCTTAGAAAAACTTGGCTGGACTCAGATCCCGACCAACAGCATCAGACTGATAGAGCCGAGCTTCATCAGAAACTGAAGTTGAACCTCAAAGAGAAAGTAAAGCTCAGTTTGACAGAGCAGAAGGAGAAACACAAGTGAAGTCACAAAATGGATTGAGGAGCAGAAAAGAAAAAAAACTGTGGGAAAATAAGTGACACACAAAACATGTAAAACATGAAATCAAGACTATTGTAAAATATTTTAACAAACACTGTTAATGTCATTATGTCAGTTTAATCTAAATATTTCTTTCCTTTGGGGTTGGAAAAGTTAATTAATCTGGTTAAACATTAGAGGGACAGATGTAAAATTAGTTTTATTGCCACTTAATTTGTGATAAAAGTGTCAGATTCAAAAAATGTTTCGATTTAAGCTTGACCTTAAACCTGCTCCAAACCTAAACCTAAGAAAAAAACTGAGGCTAAACCAAAACTAAGGGCGTGTTGAATTAGTTGTTTAGAAAAGCAGAAGAAAAATAGATTGTAAGTGAAAACGCAAACTGTGATACACTTACTGCTGCTGCATTAAGTGTGTTTAATGAAATCTGAACCAGGACCAGACACTTCCTGATGACTGACTCATGATGAACCTTATGGAACAAAATCACCACAAAATGTAACAAAATGACAGACATATTAAATAAACCAGGTTTATTGTGTCAAAAATCCCCATAGAACGTTCACAGTAAAATAGTTTACACACCATAATATTATAACTTATGACTGCATTAGAGCTACTGTAAAGTCTTGAATACAGTGCATTCATAATTCCAAAGATTCTTAATGAAACGCTGCTCTATAGTCATCCTTAACCTGCATTAAAAAAGGCTTCAGTGTTTCCTGTCGGACAAAGTGACGTCAGGAGATGTGTTTGGAAACGAGCAGAGGTTGTGTTTGAGCTTGCTGTGAACACTGGGTCACCTCCTGAAGCCTCTCTGTTCAAGTCGGTGGAAACTCACCTGAAAAACACTGGCTCAGAGCTCAGCAGTGGAAACTACAGCTGCTTGTTTTCCACTGGACTTTGTAACGGCTCAAGGCCTGTTTCTGAATGAAGCAAAGACAGAGGAAAGGAAATGTAATGTGTCCGTTGTGGGGTATGTTTCCTAAAGGTGTCTTTCTGTTCATTCATAATTTAATAACACAGTGGGTTCTTTCGCAAGGGAATAAAATAAATCCAACAATAAACAGTTGAAAAACACAACAAGTATATTATAACATAATTCATGATAAATAAATTATATAATACAAAAGTAGTAAGCTGTAGTAAAAGAAAAACTGAACTTTTTGATTCTTAACTCATTTTGAGTGGCCTGAGTGATGGCGTTAAAGGCATACAGATGCAGGTAGATACAGAACTTTTGGTTACACCTTTTAAAACTGCTCCAACTTACTTTTCCTGACAAGTCTTAGAGACCTTGATTTTATATTAAAAAAAAAACTGTTTAACACCTGTTTAGTATCAGTCACGATTATTACAGTCAGGTCCTTAAATATTGGGGGACTATTCTAATCTTTTTGGCTCTATACACCACCACAATGGATTTGGAATGAAACGATGCAGGAGGCACATATACAAACTGTTGTAATTCCTACACCGTTCACCTGATTTGGATTTAAATACCCTCAAATTAAAGCTCCATTTCAAATCCATTGTGGTGGTGTATAGAGCCAAAAAGATTAGAATTGTGTCGATGTCTATGAACCTGACTGTATTTGGGCTCCTACTTTACACACGTTTCTTCTTCTTGCATTTGGTCCAAAGCTATCGTCAAACGCACTTGCACTCTGTTGTTCAGTTTGGTCTTGACTGAGAAAAAACAAAGGTCAGCTGACAATTTGATTCAAACCCAACGGAAATGTCTGGACCAAACGGCAAAGATAAATTCCCTCCTTTTTAATATTTGACACAGAGCATTAGTCTCTGTGGATTTATGTGGGCAGTACAAACAGACACAGAATAAACTGCCTCTGGACGCAAGTGAATCAAAATGCAACCAATCAGAGCTTAACGTAAGTGACATTGTTCAGCTCTATGACGTATCAATCCTCAAGTCTTAACTCAAGTCTTAATAATTGAAAATATACCAGAGACTAAACACTCAAGATTCACACATTTCTTTGACAAAATGCTTAAGATTTTCTGTATAAATTGTGTTTAACTGCTTCTCAGTCACATCTCTTTACTCTAAACTATGTTACATTATTTTGCACGGGCTATAGAAGGTTGTAAGTCGTGTGGAGAACACTATTTGACAGTTTTAATTACACATTTTCAGCCCCTGCTGTGGAAGCAGCTCTGTGGAGAAAAGGTTAAACTGATGTGTTCCTTATTGTATTGTACTGCCCTCTGCTGTTTGAATCAGAATATGACATGACATATTTCTATCTCTTCCTTTTTTACATTTTACACGAGTTAAAAATGTCTCCCTTTCTTACAAATAACACGTCCCAATCAAATATTTATCCTACGATTTGCTTTTGCTTTTCAAACAACACCTAAATGCTTACTTGTAGACAAAATAAAAGAATAATTGCTCATAAAAAGGAATAGGAACAGGCTTTTCAAAGTAAAGCTCAGAATTCTCTTATCAGCTGTTTGCAATTTTACAGAAAATAACTCTCTTTTTGCTGTTTTTCAGTGCTTTTAATTCCTTGTTCTGCTCTAACTCTAGTGTTTTGTGTGCGTTTCTGTGTGTGTCCAGGTAAAGGTGAGGTGCGGGGACAGCTGGACTGTGCGCTGCAGGACGTGAACGTACGCTACGCCGTTCTAGAGGAGACGGAGAAGAGGGCGGTGTGCAAAGCCCTCATCGAAGAACGGTCGCGATACTGCAGCTTTGTCACCATGCTCAAACCCGTTCTGGTACCACAACTCTTATGATGATCTTTACATGTTTATTTAAATATTACCTTTAATTGTAGGTACACTGTTCAGAGGTTCCCGAAAACAAGACCCAAAAGCAATGATTTATGTGGCAGGCCGTAGTTGGATTTAAACAGGTTTTAGATGTATTTGAATCATATTTATTTTTTGTTCACGGAAACTGATGGGTTAAGCTAGTTTTTGGTACAAAGATAAATTAAACAAATCAAACTAAAACTTGTTCAAATCCAACTAAAACCTGTTTTGACAAAACAAGGAAATAAATGTTAAAAGGAAAAAACTCGCCACTTTGAGTTTAACACCACTTGAATAAAGGTTTGACACCATGTTAGGAATCAAAATAATTAAAACACTAGAAAAAAAAACAACACCTCTATTACAGGAAAAAAAGGACCAGATCAGGAAGTAACAACGCAAGTAAACCGCTTGTATCTAAAGGTTTTGAACTCTGCTTAAATGCTATATACATTTAAGAAACAGTCCTTTCTCAAGCCCTTAACAGTAATGTGTCCTGTGTGTTTCTGCGCAGGACCATGAGATCAACATGTTGGGAGAGGTGACCCATCTGCAGACCATCCTGGAGGATCTGACCAGTCTGACGGCAGAACCTCACAAACTGCCTCCAGCCAGTGAACAGGTATACAAACCCCTCTGAGCTGAAACATACGCTCCTAGTTAATGTGGATGTTTGTTTTTGTCCAGTCATTAATGGAGGGCTGTTAAAATGTGTCGCAGGTGATTCTGGATCTGAAAGGCTCGGACTTTAACTACACGTATCAGACTCCTCCAGCTTCTCCCAGCAGCTCTATGTCCAGGAAGAGCAGCATCAGCAGGTAACTGTGCTCAAGAGTGGTAGACTTCATAAAGCATTAGTGGAAGGATTTGTAGTAGACTTATGAAAAGTCTAACCACAGTCACAGTAGATGAGTCGGATCTTTCTCTCTTCCTATCCCATACCATATTGACTCTGTTCACTTCCACATTTCTATTTAATATAAGTCATGACCATACTTTAGTTCACGTTATTCAGTAGTATCCCCTTTGTTTCTTTGTCCATTGTCTCATTTTACCATTTTTTTTTAAAAGGGAACCTGTCTTTATTTTCATATGTATGCATCACTTTAATAAAAAAAGAAAAATGTACAATAGCCTTTAGGAAATATTGGTAACACTTTATTGTAACTAAACACAATTAAACAGTAGTGAGGCATTAGTAAACGCATTGATGAATTAAGAAATAAACAAATACTCAGTAATGCTTAATAGTGTGTAGTTATTATAAATACTGAAATATTCTAATTCAATAAAAAGAAAAGTTTATCATCAGAGTTAGCGTTAGGCAGCTAGCTGTCCATAACAATGCATTGGTTTATTATTTTTTACTGTCTATGGTTTGAGATTATGATGAAATGTAATGATTTGGGTTTTTTTGTTTTTCCTACAGTAATTACCAGGCTGGGTTAGTGAGACACGTTCCTTCTCTGGACTCCATCAGCTGCACAGTAGACGGTGTTCACATCCAGGTAAGGCTCGTATAAACCAAAGACAGCTGTTAAACATAGGTTAGTTTAAAGTTAGTTTATTTGTATTGGTCATAATTAACAATATTTTATGATCAGTTAATAACGATGTCCAAAAACTATAGAGAAAACTTTCATCTGATTGTGTGGTAATAATGACCCCTGGTTTCTAGTGTTAAACCTGACTTCCTAAGTGCCCCTTCACAATAAAAGCCTGCCGGTCTCCTCACATAGCGCAGCTCCTCGCCCTTCCTCCTGATTGGCTGCGAGTCAGGCGGCTCCCTCAGCGAAGGAAACTCCCCCTCTCGCCTCGGTCGCCACGGCAACGTCCACTACGCCCGCCGAGCCGCCAGTTACCAGGGAAACCGCCACTATAGCCGCAGAGACATGGCCGCAGTGAGGATTATAAACATAAAATTTTACAATATGATTATTATTAACCCACCACCACTAGCGCCGTGTCATTTGACGTCTCATGGACATCTCATAGTGCTGCGTTTTCCAGATTTTAAATGTCTCACTGCCCCAATTTACCTGGTTTCATTTCATAAAACCTACACTTCACTAAACACTTGATGTTGTCTCGAACCAAAAGTGCTTCTATGTCTCGATGTTGTGTTTAGTGATGTTAAAACACTGTTTGTTGTGTTTCTGTGGCTAATTTGTGTTTACAGATATTTTGAGTTATTAGTAGAGCTGAGCAGTTTCATAAAAGCTAGTGTTGTAGTCAAGACCAGTCCAAAGTCCGGCCTGGGGGGCCAAACATGGCACAAAGTGAGATTCTGTGTGGCCCACAGCTTCAATATTTATTTATTGTTATTGTTGCAATCTCTGCTTAAACCTGTTAAAATCCAACTAAAACTTGTTTAGATTAAAATAAAAACCTTGTTCAAATCCAACTAAAACCTGTTCAAATTTTTAACCTTTTGCAATGGAACTTATCTTTTTTTATGGGCTCTTTACTTTTCACTCTCGTATAACTACATTAACCCTACGAGAGCAGTTTACTTTATAATCTACGGCTGCAGAAAAAAACACACAGCAGATTAGCAGAAGTCAACAATTAATGGGTATTAAAAGATGTTTTTTGAGTAAAGATTCAAGCAATGACGCTTAGATTTGAGCCTGAATTCTCCAAAAAAATACAATTAGGGCCAGCCAATATTAACCCCATTGACTTTTTAGAAAAAATCTAGTGACATTTTAGTGCCTCGGGTCTGAACAACGTCTTCCTATTGTTGCTTGGCTCTAACAGGTTGATATGTTTCAGGATGCGATGGGTTCGAACAGTCAGCTGGCTTCTGCAGGTGGAGGAGGCACAGAGAACGGTCTGATGCCTCCTCCTCACAACACCTACAGCCATCACCCCGGAGAGAGAGCCCGGGCCATGTCTGCATCTGGGAAGGTAATAAACACCCAGTATTTTAAAACAGGACACTTTGGTTTTAAGTGCAGCTCCCCATTCGGAGAGATCTCATTCTCATTCTTAGTTTTTGTTTTTGTCCAAATAAAAACCACTTAAACCTGTTAAAGTCCTACTAATTTAATTCCAACTAAAATCACTTTTAAGTTTGTTTTTAGACCAGTATTCTTTGTTAAAATGATGATAACATTATAAACTGGTTGAAGCTGCACTTGTGAAATGAGGTTTTAATTTGTTCGTTCCAGTCGTGTTCGGCTCGAGAGCAGCTGGCGTTGACGCTGGGAGCATTGCATTCGGACGCTTCGAGGAGCAGCAGAGACTCGCTGCACTGCTCCAGTGGATACAGCACTCAGACCACCACCCCGTCCTGCTCAGAGGACACCATCCACTCACACAGTCAGTAAAAAAAACAGATTGTCTTTTGATGCGTGTCCTTCAGTTACTTTTCAGTCACTGTCTCAGCTGTTGTTGTCTCTGTTTTGTCTCTAACGTCTTTGTCTCATCTTTTTCTGCTCCTCTTTTTTATTTTAACCCCTTCCTTTTTTTTTTCAGTCGGGAAGAGAGTCCCTTCTCTTTATGGTACGTCTTTGTCAGTGTTATAGTTTGACTAGGCTTGCCTCTCCTCCTTTTAGGGCTGTTTCGAATGCCATTTTTTGAGCTTCGAAGCTTAGGTGGCAATCAATATCGAATATTCGAAGCTTCGGCGGGTGGGGCTAAATATATAATAATAGTGTCGGTTTGCATTTGTATCATCTTTCACGACTTCATGTTTCACTCTTCGGCATCGTAAATGTGTTTTTTTGCCGCGTGCTACAGAACTCAGGTGATTTTTCAAACTTGTGGTGCTGTTGTGGTAGGCCAGTTTCAAATCGCATATTTGACACACTGCCTTTGTCTTGTCATCCTCACTTAATTTAAAGTGCTCCCAAACAGCTGAGGTCTTGGGCATTTTGTACCTATTCAGTATGAGATGAAATAAATCACTACGTTCGCCAACGGGCGGTTCAAGCATCAGTCCGCGACGAAAGTCACGTGTTGAAAAAAAAAAAAAGAATGTAATTCCCCCAAGTACTTTAGACACAAGTGGTTACTCTACTGATGAATTTATTAGCATCCGTCTTTCAATAGCGCCATAAAAACACCGTGGAAAACTGATGAAACACACAGATAAAACAACAGTTAGCTTAACGAAAATAAGTACAATTGATACATTAACTTCTAGAAAATAAAACAGACAAAACAAACCTCGTTGGCTGAGTACCATGAGAGGGATTAGCTTTGGAGATTTTCTGTCCTTTACCTTATAAATTTAAACTTTAACTTTTAGCGTAATTATTCTCTTAATCATGTATCCTTTCTTGGTTTTTTGTGGAGATCGCTACTTCTGCTCTAATCAATCTACCACTGCGTATACAAAAGCCTAACTCTGCGCTCCAGCGCCCTCTGGTGACACTTCACAAAACACACCAAATAACAGTTTACACAGAAAATTAACAGAAATGAAAATGCGGCGGTTACAAAGAATATTCGAATCTCAAAACTGAAAATCGAATGCCACCCCACCGAACGAATATTCGAATATTCGATTATTCTAGTACAGCCCTACCTCCTTTCTAATTTTCCTTCACAATTCTTCTTTATGTTCTGTTTTAAACCAAAATCTGAAACTTAAAATAGTCCTTTTTACCTTACATTTCATCTGTTCCATGTGTATGTGGTGTTAAGCAGACATTTTCTAGGTTTGTGAGTCAAAATCTAATCTCAGACTCCCTTCTGTCCCCTTTAGTCGACTACGACTCCATCTCTCTTCACGGTGACACCGACTCTTTGTCCTTACACGGCCTCAATCATGGCCTCAGCCAGTCAGACTTCGACAAATCCTCCACTATCCCACGAAACTCCGACCTAAGCCTTCAGTTCAGGAAGTTTGCCCAGTCCAAACGTCCCACCTCCACTGTGAGCCTATTGGCCGACGGAGAAGTGATTGGCGGCTCCCACACAGCGACCATCAGACGCAAACCCTTGTCTAAACCAGGATATCGAAGAGGGACCATCAGCGGAGGAATGCCTATCCCAATTTCCACTCCGCAAGTTCCTTTAAATGCACAGCTCAATGACAAAAATGTGTCTGCAGCTCCCTCTGGTGGAGTTTTGGGGTATAACAGACTGCACACTTCAACACAAAGCCTTACCGGGTTGCCTCCTAACCATACTTCAGCTTTAAACTCCAACGTCTCTCCGTATTATCAGTTTGTCCCGGGACAAATGCCAATTCCAGTTCCAGTTCCCACAATCCCGGAGAATAACGCAGTGAAGCAAAACCTGCCACAATACAATCAAGAGCAGCAAATACAACAGATACAGATGCAACAAAAATGTCCGCCACAAGTTCATCAAAAGCCACCGCTACCGCACCATTTACAGCAACAACTTGGGGCTCAAATGCAAGCACAAAATGAGGTGCAGATTCAGCATCAGCAGCTTTATCTTCGAGAAATTCAACCACTAAACATGGAGATTCAATACGCACAGCTTTATCCAAACAACATTCCGAATCAACCCCAGATCCCGGCTCCGTTTCCTCCTTTTGAAAGCCATCCTCTAATAATGCAGCAGATGTTCCACCAACCAAACCACATCCAGAACCAGACCGTGACCTCGCCGCTGTCCCAGGGGGAGAGCTCCATTTTGGGCCACGGCGTCTGCTACGAGCCCCATGCGCCGCCGCTGTCAACAACAAACCAAGAACAAAAAGAGGATTTAATCCAAGACCAGTCGGACCAGAGACCAGGTGATATGGTAACGATGATCCGTCGGGTCAAACTCAGACGGACTTTAACCAACGATCGCTCCGCGCCAATGCTCCCATCTCCGACCAATCACAAATGAGCTTTTCATCTCACGTCATGTTTTGACTTTGAATGGAAACAGTTGCTGGAAAAAATGCTGGAGTGGTGTGTTTTACTTTGAACTTCTTACTATTGCCTTCATTTTTGCATTTTGATCAAGTTTTTGTTTGAGTCTTATCTATGACGGATGTTTTTTTTTTTGCTTCTGTGCTTTTGTTGTTTCCAGGTAATTATTTAAGCTGTGTTCAAAATCACTCGCTGTACTGTGATAGTTTGATGTCACCCTTTTATGATGGACTCAAAAGTGTCTCATGATGCAAAATGTAACCGTGAATTATGCACAAAAAGAAAAAGAAATTATTAGGATTCAAAAGTGTGTTTCTATAGGCCATTTCAACAGAGCAATTAAACAGGTTTTAATTTAAAGATGTGTAGAAGATCCCAAGTAATGGACAAAACATTGAACTATTAATTGGACATTTTGCATTGATTGCAAATTATAATCATATTTTTATTTTTTTACATAGTCTCTGAATCTCTCAAGAATGTTGGGAAATTTCCTCCAGACTTTCCTCTGCCCTATCCATTCAGACAAAATCGGGAGGACTTGCATTTATAAGTGTCAGGAAATAGTAGGTGGTTTTATAGAATAAACAAATATAACGAATCCAAGAAATGAAAAAACAATCTAAGCCACATGACCAAAGAATGGAAAGTCAAGCTGTGCAGAGTACGAGGCTTCAGGGTGCTCCGTCTGGAAAAGTTATGAGAAAGTTTGGATGACAGTGCATGGTTTACTGTAAAAGAACAAGACAAGTTTCCTCCATTTCCACCAAACAAGTGTGAATCTGGTGTCCAGTTTTAACAATTTTTCTTACATCTTGACAATCTGTGAAGTGCAGTGTGTATTTTTTGGAGGCATCTGGCAGCAAACATTTCAGATTGCAGTTCCAAATCTTTCTGCAGCCTGTGAGCAGCTACAGCAGCCCAACAAGGACAAACTCAAAAGAACTGGATCTAATTTCACTTTAAAATTTGAATTAAAAATCTATTTAGTTTATAAATGCCCTAAACCTAGTCCTAAAGGAAGAGTGTGTAAGTTATTTTGTGTGCTTCTCCTACAACACTTTTCAGTTTGTCCCCCCTGAGCTCAGTTTGTCCTCTCTGGGCAGCTGTAGGAACTAAAACAACTCCTTGCACTTGTTTTTTTGAAGGAGTTCGAGGGAGTTGTGCATCTTGGAAGATTTAGGTAAAATTTTCACACGCCACTTTAAAATTGTAGTAGTGAAGTCTAATTTTCGAATCATTTTGCTTCTTTGACACAAAATTTACCAGTTTAAATCTGTTTGGTGGAAATAGTTTTATTTTCTCAAGGATGTAAAGACTGAATGCAAGACTCTTAAATATAAAAGCTGTAAATATTGAACAAAACTGTTTAAAGACGTCTAAACTTCGGGGATTTAGACGTTCACTTTGAGTTTTTCTCTTTGAAAAAGGCCAAAATGTTAGTGTGTTGTAGATAAAGCAGGTGAACATGATGATCTGAAAGAGACAATTACTGGTGTATTAAAGCATCTTTTATTGCCGACTTTAAAGACTTGATGTAAAACTGTTGGACCACTTTAGAGTTTGACGTAGCAGGCTATGGACCAAACGATAAAGAAAGGTCAGTTTTTCACACAAAATCAACACCAGAAATCATATTATGTAGTGTGTATGTATATATGTATATATATATATATATATATATATATATATATATATAATTATTTTTCTGTCTGTAAATTATTCTCAAATGGCCTGAAATCTTATTAAAATAAGTGTCATACCACTTTCCACCACTAGAGGGAAGAGCTTGTCTACAGCCCTTTTAGGCTGTCAGAAGATAGAAAAATATAAATCTAGACCTTTCACTTTTTAGTTATTGTAAAACGAGGCTATTTTCCCCCGACTCTGCCGTTTAAATTAAGTTTATTTATCGTCTGATTTCAGTGGTTGATTTCAGGGTCCTGTAGCTGGTTCTATTTTGGATCCAAACTGTCGTAAAAAAGTGTCAAGATGCCACATTTCAACCAAAAAGGTTTGGACAAAGTGGACAAATAATGTATTCTTTCAAATTACAACATAATCTACCAGAATTTACTCTATTTCTAATACAATTATTTTGTTGTAATGGTAAAATCTAACTTAAAATGAGCCGCTTTTTATGAAATAAATCGCCTCTGGAAGTGTTCAAAGAGGAGAAAACATTAATTTAAAATGTGGAAAGTCACTGTGAGCATTTAGAAAAACTGTATCTGGACCAGATAAATCTTTAAGTCTTGAACTATCAATAAAAGTGAGCTGGAATAATGACTCAAAAATCTATTGAGGAAAAAAAAAAAACAGCTCAATGTATTTTTATTTAAACTAAGTCTAACTTGGACCTGTATCATAAAACTGGCTTAAATATACTGAGATCTGTTCATTTTTATTTTTATTCTTAGGTGGTTAGAGTTTAGAGGCTTTATTAAAGTAGTGGCCTTTTAGAGCCCTGGTGCATGCTGGGAAATGCAGTCTGGGTCTCACTGAGAAGAGTGTTTAATCAGAGCTGTCTTTGTACAAAACCCAGGGAAAATGAGTTGGTACAAATGATCAGAACCAGGACTAAGTCTGTACTAAACCAGGTCTGAACCAGGATTAAACCAGAACTAATGTGGTGGAACAAACTGAAGGATAAAGCCAGAAATAAAACCTGAACTAAACCAGAACATAAAGTGGAAGAATCAAGCAAAAACCCCATACCTAAACCAGGACCAAACTGGGACTAACCCTGGGCTGAACCAGGGCCAAATCCATAACTTAATCATGGATAAAACAAGGACTAAATCAGGACTATACCAGACTAAACCAAGGACTAAACTCAGATCTAATTTCAGGACTTAGTCTGGACTAAAACTGTAGTTAAACCAGGTTTAACCCTAACATAGGACTAGGACTAAACACCTGATCTCTGGAGTAAACATGAACTAAACCTGCGTCAGGGTCCAATCTCAGAACTGAACCAGGATTAAACCAGGTCTAACTAACTCCAACACATAACCAAGAAAACTTCAGGATTTACAGACAAGCCTAGACTAAACCAGACTAAACCAGCATCGGCATAAACATGTATTTAACCAGGACTAAATCTAATTATTTTAACAACACTTCCAGGACTAATACTTGGTCTAAACTCGAACTAAACCTTAAAAACCTGGGTCTAAACAATATCCCAACTCAAAACTAAACCAGAACTAAACTAAGACTAAATCCCACTCATAACCAAGACTACTTCAGGACTAACACCTGGACTAAACCAGCGCTCAGTTTTAGAGTAAACTGGGACAACCCTTGGTCTTTAAATAGATCTAATCTGAACTCAAATGCTCCTAAACCAGGTCTCACTCTGGACTAAACCTTGGACTAAAACTGTAAAGACCAAACTAGGTCAAAACTCAGAACAGAATAAACCAGGACAAAATCATGACTCATACTTGAACTAAACCAGGTCTAAACATGAAAAAACTGGACTAAACTAAGACAAAACGCTGATCTTCCATTGGTTTATTTAAAAACACTAGTTCTGGTTTTGACACTTTGGTTTCCCTTTATGACCTGCTCTTGGTTTTGACTTTTAAATTTATATCAGTCCTTCACATATTGTTCTTTTGTTCTTTTATTTAATAAGCTTGTTTTCCCTGTGAACCCTTAATATTCCATGTTTCTGTTTAATCTGTTTAACCCTGACCTAAACTGGGCTCTCATTGGTCGATTAAGATGCTGTGTGGATATTGTACGCTTGTTTCCAGGGACAGACTTAAATCTTTATTAATGTTACTTAATGCTGATTGTATTTTGTTGAACTGGTCTTATTTTTGTAGAAAAGCTTTAAACAGAGGGACTTCCTGGTTTGTGAGGAGCTGGATCCTGATTGGACGCTCGAGGACTTGAAGGCCGAATGTACAAATGTTTTTGTTGATGTTCACTGTGGAATCAGTCATATTTGATTAAATGCTGGACTCTCGCTCTTTCTGTCTTTTTTATTTATTATAATACAGGCTTTTTAAGAGTCAACTGTTCTGGTTGATTAAAGTTAAAAGCATTATGTTTAACCACACATTGACAAGAGCTTATTTGTGAAAACATAGTCCCCCATTTGGACTATATGACTAAAATAAGTAGGACATCTTTACTTTTATTGCTGCTCAAATTTATCAACTCACTTTGATAAATTATTTAAACCCAGATTTGTTCAGGATTAAACAAATGTGACAAACATGTTGGTGCCACTTCCCAATAAACTATTAATATTGATACATTTTGCTATTAGGGCAAGTGGAGTTTAAAACAAATATTTGTTTATATCTAAGATCCTTTATTTGTCACACTTGGGGAAAGTAGTTTTGCAGCAGATGCTTTGACTCATAACTACAAAAGCACATCAACACAATAAGAGCAGTGTCAGGAAGCTGCACAAATACCCAACAATAAAAACATACAAAATGAAAACCTAGGGCTCGGTCATGCTCAGTATCTTTCCACTCGCTCACCCTGTTTCTGTCAATAATAATAATCTAGAAATAATAGAAAAAATGAAAAGCAGCTTTTGTGCAATTGATGGTATAAAGGACAGTTTTTAGTCCTACATCCAGGAGCCCTGCAGTGTCGGATGTACAGTACACATTAAACTTTCAGCTGTTTCAAGAAAATTAGGCCACAGAAGTTGACCCTGTGTTTTACCCATGTCTCTGGTCCGTGTCTGTGACAGGCCTTGTGTCTGTGGCTCATTAACAGCGTGAATTCTGCGTCTTATTTCTCGTTAACCTCGTGACTCTCATTAGTAACATGTCTAAACCCGGAACAGCGAATATAGCCCCCTTCTTTTTTTTTTTTTTTAAACTGTAACACATTCTTTTCCTGTCTGTCTTGGTTCTAACTAAAGCCCCTCTTCAGGGAAGCAGCGTAAACCCCGCAGTGGAGGAGTCCTTGCGTCACTGGAGGGGCCACGTCAGTTACGCACACGTTGTCCTGAGCCTGACGCAGCGCAGTGTCTCCAGAGCGGGGTTAACGGGACGCTGTCTGCGGCTCTAAAACAGGACCTCTCCCTCTCAAACACGAGGTAAGACTCCAGTTTAGCTGTCATTCCAGCTTAGTTTAGAGGTTTAGCCTGGAATAAATCAGCGCTGATTGAAGACGATGAAGATGAAAGATAAAGGAAAAAAAACGTAGCGAAAGTTGAGCTTATGCGTCAGTTTTTGAACGTACCCGTGAAACAGTGAGACCTTCAGCGGGTTTCTCCCACTCACACTGTGACATAACTCAAACAGAAATGGGAATAAATTTGAAAACATAATTCATACAAAGAAAAACACATAAAACAGCGTCAGAAGCAGCTTGTTCCGTATGTATAATCGTTTTTAATGGGGTTAATGTTAATGTTTGTGGCTCTAAAGAAGGGAGTGTCCCAGCCGTGACCCTTACTCCAAAATTAACTGAAACTGCAGGCTATTTTAGGAAATCACTGTCTCTTAAACGAACAGTGCTACCTTTAAAACAAATTCTCTACAACGAGGGAAAAAAGAAGAAATCTAGAGCAACAATAACAAATAAAGCCTAAAGCATGACACGAGGCCTTCTTTAATACAGTGCAGTAGGCACGGATATAAATAACAGTCTGTCTTTGCTAATGGCTTGTAGCAGATGGAGTTTAGTGGAAGGAAAACTGTTCATTAACATTTTCCAAATTATAGCCTTCCCTGTTTTTTTTTTATAAAGGAGTCATTTAGAGAGAAGGCACATGGGGCTAGAATCAATACAAGCAACGACAAATGTAATCAAATAAATACATTATAGAAATAGCTTTGTGAAATGCTTTTGTGAAAAGTAGTTCATAAATGAATGGGTCTATCCAGAATGAAGGAATGTAAGTAGGTAATCAGAGGTGAAAGTAAAGTAAAGGGAAACAAAGAGGGTATATTCCCTTTATCATAATTTGATTATAAGTCATTTTAATCTGAGACAGGACAGAGTCACCTGAGACACCTGCAGGTTTAAAAAGAACTGCTTTCATGAGCCTCCTTTCCACTTGAGCGGTTCGTGTCGGTTTGGGCACGTTCCTATCACTAAAAGGGGTTCAACGTGTCCCCAAAAAGTACTGTACTGTGTTACTGTACTGTAACACTTTGGGGGCCCCTCAGCCTGGGGTCCCAAGCAGGTCCCAAGTGGTTTTGGCTTTGTGGTCCGCTTTGGGAGGAGTTAAACACTACAGTCAGCTGACAATCTCCATTTGAGAGAAAACGAGAAGCAAAGGTAAAAACATTAAACAGAAAGGTTTTTGTGATAAACATCATATTCAAACAGAAAACATGACACATGTCGAACGTTTTTCAGACAACAAAGATAACAGCTGTAGCATTATCAACAGCTGTTTGTGGTTTTAAACAGAGTCAATGTGGTACGGCTCTGGCTTTATGAATTTAGTGTCTCCACTGCATTAAACACAAACAGAACCTGAGTCTTTAAATGAGCGGAACCTGCTGCAGCTGTTCCTCCAGCCTCTCGCTGCTACAACTGGATCTATTCTATATTGGTTATTTTATATTTTAGTGCCAGAAAACCTGTTCACTTAAGTACTTTATAATTTTAATAAAATCGGCTACACCGTGTTTAAAAAAGAAGAAAAGAAATAAAAACTGTTAATGGGAGAGGTAGAAGCCAAATAGGTTTATAAAACACTACCCCTGGAAAAACATTTTATAACAACAAGCAGTTAAACCTACAGGATACCTTCCACACAGATCTTCAGTTTTTAGGTTGAGTCAAAGCAAATATTCAATCAGTTTATGTTCCATTCTATTTTTATATAAAGATAATGATGTAGAAGTATCTACAGGAAGTAACAGGAAACAGTTCGGTTATACATTTAAAACTATTAAAAGTGTTTATGCAGGCTCTGGTTGCACTTGTGCGCCTAAAAGTTAGATGTCCGGATTACTGCAGATTTATTTCCATTTATCTACCTGCTTGTACTGTCCATGTCTTTTTTAATAAAAAAAAATAACAAATAAAACATAAAAAAAGACATTCGGACACCTACTATAAAATGGCGTAATCACTATATAGTAGTGATTACGGACACAGTCTAAGAGCTTAACAGCATACCACGATTTCATTCGGCAACCACCCGAACGTTTCCGAAAACTTTCGACTGAAGCCAACCTCCATGTGATTAGTTTGTGTTGAGTTTGAAGTGACTCTGCATTAACCATTAGCTTGTCTATAAATATCTGCATAAACCAGAGTTTATAAAATACCCTCTAGAGCCACAGCGTCTTAGGCCTGACTTTTATTGTTCACTGTTGATGCTGCAGCAGTAAAACACCACTTTGAGCACATTTGTTTACATTTGTGAGAAACGAAACCTTAGCCGCGTGGCTCATTTGCATAAATCCATAACGTCATTCACCACGTGTCATTAACGCTAATTAATAAATGGGTGGTGGAGGAGAAGGTGTAGTCCGTTTTTGGGATGTGTAGTTTTTATTAAGCTGCTGTGTTACTTTGTGTTTCCGCTGAGAGGTTAGAGGAGTCGGATTGTGGAAACACCACTGAAGCTCCTTTCCTTTATCAATAAGGAACCTCCTAACGTCTCACTGTTGACCTCATGACGTAGCTCACAAAAGGTTAAGGAACAGTGGTTAGGAACAGGAATCAGGAGCTATCATGTAACCGGATGAGGAGTCAGCCTTTTTTCTTTTTCCCTCAAACGGCTGGTCGCACCGGTTCGACCTCAGATTATTTTTTTTTAGTCGCACCATTGAAAAATTAGGTCAAAATTGGTCGCAGGTGCGGTCAAATAACTCCAGAGCCTTGTTATATAATTACCAGTAGGCTATTACGTTTTCAACAGTTGTACCTGAACAATAGTTTTTACAGCACAAATATTCAAAGCATTTTCAACAACAAACAAGCTCAATGTGAGGTGGTTACTGTATTCAGTTAGATTTGTTTAATGATTCAACTTTTAAATTGTTAAGCGTAAACCCAGATACAGAATGTTTCCTTCTTGTACAGAGCAGTGTTTGCGGTTCCTTCATTTAAGTCCATCTACAGTTTATTTCCTAACAGTGTTCAGAGACAAGAGGTTGAAGAAGAAGAGGCTCTTGTTGAAAGTGATTCAACTCAATTCAGATTCAACATATCATGTTCTCTGCAGTAAACCAGTATATATCACCTCTGCGTTTCTCTCTTTCAGACCCGCATCTATTGATTCCTGTGCAGCTGTGACGCCTACGACCAAATATAGCCATGGTAGGTCAATCTCTCTCTGTGCTCTGCTTTCTTATGTCGGTAAGAAGTGCCTTGTGAAGTATCTCTTGTGTTTGATAAGACCTGGAGACTGTGCTGGGAATGAAAAGTTAAAAAAAAAAGTATCTTAATGGGGGACTGTTAAATTGGTAAAATAAAATGCTGTCTCTTTAAACCACATCTTGGGGCCACTATATATAATCACAAAAGTTTGTGCTTGAAGTAGAAGCATGGCCGACTGCAGCTGCTGTGTTGTATGAGAGACCAGAGCTGCATCGAGGCAAGCAGCCAAAATGTGCTCCCTCCACCCACACTCTGTCCAGTTCTGCACATGCTCAGAAGGTCTCCTCGATAGCCCTGTCAGTCATCAGGACAGCTGTCAGGCCTGGGACACACCACAAACACAGGCCCCTAGCAACACAAACACACACACCACTCGCATTATGGAAGCCAGTCTTTGTCTTTGCACCAATAAGACAAGTCTCATATTTCACTGAGAAGGTTTCAGTTCAGACTCACTTTGTCTTGGACATTTCAAGTTTCAACTAAAGACCGGCCCAAACCAAAACCACAGGATGCTGTGACTAATTAAAAACTAGTTTCTAAAACACGTCTCATTTCTAGTTTTTGAATCCCAGTGTCAAACTAATTTTTGTTCAGGAGCCACATACAGCCCAGTTTAATCTGATGGGCCATACCATAAAAATAATTGGCATAAGAACCATTCTTTCCCCTTGTTTTATTTCAAAGAAGTACAATTATAAGGTCATCAATCGTAACTGAAAGGTTTTCACCAACTCGCCCACAATAAGGCTTTGATGTTAATGCTATAATTTTACGAGCAATAACGTAGCTAACTTTCACTGCTGTATCGCTCTCAGCTACAGGTTTCCTCAGACCTGCTAACAGTTAATTTCTCTTTTCACTTTGTCCTTGTTTGTCTCCAGGACAAGCTCTAAATATTATATACTGTATCTCTTTAGCAATAAAACTTGCTGCGTACAAACTAAACACACAGGTTTCCATTCTCCTCAGTGAATAAAAAGGCAGATTTTGGGTGTTGCAGAGGGTTATTTTGACAAAAAAATAATCTGTTCACTTCTAATGGTTTATGAACAGGGACAAAATGACTGAAGGTTAAATAGCGAGAGGCTGTGAATGTCTTTTTTTTCTTAAATTTTTTATGAGTAGCCCTGGATCTGTGTGAAGGTCTGTCTTAAGTCTTCTTTAGAGTCGACAGGCGACACAAAGAGACGCCCGACACCGAACACTGCAGCTTTTATAAACGTGACGAATGAAAACTAATGACAGATAATGACCTGAGCAGGGTTACAGTGTGTGGCAAAGTCCTTGTGGCTGATTTAAAGAAGCTAAGACTGGACTAACTCTGTTTCCTTCACCAAACACTGACCTCCATGAGTCTGGACCTGGACTGTTCTCTTGTATCTATTACAGTATATTGTGGACTGGTTCTGTTCTTGGTTTGGTCTTGGCCTGGTCTCATAGTATAGTCTTGGTCTTGACTCAGTCTTAATAATTAAAAGTTTTGGTCTCAGTACTCTCTGATCTCAGACGAAGTTTATTCAGTGATTATATAACAAACAAATGAATCCTCAACTAAACTGTAATCACACAAAATATAGTTTTTTACCTTTGTACCTTTTATGGCCCCAAAAACCTCCTACGTTTGGCTTAAGAGGAAAATCCTACGCACGAGGCTTCATAAATGAGGCCAAATAGTTTTAGGTTCAAAGAAAGACAAAGATTAAAATCCTGTGACTTGATAGTTTCCTGTTTTCTCTTTTGGGCTGAACTAAAAGAAGTGTAAATAAAATCCAACAGCTAAAACTGAAAAACTGCTTTTGTGTGTCAGGTTTTCAGAGGGACAATAAGCGATGCCCCGGACTTTGAAGCGGCGGTCGACGCTGAGATGCTGTACAACTCCATGAAAGGCATTGGTGAGTGTCATCATTTATTAGAGCGGCCCAGCCCTAATACTGAGGGTCAGGTCTGTCTCTTCCTCTGTGCACATCTCAGCAAAACCGAAAATGGCTTTGGGTTGAGCCTTGTTTACATTTTGTAACAAAACATTTAACTGTGCCTCTGTGAATTCCAAAAACACGTTAACACCTGTTGGCTATTTTCCCTCAGATCTGTTCACACTCCTTATCAGCTGAATGATAAAACATAGTTTTTTTTTCTGTTCATTTTTAGGCAGCGACAAAGAAGCCATCTTGGATCTAGTGACGTCACGAAGCAGCGCTCAGAGACAAGAGATCATCGCGGCCTACAAGAGTAGCTTTGGACAAGGTACAGCCTCTTAATCACAGTTTTATTTAATATTCAACAGGAGTTCAGTCTTTAGTATTATTATATTTATATTTATATATTTGTAGGAGCAGTATTATTCCACTGGATTCTGTTTATTTTTGACACTGCCAAATCAAACCAAACTGTTGAGAAGAAGCCATACTTGTGTCTCTCTTAATAAAAAAGATTTAATGATGTTAATCCAGTGTTCTTCCCTCAGGACCTGATTGAGGACCTGAAGTATGAGCTGACAGGAAAGTTCGAGAGACTCATTGTGAGTTTGATGAGGACTCCTCCGTATCACGACGCCAAAGAAATCTACGACGCCATTAAAGTAAGTCATTGTCGGCCGCCGCCACCAGGGGGCACCTGGGTACCACGGTTATTTCACTGACCGGAGACTATAGCATGTTTTGATGTTGGTGGGGGAAACCAGAGTACCTGGAGAAAACCCACCGAAACCAAAGTGAATTAAGTCTGAGTCTGTTCTGTGTCTAAAGGGAACAGGGACAAACGAGAGGTGTTTGATCGAAGTCCTGGCTTCACGAAACAATCAACAAATACAGGACATGGTGGCTGCTTATAAAGACGGTGAGTTTACTAAACCAGGTCTTAACCAGGACTAAACCAGGACTAAAGTCTAACCCTGTTGTGTTGGCAGCGTACGGCAGAGATATGGAGGAGGACATCATCGCAGACACGTCCGGTCACTTTAAGAAGATGCTGGTGGTTTTGCTCCAGGTTTGTTCAGACCCAGCTGTTGTTCCAGAGGAAATGTTTTTAGTGGCTCTAACAGACAGGGCTGTGCTCTCAGGGGACCAGAGACGAGTCCACAGATGTGGACGCAGACTTAGTGGCGGAGGACGTTCAGGTAAAACTCAGACACAGTTTCCCAAATCTTTAATGTGCAGTGTGAAAGTATTTTATATTTCTGTTCTTGACCATGCAAAAAAGAAATCCCACGCGTTCCTACGGGAAGATGCTATTGAGCTTTTAAATACAGAAGTAATTGTTTTAAGTCTGTCGCTCTTCTGAACAAACATGCTTCATAAAAACCTATGTAAAAAATAGTTTGCCTTTTTAATTGCTTGATTTAATTTCTTTTATTCAGGGCTGTTCATTTAGTGTATCACTATTCAGTAATAGTGTGCAATAGCCTGTTCTAATCTTATGGACATATTCCAGTGTGTGGACTGTATATTTTCTGCTTGTTGATATGTTGTATTTAAATTGGTTCTGCAGCTGAAAGGCCAAGCAAAATATCACTTTGTGTCTAGCCCTTTGGTGACATCTGGTGGCGAAAGTGCAGATTGCATTACAAATCCTGTTATACTGACATCCTGACATACTGTTATCTGGTAACAAAACCAATAAAAATAGTTCAGAGATGGGTTCACTTAGAAAATTAAGGAACAGGAAACACTGAAACGGATAATTTATGGTTTTCAATTGAGACAAGATATAAAGATTGAGTGTGTATGTAGGACCTGTACGCTGCGGGAGAAGAGCAGTGGGGCACAGACGAGGCCAGATTCATCATGATCCTGGGAAATCGCAGCATGACTCACCTGCAGATGGGTGAGAGACACTGTCCTGTGGCATGTCTTTAACTCAATGAAAGCGCTCCAGATCCTCGAATGTGCTGTTGAAGGCTTGAATGTAGACAGGCTTGAAAATGTCCAAACTGGTGATTTTCTGAGCATGTTCAGGAAATATCTAACTACATTTTATTGTGAAAAATACTTTGTTTAAAACTGAAATCCTATGTTCTCTGTGTTTCCAGTTTTTGATGAGTACGAGAAAACATATGAGACGACCATCGAAGACAGCATCAAGAGGGAACTGTCTGGGGATTTTGAGAGGCTCATGTTGGCCATCGGTAAGAACCACCCCTCATCTCTGACTATTGGAGTAAAAACACAGGTTTATGTTACGATTTATAACATGACTGAATAGAATAATTGTGTTTCTTTCACAGTGCAGTGCATAAGGAGCGTCCCCATGTTCTTTGCCAGACGTCTTTACAAATCCATGAAGGTAAAAACAAACCTTTTCATTCAGCTCTGTTTGTGTCGACCAAAGGGCGTCCAGACTTTGTGTATAGAGCCACATTTGATGAATCCAAGATCTGACAGTCTCTAAAAGAACAGATCATGGATTTGAACATCTTTTACTTGAATTTGAACAGGTTTTACTTGGATTTGAACAAGTTTAGTTGGCTTCGAACAGGTTTTTTTGGCCGGACTTTGGACAGGTTTTATATAGATTTGAACAAGTTTTAGATGGATTTGAACAAGTTTTAGATGGATTTGAACAGGTTTTAGATGGATTTGAACATCTTTTACTTGGATTTGAACAGGTTTTACTTGGATTTGAACAGGTTTTACTTGGATTTGAACAGGTTTTACTTGGATTTGAACAGGTTTTACTTGGATTTGAACAAGTTTATTTGGCTTCGAACAGGTTTTTTTGGCCAGACTTTGGACAGGTTTTATATAAATTTGAACAAGTTTTAGATGGATTTGAACAGGTTTTAGATGGATTTGAACATCGTTTACTTGGATTTGAACATCGTTTACTTAGATTTGAACAGGTTTTACTTGGATTTGAACATCTTTTACTTGGATTTGAACAGGTTTTAGGTAGATTTGAACAGGTTTTAGGTGGATTTGAACAAGTTTTAGGTGGATTTGAACAGGTTTTAGATGGATTTAAACTGGTTTTAGGTTGACTTGAACAGGTTTTGGTTGGATTTGAACAGGTTTTAGGTGGATTTGAACAGGTTTTAGGTGGATTTGAACAGGTTTTAGGTGGATTTGAACAGGTTTTAGGTGGATTTGAACAGGTTTTGGACAGGTCTGGGGCCTGTTTTTAAATCCTGCCTGTCTCTCTGTTGTGTGTCCAGGGCCTGGGAACAGCCGACAACACTCTGATCAGGATCATGGTCTCTCGCTCTGAGCTCGACATGTTGGACATCAGAGAGTGTTTCAGGCTCAGATATGAGAAGTCCCTCTACAACATGATTAAGGTAAACCTTTACTGTTCCTGGTGCAGCTGCAGACTTTTTAAGCAAAAGAATTATGTTAAAATGTGGTCGAGTCCAGGTTAACTTAATAAAAAAAATCCAAGAGGAATGTTTATGTTGCTTAAGGAATGCTGCAAGTGTGTGGGACACGGAGAGGCCAGGGGAATAAAACCAGGATGTAACCAGACGTTGTGTTTGTTTAGGACGACACTTCTGGAGACTACAAGAAGACTCTGCTGAACCTGTGCGGAGGAGACGATGAGTGAGTGCAGAGACCTGTAGTGACCAGAGGGGGCGATAAAACACCAGTTAATATCTTACTCAATTTTGCTCATGTCAAAGTCGTGGGCTGAGCTGGAAAACTCTTGTTGATAAAATGGTCATTTGAAGAAGCAACATGAAATCCTACCTGATCCTACCTCAAAAACTTTACCAACTATTCTGTTCTGTTGAGGGCTCACAGAGTGTTTTAAGTCCTTCAAAGTTCTGTAAAGGTCATGGTTATTCATTCCCAAAAGCTGATATACAAACTAGAAAAGCTTAAATGAATCCCTTTTGTGGCTAATTTATTTCCTACTGTAGATAGTTGTCAGCACAAATACCTACTGTTGGAAATAAATTGTGTCACTAAGGAAAGTTCCAAGTTCCATATTTGAGTTCATTATGTGTCAAACAATTTGCTCATCTCTAGTAAAGTCTTGACTCTGTAATACTTGAGTTTTTGTTTTTTATGAGTGTATTTCTCAACCCGTTCTTTCCAGTTTGGCCGGAGAATTCTACCCTGAAGCGGCTCAAATCGCCTACAAGATGTGGGAGCAGACCTCCATGACCAAAGTCCAGGTTTGGTCCACTCTTTTCCTGATGCTGCATGTTTGGCTTCAATCGCATTTGTCTTTAACCAAAGCAGTTTAAGAAGAGCATTTACCTCAAAGAAACTGAACCTACTGAGCTATTTACATCTGTTTCAGGACCCTGAATAAAAGTAGATGAGACATAGGTGGAAGGTTATTAAAACAGGTTATCTGTGGCTAATATCTGTGATGAGCTGTGGTTTATGCAGGAACAAGACGTTTTTGTAGATGTTTATTTCCTGTTTGTCTTTTGAATGACATCACGTCCAGAAAATGGCACTGAGGAAACAACCTTTAGTAGAAGTTTGTCTCATAAACAGTAAGAGGAAATCTACAGAAACTGATTTTGTTCCCCCTTTCACACTTTTTATCTCGTCATTGGATAAAACCAGTGACATGTAACCTATATTAGTCTCTCTTACTCTTTATTTGTGGCATTCCACTTTAAAAAATTTCTCACATATGTTGAAAGATTACTATAAATATTGCATATTATCAGAAAATAAAAACATCATGAAACGTCAAACCATGTAAGTTATAGTTTTCTTATTTATCGGTTTACAAATTTATTTTTAATTTATTTACTTTTATTCTTAGTGTTATCCTTTGTGTTTCTTGATTTAAAATGTCACAAGTCCAAGAAACATCTAAAATTCATCTCAAATCTTGGACAAAGAAGAGTGACAATGCCTCAAACAACAACATACTTACAGCAACACCATCCACAATCTGTGCAAATACCGCATATATCGAATAAATAATTGCACTGGCTCTAAGCAAAAGACATTCCAAAAATAAAACCTGTAATCAGCTAAGCATACATATCATAAAAAATAAGTAAGTAATTATTTTATTTAACCTTTATTTAACCAGGATAGTCCCACTGACATGCAGGGGAGTCCTGGCCCCATGTGTGATGGGGGAGGGACTATTGTACATGTTTTTGGTGGTAGGGGAAACCGGAGTACCCGGAGGAAACCTACACAGACACAGGGAGAACATTTAAACTCCACACAGAAAGGCCCTGCCCTGGATGGGAATCGAACCCAGGACCTTCTTGCTATGAGGCAGGAGTGCTAACCACTTTGCCACTGTGCCGCCTAAAAAAAGGCCGGCCCTGAGAACAGATCAGAATGTGCCAGAAAATAAAGACAAGTAAATTAGCGAGCCTCCTTATTAAGCAGAGTAATAGATGTAGGAATAAAGGAGGGCTTCAGTCGGTTAGTTTAGTTTTCCATCTGTAAGCTCTGTACTGTCTGCCTGACGGAAGAAGCTCATACTCTGTAAATAAAATGTGAGAGGGATCGTTAAGAATCTTGTGAGCCAGTCTGGACACCGAGCCTTCGTAGATGGGCAGCAGAGAAGGCACGTCTATGAGTATGTCACATGAGTGACAGTCACAGAGACCAGACAGAGATGGACTTTCAGTCATTTTTACTGGAAACTCAGTCACAGTCTGTTCTTGAGACACTGTCATGAGACTGGAGTTTTATGGTTCAGTCTGTGGAAGTTACCAGAGGAGAAAAGCTGATGAGCAAGTGGTGAGAGTTAACATGTGATACTTGATGCTTGAAAGGACTTGACATCAGATGATTTTTTTTTTTTTTTTTAAACTTATTCAACCCTGTTTTCTAACCAGTCTCTGTCAACGTCAGTCATGGTCTGATGGTCAACCATCATCTTTTTAAAAAAGAGAAAAAAAGGGGGGGCTAAATGGGAACTAAATAATAGTCTTTTCTCATCACATATGTCTGCTATTACCTCTTGCTCATCAGCTTTTCTCCTCTACTAACTTTCACAGAGACTGAACCATAAACGTCCAGTCTCATGACAGTGTCTCAAGAACAGACTCTGACTGAGTCTCCAGTAAAAATGACTGAAATATAAAGTCCATCTCTGTCTGGTCTCTGTGACTGTCACTCATGTCTCAGATCCACTCACTCTCATCTTTGTTTAAGGCTGGTTTCTAACACTTAAAACACAGCTTGATTGAATAAAAATAACATAATAAAGTTGGGTAATCTACTGTATAATAAACTCTATTACATATAAATCAATCGACTTCCTCAAGTCCATATTAAGAAATCAAGTAGTTTAACAATTACTTAAAGCAGTTACGTGGAACAAGTTGACATAACATTTTTTTATTAAATCTCAAGTTTATTTCTTAGTGCATAACCACTCTCTGCGTTTTTTTATCCCTATAAACAGTAAATCTGCTAAATCGAACCCCTCTTTATGATTCCTCTGTTGCAGCTGAGGCCCACAGTCCGCCCTGCTCCTGACTTTGACCCCACTGACGACGCCCAGGCTCTGAGGAAAGCCATGAAGGGTTTTGGTGCGAAAAATGACCGCTTAAATCACAAAGACACTGTTGGAAAGTACTTTCAATATTAATGATATTGTTTTTCTTGTGTTGTAGGAACTGATGAAGACACCATCATTGAAATTGTCGCAAATAGAAGCAACGAACAGAGACAAGAAATCAGACAGACCTTTAAATCTCTGCTGGGCCGGGTGAGAAAAAGAATGTGTACATGTTGTTTTTACTTAGACTTTGAGGTTGGAAGAGCACTTGCCGGATAAACACCTGGGTTCAGTCCTGGTTTTATGTGCTCTCCCTTCCTTTTCCCAATTTCCTGTTTATCTACCACAAAAATCAGACTGGGGCTAAAAATACTCAAGAATCTGTTGCATTTTGGATTGCCCTTTGTCACAGATTCTGTTTATTTAATTATGGACAGTATGTTTAGGCGGGAGTCCGCTTTGGGGACGACAGGATCTCATCTGTGCTTTTTACACTTTTATTTATATGTATAGTCACAATAGTGTTTCAGGAAACAAATAATGATTATACATACCTGACCCGCAGCCTTTTTAAACGAGAGTCTGCTCGGTTTCAGGATCTGATGAAGGATCTAAAGTCGGAGCTGTCTAAGAACCTGGAGAGACTCATCATCGCTTTGATGCTGACTCCGGCTGAGTTTGACGCCAAGATGATGAGGAAGGCCATTGAGGTACGGAGTCTCAGTCTCAGTGGGTTTATTATGTTTATCAGGGTTTACCAGCGAAATTACACAGAATGCATCTGACAATCAAATAACGCTGATTGTATTTCCTCGAATCAGATTTCCATGTACCAGAGTTTACTTGGAAGCACTCTGAGACTCTGTTGTGAAGGGGTCTCGGAGTGTGCGTTTCCTTTTTTACTGAGGTTTGTCTTAAATACCAGACCAGGACTGTTTGCTCACTCAGGACCAAACTAAATGGATCGTTTTGTGTTTTGGTGCCTGTGCTTGTTAAGTTGGGACTAAGACCTGTTTTAATACTCGGACCTTTCTGTTTCAGGGAGCTGGGACTGATGAACACGCTCTGATCGAGATCCTTGTGACAAGAACCAACGAACAGATCCACGCCATGAACACAGCCTATAAGCAAGGTGAGCCTGACTCTGACACTAATGAGTAAAGATTACACTGCTGTTTAAACACATTTACATTTTACATTTAGTCATTTAGCAGACGCTTTTATCCAAAGCGTCTTACATTAATCAGTGTTACATTTACAGTTGAAGCTTTTATTCAAAGCGACTTGCATTGAGGTTTCATTCACCAGTGTTGCAGCTGGAACACCACTGGAGGCAAGGTGGGTTAAGTGTCTTGCCCAAGGACACAACAACAGTATGAACCATGGGGAGAGTGGGAAACGACCGCTCTACCACTGAGCCACTGCCGCCCTCCTGAAACACATCCTTCACCACTTCCACTTTGAGTTGCTGCAGAGGACCTATACTCACTTCAACCATAATAAAATGTGTATTTTTCAGCCTATAAGAAGAGTCTGGAGGAGGCCATTCAGTCGGACACATCTGGACTCTTCTGCCGCATCCTGACCTCACTGGTTCAGGTAAAGTCCGTCATAACGTCTTTTTCCCACCTCAAGTCTTTAAATCTAAAAAATATTAATTAGCGATAAATAGTTTATTTTCGGCAGGCTTTATTACTAAAGATTAATAAATCTTCCTCTTCACAGGGAGCGAGAGAAGAGGGTCCTGTTCATTTGGAAAGAGCCTACGAAGACGCTCGGGTACTTCTCATAACCTCATCCACAAAATACAAGCACTTTATATACAGTTCATTACAGTTATGATGAGCCTTTGACTTTTAGATATTTCTTGTATCAACAAGAATGTGTATCTATGTATTCACGATTTATTTGAAAACATTTAAAAGTAAGATTTATATTCTTGTCTTTGTAAATTGACAGGAGCTCGGTGAAGCCTGTAACGCTGAGTCTGACGATATGGAAATGAAGTTCATAAGTATTTTATGCACCAGGAGCTTCCCTCATCTCAGGAGAGGTAACAAACACAACAAATACAAACTAATCTGTTACGTGTGTTTTCATGACTGTTCCTGTTTATCTCAGTTTTCAGGAGTTTGTGAGATTCACCAACAAAGACATCGAGCAAATCATAAAGAAAGAGATGTCGGGCGACGTCAAGAATGCCTTTTACGCCATAGGTATCAAACACTTCTAACTTCTTTACATTTAGTGTACTGTATGGCGTTTTTTCACTCCACTGTTTTCTCTTTGTCGTTGCAGTCTGCAGTGTCAAGAACCAGCCGTCATACTTCGCCGACCGTTTGTACAAAGCCATGAAGGTAATAATTCTCAGAACAAACACATCACAAAGAAAAATATTGTTGGAATCAAACCTATATTAAAATGAAACTGTGCCAAATGCTTTTTTTTAATCAGTTACACATTTAGGAAATCTGACTCGCTCAACTGTTCCAGCACAGACCTTTTATATTATTCCTGTGGAGAAACTCACCACCAGGTTCCCCACAGTCCTGTCTCGAAACGGAGACTACAGCATGTTTTGTGTACTCTGAAAATGAGACGCTACCTTCAGGAAGACGCTACAGAGCTGTACAATACAAACACCTCTCAGCTCACCTTCCAGCGTGGTACTGTGCTAGGATGCACCTGTGCAGTAAAACCAGTCGTGAAATGTCCTCCCTACTAAATATTTTACAATCACTGTTAGTGGCACCTGAACAAAGTGGAAGTGATTAGGAACAACAGCAACTCAGCCACAAAGTGGTAGGCCACGTAAAATCCCAGAGCGGGTCAGCGGGTGTTGAGGCACGTAAGTGCACAGAGGTCACCAATTTTCTGCAGAGTCAAAAACATCCGGCCCCCTAAACTTCATGTGGTCTTCAGAACTCACAAACAGTAGAGAGCTTCATGGAACAGGTTTCCATGGCCATTGTGTAATGAAAAGCGTCGGATGCAGTGTAAAGCACGTTGCCACTGGACTCTAGAGCAGTGACCAGTCACACTTCTGCATCTGATGGAGTCTGGGTTCGGTGGTTACCAGGACTATGGTACTCGGAGGTCGCACAAGTTTTAGATGGATTTGAATAAGGTTTTAGATGGATGTGAACAGGTTTTAGATGGATTTGAACAGGTTTTAGATGGATGTGAACAGGTTTTAGATGGATTTGAACAGGATTTAGATGGATTTGAACAGGATTTAGATGGATTTGAACTGTTTTAGATGGATTTGAACAGGTTTTAGTTGGATTCAAACAGGTTTTAGTTGGATCTTTTTAGAAGTTGTGAATGCAAAGGTAACAGACTTTTTTTTTTTTTTTGCAGGGTCTTGGAACAGACGACCGAGCTCTGATCCGGATCATGGTTTCTCGAAGTGAGATCGACCTGTTCAACATCCGTAAAGAGTTTAAAGAGACTCATGACGCCTCGCTGCATGAATTCATCCAGGTAGAAACCTCGATTGTGAGTACTTTACTAACACGTCTTTTCGACTAACTACTACTACTACTACTACTACTAGTAGTACTAGTGAACACACTATCTTTGTGTGTTCACAGTTGAATGTTGTTGCCTCGTCTCAGGTCTGTTTCTGTGGCTCTGTGTTTTGCTTGAACAGAGGTAACCTATAGCTTCCTGTGGCCACTTCACAGCTGTTTAGGAAATTCCCTCTGTGTTTTTTGACTTCCTCTCTGTATCCGCCATGTGATTGAGCGACAACAAAGAGACAGGAAGTAAAAAACAAAAAGAGAAGTGTGACACCAAAACAAACGAGCGGTGAGCTGGACTCGGCTTTTGTCCCGTTTTACAAGAGCTACAACTGCTTTATATGTTTCAGGTTTATTCACCGAGATGCACTGTAAACCTTTGAGCCAAACTTTATGTTTAATAGTTTGCAGCTATGAGACAGATTCCTTCTCTAGATGCACATCTTAAAAAGGCTACGCAGTGTTAAATATTGTGGCTTTTAAAAACACACCAACACTTACAAAGTGACTTAAATCAATCTGCAGCACATGCACAGTTTGTGATGAGCATTGATTTTACATTAATCTGTAATTGGCTTTAATTTTGAAAAATCTTTGTCTAAATACTTTTTCAGTGAGAATTAAACTCATTGTGCAGCGTTTTTGTATGTTTTAATTGAGGAAACAACTTTATGGATGTTTGCTGGATCTTGGTGAAGGATTCAAAAATAATTCAGCTTTTGACAAACTAATATTGTTTTGATAAATGTGGTGATGTTTAAAGGTGATTGAAGGTTTTTTTTTCCAAATCCTGCTGATTTTGGATCATTTATATTGACATGTACTGACCTATACTTACACTTGTGACTTTATACAGTCACCCCTGGAAAATTTGGACTCGACAAGCTTCCCACAGCTCTTTGGCGTTAGGTTGGGTTGTGTTTTCTTTCTCGCGCAAAGGTGGTTTGTGTTTGGTGTATTCAGCACAGATCTGTGGTGATGACATCAAATGTTATATCTTCCAACTTTTTAAACCTGGTGTTTTTGACCGGAGTGTGGTCTTGTTGTAATCTCAATCCAAGAATACGCTTTCCATTTTGCGACCAATAACTGTGAAATTATGTTTTTAAGCCTTTGTTGTCATATTAAACAATTTGTTTTGTGTTTTTGTTCAGGGAGACACTTCAGGAGACTATCGCAAAACGCTGCTGATTCTTTGCGGAGGAGAAGACAACTAAACTCAGTTTTATCGACAGTCTCCACACGACAAAGACCACCCCAGTAAAACTTTGATGGTTCAAGTCAATTTTAATATCAATCATTTCTGCTGCTGCCAAAAAAAAAACAGTGACCCGTGGCCTTTTCAAAATAAATGCTTTCTCTCACACTTCCTGTTCGTTTTTTTTACAACCCTGTATATTGTATATGTTCATGTTACAGTCTAAAAAACTGTGCTTTAAATGTACAGCCAACTCTCAATCAAGCAGTGCCTGCATGTGATAATTACTGTGATTATATGTTTCAAAATATGGATTAATAAACGAACCATGAAATATACATGTCCGTCTGTCTTGTAGTGCCTTCAAAAATATAAAGTAAAAGAAATGCATTTACTCTTTTTACTGGATGATGCCTCTGTGAGAAGCAGCTTTAGTGCAGTTATTGTTTGCTCATGGTTTGAGTTTTATTATTAAATATATCCATAATCAGAGTTGTAGCCTGGGTTTAGAAAACAGAGTAATAATCTTATCTGTAATAATCTGTCAGGGGCTTTGGTAAAAGATGCTATAGAAACTTTAATTTTCTCCATATTCAACGAATAGTGGTTTTAAAGTGGTTATAACCGTATTTGAAGATGTTTTAATTGGTTTAACCTGGAGGAAAACCTTTGTTGTATGTAGATGAACTGATTATAACTTGATCTGGATGGGTTTAAAGTGATTTTCAACCGGCTTTAGAAGCATTTCAATTGGTTATAACTTTATTATTACAGGTTTTAGTCAGTTTTATTCAGACTTTAAATGGTTTTAATGGGACTTACACTGGTTATACCACATCATGTTTAAGTCTACTTGGTTTAACTTGGGCTTTAGCTGGTTTTATATTAAGTTGGGGCTGCAGTAGCTCAGTGGGTAGAGTGGTCGTCTTACAACCGGAAGGTAGGAGGTTCGATTCCCACTCTCCCCACAGTTCATACTGTCGTTGTGTCCTTGGGCAAGACCAAGACACTTAACCCACCTTGCCTCCAGTGGCTGTAACACTGGTAATTACATTAGAACAATGTAAGTCGCTTTGGATAAAAGCATCAGCTAAATGAATAAATGTAAATGTAAATGTCAGTTAAACTGGTTATAACTGGATTTGGATGGGCTTCAACAGGTTTAACTTGGACCAGATTTAAAGAGGTTTAGACAGATTATAATTAGAATTGAAAGAACTTGATTAAACTTGATTTGGACAGATTAAAAACAGTTTTAGTTGGTCTTAGCTACGTTTTTTTTTTGGCCATTTTTTTGAGAATATGAACGATAACACAAAACCTATCTTTCATTCATAGTAAGTGGTTGTGTGAAGACATTTATTGTCAAACAACTGTGTTTACTCTTGTAATTACATTTTTTAAAATCAGAAACTACCCAAATGACACTGATCAAACATTTAACTACCACAGTTCTAAACACCGTGTATTGCCACCTTCAACATCAATGACAGCTCGAAGACTTTTGTGCTAGTTGTGGCTATTTATTTTCTCAGATGGTAAAGCTGCCCATTCTTTTTGGCAAAAAGCCTCCAGTTCCTATAAATTGTTGGGCTGTCTTGTATGAACTGCACATTTGAGATCTTCTCAGAGTGGCTCAATGATATTGAGTTTCAGGAGACTGAGATAACCAGTCCAGAACCTTCACTTTATGCTGCTGTAGCCAATGACAGGTCGACTTGGCCTTGTGCTTTGGATTGTTGTCATGTTGGAACGTCCAAGTACGTCCTATGTGCAGCTTCTGGGCTGATGAGTGCAAATTTTCCTCCAGTATTTTCTGATAACATGCTGCATTCATCTTTTCCTGTGCCTTTGTAGCTCACACATCCCCAAAAACTTATTGAGCCATCTCCATGTTTCACAGTAGGAATGGTGTACCTTTCATCAAAGACCTTGTTGACTCCTCTCCAAATGTGACGTTTATGGTTGTGGCCAAAAAGTTTAACTTTGGTCTCATCACTCCAAATGACTTTGTTCCAGAGGTTTTGAGGCTTGTTTCTGTGCTGTTTGTTGTATTGTAAGCAGGATGCTTTGTGGCATTTGCGTACTGAATTTTTTTTTTACCAATTTTTTTATTGTGCATCTTGAAACAGCCACACAACCTTTTTTCAGAGAGTCCTGTATTTCAGAAGAAGTTATTTGCAGGTTTCTCTTTGCATCCCGAGCAATTTTTCTGGCAGTTGTGGCTGAAATTTTTGTTGGTCTACCTGACCTTTTCATTTTCCACTTCTTTATTAGAGTTTAAATATTGCTGATTGGCATTCTCAATTTCTTGGATATCTTTTTCTATCCCTTTCCTTTTTTATACAGTTCAATTACCTTATTTGACAATTCTTTTGCTTTCCCAATGACTCAAAATTCAAAAACATCAGTGCAGCACTGGATGAAAGATGCAAGGGTCTGTCAGGAGCCCAGAAACTCACTGACCTTTTATAAACACACTAATTACATGCAAACAGATCACAGGTGAGGATGGTTACCTTTAGTAGCCATTCAACTTGTGTGCATGTTATCAGGCCAAAATTACCTTTTTGATCAGGGTCATTTGGGTAATTTCTGTTGTCATTATGATTTAAAAAGAGTAAACACAATTGTTTGACAATATAATATAATACAATACAATATAATTGGCTTCACCCAACCACTAACTATGAGTGAAAGAAAAGTTTTTGTGTTATTATTCATATTGTCTCAAAAACAAATTTGTCCAGGGTATGTAAACTTATGAGCACAACTGTATCTTTACAGATGAGGAAAGAAAAATACAAACTAAAACTTACTGAATGCAGTATTTGGAAGCGTTCAGTGGTAAAGTGATTGTCCTATAACCGGAATGTTGGCGGTTCGATTCCCGCTCTCACCACAGCTCTCGCTGTCGTTGTGTCCTTGGGCAAGACACTTAACCCTCCTTGCCTCCAGTGGTGTTCCAGCTGTAACACTGGTGAATGGAACCTTAATGTAAGTCACTTTGAATAAAAGCATCTGCTAAATGAATAAATGTAAATGTAGTTTAATTACCTTTCTGCTAAAAAGCCACAATATTACAAAGTATTCTTTTTTCATTCATTCATTTTCTACCGCTTAGTCCCATTAGGGGTCGCAGGTGACTGGAGCCTATCCCAGCAGCTTTGGGCCTGAGGCGGGGTACACCTTGGACAGTGGCCAGTTAGTCGCAGGGCTAACATTTAGAGACAGACAGTGAAAGACAACCATTCACTCTCACATTCATTCACTAGGGACACTTTAGAGTTGACAATTAACCTAAACATGCATGTTTGGTGACGGTGGGAGGAAGCCGGAGTACCCGGAGAGAACCCACGGTAACACGTGGAGGACATGCAGACTCCTCACAGAAAGACCAGAGTCGGCCGGGTTTGAACTCACAACCTTCTTGCTGTGCACCTACAAAGTATTCTGTATAAAACAATTTATTTAAGTGTAACAACACAAGTCATCAACCAGGGTTATTTTGACATGTGTTGAAATACTGTCAGCTATGTTTCTATGATCAAGGAGAGTATTTTACTGATGATCATGTATTGAGCTGCGAGGTGATGAATTTCATTTCATTTGTGTTTAGGATTAAAATGCTAATGTAAATGCTTAGTTTTATTTTTTTTTAATATGTGTTTGATAAAAGGAGGCACAAAGTAAGTTCAAAGTTTTCACATCTGAACCCCTGGCTTTACCAACTGTTACCGTTTTTCAAACTGTGGTTGAAAAATACAATTACCTCCAGGTATTAATTTAAAGAACACTGCCATGTTGCCTCCTGATGGTCTGTGGAGCAGAGTCAGGTTAATAATATCCAGCATCAATCAATTGTTACAAAGAGTAAACAAACTGAAAAAGAAACAAGTCTCTGGTCACTGCTTTGACACAGACTTTACATTTTATTTACAGCCTCTCACTTTATAAACAACCGTCTCCTCTGTTCAGAGCGAGATGCGTACGTGTGCAGAGTGTGCCGTGCAGCTGTTCGAGGACGTCTTTGTTGAGTTTAAAAGAGGAAGACTGTGAATGTGGTGAGGAAATCCCCTGCACTGAGCCAAAACACAGCAACAGCAGCAGCAGCAGCGGTGGTGATGGTGGTTGGTAAAATGGCACACCCAAACACCAAACTTCAGTGATAATTGTACGCGATTAGGAGATTAGTTGATAAATCGCAGCCAGTGTAAAATAAATAGTTTGTTGAATTTCCCTTTTGAGAGTCAGGGGAACTTTTCGACCGAACAGCTCTATAGCACAGAGGAAATTAGTAGTATTTCCATCATTGTAGTGGCGCCACAGCAAACTCAACACCAGTAAGTGTGAATGTCTCACTTTAGATGAGATTCAATTTGAAACTCAAGGCCATTTTTTTTAAGCTTTTGCTGTTGATTGAGTGGATCAGCAACATGAGTTCAACAGAGAGAAGACATACTCTATATTTAGCTTTAAGTTACTGTTTACCTTAGCTTCTCCTGAGGCTCCGAGCTGCTACTTTATCAGAAAAGTTATTTTTACATCAGAGACAGTTCAACATTTAAGACAAACATGTTCAGATGATGCTGGGGTCACGTGTGACTCTGTTCCTCTGAGTCAGGGTCAAAGTTTGTGCAGCAGCTGGATTCTTGCAAGATTAGCAATGTCACAAACCAAGCTGCTTCAAGCAAACTGTCCAAGTCCTGACCGTGAGGAAGTATGCCAATGATGCAACCGTTTTACTGTTACTAATATTAATGTGTTGCTCTGATTGGATAAAACTGCACATAGATGATAAATCCACTCACCTCCTGGGATTTATCTGAAAACACAGACCATCTGGCAGAGCGTAATGTAACGAATACATCTTCAATAAACTAGAAACGTCCACAAATGTCAGCCAAACAGAGTTTGGTTAGAAGTACAAACCAGTCGGGTCACTACCTCACTGTACATTCAAACAAAGCATGATGGGAGTGAGTGCATTGACAGATGTTTGTTTTTATAAAGACATCAGTCCATGTGTGACACTGTTCATCTGTGTCATGGACCTGTGGACAAACAGGAAGTGTTCAGAGAGTAATACATCATTGTAAAAAGTGTTGATATAATTCTCACCCACAGTGTTAATTTTGCTATGCAGACCATTTTAAGTAGTTTTCTGTGACCATTAGAAAAAATGTGGACGGGAAACCAGAAAATGATTTCTCTGTTTGTTTTAAATCAGAGAGACTGGGACAAACATGACTCAGCACTTTCCAAAAGGGATGAAACTTTGCACACACAGCTCTTTTAGCACCAAAACATTCATGCTGCAGTCTTTCTACTCTAAAATATTGATTAAAACACTTCATCGCCGTCTCCTGTGTCTTTTTAACTCGATAAAAGTCTTGTGAACACACTGAGGCCGAGCCCACTGCAGCAGGCCTTTACTGGGAATTCCCCAGGTCTAAGTCTCTTGCAGTGAAAATGCTTCCCCCTGTTCACCAGTTTCCTTAAAAAGAGCCTCTCTGACACCAGCCGAGTGTGTGGGTGAGTGCTGTTTATTTGTTTTAACCGTTTTACATTTAACCTGCAATGCATTTTTCAATCTTTACATCTGCCTTCAACTCAAAATGACTTTTGCTCTGAAGCTTTGCTTGTTGAATTAGGAAGTGCACATGAATAGCAACAGTTCTATTGTACTGGGTGTATTTTGTAAATTAAGCAAGAAATACTATTATTAAAAACCTCTTAATGTACCAATAGGAGCAGAGTATGTCTGTTTTAAAGCCAGATTTGCAGAATAATGGTGCATATAGTTTGAATTTGAAGCATTGAAGTCACTATCCGAGTCAACAAAGAGGCATTTTGTATCAAATGGCACAAAGATAATGACTATCAGCTGCTGGGAAAGGTTCTCCACTTGTGTTTTTGTAGCTGCAGAGACGGTTTAATGGCTAAAGGCTGGTGGTCACAGGATAAAATATAAAATTGGCTTTTTTAAATGCAGCAAGTCCTTCAGGAAAGATTGATGATGAAATTTAGATAAAGATAATAAAAAAAAGTTGGTGCTAAACACTGCAGTCGAGAGCAAAAGGAAAAACATGAAACAGAAATTGCTCAAATAAAGCTTGTTGTTGAAAAAACCCATAATAAAAGAGAAAACTTGCTGAATGTTGTTGTTTATTTATTTTTTTCAACAAAGCTTGTGTTTATTAGCAACAGCTGTCTCTGGTTTTAAATGCAGTCAAAGTCTTACAGCTCTGCTTTGTTAATTCAAACATTACATTTATTGTTTACACTGCATTAAACAAAAACACGCCACAAAAATGTAGCTCTGTGAACTGAATTTTCAGAAAGCTGAGAATAAAGCAGAAAGTACTACAGAAGCTCTTCAAACCAGGGTTAACTCTACTTTTTAGATTAATTATCTACCAAACTGTGCTGTGCTGTACCGTACCGCTCAAGTGGAAACAAGTCTAATGTGTTCTAATGTTCTAAAGTTCTCAGGTTAGATGTCTGATATGACACTTCCTTGCTGAGGGCAGGAAGACTTCCTTCATAATGCCTTGTTGTACAAAAGTATGACTAAGTATTATACTCCTCTGTGTACTTCTGCTCAATACAGTTGTGGTTTGAATGCTGAGATATTGGTCGTCTGCAAAAACACTCCACATCTAACATGTACAAATAGTTGCATGCTCAAAAACATTTTACATAATACTGTAGCTTAGCATTGAGAATTATTGGCCCTATGATGTTCATCCTTTAAGTTGAAAATGATAAAAGTACCTGTAAAGAGAAGGATGTACCTCCAGTTTGTCAAAATCCCACCAGATGTCACTGTTGCACCAAACTATTGTCGAGGTCATTTTATCAGGAATAACAGTCTCTTCTGTTTTAATAGGTTTAAAGTAAACATGCTGTAAATAGATCCATAGATTGATCAGGCCACTTTTAATATTAAATACATAAAGAGGTCTGAGTGACATCTTTTTTGCAAACAGGATGTGAGAAATGTAGAATTGTTGTTTATGTTTCACATATTCTCTCAGAAAAATCCAATATAATCGAGTCTTTTATATCTTACTAATATGTATATTTTCTAACAGCAATACAAGCTCCATAAAGGACGAGACATGGGACTAAAGTGTCAAATTACTCTGAGAATTTAACCATTTATCAAATATTAAAATCTCACCATGGTTTAACTTTGACCACATCACTGTAGTGACCAAGTTGATCGTGTCTAACAATCACAGAAAAATATCCTACATGTTTCAATGTAGATGTAATAAATATGTTAATCTGGTTTCTTTAAAGGCAGCTAGTTCTTCACTAAAACAGTCTGTTAAAGACATTGTACGGACTTTAGATGAAGCTGGATTCAGGTTTGAGTTGGTTGTGTTTGAAAGGTTTAGATCTACATTTAGGTCGAACTGTTATTGGGTTTGTTGGGTTATTTGTATTGTATTTGTTACAGTATTTTTATAGGAAAAGCAAATGGTAATATGGGCTGTTTGCAGAAAAACTGAGGTCCAATTATGAATATGGGGCATTACACAAATGGTGATGAGTGGAAACACTGAATATTCATAGAACATTGAACAACTTCCTTCATTTTTAAACAAGAAGAGGTCTGGATGTCTTAGTCCCGTTTATGACCATTGCATTAAAAAGACAACAGTTAAAGAGAGGTTAATCAAAGATCAGCTCAACTCGATGAAATCTAACTAATCCAGTAAAATACCCTACATGTTTAAGTCCTATTAATATTATTTTTTATTTTCCTGACATTACTGGAAATGTGACACATTGAGAGAAATTCTCAGATTACATGATGTACATGATGCCCATATATTTCCTTGTTAAGGCTGTCTTGTGTAGAGCAGGTAAATACGTCTCCATCATTATACAGGTTATATATTTGATCTTTTAATATTGACAAGCTAAATTTATATTCACTACACACACAGCTCTGAACTCAAACAAACAAAAGCCTTTGTGTAGATCTGCTGTTTGTCGGATCCCAGAGGATATCACTATTGAATGAAATATAATTTTTATTGAGAGTAACAGTCATGTAAAAGTTCAGAAACAGCATCTGGACATAGTTTTTATTTATTTTTTATATTGTAGAATTTTACATGTCAACTCCTTTTATAATTTACCAAATTTACTGTTACTCTGCATGCAGGTGCACTGAAAAGCCTTGAAAAAAATCACGACTATTACTTAAAAATATTAAAACAATTGTCAAAATAATGCAGACAATTTCTAAGTTACTGGCCTTTTAAAAACACAATTATATTAAACTTAAAACAAAGTAGGAGTAGAATAGTTCATTGAGCTCTAATCTCATCTTGCAGCGGTTACTTGGAAACTTATAGGAAATCTTAATTAAGCTTTTTATTTTTTTCTGAGAAATTGGGCAATAGTGTAATTTTATGGCAGGATTAGGACCATTGCTCACTCAAATGGGTTTTAAGTCATTGCACAACTTGACTGTAACAGAGGAAAGTATGACACCTTCACCTTCACCACAGACACTTGAACTAAAGCAGAGGGGACCATTCAATCGAGTGGAAGTTCTCCAGAAACAATTCAGCTCACTTTTCTTTTAAGTGAAAGAATGTGTTGCAACATTAGAAACCCCCCATGAAGCTAACAGTTCTAAATTTATCAATGAAAGGCACTCTTTCAATGGAAATTACTTAATGTTAATCTAAAAGTAGATGTTTGAACCAGATCATTATGAATGATGCATATATTTAGAAATTAAAGGGTGAACAAATCAACAGATATTATTTTAGCAGATGATACAAAAAGGTTAAAGTACAAAGTAACCATTAACAAACTGTAAATACAGTTCTGACATTACTGCCTCTAATCTCCAACGTGGATCAGACTCATGTTGTCTCTGGACAAACATCAAATAAGGTGTAAGAAACAAAACACAGGGATGTTTAAAAAACAACTTTGGATGAGACCATCTCTGGTGAAAATACTGACATTATATTTATATTGATCAGGCTCTGGTTTCTGTTTAGTCCATTTGGTCAGACGTGTGTCACATGTGAGTTCAGAGTTCAGCCGATTGAAATTAAAAAATAAGTTTCATTGTTGATTTTTTAATTGTTTTCTGTGGCGCATAAGTTGTTGTTATTGCTTTGATATTTCAAATATTAGATTTAACATTATTGTACTTTGTAAAAGTACATGCACACTTGTGCATCCAGTTGGTTCTAAAAAAAATATTAATATCTGAGGATCTGAAGAGACTCTCCAGGTGCTGCTCTGTAGCTGTGCCCAGCTCCCGACAAGTACACAGTGCACAATGTCAAACTAAACTCTTGAATACAATAAACTGTAAATTTTTGCCTTTTGGCACCACTACAGGTCACTTCCTTGCTGTCCACATAAACAACACATGCTGGGAGTGAGTGTATTGGAAAGCAGACCTTCTTTGCTCTATAAAGAGTCCATGTGTGACACTGTTCACCTGTTTTATGGAGCTGTGGACAAACCATTATTAGAATTACACTTCCATTACAGTATATTCTCCATTGCAGTAATTCTCACTCATTATGTTAATTTAGCTTGGAAGGTTTTGCTAGGTTTATGGCAAAAAAGTGGGATACTGGGATATGACTGTAGACCTGATTGAATTTTTAAGGCTATGAAAAAAATTAAAACAAAATGCATAAAATGAGAACTGCTATATTATTGCCCCATGTGGACACATAAAATATTACACATAATATGTCAACACATCACAACAAAGCCCCATATTAGTAAGAGAAATAAAGAAATAGTGTAAAATAAAATATAATTTATTTAATTTTTTATTTTTTATTATTAGGACACTGTTTTATGCTATTTTCTATTATGAGGAAATTAAATGTTTGGTGACTAAGGTATTTATTTGTTAGTAATTTATAATGTTACATTCATTCGTTGACTTTACATTATTTATTTTCTCTGTATATATTTCTATACTTTTTGTTGCTTGGTACTTGTATTGTATAGTTTTGCCTTTCGCGCCTCGGGGCTTCCGTACTTCTTGCTGTTTACATCAAACGTTGCTGTGAGCTGGAATTTCCCAGGTTTCACCACTTCCGCCTGCCACAGACAAGAGGCCGAGCGAGCTAAAAGGTACCTGCTGTAACACCACTCTTTATCTGTATAACCCCCATTTAACCCTGTTTTAAATTTACCATTCCGAGTCTTTTAAAGCGTACGTGTTTCGTCTTAAATAGACAAACTTACGGCTTCCTTTCCCGCTGTCTTTTTGGGTTAGCATTAGCACCGAGCTAACGAGGATGTTGCTAATTTGCGTGACAACAGCGAAAACTAATATTAGCCTCCTTCAGCCAATCAAGGTGCTATCAGAAGCTGGATTTAAAGGTGTGGGACTCCCGTTGTTGGACTTATCTGTACATTTACAAGTATATCTTCCTTTGTCTGTTTAGTCTTTGGCAGCGTTAGCCGTGGCTTCTTGCTGTGTGTTATTCACTGAGAGGATAGCAGCTGTGGAGTTTATAGTGTTCCTTTTGTTGTCTGCTTTCAATGGCTAAAGCAGAATAGTTTCGTATTACATCCGTATAATAATTTTAAAGTAAGAGCTGCTGCTAAATATACCAAATTTCAAACATTGAGGTTTTAAACATGTCTTAGAAATAGCCTTTAAAAGAGCTTATCTCCCTGTTGTTTGTGTCTTTAAATTTAACGTGCTTTAAATTTAACGTCACTATTTTAGATTAGCTCATGTTTACGTCATCTTGAATATGTTATTGTGTCTGAGTATGGCTAGGCAGTTATTAAAACAACTTGTATTACTAACAATAATGATGTATATTAAGATTAATGGTGTGTTTGATTATTTTTATCACTGAGAACATTAAACAGCAGTAAATAAATATAAGTAAAGTAAATACACAGTTTTATTTTATTTTATTTTTTCTTAAGTTACAGGTCCACCCTTAAAAAATATTTTTAACTAGTTAGTGTGTCTGTGGTTTACCTTCCTAACTCCTTAAATAACTGTACAACTAGCAAGAAATTAAATGGCGTTATATTTTAATTTTAATTTTTTTTTTTTTTTAATGGATCCTACCATTTATCAGAAGCTCTCATAGGTAAAATTGGAAACTGTTCAGAGCCATCTCAAATCTGTCTGCAACCCGTCTAAGTCCAACTAAAACCTGTCCAAACCAATTAAAACCAGCATAAATCAATGTTAAAGATAACTTTTGTAAGACTCAAATGAAGATGTTAAACAATAAATAAATAAATATGATGACCGTGAGGGTGGCGGCAAGAATGGTAAAGAATTAGATGGCTGATAATAGTAAAATGGCAGAAATGGTACTTTATTTTTGTAAATGTAAATTGTTGTAGTTGTCTTGTGTTATTAATTTTTTCACTTCTGTTTGCTGTATAGCACAGTAGGGCTGCACGATAACAAGAAAAATGATAATCACGATTATTTTGCACAAAATTTTAATCACGATTATTCTATTAGTTAAGAACTTTTTTTTTAACTTAAGTAATTTTATAACAGCAATATATAAAATAAAAACAAACATTATAAACAGAACATAAATACTGCAAGTCACTGTATTTAAACTTCCCAATGAAAATGTTTAACTCAAAATATAAAGTGGGCCTCTTTTACATGCCAAATGGAAATAAATAAAATTTGAATAAAACTCCAATGTGAAAAACTTTTTTTTCCCTATCCTACGATAGGCTTACATGTATGTGTGCATACATGACATGTTACAGGTTTTTGGCTAGAAACACAAGTCTGTCAACATGATCTGGCTTTAAGGAGGACCGCAAACAAGTAACAACATTCCCCCCTGTACTAAAAGCTCTCTCTGAAGGAGAACTTGTGGCTGGTATGCACAAGTATTTCTTTGCCACTTTTGAAAGCCTTGGGTAGACCAGTGAGACGTGACGCAGTTTATCATCCGTACACTCTCAACCCATAAGAAAAAAAGAATGATTTCTAACACTACAATGTTTGTTTTGTGCTTGGTATTTACATATTGATATTGCGACGATTATGGTTAATTAATCGTGGGAGACAGATATCGTTATCACGATTAAATTACGATTAATCGTGCAGCCCTATAGCACAGTGTCCTGGTTGAGGGTTAGGAGGAGTAGGAAAAAATACGTCTCTTGACTTCAGCCTATGCCCTTTAGGTCAAGGAAAGCCTATTTTTTATTATTTTTTTCCTTAGACATAATAAAAATAAACTTAAAACTAAATTATCACTGGGTGTGTACACACACAAGTACTTTTGAATATTGCAATAATGGTATGTCCTGGGGATATTTGAATGCTCTTTGTCAATGTGAAAAGTTTGACTGATTGAGAAAGAAGGCTCTGGACTAACTTCCACTTATCAAAGAAGAGGCTAAATCCATATTAAAGACAGAACCAGGTCTAAATCATAGATTGTATAAATATGGATGATATCCGCCCATTGGTCCCATATTCACCAATATTGTCATTACGAATGGGCAATAAAATGGCCGTTACATCCGGGCTTTTTCCATAGTAAAACAATAGTTTTTATATAGCATAAACAAACATATTAATCAAAAATTCACCCCCCCCAGAGTTGTCATGTAGTAAAAACTTAGCTCTAGAGACCGGAGCCATCTTTTGTACCAGGCTGTAAACATGATTTCTACACTTGTAAAGTCGCCATTGGGTTTCTCCTTATATTTCCGCTTTTGGAGCCTGCCCTCTGGTGGACTGAGGTATATTGCTGTATTTTGCTGTAAAATCACGCATGGCGGGCGCCTTACACAAGGACCATTTTAGAGGTTCCATGGGAGAGGCTTGCTCTAAATAGGACTAAAACTGGTCATTTTCTGCACCAAAGTTTGATTCAAGTCTGGGAAAAAAACAAACAAACAGGAAAAGAGACTATAATGTCCTTGAAATCCAAATTGTTCATTGCAGTATAGAGATTGTGACTCATTGTTAAGCCATAATAATGCAGTATATATATATATATATATATATATATATATATATATATATATATATATATATATATATATATATCAGTATAATGTGCAGCCCTAGTATATAGTGTGAACCATAAATGGATTTCAGATCCATGTTGATTTTTCAGTGACACTTTATAATAACTGCACACTATTAAACAGTCGTAAAAGATTTTTACATTAACCATAAATTACTTAAATAATTTATAGAAGCTGATGTAACATTTATATACACATGAGCATATTACTAAAAACTAAAACATTAATAACAATGTTAATAACTAAATGGTGCTTATTAATGTTAGGCTTTCTAAATATTGTTACAGACACCTAACATGTTTAATAACTTATACTTATTAGATATTAGTTAAGTATTTGTAAAGGCTTAATATGTCATGTACAATGCATCGCTGCTTATTAATAAGCACCATTAAGTTATAAACAGTGTTATTAATTTATTTTAGTCTTGAATAATAAGCTCATGTAATACAAATGATGAATTGGCAATGTTTTAAAAATTATGTTTGACTTGTGTATTATCTAACTTTCTTTTTTACTGAAGTTACAATTAATTAGATTTGATTTATTGAGTTATAGCTATTATTATATTATATAGCTATTATGACTACCAACAATATTTGTTAAAACTCTACAATTTGAAAATGTAGCAACTGAACATTGACTGTAACATAAGCTTTTGTTATAGAAATGTAGTTGGAGTTATTTGTAGTCATTCTCCTACAGCATCTTTGTTTTTCTGAAATATGTAAATTTCTTTCAAGTACTAGTGTTTTGCGGTAAACTATTTAAATAATATTAAAACTAAGTTAAACTGTATCAGTAAACGTAAAGCAATTTTCTTAATGACAGTGTTATTTTTAGCTTGGATTCCAGTTAAACCCCAGTTTCTTTACTCTCTGTTTTCTCCAAATGTATTCTAAACATCTCTTTTCTGGGAATGATGAGTTCATTCCCAGAAATAAACTCATCAAATAGAAACTGTTTTCTTGTGGTTTCAGTTCAGAAGACCATGTTTAGGAAGTGAGCCGTGGCAATGGAGGGAAAGGGTCCATATCGTATCTATGACCCCGGCGGGAGCGAGGTCAAAGCCAGGGAGGAGGCCGGGAGCAGCTACCGACAGCTCTTGGATGAGAACAGTATGCTGCGAGAGCGGATGAAAGGGCTCAAGAGTTTAGGTGAGGCACGGACTGGGCTATTTAGCTTAAAAAAAAATCAAAGACAAATTGATTCTTTTTAATAATTTACAAAACCAGTCAAATGTATTGGATTAAGGCTATTAGATTAAAACAGCAATTCAAAATGTAATAATATCTTCCTTCATTTATTATTTCCTTCCGTGGATGACTGGAGCCTATCCCAGCAGCTCTGGGCCTGAGGCGGGGTCCACACTGGACAGTGGCCAGTTAGTCGCAGGGCTGACATATAGTGACAGACAAACATTCACTCTCACATTCATTCACTATGGACACTTTAGAGTTGCCAATTGACCTGAACATGCATGTGTTTGGGCGGTGGGAGGAACCGGAGTACCTAGGGAGACATGCAGAGTCCTCACAGAAAGACCGGAGTTAGTCGAGGATGTTCGAGTCGGCCAGGGTTTGAACTCATGATCTTCTATTTACTATATATAACACTGATCCAGCTATGCTATCGCTTTTTTAGACATGTAGAACTTAAATTATTTTTATTCGGGTCTAAATATATTTTCCAATTTTAATCTTGGGCATAATTTATTGAATGAAGATTATATTGTGGAGTGATAAATACAAAGTATGCAAGGTTCAAAAATCCTTGTCCAAGTCAATCTTTTAGCATAAAACGACTTAACAAATTCACTTTAAATTTAAATAAGAACCATAATGTACCAAAGAGTGTTAACCTTGAAACCTATTCAACATCTCAATGGTATCATTCCAAGAAATCGAAATATTTTTCTTTTTGCCGCTGTGTCATTGTAGTTTGAAATGGTAGTTTGAAATTGACTAATGCCAGCTCTTTTTCTCGTGCAGCATGTCATTTTTTTATGCTTGAAATATTCCAGTTGATGAGTAAGTTCTGACTATTTTCAAAGGAATGCAGTAAAACACAAGTACTCCCTTTACTTGCTGTTTGGCTCGTTTGTGACTCATTGACGGGCGTTTAGTGACGCACCCTCTGTAGATTTATGTCACAACTCTCTGTTCTTTCATTCTCATCGTGTAAGAGTTTAAGTTTTTTTTGGAATATGTTGCAGGGGACTTGCTGGAGGAGTCCCAGTCAGAGGCGTCCCGGCTTCGGCAGCGCGTGGAGGAGTTGGTGAGGGACAATGAGGCGCTAAAATCATCCAGCATCGCAGCCAGTCTCTGCACCGGTGGAGGGCCCGTTCAGATGGACGCACTTGGTAGGTCCCAATCACTCAGGAGAAATCTACAGCTGTACAGACTTTTTTTTTATAAACAAATGAATAAATGAGCTTATTATTATTATTATTATTATTATTATTATTATTATTATTATTATTATTATTATTATTATTATTATAGTTATTCATGTGTAATAAACTTTTATTAACCAAAACCATTAATAGTCATAGCTAAAGCTCCACTACCACACCATTTACATTTACATTTACATTTAGTCATTTAGCTGACGCTTTTATCCAAAGCGTCTTACATTTAGGTTCCATTCACCAGTGTTACAGCTGGAACAACACTGTAAGCAAGGTGGGTTAAGTGTCTTGCCCAAGGACACAATGACAGTATGAAGAGGGGAGAGCGGGAATCAAACCACCTATCTTCCGGTTGAAGGACGACCACTGAGCCACTGCGCCCACACCACTTTCCGCAACAGTTCAAACGCATCACGTTTCTGACTTAATAGGACTCTCAAAAACTCAGAGGTTGTCAAAGTAAAGTATCATAAGCCAGGGCTTTTTTAGTGCTCAGTGCCAAAACAAAGCAACAACAGCAAAGCAGGAGCAGGTGTGTGTATTCCCCGCAGAGTTAAAATGAAGCATTTCTTTTTTAGCCCTCTGTTTCCATAGAGCATGTATAATATTTCATACGCTCCAGAGTCTTGTCAAAAAGATGAAAAAGGTGCTCTGTTAAATCAAAGCACATGGTTGCTTAAACCAAGTCCCACACAGACGCTACGTTGTTTGTGTTTATGGTCGGTTTTTGTCTCTAAACCAGTGCATCACAGAGTAATATAACTCCTTTCTTTTGTAACTATTAATGTCTTTTAGTGTTTGCCATCATTATTTGAGCTGTTCTGGTCTTAGTCAACTCAGCATTTCAACTCCATATACGCAACTCAATGTTCCAGAGTTGCTTTAATGAAGAGGTGCCTCCTGTTCGCAACAAATGTGTCTCTGCAGAGGCTTCTTTTACAGTTGAACTGGAGAAATACAATAATCAGACTGGAGTATGGCCTATAGAGATATGTTATTATTAATATTGAAGTAATACAAATGATGAAACGTCAAATGCACTGTTTAAAGACATGTTTTAAATTACTTTAACGCTCTTTAGGAAACAGCTGGCTTCACAGGAGGCATTGGCCGCAGAGTAGAGATAAAAATAGAGCCATACAAAACAAAATGACAATCTGTGAGTCTAGTGTAATTTTGAACATGACTTATCTCTGTTTTCCCCATTTTCTTCCCCTGTTGGCTCATCTTTGTGTATTTTAATTGTCTGTAACTTCCTGTATTTGGTTCAAAAGTCTGAATAAATGTGCTTTCTCAAACGTACCAGACCGTGGTCTAGTGTAGTCTGAACCACGCCTGACAATTTGGTCCTAAAGTCCAGACCAAACAGCACAGGTTCTAATCAGGTTTTATTTTTGGGTCACAGGGTTAACAGTGTTTTAGCCTCATTGTTGACTGTGGTTCGTTTTAGGTAAACCCTGTTTGCATCCTACTGCCGAACCGAAAGAGGAACAGATCGGCTGTTTAGGGAAGACTCTGCAGCCGGAAAAGCCCATTGTAAGTGTAACAGACACCATATACAGTTAACATGTGACTTGTATAAAATATAAAATTGTGATGTTGATTATTATTTTCTCTGCAGGAGGCCTTATCAGAGTTTGAAGTGGTGAATATGGAGGGGAGGATGGCAGATGCCTTAACGGTATGTAAAGTGAAGGTACAGTAAACTCTTTCAGTTCAGTTTTTCTGGTTCTTTGTTGTAAAAGACACAAATAGTCAGGTACCCCAACATACAATGGAACAATTTGCAAAACAAAAAAAGAACAGATAGGATTCAGTAAATAAAACAGGGAAACAATTAAAAAAAAAAAAACTGTAAAATAGACTGTTATTGCAGCTAAAGGCTAAGAATTTCTTAGTTCGTATCGATGAGTGAGACTGTGGAGACCGAGGTATAATTTGGAATGTCTGGTTTAATTCATGGAAGGATGAAACAATTCATACACAGTAACATTGGTACAGAGTGAGTTGCTTACAAAGAAATACAATACATTAGACTTTATAACTTGTTGTAAATTACAATGTTAGGAGGTGTATCTTGTTCCATCCAAAGTTCCCAGGTGCAGAATGTAGACAGTGGTTAATTATGTCTATGTCTAGATAAGCATGAAGGACGTCCCAAATGTGTTTGAATAACAGCTAAAGGGCATGACCAGTAATCGCTAATAACAGGAAATATACAATTCTGGTTGTTTGAGTGAGTTGGCACGGCTCAGGGGAAAGCAAAGAATTTCATTTATTTACATGAAAATATTAACAGCAACATTACAATTAATCAGACCTGACTCGGGTGAAACGGGCTTACAGCAGCAAGTTCTTGTTCTGCAGCAACAAAATAAATAAAAAAACAAGACCAACAGCACATTTAAGCAGAAACAATTTTGTTGATAATGACATGTCAGTGATTTATAAAGTTTCTTTGAGCCTGGTCTTGTGATTGTGTCCTACAGTAACTATTGAGAGCAAAGCAGAAAGAAAGACCTGACAAAAAAGTAAAAAATTGTGCCATAACTTTATTTATATACAATTTTTTTAATAATAAAAAAAAAAGTCTTTAAAACACACGTGTCAAACTAAAGGCCTGGGGGCCAAATATGGCAATTTGCTCGGTTTAATTTGGCCGTCCATTTGAACAGGTTTTTACTAAAGCCCGTTCAAGTCCAACCAAAGCCCGTTCAAGTCAAACTAAAGCCCATTCAAATCCAACTAAAACCATTTTCCATAAAAGAAGAATTAATGTTAAAGATAAACTGATAAAGACTTAAATAAAGACACAACCTCACATTCAGAAGTGTGAGTTTAACATGACTGCTTTACTGTAGACCGAGACAGTGCTGTACAGTGCTGCACCCAACCACGTGTTAATAAAACTATATTGTTTCTCTGAAAGAGGAGCGTTAAAATACTGCTTATAAGAAGCCTGCTGTGATTTACCAAGGCTCCAGCTTTAGACATTTAGGCGTAGTCCACACGGACACGGGTATTTTTATAACCGGAGTTTTTCCTCCTGCGTTTTAAAAAAAAATCCCGTCCACAAACGCTCGGTTTTAATGAAATCTCCGTCTACATGAAAACGCAAAAACCCGCTATCAAGCGCGGTCAAGAGCATGCCACACCAGCAGGTGGCGATATCACCCTAATCGTAAAGGCATGTTGGCCAATCAGAAGCCTAACAAAAAGTTATTACCAGTTCCGGTAGGCGCACAATCTGACGTTGTGTGACGTTGTGTCCACACAACAATGCTGCAAACGGCGTTTCTGAAAATCCTCACCCTGGCAGGGGTTTTCAAAAAAGTTCGGTTTCACTGACCTGATACTGCGTTTCTGTGTGGACGAACCGTGTAAAAAAAAAAAAAAAAATGTCCGTGTGGACTAGGCCTTAGACACCAACACCAGCACCATTGAGTAATATGGGAGTTGTTTTGGACACAGCCTATAAAATGTTGTCTTAGAGTAAAGGAACAAAATGGGTAAATTGACAACTTACTGTTAACTCAAAGCAACATTAATACATTTTTACTGCAGTATTTCAGCTTCACATTATAACAGCAACAGGACGCAATCATTTTACAGGATACATTTTTTTTAAAATAAAAATATCCCTTGTTCAAATTAATTTTATTCGGTCTTCTCTTGCTTTAACTCTCACATAAATCTTAAACTTCTATTGTATCTTTTTTATTTGACTCGTCTGTTTTGTAAAATATGACCTTTTTGGAAATGCCCCTGTAATGTAATCAGGCACTTATCCATTATTTCTATTACACTTTAAAACCATTTGTCAGTAACAAATCCAGCTTTTTATGATGGCTGATGAGCCCTAAGTAGGCCAAAAACAGAACTGTTGTGATATTAAAAATCAATGATGACCAGTAAAACTTGTTGAATCTTTGTGCCTCAATGTGCTAGACTTTAAACTCCTGCCTACCTTTTTAAAGTGTGTTATAAATGTGGTTCTCTTAGACTATGGCGTCATTTAGCTCTCTTTATTATGAGAGCGCACTCACAATATAAACGAGCACAGGGGAAGAGCTAGAGAGCGCAAAAACAGAAACAGAGCTCAGAAATTTTCTTGTGGCGAGAAAAGCTGTTATCACGAGCGTAAAAAATTTAATTTAGCACACATTGTTTACAACTGCTAGCCCTCGATGTCAACTTTGCTGAGCGCTCACTTCTGCTTCTGAGCGCTCTCTCTTTGAACATTCTCCTCGCCCTCAATGTTTTTTTTTTTTCAACTGGATATACGTCATGGATGTAAGGCTTGACGAGACGATTGCCGATAGACAATAGAGTGCTTACTACTCATATTTTCACTGGGCTTTTCCTGGATAATGAGCGACTGGCCACATCGTAGATATCTTTGAGGACATAATGAATTTATTTGTGTAACTTATTCATTTTATTATTATTTTTTTATTTGATTGGGACAGTGTATGTTGATGAACACATATGAGACACATAAATGTGTTTTATGGCATAAACTTGCCAGATTGTAGCCTTAGGCTAATTTCCACCTGTGCTGTCACTGGAGACAAGGAGGTTTAAGTGTCTTGCCCAAGGACACAACGACAGTCATGTGATTATAGTTTACTGTGGGAGTTAACGTATTTATTATTATGTAGATATATTTATGACATTTTTTATATTGGGCAGTTTAAATTAAGAATTTGCATGTTATTGTGTCAAATAATTGTGCTTAATTATGTGGGCTACTAACTAAACATCAAAACAGTATTTCACAGTATTAAGCACAGTTTATGAAATAAGAAACTTACTTGTATCAAATATCTTTATTTACATTAAATAGTAACTAGGTCTATGTGATCAAGACATGATCACAGACTGTTCTTAACATTTTTATAGTTTAGCAGTTCTTGTATGTCCAATGCAACATTTAATACTGTTTTAGCTTCTATTTAGTCATTCATCCAACATCACTTGCTGTATTTGCACAAGTATTTCTGCAAATAACAGACGTGTTGAGGTTGAGCAGCACTAATGAACTGTACTGTACAATTTTAAATGGATGAAGACACTGTACTCTATGTATGTGATGCAGCTCTGTGTGGGTCTGAGGCTCTAGACAAATTCCCCGTTTTTGACAACCAAGTTTATAACTTATACCAGTGTTGTAGTCGAGTCACCAGTTTTTGAGTCCAAGTCACTTTTAAGTCCTCAGTTCTCAAGTCCGAGTCAAGTCACGAGTTCTTTTGTCTGAGAATAAAAAAGTTTGTCCCTTACACCCCCTGGCTCTGGGCAGGACAGGTGTTTGATGGCACCCGTCTCCTCCTTCACCTCTGTTGCTTCCTCTGGAGGATCCTGGGGCAGGTGACTAGATACAGGACACCATTGTTCTTTCAGGGATGAAACTGAAAGTCCTCTTCATTATTCTAGATAAAATTACATTTATTTATTATTAATATGATAATAATCAGTAGTAGTAGTAGTCATTATGTAATTGTTGCTATTAACATAAAAAGTGTTGTACTTCAGCATAGAAAATAGATTAAAAACTACTAAAAGTAGCTTAGCTAGTATTAACAAAGTATTTGTCAAGTCTAGACCAAATACAGAGCAAATACAGAGACAGTAAGACTATAACACATGCATTTAATCTACACTATTAAAAGCAGACAGTAAATAACTCTAGCTAACTCTAGCCAGAGTACAACATAAACATGGCCACATGTGAACTGTAATTATTGTATCTGTAAATTAATTCACAAAGAAGCCACAGCATTAAAACTGTCTGAAAGTTTCTATTGAGCAACAACTCATTCATAAATCAAAAAAAGATTTGCGTCAGTTGAGGTTAACATTTTTTTAGTCTGTAACTCACGAGACTAACAACAGCAGCGTCGTCTTTAGGTTAGACTTTCTGAAAAGAGTGAAACAGCGCCCCCAATTTATCACTGGTGGCCAAAAATATATTGCATCCGTACTGTCAGTGAGTTGTATCGGCAATCGTCTAGTCAAGCCTTACATCCATGACGTATATCCAGTTGAAAAAAATACATCGAGGGCGAGGAGAGTGTTCAAAGAGAGAGCGCTCAGAAGCAGAAGTGAGCGCTCAGCAAAGTTGACATTGAGAGCTAGCAGTTGTAAACAATGATGTGACTTCAAAATGTGTGCTAAATTAAATTTTATACGCTCGTGATAACAGCTTTTCTCGCCACAAGAAAATTTCTGAGCTCTCGGTTTCTGTTTTTGCGCTCTCTAGCTCTTCCCCTGTGCTCGTTTATATTTTGAGTGCGCTCTCAGAATAAAGACAGCTAAATGACGCCATATTAGACGCCTTTGGAGCTAATTTATCACAGTTAGGTTTTATGTCAGGAAGCATCACAGAAACTAAACCATGTTCTGGTGTAAAAGTGGCCTTAACTACATGAATAAAATATTTTGTATGAGCACTACTTTGACTTTTGTAATGGCTTTCTTGTCTGCCTAAAATCACTTTAACAACTGTACGGTGCTTAAAATTTTAAAAGGTTTTGCCACGGTCAAGCAACCCTTAAGATTGTAGTTATTAATACACTCAAGATCACACTTCACTAAAAACAAAATAAGACCGAGAACAAGGACTGAGGCCGAGAGCTTGTACGAGCTCGAACGGACAACAACCGAAGAAGAATCTACCAGTTTAGAGTGCACAGGAGGCCTGTCTCTTCCCTTTGTTCACACGATTCATTTTCAACTTTGCCGCTAGCAGTGCTTAGTTTACTTATGACATCAAATCAGAAGGTGAGAACCATGTAAATGAACACGCGTGTTACGGCACGTCCGTAGTACAGGCTTAAAGAAGCAACCGCGGCTCATTCTGCACAGCAGGCTGTTGTTGATGCATGTATAGGTAATGTGAACCATTAAAACTTCCGTAATGTACTTTCTTCTTTTTTTTTTTTTATTTAAAGAAACCAATATACAAAGAAAACAAAAGTTCTTTCCTTGTGAACAAAAAATCAGTCTTGGTTTCAAATCTAAGGCTAAGAGAAGACTTAAGTTAAACGACCAAGATACAAAGTTTTATGTAACACAACCCTAGAGATTTAAAAATAACTGTAACCCTAAATCTGTTGTTCTTCACTTACTAAAGAATGGGGTCAAAAATGTGTTTATATTTGATCTGTATCCATAGTTATTTTCCACACCCATTCTGACTATTTTCAGGCCAGGACCGGATTAACAGGTTTGACTTTGCAAAAATAGATTTTTTTTTAATAGAAATGATAGCGTCAACTCTGTTGTCATTTTGTCGCTGATTCAAGAATAAAACTGCTCTCGTTGAAGAGAAGTAAGTTTATTTGATTACATGTAAGTTGTCTTAATATTTCTGCTGTAGGCTTGTTGTTAAAATTAAAGAGTATAGTGTTGTATAACAATACGTGTCATTCTTTGCGATAAGAATATTTTAATAACGAAATATTTGCAATATATTGTGCAGCTAACTAACTAACGAACGGATGGGGTACTTCCCATGCAACTGTTTTAGCTAAAAGTCATAATGAATTGTTTTGAATGCATCTTAGAGCATTATCAGGAAATGGAGCTCATGTTTGTGGCTTGTTTTAGCTCTTTGATATCACTAATTTTTCTGTAAATCGCAGCTGTATACAGTTACAGTGCCCTCATAACTAAACGTATTGATGCTGAATGAGCAGATGAATTGTGACAATTTTAGCAAACAGGATGAAACAAGCTTTAAACAGTTTGATTATATGATTTAACCATAAGAACCTGGACAGATTTCCCCTTTTTTATAGGAAAATTATGGGGCATTTGAAACAGACCAAATAGATCAATTATAACATGTTTCTGCATTTTGTTTTGAACTACAACCCCTCCTTGTGAAAGATCTGTAATGTTTCTTGTAAAATTGGGCGTTTATTTTATTAATTTTTTTATTTTATTAAAATCAATTAAAGATTAATTAAAGATTTTATTAATCTTACCGATGTCACATTGAGCTTTAAACATTTGAAACCAGGCCCTCTTCAATTTAAATGTGATTTAAATTGGGGACAAAATAGACCACATACCGTAGATGACGTTGACACTTTTTAAAAATACTGCCCCCTACTGTCAAAGATTCGTAGTTCACAAATGTCACATTGGGTGTTAACCCTCTAAGCGCCAAAGTCGCAAAATTGCGACAAGCAACTTAACAGGAAAAAACAGCCGCTACTTCCGGTTTATGTGCTAAATTATGCTTCCACTCCCTTCCACCAGATGTCAGACACCCTGTACTTTGTTTCTAGTCCACTATTACCATGTGTTGCCATTAAAAAAATTTGTAGAAGAAGACCTCAAAGACGCGTCTCAGTGGGAGTGTCAGGACCGGCTCAATAGAAGCCTCATTCTCTACACACGAGCTGATAAACTTGAATGAACAAATAAAAAATACACCTGTGATGAAGTTTTGTTATTAGTAATGGCTGACTCTGATTCTGAGGGAGAACATCTACCTTTAGAGTCTTTTCAGCCGAGTGAAAGTGAGAATGAGCGAGAGTGAGTGCGTGTGTAACTTGGACAGCGGCGCCGCTGCTCGTGCCTTTCTCAGTGTCTCTCATAAAGCACACACTGTTTTTCCCACATTTTACCAAACATCAGTGAAAGAAACGGGAGGAAAACTAGTCGCTCTGGCATGGTAGTGAAGGGAAGCCGTGAGCGTAGCACCTGCAGCTTTACCTTTAGCACCTGCAGCTACCTTTAGCACCTGCAGCTTTACCTTTAGCACCTGCAGCTTTACCTTTAGCACAGGTGATAGAAGCCGGGGCGGGTGTACTGCCGTGGCCGCGGTAGTGACAGGGAGTTTGGGAATAATGCAGCTTCTATTGACAGCTGTTTGGGACAAATACGTGTTGGTCATCCTGACACTTTACCCAGTCGAGGAGGGAGAGGCAGGGGTAAACATAGTCAGCGAGAATGCGCTAATCAAAGCAGCGATCATAATAAAAGTGATGGCTGTGTGCTGTGCTTTATGAGAGGTCCCACACTCTAAAAAACTACTAACTATGCCACATGGATGGATAAGAAAAGATAAAGCAACTGCAACCACACACATACAGTACATGTGTATATTTCTCATAACTATTTGCATATGTTTTATTAGTTATGGTATATTAGAAGTTGTAGTTATTCTTTATTTTGGTAATGTTGCTACGTTGTTACAAATTACTGTTATAAAAAAAAAATTCAGAAAAAGAAAAAAAAACTATTATAATATGTTCATTAGTGTGTATGTACTGTAAAAAACATAACCGCCAATATATAATGTCATATTATGCAAATTATATGCAAATTAGATGCTTAAAATGTATTTACTTAAATACTTTGGGTCATACCTGACATTTTTCTAGTTTAGAGTAGGACTCAATCTTTTATCATTTTCAAACCACAGCCTTTTGAAATTTGGTTCTCAAAAATCTGTATTTTTTTAAATAAACCCTGGCGCCTAAAGGGTTAATGGTAAATGTATTCCACATTTGATGAAATTGAACAGTTTAGATGGACTTGAGCAGGTTTTAGAAGGACTTGAGCAGGTTTTAGAAGGACTTGAGCAGGTTTTAGATGGATAACAGAACAGATAGAAAACCTTAATATTTATAATTATATTGACTGATCTAAAAATGTAAAAGATCAAAATCTTTTACATTTTCTTAACAGTTTTGTTTATATAACATGTTTTCTGTTTATATTTGTTTGAATATGCTTTGAATTTACCAATTATAAAATACATAAACTACATATCATTGAATCGGCTAAATTAACTGAGCAGTTCACAAATACATAATGTGGCAGCTATGTCACATTAGGCTTTCCGTGAAGTTAAAGGGCTGATACAATTTTTATTGTTTGTCTTATATTAGTTTGTTCAAGAAATGTGTGTTTACGAGAGGTTAACTAAAGGAGATGTTTAGTAAGTTTTAGAATTCTTAAATGTTTGAATATAAAACAGAAAGTGTATATTCATCTCTGGATACGTCTTTAACAGAGAAACGGCACACAAAAGTTAAACATCAACAGAAAAAAGGGAAGTAAAGTGAAAAGAAGACAAATATTGTCAATTCATTCACGTAATGTTTAACGAGGAGAAGCTAAATGTCGTTCTGACGCTAAAGTTGGAGCTAAAAGTGTACTGTCAGCTCTAAACTTCAGTTTGGTGTAATGTATTAGTATTGTGTAGAGGGAACATCGATTCGGGTTTATATTTTTAATCAAAGAAGCAGAGGTTCTTCTGCTGTTGTTGGAGGAGAGTGGCTCTGAGACGGGACAAAAAAAGAAAATCGGCAAGTGGAGCTCTAAGTTTGAAGTAATGTATTTTGTTAATGTCATGGCTCTCAATAACAGGAACTGAAACAATTCAACACAATAAGTAAAGAGAAAACATCTCCCACGTTATTTGAAAGGCTAAAGGCTACTTCCATCTACATTCATAATCAGTGATCAGAAACCCCCACCAAATAATTATACCTCACAACCCCTGCAATTTTATTATGTGAAGATAAGACTCTGTTGCTCCCACAGAGACAGGTGTATGTGCAGAAGTGTAAGAAAGTGTACATGCAAATAAGATAATACAATTAAATAGCCTTGTATAAACCATAACCCAAAGAGAGCCTGATTATATTAACACTAATATTAACACAAAGTTGCACAAAGACAAAAATATAATTACTTTGAAATAATGAAAGTGAGAGATTAATAATCTAAATTAATTGTCGAACCTGTGTGTGCTTTTCAACTTGCAGTACTGACGGAATTTAAACTCAAAATAATCTGCTAGACTTACTCTGATGGAATTGAGTTGAATTTTTCAGAGAGCGCTCAACTGGATAGACCTGCAACCAATCAAAGAAATATACATTGCATAAAGCCCGCCCCATTTTAGAAACTATGATTGGTCTGACTGGATTTCTATAGAATGGCTGTGACTAACCAGGATCAGTTCTAAAGTATTATGATGGCAGATTAAGATAAAAAGACTCCCACACACTTCAGCTCCTAAACGTTGCATTGTTTGGTCTTTGAATCTCTGAAAGTTACACAGTGTGTCTTTTTATCTTAATGTTGTGAGCACGCGCCCTCCTACGCACCTGTCACTTGAAACATTTGTGAAGTTCTATTTCCAGAATGTATCATGAGGGTATAACTGTTCAGGTTTACGTTTGTTCAAATGCATACATTGAGTAATAATTCATTGACTCAGAGGAAGGCCTGACTGTGTGGTGTGTGTTTGGTCCCAGGCCGGTTCAGTCATCCCGCTGCTGCCCCAGGAGAACATCGAGCTGGCCAGTCAACTCAAGAGACTGGAGAGCTCATTCAGTATCTTCGCCGAGGAGTCCAACCCTAACCAGCTTCTGGCTCATCTGGGTCGAATGGCTGTAGAGTTTCACCATCTCTCCTCCAAAGTCCAGAAGAACGAGCAGCGGACGTCCCTCTTACAGGTACAGTTCTGGTTTTTAAGCTATGTTTTAGGTCACTTTTAGAGACTACAGCCACAGATTAATGGAGACAAAAATATGTATGAGTGAAACTATTCCTTTGTGTATCTTGGAAGCATAATGTTGTTCATCGTATTCACTTAATGTATTTATAATATTCATAATGTCTATTTTAACTTGTGTCCTAAATGGAAAGTTGCATCTATCAGAAATAAGTTAAAAGTTAAAGTTGTGAGGGTTAGTTGTGATGTTGGCACAACAGGGTACAGTCTGGTTGGTGTGGGAGGGAAGGAAGCATCTGCTGTATCTCATCTAAGTTTAGTTTCCACTGAGTAAAGTACAAGCCAGCCAGGTCAGTTTGGTTGAGTTTCTTGTTTCCACTGAACTGTGTCCAGAGAGAGACATCTGCTGCAGAAACACAGATGTCACTGAAGAGAAACAAAAGTGTGTTTTGAAAGGAGCATTTGAATTTTGAAATCAGACTTGAAGAGAACTCAACAGACTTGAAGAGAACTTGAACAAGTATTAATATAAATAAGTTCATAAACCCTGGTGTGCTGTGATGTGTAGCTAAAGGTACAAGTTTGAGACTGTTTCTGGTTATTCCCATCTTTCTAAACTTTAAATTGTAAAAGCTGCAGCAGTTTTCTATAATTTAGGGCCTCACTTCATGTCACAGTCTGTTCTGTTCTTGTTTAATGTAGGCAATAAAAGCAAGAGTCCAAAACAAAAACGGTGTTGATATAAACACTAGCTTTTTTTTGGAAAAAATGTACAACATTTACCAAGTTTTCTTTTGGAATATGTAAGACGTTACTCTTTTTGAAGTGTTATCTGAGTTAAATTAACATTTTGTCCTCCATCCTCCTGAAAAATATAATAATTTATATTAAAAACAAAAACAAACAGAAGCTCTGACTGGAGAACTGTAGTTTAGAAGATGTTAAAGCGCCATTACCGGATTTATTTTATTTATTTAACATACTAATCTATTAAAATCCTCGATAATTAACCGTAGATGACGACTTGTTCAATTATAATCTAATGGGAATAAACTGTTTTCCTCAATTGCAAGAAGAAAAAAGATTGCATACTCTGATAGAAGAGTGTAAGTAAGAGTAATACTTAATATGCATTACTGAGGACAGATAGATGCACATTTCTTTATTTCCCTGTGTGTTTTTGCAGAATCTGTTTTATAGCTTGTTATTTATCTTTATCTATAATGTGGAGGTGTGTCACTTTGTCTTGATGATTTGATAAAAACTCTTAATCTTAAATCTCTTAATTTTCCGGGTAAACTTTTATTACTAATTTAGTTCAAACTTTAACTTGTTCAAACTTTGTCTTGTTTCCCAGACTTTGTGTGAGCAGCTGAGGCAAGAGAACAACGAGCTTCGTAAGAAAATGGAAGAGGACCATCACATCAGGAATCGAGACCTGGAGCAGCTAAGGTACAACTTTTCTTTTTTTCTTTTTTTAGACAAAAGGCTGAACAATGAAGACACTGTTAGTGGTTGTGTGGTCACGAATGAGCCAGACTTTGACCAGACTTTCACTTTTGATTCGTGGCTTTTCCAGTGCATTTGCTTTGTCATTCTTTCGACTCTGTGGGAGTTGTAGGGTCTTCCCAAAGGAACACACATTTATATCCATTTATATTTTTTTGTTTTCTCTTTCATAGACAGGAGAATCAGAAACTAAAGGAGCTGGTCACAGGAGGAGCGTCGGGAGCAGCGTTAGCCACACAATCAGACGCTGAAGCCGGAGAAGCCAAAGAGGAGCCGGTGAAGGAAGAGTCTACGGCTGTACGGCCCAAAATGGAGGCCAACACACCTCAGAAGGTAATGTTAGTCACTCACTCATATCTTCTACTGGTCTTCTACCACTCACTAACATCACACAGACGTGGGGTGAACATTGATTTATTGACAGTTTATGTTGACCATTGCGTAACATTACCAACTGTACAAACAACAAGTCATGTATCTGAAGTGTTCACAGACTCTGGACTCAAGCACCGCACTGTTAATGCTTCATTTGCTGTTGTCTTTGACGTCACACAAGGAGACATTTACCAGTTTTTTTTAGGTTAAACAATGCTAAAACCAATGCATGTGTTGTTTATATGTAATATCCAAATTCTTAATATCAATGCAATCCTCTTTTTCAAATCGATTTAATTGCCTGTTGATGCAGTTACTGCTGTACAATACAATTAAATATCAGAAAGGAATGGCAGATTCGCTCTTCACTGCAGTGAATGTAGGACAATTTTACTTGCTTAACATAGTTTATATATCCAACATTTTCTTTTTGTGTTTTTGCCTTTTAGAGCGGAAAAGCAGCTGAAAAAACCCCAACCAAACATTGTGACATTGAGGCTTATGAGAAGAAAATCAAGCTTTTGGAGAAGCAGAGGAAGGATGTGAGTAGGGCTTTACGTTTAAAGTCACTTTTGTCATTTGGGGAAAATCTGTCCATTGTATTTCTGATTCTGATGTGTCATTGTTTCACTCTTATTTTTTTTACAGGTTCTGGAGGTGAACAAACAGTGGGACATTCAGTGGAACGCCATGAAGTCGCAGTTTGAACAAAAGGTAGATTAATGACTTGAGAATAATGAAGACGTAAACGCCTATGATTAAAAAAAAATACATTTTATATATTTAAATAGAAACAAATTAAACATACTAAACTTTAGGGGATTCCCTTATATAACATTGGCAAAGGGTAAAAGACTGTACTGTTTTTCAGCAATCAAAAAAATTAAGTAAATGTAAAAAATATCTTGGAAATGTTTCTGTGATTTTAAATTAACTGTAAAGGCTTTGTTTTCTGCATATCTTCTGCAAATGTTGTTCTGTGTGCATCTCTGTCTGACTGAGGCTTTATTATTTCTTAAGTCTGACCTGAGAACTTGAGTCAAACCTGAAAAACTGCACAAAGAACTTCCAAAATGTTAAGTGACTTTGATTTTCACATTACAAGTCTGGACCAATGGACTTTCCTGATCTTACACGTCGTGTTCGTCAGGCTGTTCTACTGCCTCGCTGTCCTCTTCTGCTGTTTTGCTTTCTTGGACTTCCAGTATTTGGTCTGAATGTCCGAATCGCTGGAGCTTTCACAACTGACATTTTGAAATCGAGAAATTGGAAAGTTTGCACTTCTAGACCAAACAGCGCAGGTGTCCAGTAAAGGTTTCACCTTTTACAGAAGGTTTATGGCGTTTTTTTTTTTTTTATGTGTGTGTTAATTACAGATTTTAACTAAAGTAAATTAGTGCAAGACAACTGTTGAAACAATGACTATCTTTTATAAACCAGACTTGTTAAACAATGGCCTCATCTGGAGCTGTATTGGATGGAAGTTACAGGTTTTTACAAAGAAAGTGTCTTTAGTGACTCAGCTAATGTCACCAAACTGACATAAAGGTGTTTAGAAAGACTATAACAGTCAATAAGCACTTATTTACTGTATGTAGCATAAATCTGTCCATCTTTGATACAGGACACTATCGCCAGTAGTATATCTGAATGTGGCAGGACTCGGTTATAATTTAATACAAATAATAATCTTTATTTTTATATAGCGCTTTTCTACCTATTGTAGTAGGCACTCAAAGCGCTTTACATACATTAAACTATTTACCAGTGTTAGAGAACATCACTGGAGGCAATGTAGGTTAAGTGTCTTGCCCAAGGACACAACGACAGTATGCGGGGGAGAGCGGGATGTTATGATGTTTAAATCTGTAGTGTTTAACATGAAGAGGAGTTGCCGTCTCAACCTCACAGAATGTCGTCTGCATGTCAAGTAATCAATGACAGCACTGGTTTTCTGGAGAGCACATAAATATAGCCTTTCTCTGAGAAATAACAGCTAAAGCGACACTTGGATGGTGTTAATAGAAGCCATTCCTTCACACTCAACTTTTTTATCCACAGAGCAGTTACAGGGCTTGACTAATGTTTTCTAAATGTTCTGCCTTTTGCTCTAATTTTTATGCTACAATAATAGACAATTTTGTTTTTTAGCATGTAACCATGAACGATAAAAAAGGATCTAGTTTACCCTAATTGCTGGAAAAGCCTTATACGTGCTGAAAAATGAACCTCAAAAGAAGTGCCTGATTTGACTTTTGGATGTTTGTGCAGACCATGAGCTCAGTTGCTGTTGACGCAGCTGTATGTTTTCTGCTCTTGTTCAGTATAATTGGTGCAGTGTTGCAGTATTTGTCTCTCCAACCACAGCTTCATGTCAGAAATCCCCTTACCTCCGTTCACCGCTGACTTCCTGTGGTTCGCTCAAAGGGAAGCCCAGACGCACTGAAGCACAAACTCTCACACTATTTTCACCTTCCTGATAACGAACAGTACATTTAGACAAAGACTTTATGTCAACTCTGGTTAAAACCACATAAACCTTGATATATCCGTGTGCGTCATTTTAATATGTTCGTTTTGTTTTTTTAGTTTTTTTTGGCACCAAAACAAAACACGATGTGCTTGTTGTTGTGGTTTGAGTTTTTATTTGATAACATACACAGGGTTCTCTGATGCATCCAGGATGTTTGGGAAATCTAGAGATTTCTGTTCCAGTAGTAGAAATGACCTGGAAAATGTTGTTTTGAAACTGAACTGGTTTTAGACAAATGGTGTAGTTTAATTTCTTTTTTGTCAGGGACCATGTACAAATACATTAATCTCACAAGAAAAGAAATGCTTTGTGCCTGATTTAGCTACAAAACCTCTTTCCATCTGCAGTCCCCAGGCAGGTGAGCTCAACACCAGAGTACAAAAGTAACATTAATTCATATTTAAAATACTAGTAACAATTATATTGGTGTAATTATGGCATTTACATAGCATAACTTTATTACCATGCTATATTACTATGTTATTACTGAGCTGGTCAGTAAAGTGCTACCAGAATATTTACTATAATTCTCACAATTCATTATCAAACCTTTTCCTAAATTATTTATTTTAAACTTGATTGATCACTGTTAGTTTCATTGTTGAGCATATGTTTTTTAAAGTTTAAAAAAAAAATGCAGATCTACAGTTGACTGTCTGGAGGTGATCCCATTGTTTGATGTTTTAAATGAAAAGGTTGATTGTGCAAATGCAGAGCATCTTTTAGGGATTATGCAGTTTTTGTGAGCTGTGGACTGTCGTGTAGCATCGAACCCATTGGGAACCTATCTTAGTTTTGACCCTCTGTGGCTGCTGTAGTAGAGTGTTGTAGAGTTGTCACTGAGGCAGGTAAGAATAGTCTAAATAATTGTTTTCAACCTAAAAAATTTGGCTACATTTCTGCTTTGGAGTGTTGCTTTGAGTTTTGTGTGGTCCCCTACCTGCATTTTCTTGTGGCTTGTTTTTATTTTTACTTTTTGGCTGTAGACGAGACCTCAGCTAACATAATACTTAAAACGTGACGGTTTGTTACAGATTACGGACCTCAGGCAGCGTTTGGCCGAGTCTCAGAAAACGGTAATGGAGCTGGAGGCAGAGCGAGAGCAAAGGCAGCGAGACTACGACAAGAAACTGCTGCTGGCCAAGTCCAAGATTGAAAACGTGCAGGTGAGGAGAAAAAAAAAACTAAACAGTAATTCAGGGGTTTCATTAAAGTTTGGTCCCTCTTTTTGGTTTTCTAAAGCTGTGGATCCCACTGGTGGGTCCCAGGGAATTTTACTTGCCAAAACACAAAACAAACCTGGATTCGAACAGGTTTTGGATGCATTCGAACAGGTTTTAGTTGGATTTGAACAGGTTTAAGATGGATTTATGAATTGATAATGGTCAGAAATAATCCTATGTAAAGAATAATTAGAAATGCACAAAAAATTAAATATTCTATATAAAAATATCCATATCACATCATGATAAACTTGTGCTAAAACTGACCAAAGGCAATTGGGTCACAAATGTGTGGGTCTTTTGAAATATGTGTTTCCCTGAAATAAAGTTTAAGAAACACTACCCCCAAAAAATGGCTTTAGTGTTCTTGTGCTGAATGAAACTATACTTACTCTCAGCAACCTTCATTAAAACCTGAATGGTTTGTTTCAGGGTGAGAAGGAGTGTCTAAACTCAGAGACCACTGAGTTGAAGCAGAAGATCCGGTATCTGCAGGACCAGCTGCTGCCTCTGAGCAAACAGAGAGAGTATCAGGAAAAAGAGATTCAGCGTCTGAACAGAGTGAGTACAATGACAAACAGCCACAACAAGAGATGGATTTAGTAACGATTTGTCCTTAATGAGAGCCACAAAGAGTTACAATAAACACTTAAGTCTGCTAACAAGTCCATAAACCAGATGAAGAAAGTTTTTCTCATCTCTTCTCATTGATCTTGCAGCAGCTGTGTTTACTCAGGTTCAGACAGTTACTAAAGAGGCCATAGACTATTTATTTGCATAATCATAAACAAATTATGAAAACTTTATCTTTGGTCAAACATGTCTTTTTTGTAAATAATTGTAATGTTTTTTGTAATTGTGTAGAGGGTACTCAATTGACAAAAAAGTAAACCAGCTTCATGTTGCCTTCATAATATTTCACCTTGATCCTGTGTTTTTCTTATCCTTCAGGCGTTAGAGGAAGCCCTGAACCTTCATTCCCCGTCGTCGTCCCAGCAGCCACCGGGACAAGGCAACTTCACCGACGCAGCCAACAACCTGAAGAAACAGGAGCTGCTCACACAAATCGCTGTTTTAAAGGAACAGGTCCGACATCTGTGACGTACATCTAAGACTTATTGGAATTTTATTTTGTATTTCCTAAAAAGGTTTTGTTATTTTAGGTGAAAATCTTTGAAGAAGACTTCAGGAAAGAGAGGAGCGACCGGGAGCGAATGAACGAAGAGAAAGAGGATCTGAGGCGGCAAGTGGAGAGACTCCAGGGTCAAATTACTAATCTGACCAATCAGGTAACACCGCTCTGACAAGTCTGTTCTGTTATTAAGCAGCCGTCATTTATGCCCAGAAAACTAAACACCTGTTTGTTGTTTTTATGAACAATAAAACTTATTTTCCTCTAGTTTAGTTCACAAATGTGTTAAATACAATCTGTTTGTGAGCACCTAAACAGCTCTGAGAACTAAAACAGCCCTGTGGATTAGTTTTGTAACAGTATTCTGTGCTTCAGCTCCATCAGGCCCAGAACGAGTGTCAGAGAGAGCGAACAGAGAGGTGTAAACTGGAGCGACTGCAGATGCAACATCACAAACAGGTAACAGTTACAATCAGCATAACACATACTTTTTTGAAAAAGTACAAGAAAGAGAAATAAACATGAAACATGAATGGTGTGCATTTATATAGAATTTTTTCTGTACCCTTCTCGGGCATCGAAAGTGCTTTACATGATGCTTCCACACACACCCAAACTCACCTGTACAGTCACACAGACACTGGAGGCAAGGAGGGTTATGTGTCTTGCCCTAACCTTCCGCTCTACCGCCTGAGCTACTGCGCTCCATGTGTCTGTTACAATCACCACACTCGTGGCTTTGCAGAAAAAAGTACCTCTACCACAAAACAGACTATTCTATTAAAAATGGAAATTAGACAGTGCTTATGGAGATCCAAGATCCAAAGAAGTTTATTTTAAGTATATTTGGGAGCCACACTGTCCGAGGCAGTGTTTGGCAGCAACAGGTTGATCAGTTAATATAGTTTTATGATTGTATTAATTAATTAAGGAGCACAAAGATTTGATATATTACAGTTAATACTCCAACAAACAACATCTAGGACAACCTGGGCTGATTATTATAATATGTATAACAATACATACAGTACTGTGCACAGGTGTGAGGCAGGTGTAGATGTAAACTATAGAGTATAATTATTTGTATTAGTTTACAAAAGGCAAAATGAAAGAACAAAAGAGAATTCTAAATCAAAATCATTATTTGATTTGACTTTCTGCAAAACGATAACAGTTTTTGTTCTTCCACTGGATCTGGTTCTGTTCAAAGATTTGGACAAAACCAGGCCAAACAGGACTAAACCATGTGATCCCAGACAGGACCAGGCCAGACACCATGATGTTGGGATCAGGGTCACTTGTTTTTTATCTGTTCAGTCACTTTGCATTTTGTAAACTGATAAAAAAAAAAACATTTGGCACAGTACTGTGTTTTTATGAATGCAGTTCATAAAATGCATAACAGTATCTAGTCTAGAGTGAGTGGTTCTATTTGGGAGTAACTTGCCCAACACTGGTCGTAGGGGCAGACGCAGGACAGACGAGCCGCAGACCCCACCTCAGGCTCGGTCAACGGCCCGCTCAGCCCTCCCTACTGTGGTCCCTTTGTGCAGGTGGGACCGCCGGGCCTCGACGGCTGGCCCATACACCTTCCTCCCAGGATGCCCAATGCAGCAGGCTCCACAGCAGCACCGCCCCCTGTACGAGACTTCCAGCCTGTTGCCCCGGTAAGGCTCTCCTCGTACCCCGCTGTCTGTCTCTGGAGTGGCTCTGATTTAAGGCTCTTTTTCCTTTTGTATCCACTTTCATGAGAAATAAACTCGTGCTTTCAGGCCTGTCCCACCACAAACTACACTCCCACAGTTCAGTGTTGTTAAGCTTCTTCACAATCACAGCTTGCTTAAAAAACTATACTGTACTCCACTGTATTTTTGGACTAGAGCTAACTTGGGGCTTTTTGTCTCTTAGGGTTTTCCGTGGCAGTCTTCGTTCTCACAGCCGAGAGGAACCCGAGCAGTCGGTGAGAGTTCAAGACCACCACCTGAGAATGCAGGTAACGCCATTGATGTTTTGTGCACTTCAATCAAAACCTATTACCAATGAAAATAATATACTCAGTGATGAATCTTTCATGCCACACGTTAGAAAGAGGTTGAGACTATGATTGGGAAATGTCTCAATTCAGTTATTGTACTTTTTTTTGTATTTTTAACTACTTAAAAAATACTAAATTAAGTTAATCTGTATTTGTAAAGCACATATTTCTATAGCCACCTGTTCTGAAATGTGTTTAAAAAGCCTCCCATTGAGCTTGAAAGTGACTGGCACCGAGCTACGACCAATCGTAACTAAAATGGGGCGGGTTTTTTGCATTGCTCTGTTTCTCTAATTGGTTGTATGTTGTTTTTTGTTTATTTTTATTTTTTGCGTCGGTCCAGAAGCAGTTTAGATGTTAGTACTGCGCCTCAGGCCCAAAGTTGCTGGGATAGGCTCCAGTCACCCCCAACCCCTATGGGGGCCTATTGGAGAAAATGAATGTTGGTACTGCCCCTGAATTCTGGTTGGTTGAACGTCTCTCCAATACTTTAATCTGCGTCCATTTGTTCCGCCTCCTGGAAATTAAACTGGAAGTAGGCTATTATTTTGTACAGAATAAATTTTGCAAAGGGCTTTATAGTGCTATTTTTATTGTTTAATATAAGACTAAAAAATATTAACATAAAAATTGTCTCTAAACTATTTTTTAGTGTCTAAATATCTGCTTGTATGTTTAAAAAAAAAAAGTGTCTACACTAGTCTTTTGATCTCTTATCGTATTGTTCGTGGCTGTTGCATTTAGGGACAGTGGAAAACGAGGAACCCAAGGCCAGTGCTCGACGCTTGCTGTACTTAATGCATTGGAAAAGCCTATTTATGGTTTATTATATTCCCACAGATCAGACGGCGGCAGCAGCTACATCGACAGCCCCAGGAGCAGGATTCGTAAAAAGGGAGCGACAGAACATCGATCCCGGAAAGCACTAAGCAACGCGATTCCCCAAATGACAGCTGGGTAGTAGCATGACTCAGTTTGTTTTTGATTTGAACAGGTGTGATTTGACCCATAATTTTCCTACTGAACTGTAGATATCCTATTGTAATGTTGTTTATACTTGCGTTTTATAAGGCTATTTGTGAACAATTTGCTCTTCTGAATATATACATTTATATTATTTTCCACTTTTTTTTTCTTTATTTTTATCAGGATTTGAAGTTATTTGTTGGAATAACAGCTTTGTTTTTTTTTTCTGAAAATACGTGATTGTCTCGCTGCAAATATGTAACAACCTGGCACTTAGTTTTGTAGGGTTTAAAGCAAGCCATTCCCCAAAAACGAATAGGACGACATGTATTCATTCCAACTCAGATTATAGCTGCATTGAATCATAGACTCAATGTGAATGTTATTGATTTAAAGGGACAGTCCTGGGTTTTATCAAAGAGGTTTGTATTTCGAGAAGTGGACAGATGCAACACTGGCTTAACATGGCTCCCAGTGAGTTCAATTATTTTTGTATCAATAAACAATGGATGTATTTCCACCACTCAAGGTATTGCAGCAAAATATAAGATAAGAAAAGAGTTCCTTGTTTGTGTTTTGTTTCTCTACTTTTATATTATAGACTTACAGACATAACATTCTTCTGTTAGGGGTTCGTGGGTGACTGGAGTACACCCTGGACAAAGTCTAGTTGGTCACAGGACTGACGTTTTATTTTTTTTAATAACGCCACCACTATTTTCCACCTTCGAGGGCAATGATCAGAACGTGCCTGAAACCTAAAATTGGATAAGACCCAGATCACAAGTGCAAGAGCCGTAATGCTGAGTCACATAACGGGGAAAAAACCTGGAAGCTTAATGAAATATACGCACAAGACAATTCAAATGGGGATGAGCCTAAGATAAAGGCTGCACAAAATTAAAATATAAACAAGCTTAATATCTGTGTCTCAAAGGTCTGCATGCCTTGCTCGAATGTTTGTTTAATCTCACTTTTTATGTCAAATTATTTAATAAATTGGCCAAACGGACTAAAAAAGTTTAACTCCTTTTAGTTTAATCCTAGTGTCCTTGCTCCTGTCTGCTTCTCCCAACTGGTTTAATGCATGTTTTACATTAAAAACATACATCTTTACCAAACCCTGCACTGTCCCTTTAAGAGGCTTTCTTCATGGATGTTATAGACGTGTAACCGTTTCAAAAGTGGTTGTTGAAATCAAAATTTGTTTCGAAACTGATTTAAATTTTTCTTTTTTCTTTTTTTGTTGGTGGTGGTGGTGGTATCAAAATGGAACAATAACGATTGTGATAATTTATTTATAACCTGCTGTTTTTTGATAGTTGCATTGAATAAGTGTGAATCATTGTCTTTAGCAATGATGTTCTTCTATGTTGTTAGTGTAATCCCGATATATTGTAGCTATTGACATTGTATGTTTGTATCAGACACAGAACACGATGCACAGGACACACACACTGTTTTTTCTCATGACAATGGACCTAATATCATTAAACACTGCACTTCTACTCCAGCACATTTGATTTTCATGATTCAACCTTTTTTACACAGAAGCTGGTTTTCGGCCACTGTGAAGGGAAATAAGATGGACATTCTGAATTAAGAGCTGCTTTTCTAGCAATTAAAAATTTCGCTTTTTTAAAATATAATTTTCAGAAATCCCAAGTCATAAAAAAATTACTTTGACCATAATAAAGCTACCCTGTACATAATTAACAATTGAATTTGTCAAAATATTAATCGGTCAAACTTTAATGCAGAAGTTTTAATTTTACAGTAACAGCTTATCTAAGGATTTCTACTTAAATTTCTCAACTTTTTAACAAATTAAAACATTTTGATTTACGATTGACGCAAAAAAATTCAGTTTAACTGAAAAACAAATTTATACTCGAGTTTCTCACAATAGTTGCAACACAGTTAAATATGTATAAAGGTCACACTAGCGCATGACTCTAGCAGAAAAGCTAAATAAATTGGTCAAAACTAATTAAACTAAAATTGACAAAACTAAGCAATTTTGTAAGAGAAGTCATTAAATATGAAAGTAAAATGTGATACTAAGAGAAATAGATTTGGCACAAAATTTTCCTTAGATTCTCACACTAATCATTTTTAGTTGGATCATTGTATTTAGAAGGAGTTATTTTGAGAAGCTGGGGAGTTTCTTAATCAGTTATCACCTGGAAACTTAAGATTGTCACCTAATCTGAAAGTCTCAAATATTTTTCAACGTTTTGAGTAATGTTTTTCTCCATGTATTCAAGTCATGTTGTTCCAAATTTTCTATTTATCTACTCTCATGGTAGTTTTATTATTTCAATACTTAATGTTGCTATCATTCTGAGAAACTGACTGAAACTCTGGTATAAGTAAAAACTATATTTGGGGGGAAAAAGGAATATATTTAAGTCATTATTTTAAGTAATTTTAACATACTAACTCAAAATTTTAAGGTGGCCTCAAAATAATCTTAGTAAATCAAAACTTGTAGTCACAAAGAATTTCCCCAAAATTCTCATTTTATTTTACTAATATGATTAGTTTTTCATTGTAATGGGGAAAACCAGCTTCTAAATTACTCTCTTCATCTCAGTGTATCTTGTATTTTATTCTTTATTCTACTCTTCTTGTTTCCAGCTCCAAACACAGAGCTCCAAAACAGACATCATTTCCATTTGAAGAATCTGTTCTTTAAAGTCAACGAGTTGTACCTAATACTTTTACAACATAAACACGAGACGAGCTGCAGAAGTTAACGTTTATAAAAGGCTCTGGACTCGGTGTTACATTAGCAGCACGGCCGCTCCTCGGAGAACAATAACTGTCGCGAAGTCAAGCTTTGCTTTCTGTGGGTTTCTGCCACTGACAGAAAAATATGGTTTGCTTGGTCAAATTCATTAAGAAACATAAACATTTATTGGGTGTAACTTGATATTAACAGTGTAAGTGTGTTTTAAAATGTATTGGTCAAACACATTTTGGGGCAATCAATTAAATGGGTTTGATTAAATTGTCAACTCGACGTGCGCTCAAACAATAAAAATAGCCATTAAGATTCATTATTCTTCTGTAATACGTTGGTTTAATGAAGTGGCAAAAATTGCACAATATATTATCTGTGCTCTGTCTTATCTCTTGATTTATGCAAATGAGCCACGAGCTTCTGAGAGTTTTTTTGCATCTTAGGTCTTGGTCTGCGGAGACCAAGACAACAATAAAATGTTGTCCAGCCTAAACTGACATATTCTCACTCTGAGGGTAATGCACTCTTTGTTTTTTTTATTTTTATCCAGCATTAATTAGATGACAATATTTAAATTAAAACAATTAAATGTGACCTCTTTAGGACAGGAGCTAAAGCAAAAAAATAAAATAAATAAAATCATGTTGCTCAGCCCTAGTAAAGAAAAAGAAACCATACCACCATACTTTTTTAATTTTGTCACAAAATTTAACAGAGCCACCGACACTCACTCTTCACTAAGAGCGCCATCTGGTGTGTTTCTGTGGAAAAGCTCACGCTGTTGTATCATTTAGACTACTGTTAGCCGCCTTTTGTGATCGCTAAGCTCAATCAAGACATTTTACCAGCAATCTGAACCAAATCAATAATTGTCTGTTTTGATCCAAACATTTTTGATATACATTGAAGTGACATTCCCGTCAAAGTGGCAGAAACCTGCTTCTACAGTTTTCCGTTCAACAACCAGTTGTCCACTTTTCACTGATGACTTGTAAACTGCTGTAGCACCAAGAGTCCGGGGCTTTTTTTCTGAGAGACAGAACCAACTTCCTGAAAACAAACCACAGTTCGCCGTGCATCTCGAGCCACTTCAAAGATTTCCATAGTCTGATATAAATCTTTCCCAGTTTATCAGATGAAGGGCTTCAAATGTGCGCAAATCCAGATTTGAACCGGGCTTCGTTCAAAACGTTACAGGGAACAAACCCCTGATCGGTGAGAGCTTAGACGAGACATTGTTGCACTTTTAAGGTACGCTGTAATTACTGGCAGTTGTATTTCTTTTCTTTTTTGCTATAGGCTAAAGCACATGTGAGACTTTTGTATTTGACTGGCTTAATAAATCTATTCTAAATGTCCACTGGTGTAATGGTCTGTTTCAGTCTGTGTCCTCTTCAGTTGTGTGCGTGGGCTAACAAATGAGGTAAGCTGATATTGACAGAATTCTAGCTAATGTAAGAACATACAGTATTGTTCAAAATAATAGCCGTACAATGTGACTAACCAGAATATTCCAGGTTTTTAGTATATTTTTTATTGCTAAGTGGCAAACAAGTTACCAGTAGGTGCAGTAGATTCTCAGAAAACAAACAATACCCAGCATTCATGATATACACACTCTTAACGCTGTGCAATTGGGCAATTAGTTGAAAGGGGTGTGTTTACAAAAATTAGCAGTGTGGCAATCAAACACTGAGGTCATAAATTTGAAAAAACAGGTGTGAATCAGGTGGCCCTTATTTACGGATGAAGCCACCAGCACTTGTTGAAGACCTGAGGAAAATGGGTCGTTTAAGACATTGTTCAGAATAACAGAGTACTTTGATTAAAAAGTTGATTGGAGAAGGGGAAAACCTATAAAGAGGTGCAAAAATTATCTCTGTTCAGCTAAAATGATCTCCAATGCCTTTAAAATGGAGAGCAAAACCCGAGAGACGTTGAAGAAAACGGAAGACAACCATCAAATTGGATTGAAGAATAACCAGAATGGCAAAGGCTCAGCCAATGATCAGCTCCAGGATGATCTCAAAGACTGTCTGTAGTTACCTGTAAGTACTGGCGGCACAGTGGCAGAGTGGTTAGCTCTCCTGCCTCACAGCAAGAAGGTCCTGGGTTCAACCCCATCCAAGGCAGGGCCTTTCTGTGTGGAGTTTGCATGTTCTCCCTGTGTCTGCGTAGGTTTCCTCCGGGTACTCCGGTTTCCCCTACCACCAAAAACATGCACAATAGTCCCCCCCCAAACACACATGGGGCCAGGTCATGTTTGTAAATGAGAATTGGTTCTCAAACAGTTTACCTGGATAAATAAAGGTTAAAATAAAAAAAAAATAAAAAAAGTACTGTGACAGTTAGAAGACGTCTGTGTGAAGCTAATCTTTTCAAGAATCCCCCGCAAAGTCCCTCTGTTTAAAAAAAGGCATGTGCAGAAGAGGTTACAATTTGCCAAAGAACACATCAACTGGCCTAAAGAGAAATGGAGGAACATTTTGTGGACTGATGAGAGTAAGATTTTTCTTTTTGGGTCCAAGGGCCACAGACAGATGGTGAGACGACCCCCAAACTCTGAATTCAAGCCACAGTTCACAGTGAAGACAGGAAGCAAGCATCATTATATGGGTATGTTTCTCCTACTATGGTGTTCGGCCTATTTATCGCAAACCAGGGATCATGGATCAGTATGCATTTGTCAAAATACTTGAAGAGGTCATGTTGCCTTATGCTGAAGAGGACATGCCCTTGAAATGTTTGTTTCAACAAGACAATAACCCCAAACATACAAGTCTAAACAAGTCTTGGTTCCAAACCAACAAAATTAATGTTATGGAGAGGCCAGCCCAATCCCCTGACCTTGATCCAATCGAGAATCTGTTTCTGAAGCAAAACCAAGAAATGTAAATGAATTGTAGAATGTTGTTGAAGAATAATGGAGTGGAATAACAGCTGAGAGGTGCCACAATTTGGTGCCACACAGATGTGAAGCAGTTTTAAAAAACTGTGGTCATACAACTAAATATTAGTTTAGTGATTTACAGGATTGCTAAATCCTAAAAACAAAAACATTTGTACAAATTAGTTTTGAGTTTGTACAGTCAACTAATTGCCCAATTGCACAGCCTTAAGAGCGTGCATATCATGAATGCTGGGTCTTGTTTGTTTTCTGAGAATCTACTGCACCTACTGGTAACTTTTTTGCCACTTAGCAATAAAAAATATACTAAATATCTGGATTATTCTGGTTAGTCACATTGTACTGCTATTATTTTGAACTGAAGACTGTAGGAGTTGGAGCTAAACCTGTCTGATCCAGACTAACGGCATCAGAGTAAACAGATCTAACAGCGGAAAGTGAAGTCAAGCCTCCTTCGAAAGCCCTTTAACTCTTGAAAGAAATGAAGACCTAGGAGAAATGTTTGTCTCAGTTTGACCGAAGCAGATAGAGAAAAGGATTAAAGAAGTGAAGGAGTGAACTGTGAGCAAACACTGTTTACACTGTAGCATTAAGTGCATTTTACCATTACATTTACATTTAGTTATTTAGTCATTTAGCTGACGCTTTTATCCAAAGCGACTTACATTAAGGTTCCATTCACCAGTGTTACAGCTGGAACAACACTGTAGGCAAGGTAGGTTAAGTGTCTTGCCCAAGGACACAACGACAGTATGAACTGTGGAGAGAGCGAGAATCTAACCACCTACCTTCCAGTTGAAGGACGACCGCTCTACCACTGAGCCACTGCGCCCCAAAGTCACAAAGTGAACTACTGTAAGGAGCAGGACCGACCTGCCAATACAGACCAATTTAATATAATGTGTCTTTTCTTTGTGGTTGGAAAAGTTTATTAATCTAATAAAACATGAGAAGGACAGTTTCTGATAAAAGAGTCTGATTCATCAGATTTTGGGCTAAACTTGGTCTGGACCAGGACCAGTAAAAACAGGTCAGAATTTAACTGACCTGTTTTCATGGAACAGAAATTACAAAATAAACCAGGTTAATCAGATTAGCTTCATGGAATACCCCTGAGGTGGCAGCCTTATGTCAACTTTGAAGATTTGTGATGACGCTCTTTTTGATGACCTTTCTGTTGCTAATGCTAACGTCTCACGCTCAAATAAAACCACAGTGTCTCTGTCTGTGATTCATCCAAAGCCTCTGAGATGAATACATGTAGCCCTGATTGAAGGGGGCGAGACTTCACACCTGTCAATCATCAAAACTGGAAGATGATTGGGGCTGCTCCTTTTCTTTTTTTTGGAAAAGCACTACACGATACAACATGAAACATTTAACAAAAGCATGGTTGTAAACTAGCTCCACTGCTGCCCTCTGCTGTATTTTTGACAGAATTACAGTGTTTGTCAGTCAGGTGTTGACGGAAGAGATGAGTTTTCATGCGTTTTTTAAAGATGGCAGAATCTGCTGATCTTGTAGCAGCAGGTAGATCATTCCACCAATGTGGAACAGATCCAGAGAAAGTACGTGAGAGGGATATTTTTACCTTTTTGGGATGGTACCACCAGACGTTGTTCATTTGCAGAGCGCAGGGATCTGGTAGGAACGTAGGTCTGTATTAGTGAGTGAAGATATGAGGGTGCAGAACCAGTGGTGGTCTTGTAGGCCAAGAGCATAGTTTTGAACTTGATGCGGGCGTAAACTGGGAGCCAGTGTAACCTAATGAATAGAGGAGTTACGTGCTCTCTTCGGTTCATTAAAGACCACTCTTGCCGCTGCATTCTAGATCAGCTGCAGAGGTTTGGTTGTGCAGGCAGGGATTCCAGCCAGTAGAGCATTGCAATAATCCAGTTTGGACAAGACAAGAGCCTGGACTAGAATTTGTGTAGAGTGCTCTGATAGGAAAGGTCTAAATTTCCTAATGTTGTAGAGGATGAATCTACAGGACCGGGTGGTGCTGGCGACATGACTTGTGAAGTTTAGCTGATCATCAATTACCACTCCCAGATTTCTGGCAGTGCTGGACGGTGTAATGGTTGATGGGCCTAGTTGAATCGAGAGGCAGGTCCCTGGGTTGGCCGGAATCACAAGCAGTTCTGTTTTTGCAAGGTTCAGCTGCAGGTGATGGTCCTTCATCCAAAGTGAGATGTCACTCAGACATGCCGAGACGCGAGCAGAGACCGTTGAATAGTCAGGTTAAAATGACAGGAGGAGTCGAGTGTCATCTGATAGGAAAAGCCATGCTTCTGGATGACAGAGCCAAGGGATGTCATTTATATGGAAAAGAGTAGTGGTCCAAACACTGAGCCCTGTGGCACCCCTGTATTGAGATGTTGGGACTCAGAGACCTCGTTTCTCCAGGATACTCTGAATGACCTATCCGAGAGGTAAGACTTGAACCATTGCAATGCCATTCCAGAGACACCCATCGCCCTGAAAGAAGACAGGAGGATGTGATGATTAACAGTGTCAAAGGCAGCAGACAGATCCAGTAAGATGAGTACAGATGACTTGGATGTTGCCTTTGCCAGTCTCACGGCTTCGATGACTGAGATCAGTGCAGTTTCGGTGGAATGTCCGAATGGAATGGGTCAGTCTTGAACCCAGACTGGTTCTGGTCCAGGAAGTTGTTCCGTGTGAGAAAGGATGAGAGCTGAGTAAACACAATGAAGGGAAGGAGGGAAACCGGTCTGTAGTTTTCTAGCAGTGTAGGGTTAAGAGTGGGTTTCTTCAATAGTGGTGTGATGCGGGCCTCTCTGAAAGCTGTGGGGAATGACCCAGTGGAGAGAGATGAGTTGATGATGTGGGTGAGAGCAGGCACGACAGATGGAGAGATGGCCTGAAGGAGATGTGTGGGGATGGGATCCAGCGGGCAGGTAGTAGGGTGGTTAGAACTAATGACCTTGGAAACATCTGCTTCAGTTAGAGGAGAGTAAGAAGGGAGCAAACACATATCAGGGGTCTGAATGAGCTCGACAGGTGGTGGCGCAGAGAACTGACTGCTGATGGCGGTCGTTTTCTTTATAAAGAAAGACACAAAATCATCAGCTGTTAAATCCGATGAAGGTGGGGGAGCAGGCAGACAAAGGAGGGCAGAAAAGGTTTTAAAGAGAGTGCGCGAGTCAGGTGAGTTGATTGACCTAGAATGGTAGTAGACAGTTTTTGCAGAGGTGACATCAGCGGAGAAAGTAGAGAGGAGAGACTGGTAGATACAGAGGTTAGTAGGATCTTTTGACTTGCACCATTTTCTCTCAGCTGACCGGAGGCTGGCACGGTGCTCGCATAGAACATCGGTTAACCAGGAGGCAGACGAGGATGTACGAGCTGGTCTAGATGTAAGAGGGCATAAGTTGTCCAAGCAGGATGTAAGCGTGGAACACAGTGTCGGTTCTCAGAAGAAGGGAGAGCAGAAGAGACAGCAGAGGAAAAACAGGAGGGACGCAGGTTGCGTCGGAAAGTGACCAGCGGTAAAACAATTGCAGTGTCTGGAGAAGTTAGGTCAAGGTCGAGAGTAATGAAGAAATGATCAGAAGTGTGCAGTGGCGTGACCTGAGTGTGCCGAGTGGAGCAGTAGTAGTAGTATGTAGATAAGATATAGTTGATTACCAGACTTGTGGGTTGCCGATGTGGAAACCTGCTTGAGGTCAAATGATGCAGTTAGGTTAATGAAGTTAGCAGCCTGTGGCTTTTCAAGGTGGATGTTGAAGTCTCCTAATACCACCAGAGGGGTACCATCCTCAGGGAAGGATGAAAGAAGCGCATCCAACTCCTCCAAGAAATGTCCAAGCTGACCTGGGGGCCGATAGATAACTACAAAATGACTTTTAACAGGGTGGGTGATGGTAACAGCATGGAACTCGAAGGAGCTGTTGTCACACAAGGGTGATAGCTGTTTGAATTTCCAGTCGGTGGGGATAAGATAATAATTAGTTTGGTCCCTCCGCCCCTTCCAGTGACGCGAGGACTGTGGGAGTAGGTGTGATTATGGGAGAGGGCAGCGGGAGTGGCAGAGTCCTCTGGTTTGATCCATGTTTCTGTAAGTGCTACAACTGAAAGACCAGAATGTTGAACAAAAGCTGTAAAGAAATCAGCTTTGTTCACAGCAGACTAGCAGTTCCACAAGCCTATTGGGAAAGTAATTGACAGTGATACAACATGCAGATTATTATGGTTGCATCGCCTTTTGCGTCAAACAGAGGATAATGTCCGTGTTGAAATGACAGTAGTAATTTGAAAACACATTGAAGAGCCGAAGAGAAAATATGCAAGAAGAAAGTAAAAGTAGAAATAATAAATTATAAGTGGAAACAATTAGTACTAAAAAATAAATAAATAAATAAAAGTTAGCTGTGGAGTTATTCAAGTTTGAGCTAAATTTAACAAAAATAAATTAAGTTTACGTTTCATACCAAGCATCGTATTTGCTCATTTTTGCTTACTGTTGCTCATAAATAAACAAATATATTCATAAATTAAATAATGACAAACAGCGTTCACATTTTCAGTTGCATTTTATTTCAAGTGATGCTAAAAAAAACTGGTAACACCCCATTTATTTCCCAAACACACACTTACAATACTTCAATATTCAACCAAACCTTGTCAAATACAGTTTTATTTAAGAGCCACTAAGTCTAAGTACAAACCCGATTCACCTGCACAAGGCCTCTGTCCGTGACAAACCAGGCCTGGGGTCGAAAGATTAAAGGCTAAAAGGTTAAAGAATGTGCAGATTTTGAAAGACAGCTCATTGAGTTTTAGTGAAATACGTGGAATGGACAGAACTGAGAAATATTGTGATTAAAAAGACTGACAAAGAGTGAGAGCTATACAATGTGTCATATTTAGTTTGCATAATCAAAGGGTTGCATCGGGAAAACACCATAAACAGGCTGCACCAGGAAACGGAAGAGGGTCCAGTAGAAATACAGCGTTAGAGAAAATGTAGTCACTATTTAACGCTTCTGCAAATCACCAGAAAAATGGAAAAATAATAGTGCTTCTGTCACAAAAGCACAAGACATTCTGAAACCTATCACAGCTTTTCAGGTTCTCTGTCAATTTTAATTTCAAGTAATGAAGATATTGTGACAGAAAAGCATCAATTTTTCAAAACAGACTCAGCTGAACCTTTCTACAAACCTTTCTTGGATAGTTTTGTGGAACTTCAAAAACATATACTGAAAAATCTGTCTTCTGTTTCTATTTATGCACATATTCATATTTTGAACTATTGTTTTGTCTGAATGCCAATGAACTACTTTAACATGCTTCCTGGCTTATGAACTAGTGACATTTTAGGTTTTATTGTCTTCCAAATACAAACCAATTCAACCCAATGTCAAAAGTCTATCCTGTTTTTTTGAAGCGTTAAACTTTGACCTATTTGTGATTTGCAGAAGCATTAGTTTGACGAGACTGGGCAGTGATAGAAACACAATAATGGCGTCTCGGTTGGTGCTCAGTGCTGAAGGTGGACGAAGGCGAGTGAAAGACATAGTTAGTCCATTGGAAAGGTTTTTACGATACACTGAGGATGTTAGGTTTGAGGCAGGAGTCTGTGAAGAGGTAGAATAAACACAAAGCACCTCACTTTTCTTTATTGACTTCATACATGGCTCAGTGACACAGAGCTGTATCCCATAAGACTTCACTTTAACCTGGATTCAACTCTGTCCCAAAACCCTGAGATCGTTTCTGATGTTTCTGATGGGTTCATTTCATCTGTTTCTGCATTCATGTGGTTTTGGATAAATTAAAAAGTTCATGTAAACACTTGTTTGAGTCAAATGAATCCATCTGGAAAAGACTTGAAACATGAATTTCGGACATGACATCAAATCAACAAATCCAACTGACTCATGTCTTATTATCATTCTCTGTCCTGAGCAGCGTATATTTGAAGGTGATAATAATTGTATATTAGACCTTATCTTGTACTGATTCCACCAAAAAAGAAATTAGTAAGTCAAGAAATGTATTACTGATTTATAGAACATTAAGATGACGCAAGATCCCAAGACAATCCCAAAGCAAAGTGCTGTCAAAGTGTCTCAGAATTTGTTCCCAACATAAAGTAATGCTTGATTACAAATAAAGTTTCTTCCATTGCCCTGTTAACTCAGCTTCTGCCATCAGTGTCACTTCTCTTTTGACTTTCATATCATGCCATGGTTTTTGTCATTCCCACATTTTAACATCCGAGCACCACATGAATGCAGGGTTTTACGATGGTCGCTCACAGAGGCATGTTTTTTTTTTTCATTCCTCAAAACCCTGATGTATCTGTTCCACATTTGCCAAACTCACACTGATCACTGACTCACCAAAACCAAGGCTGAATCTTCATCAGGACGAGCAAATCAACAAAAGGCAACTAACATATTCCTCTGGTCATTTAAACCAGGTTTAAACAAGCTCCACCACAGTTTAAACTAAGACCAGTGCAGCCAAAGAGTCAGTGACAAAACGGGACGAGCAGAAGTTGGATCCGAAAATGTACAGTGTTATTCCTCATAATCAAACTCAGTCCTAATCTTTGTGCATCCAAAAGAGAAAAAAGGAGCTCTGAGAGTGTTTGAAAAGGTTTAGTGCAAAAGAAAGTGCAGCGCCCCGCGTGCCTTTTCAGTCGACTGGGCCTCGGGTTCCACAGGGTCGTTTCGACATCGACAGTCACTTCTGTCGATGGGCCACTGTTGTTTTAAACCAGGGTTGTCCAAAGAGGGTCACATTTGAGGAAATTCCGACTGTCTCTTCTGCTTTGATTCTTATTTACAGGTTTTACTTTGAAGAAATTTTAGTTAGATTTGAACAGGGATTAGGTGGATTTAAACAAGTTTTACTTTGATTTGAGCAGGTTTTGTTTAGATTTGAACAGGTTTTAGATGGATTTAAACAGGTTTAAGTTTGATTTGAACAGGTTTTAGATGGATTTGAACAAGTTTTAGTTTGTTTTGAACAGGTTTTAGATGGATTTGAACAGGTTTTAGTTTGTTTTGAACAGGTTTTAGATGGATTTGAACAGATTTTAGTTTAATTTGAACAGATTTTAGTTGAATTTGAACAGATTTTAGTTGAATTTGAACAGGTTTTAGTTGGATTTAAACAGATTTTAGTTGAATTTGAACAGGTTTTAGATCTTTTTTAATTATTTTTAATTTTTAATTCTTTTGAAATTTGGTTCCCCTGAAACACAGGGAAACCCTGTTTTTTGATGGTGGTAGATGCACTTTTAACTTATCACAGAATAAGTACAGTATTGTTCAAAATAATAGCAGACTAACCAGAATAATCCAGGTTTTGTATTTTTTTTATTGAAAACTATAATTAAATTTATTTATTGAGAAAACAAACAAGACCCAGCATTCATGATATGCACGCTCTTAAGGCTGTGCAATTGGGTGATTAGTTGAAAGGGGTGTGTTAAAAAAAATAGCAGTGTCTGCCGTTGACTGTACAAACTCAAAACTATTTTGTACAAACATTTTTGTTTCTAGGATTTAGCAATCGTGTAAATCACTAAACTAATATTTAGTTGTATGACCACAGTTTTTAATAAACTGCTTCACATCTGTGTGGCACCTCTCAGCTGTTATTCCACTCCATGATTATTTAACAACATTCCCCAATTCATTTACAATTCTTGGTTTTGCTTCAGAAACAGCTTCTCGATTGGATTAAGGTCCAGAGATTAGACTGGCCACTCCATATCTCTCCATTGAAATCATTTTAGCTGAACAGCCTATAATTTTTTGCACCTCTTTATAGGTTTTCCCCTCTCCAATCAACTTTTTAATCAAAGTACGCTGTTCTTCTGAACAATGTCTTGAACAACCCATTTTCTTCAGGCTTTCAAATTTATGTTCAACAAGTGCTGGTGGCTTCATCCTTAAATAAGGGCCACCTGATTCACACCTGTTTTTTCACAAAACTGATGATCTCAGTGATTGAATGCCACACTGCTATTTTTTTAACACACCCCTTTCAACTAATTGCCCAGTTGCACAGCCTTAAGAGTGTGTATATCATGAATGCTGGTTTGTTTTCTGAGAATCTACTGCACCTACTGGTAACTTGTTTGCCATTTAGCAATAAAAAATATACTAAAAACCTGGATTATTCTGGTCACATTGTATGGCTATTATTTTGAACAATACTGTATTTTTATTATTAGTATTATTATTAGTCAGTACATTAAGAGTACATTAAAAAACAAAGTAAAGATGAAAATAAAGAGATGGGTTTTATGTTTTAAGTTTTTAAAGTTATATTTAAACAACAATATGAAGAAACTATTAAAATATGGCAACTTTTTCAGTTGCTTGTTTGTTGTAATTTGTCCAATTCTATTGCGTTAGTACTTTTTTATGAATTGAAAAAGGCAAAGGTGTAACCATATCCTAAACTCCTCTGGATTTGTTTTAATGTTAATAATATCCTCATTGTTGCTGGACCCTGGAGCGGTCTAACAGTCGGAGCCACTCAGAGCAGAGTCGGAGTCGTTGATGGTTTGGCTGCAGACCGAGATCAGTTTGTCCTCTTTAACCTCACTGTGGTCCACTCCGTTTGTCTGGAGACCAAGCTCCGCCTTGTTTGGCTCCTCCTCTGCTCCACTGTGAAAACAAGAAGGGTCAGAGGTCACATATAGATCCACAAAACATAATATTAATGTGTGCAATGTGAACAGTTATGTTAAATAAGTGACCAAACAGAACCTTAAATCACATTGTGGCACGACCTAATTAAAAGCCCCTTTTTCCCTGTGTGTGGTGAGATATCAGTGAAAAACAATGTGTTCTAAGATGTTCCACAAGTTATTTTCACATAAAAATGCAAAAATGAAATTTGTATTTTTGTAATAATACATTATTATAGTAGCTTAAATGACAGGATGGGATTATCCCATTGATACCAGCCGTGTCTGAATATGTGAAATAATAAAACAGACTGTAAACAAACTATTAATGAGTTATTTTGCCTTCCATTTTAATGATGCAGTTGTCTGAGAGTTCTTTCAAACGTTTTTCTGCATTAAGTAAATGTTCACAATTTCCCTGATTATCCTGATGCAGCAGTAACCCGTCTGTGTCACCTGTGAAGAGCTCCGTTTGTGACCGGACTCTGCGCCGTGTCCTTCTCCGACAGAGAGCTGCAGGAGCGTCTCTGCCGCCCTGTGTCCGAGCTCTTCCTCCGGGCAACAGCGGGCCCCAGTCCTGACCCCTGTCTATCCGGGCTCACGCTGGGACCTGCGGCGGGGTCTGAGGGGACGCACAGACCTCCTCCTGATCCCTCCGTGTCCCGGCCCGAGTCGGTGCTGGTCCGGCGGCTGTTCAGACTGTCGGAGGAGGAGACGTGGCTCAGCTGACCCTCGCGTTCGTCTGTTCAGAGAGAGAAGCTGAAAGGTCTACTGTCTTTAAGAAGAAGCAGTCAGTACACACATCCAAGAGACTTAAGGCTGTCAGGGTAACGCTGAGATCTCAAAAGTCACGGTTACACTGAGTGGTACGGCTCAGTTTGGCTGAGTTTCTCCTGTTTCCACTGAGCTGTGTCCAGAGAGAGACGTCTGCTGCAGAAAAACAGAGGCCTATAGTGTATCTATATGTTCACTTAATCATATTAAAAGTGGACTTTCCAGCTTTTAAAAGAGAATGGAGCCCATCTTAGCCTAACCCTAACCCGTCCTTAAATTCTATTCACCAGTAAAAGTTAGCTCACGTCATCTTCTCACTGTTGTTTTCCTATTTTTAAAAACTTGTTCCGACTTGTTTTGTGTATCTTTGTCCATCTACAGTTGTATGTATGTTATTTATTCCTGCCGAGGCCTCTTGGCCAGGTCACGTTTGTAAATGAGAACTGGTTCTCAAACATTTTACCTGGATAAGGAAAATATGTAATCAGGGCTTCATTATCAAACTTTCATTCATTCATTCATTTTCTACCGCTTTAGTCCCGTTAGGGGTCGCGGGTGACTGGAGCCCATCCCAGCAACTTTGGGCCTGAGGCGGGGTTCACCCTGGACAGTGGCCAGTTAGTCGCAGGGCTAACATATAGAGAAGAGGAGGAAACAGAGTACCCGGAGAGAACCCAGGGTAACACGTGGAGGACATGCAGACTCCTCACAGAAAGACCGGAGTCGGCCGAGAATGTTTGAGTCGGTTGGGTTTTGAACTCACAACCTTCTTGCTGTGAGGCAGGAGTGCTAACCACTCTGCTGGTTAATCCCGGTTAAGTCCTATTTCAGACCTGGACTGAAGACCTGGTTAAGGCCTTGATTGATACTTTAAAAGATGAAAAAGAAGGAGAAGGTTTTCACTCAGTTTCTCATATATTGCAATTGTACAAACATATTCTAATGTGCAGTATATCTATAACTACCATTATGTTATAATAATTACAATTACATTATACATCTTAGAGCTACTCTCTAATACAGAGAGAAATTGTGTTTGATGTTTCCAACCCAAACTGAACCACTGTCTCTAAAGCCCAGTGAGTAATAAGCTGTAATAAACAGTGAATGATTGCTTTATTCCCATCTTTCTAAACTTTAAATCCAGAGGCTGCAGCAGTTTCCTACAGTTTAGAGCCCCACTCTTTCATGTCTCACTTCTGCTCCTGTTTATCACAAGAACATGACAAGCTTCATTTGAGAAGACTGTATTTTTCCTTTCACATTTTGAATGATTATTTAAAATGAACAGTATTGTGAGTTCAGATTGTGTTTACAGCACCCTCTAGTGGACACTCTCTGTAACTCACACAAGAGCTGGTAATGTAAAGATTTCCAAGTTTACACTTTGCATTTGTATATTTTGAAAATAAATATTGGCCTTTAAAGCTCAATAAACTCAGTAGAAGTGAAAACTGCTGGAAGAGAAATGCATCATGACATAAATCTCAGAGATAGTCCCGACTTCTGACTTTCTGGACTGGTTTTAAGTCGCCAGCTTCATTACAATCCGTCAGATCTGCTCAGACCAGTCTCCCGTGGGTTTACCTCCAGACTCTCCCGCCTTGTTACGTCTTCGTCTGAGGATGACCTCCAGCTCACTGTCCTTCTTCCCTTTAGCCGCCGCAGCTGCTGCAGCCGCCGCAGCCACAGTCGCAGTCGCAGCTGCAGCAACAGTGGGGCCGGACTCCTGAGAGCCACGACTCGGGCTCCTCTTCACCGTCTCCTGGAGGAAGAACAGCCGTCACTAAAGACACTCTTTTTACAAAAAACTCAGGTCTCACCCAAATTATTTCATAAATCTGTGATTCAAGACATTCATCAAACTCTTCTCCGAAGACAGAGAAAGACAGAGCTGCAGTGTCATCAATATATCTCTGAATCTTAGAGTTATTTTTTTAGGAAGTTACAGATCCTACAAAACCCAGAAAAAAAAAACATTTTATTATTTAATTGTGTAAATGTCCATCAGAATTTACCAGGATGCCTTTAAGCTCCTCCATGGCACTCTCCTGTGGTTTCTCCTCGTTCACTGGAGGCTGCTGGGAAAATAAAAACACACACATCTTGGCTTCTGATTGCTCTCTTCAGGCTGTAGGAATCATGTGGAACAACAGTTTGAGAATAAACAGTAAAAGTCCAAGGCACTCTGAACTCTTTTTTTTTTATTATAAAACACCTACGTCTTCATCAGGACAATTCTTTTTGTAGGAGTCGGTCTTTGTTCCTGCCCCTTTGGTATACTTTTAAAATAATTATAAGTCTTGTTAAAAAAAGTGTTTTTGTAAAATTTAATGTTACTTGGGTGCAGCAAGTAATTGAAGCAATTGTGATTATGACTTTCTGCCACATTGTCCACAAACTGGTGTATTCCAGATGTTGATTGTAAAGTAAATTGTAAAGTTTGTCATATGAGCCACTGTTCTATTTAAATTAAAATTCTGTTTGTGCATCTCTGAACAATAATTGTCTCGATGAAGACTCGTGTTGGAGTCAAGCGCGTGGGCGTGCCTTGGACCTTTATTTAAACTGTTGCTTGGACCTTTGGGATCCTGAAGAGCACCTGATTTTGTCTGAGAGATGAAATTAATCCAGTGTGCATTCCCAACACTGGTATAATTATGTAGATTTATTTTTACAACATGATCTACAGTAAAAAAACAAGGGGACTGTGTAACTGTTGGAACGGACCACTCGTCATCAAAAATATCTAAAAAACAACTTTTCCCATTCAGTTTCATGAGAGCAAAATGTGAAATGTTGGCCTAACAGACAATCTAATGGTTAGTTCAAATGAGAATTTATCTGTGACTGCACATTTAAGCTCTGTTTCCATGTTGGAAGCGTTTCTGTGGTGATTGCACTTTGACCTCATGTGTGAAATGTGCTGACTCTGCTCTGAAGACCCTTCTGTTATATTAAGACACCAACAATACCAATAATGACTGATTGTTGATTGATTGAACGTCAATTTCCTGAGCCTTTGTGGCCATTGAAAGGGGTTCTTGCTGAGACTGATGGGGCGTTTACGGTCAGTGGGAGGGTTTGTGGCTCCAGCTGTGGTCAGTGACAGTGTTTTTTTTTGGGGGGGGGGGGGGAAGAACAAGGATGTGACAGAATAAGACTCACTTTGACTGCAATTCTCTGAGGCAGCAGCAGGACACAGACAGAAAATGTAACAGAGAAGGAAGAAGAGAGACAGGACAAATTAGACGGTTAGGGTTTTCATTTTGTTATATGTTTACCTCTTTTCCTTGTTAGCTCTAGACCTGTAAATTATATGTAAGGTATGAGCTTCTGGATAATGTTACAGGCTAACATTAAACACCACAGTAAATCAGGACTGAGTCTAATTCATACTGTAATATCTCAGAATATCTGTTTAAATGTGTGGAGATTTGGTTTGGGAGAGCTGCTGTGTCGTGTGTGTGTCTGGTTCAAACCGGTTTGTCCTGAGACTTGACTGGACGGAGGACGACGCCATGTTTGATTCTCTCCATCATCTCGTTCACAGCCTTCACTTTCACTTCGTCCACTCCTTCTGCAGCTGAACACAGACATACACACTTTGTACACTTTATACTAAGACTAAAGGAAGGGGTGGATATATGATCAAAAACAAACAAATATAGCCTAGATTTTTCTTCCGTGATACATTTGATTAATTTCTCAAAACGTCTGCTATCTCTAAAAGTAAAAGTGCAAACTAACATGATTTGCTTTGTGTAATTGTAAATCGATTAAAATTTGTTCTAATTAGTTTTTTTTATATTTGTCTGTGAAGGTTCTCAGTCATCCAGGTAATCTTGAAGAAAAGGTTATGCCTATAGAAGTTTTTGTATTATGCATACTTCATGTGTTAAATAATAATAATAATAATAATAATAATAATAATAATAATAATAATAATAATAAATTAAAGTAGTGGTCATTTTGATCATGTATAATTTGAATTTACATAGTGACACAAAAATGACCTATTCCAGCTTTAAACTGGATTAAAAAAAAAAAAACAGAGGAGATTCTTTTCTATGAGCTTCATATTACTTTTATTATTTGCTGTAAAAAAGTAGAAAGCAGTGTAACATGTCTGACCTGGAGGCTGCTCTGCCTTCACTGCAGCTTTAGATCCTTTGGAAGACTTCCTCATGATGGCAATTAAAGAGCTGCAAGAAGAGACGACTCAAGTTAAATGTGAAGAACTAACAAAAAACACTGTACAAACCTCGAAGACTATTACAGAGCGTTCTACAGTTTACTTTCTTTGACTATCTCTTGAGAGAGTGTACAATTTCAGTGGCAGCAAGAATAATTCTAGTGCAGACGTTTCACATTTGTACTGAATGTAGACCAATCATAATGTGGAGTTAGATCTGGCTCCCGTCATTCAAGATTCAAGATTCAAGATTCAAAGTGTTTATTGTCATGTGTACAGACAGAAAGCATGTTTCCCTGTACAATGAAATTCTTACTTTGCTCCACAGTAAAATGTCACACAAGTAAGTAAATAAAAATAAGACAAATATACAAGTGATAATAATGCAGTACAAAAAATACAAATATACAAAAAAAAAAATACAAGAGGGCAAAAGGAGTAAAGTAGTAAAGTGAGGTAGTGCAGTTGTGATGGTGTAAAGTGACGTGTAAAGTAAAGTGTGTAAAGTAAAGTGAGGTAGTGCAGTAGGTAACAATTGTTCATGTAATGTTGTGATTGTGATTGTAGACTCCTATCTGCTGTTTAGGAGTCTTATGGCAGAGGGAAAGAATGAGTTCTTCATTCTGAAGTCCTGCATTTCACACTTCTGTACCTCCGTCCTGAGGGTAGAAGTGTGAACAGACCATGTTGGGGGTGGGAGGGGTCTTTGAGGATGGAAGCAGCTCTTCTGTGGACTCTGCGGTGGTAGATGCTCTGCAGAGAGGGCAGTGGAGTCCTGGTGATCTTCTGCGCAGTCTTCACCACTCTCTGCAGGCGTTTGCGGTCCATGACAGAAGTGCTGCCGTACCACACAGTGATGCAGCTGGTCAGGACACTCTCAACGGTGCAGCTGTAGAAGTTGCTGAGGATCTTGGGCGACATGCCAAACTTCCTCAGCCTCCTCAGAAAATACAGCCGCTGTTGAGCCTTCTTGACCAGCTGCGTGATGTGAGGTGTCCAAGTGAGGTCCTCATTGATGTGGACACCCAAGTATTTGAAGCTGCTCACCCTCTCCACTTCAAGTTCCCGGATGAACAGTGGCTGAGGCGTTCTCCTCTCTCTCCTCATGTCCACTATCATCTCCTTTGTCTTGTCCGTGTTGAGGGTGAGGTTGTTGTCTTCACACCATGACACCAGACTGGCCACCTCCCTCCTGTAAGCTGCCTCGTCACCGCCAGCGATGCGTCCTATCACTGCGGTGTCATCAGCAAACTTCAGGATGATGTTGTCCTTGTGAGAGGCGACACAGTCGTAGGTGTACAGGGTGTAGAGGATGGGGCTGAGTACACAGCCCTGTGGAGTACCAATACTCCACAGGGTCATAGACCAGTGGCGTCAAATGTGGTGAGGGCTCACAATGGTTCATGGGAATCTATCTTTTATTAAGTTTTACTGAGTTTGAAAATATAATGTTTCATCTACATCTTGTGAATTCACTTTAGTTTGCCTCAGTTTAAGCCCCATTTTGGCCTCTTTAAAATGGTTACCCCTGTTAGGGTTATTGACATTCTTCCCTGTTACACAGCTTTACAATAGTTTAGTGCCTGTTGTCTCTGACTAATAAGCAAAGACCCAAATATATCATTTACCAAATGTATTAGATGGCCAAATAGAATATTGCAAAAGGCCACATTTAGCCCTAGGGCCTTGAGTTTGACATGTGTGCCTTAGAACATAACAGTGCTTCAGACACATTGCCCGGTCGCACTTTAGTTTCCAGCTCGGTAATATTATGATGATAGTGGGGTAATAAGAAAATTGTATGGTAATAATGGTTAATTATTAAGCAATTTCCATGTAAACACAATAAAGTAAATAGCTTTGTAAAACAGTGTAACCTCGAGGCACTCATTCAGAGAGGGAAACTACTTAATAATTAACCATAATTACTAGAGTATTACCTATTTATATCACATTATTATTAAGCTATTACCGAGCTGGAATATTAAGTGCTCTCCATTGGCCTAATAATAAGTTACTTTAATGACTTCCATTGACACTTCTTAGTTTTATGTTTATGTTAAAGTGACACTAAAGTGATATTGTACATGTTTTACTGGATTAAAACAAATAAACTTCTGAATATAACATAATGATTATGTGATTTTCTTATTATGGTCTTGATAATATTTGTCTCACCTGATGGGGTTACACCTGGATGGAGGAGGAGGGGGAGGAGGCGGCGGGGGAGGAGGAGGGGGAGGCGGGGGCTGAGGGAGAGGAGCAGGAGGCGGAGCTAAACCCAGAGCAGGAGGTGGAGCTACATTCAGGGCAGGGGGCGGGGTTAAACCCAGAGCAGGGGGTGGGGCCTGCTGCAGCTCACAGACTGTGGACACAAACAGAATATTCAGACTTTCATTAAGATTAACCCAAAACAAATCAATGACCTTTATTATTATTTATTATTATTACATCAAATTTATATAGCGCTTTTTCCGGTACACAAAAACGCTTGGGGATGAATAAAAGTATTTCTGATTCTTATTCTGATTTACATATCCATTATTCATTCACTCCACAGTCACACACTGGTGGTAGTAAGCTACATCTGTAACCACAGGTGCCCTGGGGCAGACTGACAGAGACGTGGCAGCCATTCTGCACCTACGGACTCTCCGACCATCACCAAATACATTCACCAAACATTCTCACACCAGAGCCACAAACACTGGAGGCAAAGAGGGTTAAGTGTCTTGCCCAAGAACACAACAACAGAATGAACTGTGGGGAGAGAGAGAAAACCGCAAACCGCCAACCTTCTGATTGTAGGACAACGGCTCTAACACTTAGCCACTGCGTCCCTTTAATGAAATAACCCAGATATGAGTAAAAATGAAATACAAGGGACATTTACATTCATAGCCAGTAGAGTGTTGGGAATCAACAAAATTCTGGGTAAAATTACATTTGAAAATAAATATAAAGGCTTAAAATAAATATACTGAATATTTTAGAAACTTTATGAAATGTGGAGGCCAAAGACTTTTGTGGATGTGTATATCTATGTGGTATGTATACCACAAAAGCATTTTTATAGCCCTTTATTGAACATGCTTCCACACAGAGAGAGATGAGCCTACACACTGCCCCTACAATGGCAATATAGAACACTAGATGGTCAAGACCTCATTAAATCTGAATCAGTGACTAAATATTAGATCAGCTTCAACACCAGAAGCAAAGAAACTAACACAGTATTATTCTGCCTTAAAGCTTTGGTTGAACTGAATGCATTCTCCTGTCCCTAAAGGTCAACCTCAGTATATTATTATAAATGTAGGTCACATCAACGGTGAACAGGCATCTCTTTCATCTTCTGTAAATCTCAACCAATCAGATCGCAGCTCTCCTTGTTGCCATGGTGAGAGTCTCACCTTTGTCCTGCAGCTTGGCATTCCTCATCACTTCCTGCTCCAGCCGTGACTCCGCCTCCTTCTTCTCCTCGTCCAATAGAGCGAGCTGTTTCTGCAGAGCGTCCAGCTGCTTCTGGAGACTGCTCTGCTCCAGCTGCGCCTCCAGACTCTGCACCTGCACAGTCACCAGGCACAGGTAAGGTCTAATTATTAGTCTAATTTATTGCTTTAATTAAGAACATTTACATTTACATTTATTCATTTAGCAGACGCTTTTATCCAAAGCGACTTACATTACATTACATTACATTACATTACCAGTGTTACAGTCACTGGAGGCAAGGTGGGTTAAGTGTCTTGCCCAAGGACACAACGACAGTATGAACTGTGGGGCGAGCGGGAATCGATCCTACTACCTTCCGGTTGAAGGACGGCCGCTCTACCACTGAGCTACTGCCGCCCCAACCCTATACCAAGATAAGAACAGCAGGCCCCTAACCTTTATCATATTCTACAAAAAAAAGACTTTGTTTGGAATCTAATCTAGTTTTCAGCTATGTCAATCGATCTGGATTTATAAATGTCCTGTAAACTATTCAGACACCTCGTATTTGGTTTGCAATGGTGACTATTTTCCTGAGCTTTAGCTTCAGCCAAACCAACAGACAATACAGAATGTCAGTACACTCTCCACAGAAGCACTGTCGAACATTTTAAACATTGTTTTGTCAACACCAGAAGACAATATTTTTTTATAAGAAAATAGAGTTTCTGTTGCCCTTTTTTTGCTGTTAGTTCTGTGTTGATGCCACTTTATCTTGTGACACACCCAGTTATTTTTGTCCAGTGACAGACTCAGTGGGTTCTTCTTTTATGTGTGGAAGTCTCTTGTCTAAAGGCGATAGACATCTCCTTTGTCTTAGATAGATTTCAGAGAAGATGAGACTTATCACACCAGGAGATAAACTCTTACAGAACCGGACTGTGTTCAAACTCAAACCAGATAGTATTGAACGCTGAAGAAAACTTTTGACATGATCTTTTTGGTCTGTCCAGATGAGAATAGACTAGATGCAGCAGAGTTAAAATGGCATCATCAACACCCCGGCTGGAAAATCTCCTAACAGCATATTGTAACAGAAGACGCAATCTACACAATATTATTTTAATGGATGAGAATATCCAGAGCATCTTGTGTCTTTGGTTATTGTGTTGCTCTTCACACAGAAAAACATAAATAAGGAAAAAGAAAAAAATGGTAGAGTCTGAATCTGAAATGACACTGCATCATTTATCATACAATTGTAAACAATGAAGACTAGAGCCACAAAGTCAGCGCAGTCAGAAAAAGACGGTTTATGTTTAACCTCACACAGACAAGCATCTTTTTTGGTATATTTTCCTGTTTGTTTGTATTATCTCGCTCTGACATGAGGAGAAACCCAGGGTAAAATGTGATGACCACAACTGTTTGTCTAACCGAGTTGAAGAACATATCTGGGGTAGTTTTCACTGTCTTCCTCGTACAGGGCAGTGGTGTGTACCTTCTGCTGATGCTGTATCCGCTCCTCCTCCAGGGTTTTGGTGATGGTCGCCACGTCCTCCAGAGCTTTGAGCAGCTGCACACTGGGCTCCGAGCTCTGCAACAGCAGCATGCTCTGTCTGTTGGCCTCCTTCTGCTTCACCAGCATCTAAACCAACAAGCAACACACAACACATCACTGTCAGAGTCGGGTTAGATCCTCAGGCTTTTGGTTTTTAGGTCAAACACTACTGTCACTGGAACAAGGTTATCCACACACGTTATTTTCCAATATCACAATAGAGCTGCGACACCGGCAAATGGGAAAAACCTCAGCACAAACCAACAGCTTTAACATTTTTAATACATCTTCCACAAATGTTATTATTAAGGGCTGCTTGATAAAAACACAAAATAAAATAAGACAACCTAGTGCACATTTATTTACAAAATAAAATAAAAAAAGGTTTCAGTAAATTTATCAGAGAAGGTTCAAAGTACCACTTCATTCATTGTTTGACTATAAACATAATAGTTTACACAACAGAAAATTTTATGTCTATATCATCTTTTATTTTAACCTTTCTTTACCCAGGTAAGCCCAATGAGAACTTATTCTCATTTACAATGACAACCTGGAATCGTAAATGTAAATATCTTCATTCTCAACTCTGCTGTGTTGTGACAATCTTTCCTGATCCAATAGTTGCCTTTTTAAATCCCAAATGGAGCCACCAACCTTTGACCGATTTATTTAGTTCCAGATTAACTAAGCTGTACAGTTTTTGTACGAGGCAGTTATTTGCAAATGTGACACAAGATTAGACTATTTAGCGTCAGCTTTACTAAGAATGCCCTTCTACTCAAAAGCACAAGTGGAGTATGTGAGAATGAAAATGTACATCTGTAGTGTTCTCATAAATAAATAAATACATTTTACAATAATAATAATAATAATGTAAAGGCTATTATGGTATGTAGTATAGTAAAATGAATAGACCTATGTTTAATGGTTATTTCATGTTAAAAACTGAGACCTTGGGCTATCACTTAAGACAGTGTAGCTTATAAAAAGTCCATATGTATCATTTCCCAAACCCAGAAGAAGATGTTTGTGACAATACAGGTGAATAAATGAAAAATAGTCTTTGTAAATGTGTTGAAAAGATCAGAACAACACAGCAAGAAGACCAATAACCTCAATAACACTGAAGAATATGGAGTTGGTTAGCCATTTATGACACACTTAATTTGGCATTTTGCAATATGAGTTCAAAGAAATAAAGTTTGGGATTCAGTGACTCAAACCAGTGTTCCATCTTTACACACTGTAATAAAAGACAGTTCTGAAAGCTGTATTGGTTTGTGCACCTCGTGAGCGTAGGTCTCTGCTTGGACTCTGAGGTTCTGCTCCAGGTCCAGCTGCTCCTTCACCTCCTCGAACTCCTGAGCCGCCATCATTGAAACTGGACACACGCCACAGGAGAACACACCATTAATATAAATACAGCAAAACCTTTTTCAATCATTTTTCAATCATTAAGATGAAAAAGATGATGGACTAGTACCAAAACGGTGCTTTGTTTGGTCTGTGGAATAAACCTCACTGGTGGAATTAGAACAGTGTGTGTTATGTGAGCTCCTCCACATCTGTCCCACACATCTGAAACACATATGCTAAGCGCTTTCTTCACATTCATTTCTTGTTTAAAAATTGAATGAACTGCTTTAAACATTTGTCAAAATAATGTTTAAACCAAAAAAACAGTCCCTTTCAAAAAGTGTCTAGAACCTGTTTCAATGACAGATCCCACTGTAGGAACAAACCAAAAGTCTGACTCCCAACTAACAGAAATTAAATGTTGTTTTCTGAGAGTACACATTATTTGTGTTTGTAAAGATAAATGGTAAAAGGATAAATGGAAAAATCAGAGGCTTGAGTCTTTACCTTCTTTGTCAAGTTTAACATTGTCTGTAATGTGTCAGACCTTCATTATTGTGACTTTGTATGAATGTAGAGTATTTAATCATATTTTATTTCATTTCCAAACAATAATTGTTACAAAGTCTGCAGCTGAGCCACTTTGACAAAATCATTTCTCTAAACTTTATCTGTGACCGACCTCTGTTGAATCTCTTGATAGTTTTCTTCTGTTGCTCCACAGTTTCTCGCAGCTCCTTGATCTCGGCCTGGTCCTTCTCCGACTGTGAACGGTGCAGCATTAGACCTTTGTCCCTCACTACAGACAGACGGTTCAGAGGCAGGTTCTGTACACTGGTCCTCACCTGTGTCGTCCGCTCCTCGATCTGTCGCTGCTGCTCGTGAATCTGACAAACGAAGGCCTTCTTCTCCTCCAGCAAACCGTTCACCGTCTCCCTCAGCTCTGACAAAACACAAGAAGATCTATTTTATTATGACATGCAATAATAGAGGTATCTGTTTGGTTTGAGTTTATTCTTCAGATTGATGGAGAAGGATAAAAAACAACTCTGTGTCTGTGTTTTTTGCTTGTGTTACCTTTGACCTGCTGCTGATACTGCGTGAAGGTGTCCTGTCCGCTGTCCGTCTCCATGGTGTCCGTCTCTGTCTCCATGGCGATGCAGTCGGAGATACTGGGCAGCAGTTCGTCCAAACACGGTCGAGATGACAAACTCAGGTATTTGAGCTTCCTGTTCTCACAGTTCAGCTGCAGATGGAGTTAGTACAGAACAGACTTTTGTCTTAATAATTCTATAATGTTTTATTTTGATTGACATCTGATGGAGACACGTAAACATGTTGCACTTTATCTCAGCAGGAATATTTGGAGAAACATGGGTTTTATCATTTACAGTGTGAACTTTGTATGTATGTAAATTCATATTTGTTATAGTTTTATAAATGACTTCATTATTTGTGATGGAGGCCTGTTTAAAACCTGTATAAAATACAACTGAATGTCCTGAGTCCACTTCAGAGGACATCGTGTTAACTTGTTATAATCTCTAAATAAAATGTAATAGACTTGTATCTGCTTTTCTTTAGTCCATAAAATTTAGATTTTGCAAGAGCAGCCATTTTATAAAAACAGGAAATGGAAACTGAGTTCATTAAAGCAAACATTATGCAACTTTTAGCCACTTTCATAAATATTTAATTATTATAAATATTGTATTGTATAGTGCAGTGTGTAAATTTTCATTTACTGTATGTGGCAAGTTCTGATCAGATTTATTTTGCCTCAAAGCTCTCAATACAAGAGCACATAGTGTAGGATCTGTTAAACTAATGTAGTTGCATCTTCTTCAAATCTATTCATCAAAGTTAACATAACTAAATCTTTGTAAGGGTCAATTTTTTGGGGGAAAAAAAGTTACACAACTCAAGAAGACTCAAGGAGGGGCTCAAGCAAATAATAAAATAGCCTCAAATTTCCACAAAGTGACTGTTGACGGGCAAATGTCCAGCTGTATCATAACACCCCTAAACCTGAGTCACTTTAAAGATAAAACAGAATCAAAAGTCTGAGTGTCTGAGAAATGAGCCGATACATGAGCTGTCAGGACTCAGGACGACACAGCACAAAGTAGAGCTGAATAATAGTGTAATGTTCTGTGTGGCAAAAGATCCCTTACATAATAAACAACACTGCTAGTCTCTTCTACATGGCCCTGGCCTGTTTCCTGCTGCAGGGGCAACAGTGGAGGATATAATGAAGTGAAATGCTCTCAGTGCAGCGTCATCAGCTTCCTCTCTCTCAGTCGCTCAGCTCAGTGTGGGTTTGTGTTTGTGAGTCTGACCTTTGTGGCCAGGGCCTCTGCGTTTTCTCGACAGGACTTCTCGATCTCCAGCTGAGTCTGCAGAACGCTCACCTCCTCGATCACCATCTGAGACACTGACCCCACAAACACAAATATTCAGCACATTTAGAAAGTAATGCAGTCATGTTGTGGCTGTGTTAAACTGGAATAAAAGCTGGATAAATGGTTGTGGATGCAGAGAGTGTGAGCCTGAGGAGGTCTGACGCTTGCAGCTGTCAGACGTGTCACCAGAGCTCAGTGAGTACAGCTTATTTTAAAATGACCCACATTCACAGAGTTTAGGAAAATCCTTCGTGAAGGGGAGGAAAGCTGCGAGAAGAGCTGTAGCTTAATATTATGTGTTAAAATGATACACTGCAGCTACTTTCCTGTTGTTTCTTTATTACGCTAATAATATACTGCACCGTATACTCGGAAAATACAGTATGGTCCAGTCTCAGACCAGGTCCAGATCCCAATAATAATGGACTTTTGGTCCAGCCTCACACTTGGACGGACCGTCAGTATTTATAGAGATGTGGTGACTCAGTCGTGGCTCCTGTTACATCGACAGGAAACTACTGCCAACATCCTTTGTCCATTAACAACGTCCTGGTCGATAAACAGAGCCCAAATCTCATTATGTTTTCTGTGTTCACATCACTTTGAGAAGAACAGAACCCTGGGCATTTTGTACCAAGTGTAAGACTAACATAAACTTCTGAAAATGTTGAAAACCAAGTTTAGTTTTGTCACAAACCTCCAGACTAATATGTTTTAATTTCAAAAAGCATTATTTTGGCTGTGTTTTGTTCATAGCGTCCACTTCTAGATAAAATAAAACAGTTGGATCAGTAAAACAACTGCCTTTGTTTTCAGTATTATGTCGGTGCGAGCACTTCTTCAGTGTTTACAGGCCTTACTAACAGATGATTTAGAGGATTAGTCAACGGCTGTTCATTTCACTGAAACGGTGTCAAACGCTGGCTCCAGCTCTGAACTGGGATTAACAGACACATTATCAGACACACTTAGGCTCTTCGTTTGCTTTAAGAAGTGTGTTTTGGTCAGACGCAGTTAAAAGACCTTATTTTATCCAAATAAAGCAGTAGTACAAATGATGTTACCTAACCCCAGGACAACTCAGTGTCAACTGGCGGCTCTCTGATGCACTTTAGAGTATAAATTATTGGCATAATGAAAGGGTTAAATACAGCGCTGTGTGGTGCTTTAATGTGAGCCCCAACCATTAACTCTGAACACATCCAGATACAGGACACCTCCAAATGTGTCTCAAGCCTGATCTCTTACATTCAGGACGCTTTTAACCCATTTACACTTTGCATAAAGGTTAAATTTATCACTAGTGAGTGTGTCGTGTTGAGTGGGTGGACTCGAGACCAGGGAGAGGGTCGTGGACACTGTACATGATCCTGTTGAGAGACGTGTCAGAGAGCAATTCACAATGTCATCTGTCAAAGGGCCTTAAGTTCCAACAAAACAATATAAACTGAACTGGACTTTAAGAAGTTTAAACAGACTAGACCTATGGACCATGATGGGAGTGAGTGCATTGCAAAAAGAGCTCCTTTAGTTTGACACGTTTCGCCTGTGTCATGGAGCTTCTCACCAACAGTAATTCTGATCATTCTGGGTTTAATGCGGGTCTGTAGAGGGACATAATGCTGCTGTCCTACTCACAAAGACTTCTCGCTGCAGTATATCTATAGTAGTATAAGTAGTAGTAGTAGTAGTATAGTGTATAAGTCATTGGTGGTGAAGTGTCTAGAGGCAGGATCTGGGCTGGATTACAGCTGCAGGGAGGTGTTAGCTGTTAGCTTTAGGCTCTGGAGTGCTCTCTAAATGCAACACTTGCAGAATGTGGGTCCAGTTTGAGAGAGACATCCATGACCAAAACCCAACGGCTATACTTCTGTCATCAGTGTATTAGGCTGTGATAAAACAAGTCATCATTCCAGCCTCACAGCGGGAAGCTCTTGCTGTTTTATTGTATTTTTTACTCTATAAATATACTGTATATTTTATTGGGATGCACATCAGATGGAGTGGTCCTTTCCATAAAGATTGTATTGTTTGGTTCTAGCGTCTAGTTACAGAATAATGTAAATAAGTAACACAATGAGAGATGACATGGGTTTGCTTTGATAGGATTTACAGGCTTTTGAACTCATCTATGATTAAGTGCTGGGTTTAGATCTTGTTTAATACAGTTTAAACCTTGTGTTAAGTTTATTTCGGCCTCAGATTTAGTTCCAGGTTTTTGTGCAGGCTTTATTCTGATTTAGTCGAGGTTTAGTTTTAATAAAGTTCCATAGTTATCCCTTTTTTACTTGGTTTTGTTCTGGCCTTGTCCCTGTTTGGTTTTAGTTTATTTAGGTCCAGGTAAGTCCTGAGTTTTAAGGTTTAAGAGTCTGCGCACACTGGGCTCAGAGGGAGGGGCTTAAAGACATCTGACCTCTGCATGTGTTCTTTTCAGATTAAAATGAACCTGCCTGAACTCTATACCCTCTCATTAAATTTATTAAAACATGAACATTAAATATGAACGAGCAGGTATTGAGTCCTTCAGAAGCAGCACAATAAACCTGTCTCTCCCTCAGACTCTTGTCCTTCCCTCTTTTTTCGACTCTGTATTATTCAAAGCCGGATGTTTGAATAATTCATGAGACTAACATGACAGCAGCGGCCGGCCGTGCCCTCTCTGGAGAATAACGACGAGAGGAGGCAGAGATGAAACGTGAAAAGGACAGTCAGAACTTCTTTAGGACCTTTGGTCCTACAACACTAACACATTAGCCTTTGTTTAATCACAATGACCTTTTGAACCATTTACTGTAGGATGAAAAATCCCCAGAATATGTATAAGGAAATAAGAAGAATATAAAAAAGGTTGCGACCCATGAAATATAGAAAAGAATATATTAAGTAGGACAAATGAAAAGAAAAATGATTAGTTATATCCATTAAGAACTGTTCTTTTTAAGAAAGGTCAGCACAGAAAGTTCTAATGTTTTAAGCACAAAAATAAAATGATTGTTCATCTGTTATTTTTATGTTTTTGTGTTTTTTTTGTTTTTGATTTAAAAAGTAAATAAAATGATAAAGAAAAATATAACAGTTAAATCATAAGAAAAGGGCAGGACCTAAAAAGCTATTTTGATGTAACTTTATGATGATGAGGCAGAGACTGGCCTTTTTAGTGAATATTTACTAAAAGTGTGCAGGGATGGAGGCTGAGGTGACAGTTATAGTGAATCTGCAGCGGGATGAGGGAGGGACTGCATGATTCTTACAGAAAAGTCAAGATGGATATTATAGATATTATCAACAGACCTATAGAAGAAGAAACAAAGCCTTACAGTCGAAGAGTTAAAGAAGAGTTTTTGAAGAAGTTCACCTGTTCTTGTTGCACAGAACAGGTTTATGAACGACTTAGAGCAACACACAAAAATAAATAAGTATTCACAATGTTGTTTTGTCAGATATCTCAAAGAATGTAGGAGTTTACTGAGCAGTGTTTTTTCTTTCCCACTTTTTTCAATTTCTGTTTTTAAGTTTGTCATTAGTAAAAATATGTATGTGAAGTGTGAACAGTAATAATATGTGTGGTGTTCTCATAAACGTCTCTTGTCATGTTACTTGTTCAGTGCACGGTGCCGTTTCCTCCTGAACCGGACTCGGTTGAAGCCAGATGCAAACGGTTTAGACGTGCTTTCTTTGGGGCATAAAACTTTAAAGCTGAACGTCTCATTCAAACACACTTCTGTCCAGTTTTTGTAAAAAGGAAACTTGACAAAATTACTTGTGTCCCATCCTTTCCTGCTCTAAGCTGCACTGCTGTCCTTTAGAAAATATGGAAAGCTTTGTTGTGCCATGAATGTGTTTTGCGATGGTGCAGTGCTTTAGTAAATCTGCCCCAAGACGATAAAACCGCTCAGAGCTAAACGTGAACGTCATGTCAAAGGTTACTCACAATACTTTATGTACCACAGTTATTAAAGCCAATTGAATTTATTTAAATCCAACTAAATTCATTCCAAGAAAAATATTTTGTGAGTAACGTCTAAAGCTAAGTCTTACCTTGTCGGATGGTCATGGCTGAAACTGCACAGTCAACACTAAGTCACTGACAAGAGGTTAAAACAACTGTTTTCCTACTGTTGGCTAATGAACAGGGTGGTTGTCAAGGAAATGGATGGACAGCCAATCAGAGTCTGAGGTGAGACAGGTGTGAAGAGGAAGTGGGGGCGTCAGCTGCTGGATGGAGCCAGTGACGGGGGTCGGGTTTCCGAGGGTTTTATGTGACACAAAAGGATGTGTTTAGACTCAGAGGTTAATCCTGAGGCCACATGGGTTCATTACATTTATAAAGAATACTAACTGGTTTTTGGTGTGTTAAAGCTCTAAATACTTGACTAAACCAGGACTAAAGTTGAGTTTGAGTCACTCCACCAGGACCACTCACTCAAAACTGTAGCTTTAACTGTGCCTAGGTTTAGACAGAATAAACCATGCAACAGAGAGAATAAAAGTCATTGACAGCAGAAACAACTGAAACAAAGAGAAGCAGCAGTGTTTGGAGTGAGAGTCTTCAGGACTCACCTCTCTTGATGTGTTTGAGTTGTCTCTCGGCCTCGTCCCGTTCCTCTGTCAGTCTGTTACACTGGAAAAAGACCGGTAAACAGAAAAGCCAGGATCAGAGACAACTTACATTTAGTCAGTTACTGGTGTCAGGAATGTGTTTTATTTTTAAACTCAGTGAATTTAGACCAGCTCAAACCTTTTCTTCTTTATCTAAATATTTCCTAAACCTATATTCTCTGCAGCTCTGCCTAAAAGTACATCCATAGCTCCTCAGGCGATAATGTGACGACAGAAAGAGACAAGACTTGTTTTTCACAGGCAGCGTTTGACGTAAGTGTGACGAGAGCTAAATTCAGACTGAACAGCTGTGGACAGTGTTTTTAAAGGAAAGAAAGTTTACTGACATCAAAGACTGACTCCAAATGGTTCTTTTATTTTAAATCTCCTCCTGGTCATCTCCAGTGTGAGTCCAGTCTTCAGTGAGAGGTCTGTTGTCGGGTAAAAGTTGACTAAGTCCAACATCTACAGTAATAATGGAGCTGCGGAAAGTGCTCTCTGTTGTTCAGCCTGGCTTTCTGTCACACACTGAGGTAGATAGTGTAGTCCTTGTTTAGTCTTCATTTAGTCCCAGTATTCCATATTTAATCCTGGTTAATCCAATTCAATTTCAGGTATAATTTTCCTCTCCCCTAGATTTTGTCCTCAAATTAAAACAGGGCTCTTGGAATCTTTTTAAAATTTCAGATGGGCTTCTTTTAATTTTTCATGAGGACATTTTGATCAGATTGGTTGGAGTTTCTCAGGTTTGTAATACCATTACAGTTTACTGTTGTCTCCAGACTTTACTGCTTTGTGGGCCTCATTAGTGACTTAAGCTGCATCAGGACAGCTCCATTATCCACTTTGTTTCTCTAAAGGCGCTCTAAGTCTGTGCCATGTTAAGAAAACCCTGACAAGACCGCTCAGAAAATACCTAAAATGTAAAATGTAGGATTGTCTTGAAGTAGTTTTTGTAGTGCCCTGTTATAATCTTGTCTTTTGCCGAACAAGCATTATTTCTGATTAATCTCTTGTGTCCTTGGTTACGGTGCAAGTGTATCTGGGTTTTTCTGCTCCAGTAAAACCTGATCCATATTTCGGTTAATAAATTGCTGGCTGGATGTGTCCTGTAGCGACGGGTCTGTGCTGTTTTATCTGGAGTGCAGCTGAACCCCGTGACCTCCTCTGTCCCTGAAGGAAATGGGAGCTGACAAAGAGAGAAGCTGCAGGTAGAAACTGGGACAGACTCGTTTTTACCGCCTAATCTCTGCTCAGAGCTGGAGCAGGTTTGGGATTTTTTAAGATTTTAGATTTACTGTAAATGGGAAATGTTACAGCGATATCTCAGGTTTTTTAAGCCTTGTCATGGCTCGGGGGACGCCTCTGCTGGGCCTCTAACTCCACCAGTGGACACCTGAGGTATTGCAGCAAAAAATATCCAATGCAGCTCAAAAAGACCGCGATGTAAAAAGAAACGTCTGGTGTACGACTGTAACCTACGATTGACAAAAAGGTTGGATTTTGTCATGTTTATTGTCTACACCATAGACTTTTTCTTCTTTTAAAAATCCTCAAATCAGAAAAACATTTCCTGCCCTCGGCTCATTAGTCAGAACGTCAGAACATGTTTTAGTTTTTAAGCTGGTAAGGTTTTCTGTTTAGGAGTGACCATTACTGCCTCTTGAAGTAAGGGTGTGTGTACTAACTGCAGAATTAGCAGCATGAGGTTCATAACACTGCACTGACAATACCCTTTAAGATTTTAATTAGAAATATTTAATTTATAGTCCTTGCAAACATAAAACAATAACAGCAATAATTGCATTATTTGGATTATCACATTATTTATCGTCCAGCCATAAAATTGAGAGTTTTTTAGATTTTTTTGAGTAAAAAAACTAAAACCTTTGAAATAGAGTTTTAAATAGAGTTGCTTCAGTAAATAACAGGACCAGCACAAACGTAGTTGTTTTAGGCACTGCTCAGCTTTTATATCTAGTCTTTTATATTTAGTCTTGTACCTTTTCTAAATCCTCAGATGTGTTGAAACACAACTAGCCTCCATTTAAAAAGGAATAAAACATTACCACAGATCATTCTCTTGAGACCTTAAACTCAGACACCTCCCACTGTTCACTATAATCAGTCGTCTCCATGTGACGTCTGTAACGAGGCTCAGGTGTGAGCTCTGAGACACACCTGAGCCTCGTCCATTCATTTATTCATTCATTCATTTACTGAGGAAAACCTTAAAATCAGACTGAAGGCTGTAAAACAGAAGCACAGTCCACAGAGTTTGTAAATACAGCTGAGGTTAACGCGTGAACAGAAGGCAGTGGTGGAGTTACAGGAAATGTAGGTCAGTGGGTAAATGCTGGAGGTAATTAGCACAAAACAAATGTCACCGTCTCCTTCTGTTTTCATTAAATGAGCAGCTCGTTCGGCTCTAATACAGCCCTCGTTCAATTTGCACCAGGCTTCAAACCAAACTGTGGCCATTAAAGCTGTGTTTTTGTTCTCACCGGCTGAATAGGACTTTGGTTAATGATACATTGGAAAAACCACACCTAGCGGACCTCACTGTAAAATAATGGCACATGTTGGGTGTAATATTGACATTGTGTGTTTTTTTCTGCCATTTTGTAAAATGTAATTTATGGGTTACTTATCGAACTAATGACATCAGGTTCACCCTCATCCACCGCTTTAGAGAGTGATGATCAGAGATTATGATCAGATTCAAGTTATACATTAGATATTAACAGATGCACAATCATGCAGTAACTCGTGGAAGTGCAGAACAAACTGATCTGTAAAAACTCTAAAGTATCCATCATCAAGCTTTTTGTTACATACTCTCTTCACTGGCTTCCCATTAAATTCAGAAAATGTAGACTCAAAACTTCTACAGTGCAAGGTTCATAATGACCACCTCTGGCCGTTAACTACCAACCCCCAACAGAACTCTGCGGTCCCTAAATACAGGTGGACTCGTGGTGCAGTGAGTTCTTGAATCTAGAACAAGAGACAGGCTTTAGTTTCAAAGCTCCTCTGTTACAGACACAGCTCCGAGCCCAGGACCGAGAAGCAGACGCCCTCTCCTTCAACACTAGACTCAAGACTTTTCTTTTGACAGAGCTCATAGCTGCACTAGGTCTAGATGAGCTTGATTAGGTCTAGAAAGTTGGAAGCGCTATTCTCTGCTCTTTCTCAGAGAACTTATTAGTTGTAATAATTGCACATTAGTTAATTGCTTTTTCCCTTTATCCCTCTCTGTTCTTCTTCATCTGGGAGTTGGAGGAAGGCTTTCTGCAGGTGTTGCTGTCCCAGAGCTGATGTCCTGAACCCAGCTTCAGATTCTGTCTCTGTCCTGACTCCTCTGTCCACTCACACTCTCCTTGAGTCCACAGAGAGTTTCTTCTCGTTCTTTCCACTGTTGCCTCAGTGCTTGCCCCAGGAACACTGCTGGGTTTTTTCTTGCAAAGTGCCTTGAGATTACTTTATGTTTTAATTGGTGCTTAAACAGTTATAGGCCTAGTTATCTTGTCTTAGTGTAGAGTATGAAAATTTTATTAAATTATTATTTGTACCACTTTAATAAATGCTAAAAAATTATAATGGTCAAGTCTTTTAGAAGGATATTTTTGTATTAAGCCAGACAGTAAAGGAGTATTAAAATGAATAAATAGGTTTATCCAATGGTGTATTATTTGTGCCCAGGTGTCAATACTTACGGTTTATTTGTGATTTAAAAACACAGTGCTCTATTAATCCAAACTTAACAATGGGCCATGTGACTGTTCTCTAAAGGCTCTAACAGTAAAATCTGCATTGTCCTGATTGGTTTGGCTTCAGTTTCCCCCAAAGGGAGCTCTATAAAAGGCTCTGGTGATTACATACTGAGAGCAGGCGGTCCTGTCAATAAACACTTCATTAATGAGGCCTGGGACAGTGAGCAGGTCAGAGCAGGGTCTCACAGACTCAACACACAGGGCAGTGGTTTAGAGAGAGACAAAACAGGGTCTGGTATCACTGTTTAATCTTTAATGCACTGTCCCACAATGATTTGTAGGAATTGGTTGAAGTGAGTAAAGCTGCTGGGATAGGCTCCAGTCACCCATGACCCCTCATGGGATAAGAGGAAGAAAATAAATGAATGGTTAAACTGGAAAAATATAAAGAATTTAATTGTATATTTAGTGCTTTACTCGAGACAGGTCTTGGTTGTAATCCCCCAATTTTGACAGTTTGATTATATCCATGATTATAATTGATAAAATTCAAACTGGACTTGAACTCACTGTTTGAGCACCTACACGTGCCAGGTTTGAACAGGTTCTAGTTGGATTTCTGGATCCAAACTGGACTGGTCTAGGTCTTTCTTGGGTCTTGACTACAACACAACCAATTTTCTAAACACACAATAAACAAAACTATCAGATATATTTGTTTGCTTTTACATGTATTAAATCTATCCTTACTATTTTTTGCTACTGCTTTCTTTTTCAGCTTCCTTCCTTCCTTCCTTCCTTCCTTCCTTCCTTCCTTCCTTCCTTCCTTCCTTCCTTCCTTCTAGTCTATATAATCCACTCTGACACTGGAGCCAAGAAAAAAATAAATAAATAACACTTACCACGTTTCTGTTTAAAATCTCTCAAATATAAAACAATAAAGCCCTGTGTTATAAAACCAGTGACCCTCTCGCGTGTGATCCGCGTAAATGGCGAAGAGAGAGACAAATTTAGGGAGGGGTCCTGCTTCGAGATGCTCAGTAGGAAGCCGGCCGGCGACTTACATCAGCCTTCTCTTTGACAAAATGCCCTACCGTGAACAGGGAAAGACGCTTGAACGATTCTTTTTTACGCTCGAAATCGATTTTACGCACGCTTTATAAAGGTTTAAAATCGGCTTTGTTGGTTTTTACCTCAGTTTGCGCGCCTCTCTCCTCCTCACATCCTTCCATCGGCGCGGACGGCGAGCACGGAAGCATCCTCAGCCCCAAAAAGAAGTCACACTTAAGAGTTTTCTACTCAAAAACCGTTGAATTAAAGGGAATCCGAGCCTAGAAAGCCTCGCGTCTAGGAGCACATGTTTGTATCTGATCCAGGGAGCGCGGAGAGGATGGAGGAGCAGCCGGTGCACAGAGCTCCCCTCCTCCTTCTCCACCTCAGCATCATCTGGAGCCAAGACCCTCCCCCAAAATAGGACCGGACCAACAAAATGGACAAAGATTGGATAACATCAGGGCAATACATAAGATTAGCATTTCATGAACAGCAAAGAACAATAGATTATTATAGCGTTAGGGGTAACAGTGTAAAATAAAGAGTTTAATTATCATGGTGTTTTTTTTTTTTTTGTATTTTTTACAAAACCATGACACGTGAAAACTAATTAGATGTATTACAGAATAATATTGTAGTAGCTAATAGTGTGTTTTATCCCGTTTACACTGTAATGTCACAGATTACTTTCAATAAAACTTGTGCAAATCAGTGAAGCACAGTTGGGTTTATAAAATAGAAACAAATAAGACAAGAAAAAATTAGCTTCTTTATATTTTCAAACATAAGCTAATGTTCACTTTTTTTTTGTCAGGATGAAGAGATTTTGATGACGTTTTACGTAAGCAGTAGAATAAAAGTGGAATGAAATCAAACAGTTTTTACTAATGTTATTATTGTAAATGTCTTCTGGGGCAGTTCAATCCATTTCAATAAAAACAGAGCTCGGATCAAAACCCGGTCACGGGTTTGTGGAGACAATGGTCTAACCACGACATCTAGTGGAGGAGCGATATAAGTGCACTTGCTTCGATCTAAATCATGTTGAGGACGGTCAGGAGGTCCAGGAAGATGCACAAGGCATTGGTTTCTTTTAAAGAAGTGGGATTTTATTTTTTTGAAATGACTCTGGTTTTAGTTTTGTTGAGGACTTTTAGTCAAATGTCACCGTCAGTTTTCACTTCTGTATTTTCTAAAACAGATTAAGATTTAAAATATTCAGTTAATATGGCTTGTTTCCAAATTTTGAACAAGCCATATTACTGTCTATGTCCATTAATATCCTGCTATAATATAAGCTTTCCTCATGTGCACCAGTGCATATATCTATATTTCAGTAATTTATATTTAATGTGACAATCATCTAGAAATGAAAGGTAAACTAATACTCAACCATTATTAGATTAGATTAGATTAGATTCAACTTTATTGTCATTACACAAGTACAGGTACAAGGCAACGAAATGCAGTTTAGGTCTAACCAGAAGTGCAATAGCAGCAAAGTGCAGGATATATACAATGGTTGCATACGTGCAGGATATGGAGATGTACAGGATTTACAGGTAATATGTACAATGAATATAAATATACAGATGGTTATTACTATAACAGGTGAGTGTGTGCCATAAATATAATTACAGGTGTCTCTTTCTATAAACAGCATTTACAGGTGAATATGTACTATGCATGTAAATGTAATATACAGATGTCTCCAACAATAAACAGAATTTTACAGGTAGATGTACACAATTGTATGTTAGCTTAAGGTAAGCCGTAGATTTAGGGTAGTGCAATGAGCATGGACAGTGCAAATAAGTATGATGCGAAATGTAAACAGTGTGTAAACAATAAATGTAAACAGTTGGGCATGAGCATGTTCCAGCTAAGGTACAGTAGTGCAAGGGTAGTGGGATGGTGGGGATGAGAGGAGAGTCTGTGAGGGAGTGGGATGGTGGGGGTAAGAGGAGGAGTCTATGAGGGGAGTGGGATGGTGGTGGTGGGGGCGAGTCTATGAGAGGAGTGGGGTCAGCAAGGGTTAGAGTTCAGTAAAGAGACAGCTCTGGGAAGAAACTGTTCTTTAGTCTGCTGGTTCTAGTCCGGAGGCTCCTGAAACGCCTGCCGGAGGGGAGGAGGAGAACAGTCTGTGGGCTGGGTGAGAGAGTCCTTAAGGATGCTGCGAGCTCGGCGCGAACAGCGTTTCCTCTGGATGTTCTCGATGGCAGGAAGTGGAGTCCCTGTGATGCGTTGGGCAGTTTCACCACCAGCTGCAATGCCTTGCGCTCGCGACAGAGCAGCACCCATACCACACTGTGACACAGTTCGTCAGGATGCTTTCTATCGCGCAGCGGTAGAAGTTCACCAGGATGGCGAGGAGAGCTGGTTCTTCCTCAGTGTCCTCAGGAAGAAGAGGCGCTGGTGAGCCTTCTTGACCAGGCTGGAGGTGTTGGTTGTCCAGGTCATGTCAGCCGAGATGTGGGTCCCCAGGAACTTGAAGCTGGAGACACGCTCAACGTTCATTCCATTGATGTGGATGGTGTCGTGTGTGCCTCTTGACTCTTTCCTGAAGTCCACGATGAGCTCCTTCGTTTTGGTGGTGTTGAGGAGCAGGTTATTTTTGTTGCACCATGTGGACAGGTGCTGGATCTCTTCCCTGTAGGCAGTCTCATTGTTGTTGCTGATGAGACCAATCACTGTAGTGTCGTCTGCAAACTTGACGATGGCATTAGATCCAAACACATTATATTCTTAAATTAAGACAATTATCTATTTGGTTTGGATTGGAAGAATTGTATTAATTTATTACGTCTGTGAAGGTTCTCAGTCATCCAGGTCATCTTGAAAAAAAGGTTAAAGTAAAAGCATCTAAAAACTATGTCCAGATGCTTTTACTTTAACCTTTTTATTAATGTATTATGTTTCTTTTATGAAACATATATTCTGTAAACAATCCATCAGATTTAAAGTATTGTTAGGTTGTTTTTAGACCTCATTTGTCAAAAACACTTACATTTTTTATTTAATTTTGCTGATCCAGACGTCAGAGGTCATGTGACTCAGGCCGTTCGTAAACACGGAAGTGGTTTGTGGAGCGGTATAAAGACGGACTGCAGTCCGGCGTTAGTCTCACAGTAGTGCTGTAGTTTGTCTCTGTTTGTTCGGGTTTTTGTTTCAGTTTTTTGTGTGCGTCCAGAAGAGCTGTCATGGAGAAAAGACTGCTGCTGACGGTGGTTTTGTGCCTGACTTTCGCCGGAGTTGAAAGTAAAAGTGGTTTCAGGAGGGTCACTGAAGCGCAGGTGGGCTAATTACTGTTCAAGCAGCTTTATTTCTTTAGTGCATTTTGACAAGTTTGTCTCACATTAAAAATATAGCATTCTTCTTAAGGCAATCTTTCTAGTGTGTTTATAAAATAGACTAACTTAACTTACATTATTTCTAAAAAACTATTACATTTAGTTCCCTTGTGCACTATTGTATTATAGTTATTATAGGAAGTGTTTACTGTGAGGAAATCTCTACACGTGTCCGACCAAATTCTTCGTTTTTAATTATCAGATTTTTCCAAGTCTAGTCTCATAAGATTTTTAATAAATGAATTGGCAGGGCTGTTCGGTCCCTGTACGGAGCAGGAGCCTATGGACAGGATTTCTAGGCGCAGCCGGGGGCCAGAGGGAGTCTGGTTTGGGGACCACAGGATCTCGTCTCTGCTTTTTGCAGATGATGTCATGTTGGCTCCATCAAGCCAGGACCTCTTTTATTTTAGAATTTATTGTGGCGTCAGACATGTTTTTAGTAGTCACGGGTTTACTTAACTAAAATATGTTGTATATAAAGTTTCTTCCTATGTGGACTTGCATGTCTTCAATATAAACTTTACTGAACGGACAGTAGATCAATGGAACTATCAACAATAACCTCAATATAACGCTTTGTTCCTGGAATTGTGCAAAGTTTTTTTAATGTAAGTAACGTAAAAAGATTCTAATGTACAATTAATTTTTGAAGTGACCACTCTTTGCCTTTAAAACAGCATCAGTCACAGTTATACTTTGACTGTGCAGGAATCCATTTTGACAAAGTACATGTGCCATTTTTAAATAATCTGTAAAACCAACAGAATATCAAAAGTTTCCATTTGGTCAGATAAAACATAGTGCTCTCCTTTTAATGTCTTTTTCGTTAGCTCAACTTCAGCCTCACTCTACATAATTCCTCTCTGTACACAGTTTGTTTAGCTCAGGGCTTGTCTTACACTTCCTTTTATGAAAATGTGGTAATATATGTGGTTGTGTCTCAAATTCAGGTTTACTTCTCTTTTTTTAGAATTTTTTTTTTTTTAAACTCACAGATTTTATCTCTATTCCACTGTTGTGTAGTTTAAATGGTTCAAATGATTGCTTCTATATTTCTAAAAGAAGACTAACCAATCACTGGCTTTGCTTTAAAACATTGTTCACAGTTTGGTGAGAAGTGTTGATTGGAGAAAAAGTGAGCTTGAATAAACTTGAGCTTCATTTGACGTGTGTAGGTCAAATGTGTTTAAATAACCTCTGAGGTCTTTCCTGAAGTCTGTGCAGGTTTTGGGGTTCAACTGGAAGAACTGTGGGAAACCTGAGGACCCTGCGATGCTCCAGACTCTGAGCCTTTCTCCAGACCCCATCTTGATCCCGGGGGACCTCACTGCAGAGGCTTCAGGGGTCACTTCAGTGGAGCTGTCTGCTCCTCTGTCTGTGAGTCACATGACTTTTAGATTAGATTAACAATGCCTCAGCCTTTAACACTTTAGGTTCAAACTAATGACTCCAGCAATACATCTTCAAATACAAGGCTTGAAGACCTCACTGAATGAGTCACTTCAAGCTGTCTGCTCCTCTGTCTGTGAGTCACATGACTTTTAGATTTGATTAACAATGCCTCAGCCTTTAACATTTTAGGTTCAAACTAATGACTCCAGCAATACATTATTCCAAATACAAGGCTTGAAGGTATTAAACTAAGTCTTTACAACAGCCTTTATTGAAGAATGAGAATTATATTTATATGAAGCTGTTGAGGAGACAACTGAGCGATATAAAAGAGTGGCAATGAAAACCTGTTATGATAAAGGAATTTGACTTATGTATTTACATTATTTTGTATGGGTTATTGAAGAACCGGTGACTTGTGTTGTCCAGGTCAGATCAGAGGAAGTGTGTCTGACCGGGGCTTATTTTAATGACCATTGCCTGTAAACAAGACATATTCTAAATAATTTAAAGCAACAATATGTAACTTTTCAGGCTTTATACCAACCAAAAGAATAGAGACTGTTGCATAAAAACAAGATAAGGACAAAAGTGCACTTGTAACATTTTCAAGAGGAACAATGTGCATTCGAACATTTTCAAAAGGAACAATGTACATTTGGACATTTTCAGGAGGAACAACCACAAGGCCATTAGGAAGAAGAACTTCTGCATAAAAACAACGTAGTGTGACTAGTGTTCAGTGTTGCACATAAAAGAGCTCCAAATAGAGAAGAAAATATTCAGTCTAGTTTGTCTACAATACACTACTACAATACTAATTTAAAGTTAACCAAACCCCTGACATTTCCACATCTCTCTGTTAATCCTCTGTTTGTTCTGCTCACTGTCGTCGGCTAATGTTGGTTGAAACAGAGAGACATGTCTGATCCTGTGAGCTTCATGTGAGTCAAACACTGAAGACCTCTGACAAGCCTCAAGTCATTCTCAAACCGTCAATGAGCCTAAACGAGATAAAGATAAATTACAGTCTCCTACCTATAAACCCAGAGTTTCATGAGGAAATTACCTCAAACCTGCAGATTTATGTTTGGTTCAACATTATTTTAACCAACAGAACAGTTTGGGATTTTGTACTTATTTTTGGTTCAAATAATACTGTATATTTAAAAATAAAAGTGTTTCTTTCTATCTGTTGTCCTTGTCTTTTTAAACAACTGTTGTGTCTGTTGTCTTTCCATGTTTCAGCTGAAGGTTACTCTGGAGAAGGAGGTGGCAGGTTTTGGGTGCCGATCCCGTGTGTGGAGGAAATAGGCAGCTGTCACTATAAAGACGCCTGTGACCTGTTAAATCAGCTGATCCCCCCGGGTCAGGACTGTCCCGAGCCGCTGCACTCCTACGGCCTGCCCTGTCGCTGCCCCTTTAAGGCCGTGAGTTACACATCCACCGCACGAGCTTTCATTTTTACACAGCACTGTATGCTAAAATAGTTCCTGTAATATAGAAATAGTTGCTGATCAGAGAAGGTTCTAATAAAAAAAAAAAACACATAAGTAATAGTATTTGGTTTGTAAGCCAGAAAAACTTCAACAAAACAATACTCATCAATAAATTTAATTGATAAGTGCCATTATAAGCCTCCAGCCACAGTTTTTAATAAACAGGGGATCAAACAACAACTGTTGTCTAATACAACTTTAAATGTGATGATGATAATTTAAAGTTGTGACCTCCTGGTGCGTTACCAAATAAACTGTCACTTTTGCTAAATTCTGTTTCAAAAGTTTGGGAAAACCCAAGGCTGTTATGTATGTGCTGTCTTTTTTTAACCTTACCTTTTGCTTAAAAGAAAGTTCGGAATAACTTAACCCCCCATATTCCTCCCCAGGGCTCGTACTCTCTGCCTAAAACGGGCTTCACCCTGCCGAACGTGGACCTGCCGTACTGGCTCACAAATGGACAATACCAAGTCCAGGGCGTGTTGGGGAAAGGGGGCTCCGAGCTGGCCTGCCTCAAGATCGCTCTGTCCATCCACTCGGCCTGAAGTCGGACTGTCAGCACTCGGAAAACTGGGAACAAAATACGGACATTGCACAGAGAAAACTTCAGGTTTGAGTTAACAAACACAACTATCACCTGACTTCCACTTGATCTTCATGGATAATCAATGTTTGTTAAGACAGCATTTCCACCGTTCCCCCAAAGATTCTGAGAAAAAAAAAGAGCAACAGATTTTCTTAGATCATGTGTTGATTTCATTTCAATAACACATTTTTTAAAATCTAATGTAGCATCATTGTTGAAAAGTTAAAATGTCTCTTATTTCTTTTGTTACATCTAAATTTTTATTACAAAATCCTGTTTTGATATGATTTTTGGGAAAAAATTGTTTACTTTCTGGGAATAAGAAGTGGCCACATTTAAAACCCATTGTTAAGGTTTTAAACTCAAGTGCCTAAAAATTGTTTGAACTGGAACTTACTAAGGCAATGTTAAGTTCATAAAACATGATTTTAAGTTTGTCAATCATTTTATTAAGCTAAAAAAAAAAATCACATTTTGCTGTATTTTTTTAATAGTTTTTAATAAAGTGTTTCTAAAACTTGTCTCCAGTTGTTGTTATGTTTATATAACTTTGTGACATTAATTTGTAAATTTGATGTAAGAAATGACTTAATCACTGTCGTCTTATTTTGTTTACCTTTTTATTTGGGGCTTGGTCTTTGATTATCAATATCAAAGACTATGACGCCACATCTGAACGTGGAAATGTAGGAATGAAAATAACTTAATTTGTGTTAAGTTTCTCATTAACACCCTTTTGTCTGTGAAACATTTAAACAGAAGGAAAACTGTTTGGTTAAATGAAGGTTAAAAAAAATCAGACAAGTCAACTAAGAACCACTTGTCATTTACTATCGACCTGGCCAAGAGGCAGCACAAAGACAAAAACGCAACGCTCCTCAGATATTTGTTCTGCAGTGGACTCTATAAGAGAAAGAATGAAATGACAATCTTGAAAAAAACAAGGAAAATGTGATTGGATCCTACAATAACTCCAGTGTAAACTCACTTCAGTCATTTAGTTTGGATGTCTTTATTTTACAACAAAACTCAGAAGGTGTCCTGCTGCTTTATTGAATCTGAAAAGTGGCAGCTACAGGTAAAGAGCTGGTCAGTTATGGTGGCTCTGGACTCTATCCTGGAGCGGGATAAGGCTCAGGGAAATTGATTTAATAAGGTTAAGCTCAAGACTTTAGGTGCTTTGAGATCTACACTGGCCCGGATCATGACACATTCCCTTTTTTCCTGCTGATAGAACACTTTTAGTTACCTGACACTCGAAGTTCTTCGAACGTCTAAGCACTTACTAAAAGAACTATTTTAATATAGAAGGTGTCCCAGGGTCAGTCACTGAGCCTTAAGTGATGTGGGTCAAGTTTTCATTTTTGAATTTGAGTCAGATATATAGTGTATATTCCACTTGAGATGCTATTACTTTTTACTCTTCACGTATCCAGAGTCAGAATGAGCAGGATTCTGATCATTCTGAACATTTATTAAAAATAAAGAAAGGGGAACAGTTTATTTTGGTGGGTCTGACTGAAGGAGTGAATGAGACTGTTAGTGTCAGCTTCAGAAAAAGTCACTTCAGGTTTGTCACAATCGAGTTGAACTATGATCCTTCGAGGATTTGAATTTAATTTGAGAGAAATGGGACCTTCTTTGCCTGATAAACCTGCTGCATATTTACCATTGGATACTATTATGGTCCATCTTCCATCATCCTCCACCTTCAGCCCACCCTCTGGATCTCATCACTCTATTACCCAGTCATTATTTTCTCCCACTTTAACGTCCCAACTGTGAGAGACAAAGCCCCCAGATCCAAGAACGATTGCACTTACCTTCTCAGTTGTTCTTGGTTTATGTAATTGTTTCTGTTTTTATTTCACAAAAAAACTGGTGCAGATTTACAAACTCCTTTTCTATTTTCGTCATGTGATGAACCTGGTTTTTGATATAAGCCACTCAATTTCAAACCCATCTTTACTTTTATTTACCTTCTGTAACTTGTTCTTCAAAGGCTGTAGAGATTTCTGCAGCTCCTCTTTCAGATCCTGTGCTGCTTCTTCAATGGGACTAAAGCTGTGGTCTCTGTGAGTTTTTGAGTCTCGACACACAACACAGACTGGCTGCAGGTGGTCGAGGCAGAACAGTTTGAGTTTCTCTGAGTGCACACTGCACTGATCCTCAGCTGAATCTAGACTTCTCTCTTTTACAAAAGACTCACACAGATTCTTCAACGCCAGGTTACAAGGCAGTTCACTCTTTGATGAGCTGCTCTCACAAATAGGACATTCTTTAAAGGCTTCTCTTCCCATTAGCTGCTCAGGCAGGTTTTACTGAAGCTGTGGCTACACAACAAGATCTTTAAAGAGGTCCATACAAGTTGGACACAACAGATCCTTAAAAGTCATAATAGTTTTAAGTGTAAAGTTCAGTTTATCAATTAATTGGTCTGAAGCTTGTGAGCTAAAGGTGGATCCTATAGAAACATGTAGAACAGACACAAACACAAGTCCATAAATGAAATGGATATAAGACAATATTTTATGCATCACACAGATAATTTGCTGAAAGTGGAGCTATGGCGTTCTTCATTTTTAGATTTAATTGTCCTTTGAACTTTAATTTTATTTGGTCAATTAAATATAACATAAAAAATAAAAAAAGAATACAACACCCTCATTAACTATATATCATAGACCAAAAGGATTTACGCTGAAGTGAAAGACTTATTATGCCTAACCATTTAAACATTTAAATAAAAGTGCTATACATCGCAACAAAACAGCAAAACAATTACAATAAATTGCATTCACCAAAAAGAAGAGAAAACTAATAAAAACAAAACAGATACTATTACATGTACTATACTATTTAACCCATTATTAATAATCTTTACTACATCTACAATGCCAGTTTTTATCCCAGTATAACTATCAAAAATCATCTTTTTAGACATTTAAGAAATATTTATTTTATTATTATTTTAACATCAATTTTATATAGCATTTTACCAGGAAAAAACGCTTTACATTCAGTTCACTCCACAGTCACAGACTGGTGGTGGTAAGCTACATCAGTCGCCAAAGCCGCCCTGGGGCAGACTGACAGAGACGTGGCAGCCATTCCGCTCCAACGGCAGAAAGAGAAGGTATGCAGCTCTATTAGTCATCAGGTCAACATGTAACAAGAAAAACTTGTAAAGGGTGGAATACGGAAATAAACTTAGTGGAATACGGAAATAAACTTATGTGAACTGCTATTGCTCCACCTTTGTGTAAAACCCTCAGTCAAAACACAAACAGAATCAGACTTTTCACAGACGGAAGCCACTACACGTCTGTTTTTCTTTTTGTTGGGCTTTTAAACTGGACTTTACTATGGCTTATAGATCAGAAGAGGACCTCAGCTGTCCCGTCTGCCATGAGGTTTTTAAAGATCCTGTCCTTCTGTCGTGTAGCCACAGCTTCTGTAAACTCTGTCTGAGCAGCTGGTGGGAAGAGAAGCCTTTAAAGGAGTGTCCTGTTTGTAAAATACCATCAAAGAGTGAACCACCTTGTAACCTGGCGTTAAGGAATCTGTGTGAGTCTTTTGTAAAAGAGAAACATCTAGAGTCAAATGCGGATCAGTGCAATGTGCACTCAGAGAAACTCAAACTGTTCTGCCTCGACCACCTACAGCCAGTCTGTGTTGTGTGTCGAGACTCAAAAACTCACAGAGACCACAGCTTTAGTCCCATTGAAGAAGCAGCACAGGATCTGAAAGAGGAGCTGCAGAAATCTCTACAGCCTTTGAAGAACAAGTTACAGAAGGTTAAAGAAAGTAAAGAGGGGTTTGTCATAGCAGTGGCTCATATTAAGAACCAGACTCGTCACACAGAGAAACAGATCCAGGATCAGTTTAAGAAGCTGCACCTGTTTCTTTTGGAGGAAGAGGAGGCCCGGATGAAGGCTCTGAGAGAGGAAGAGGAGCAGAAGACTCAGAGGATGGAGGCCAAGATGGCGGCTGTGAGCAGAGAGATAGTGGCTCTGTCAGAAACCATCGCAGCCACAGAGGAGCAGCTGAGAGCTGCAGACGTCTCCTTCCTGCTCAAATACAAGGCTGCAGTGGAGAGAGTGCAGCACTGCCCCCTGCTGGAGGAACCACAGCTGGACCCAGGAGCTCTGATAGACCAGGCCAAACATGTGGGCAACCTGGCCTTCAACATCTGGAGCAACATGAAGAGACTGGTGCAGTACACTCCTGTCGTTCTGGATCCAAAGACAGCCAAACGAGCTGTGCTCTCAGACGATCTGACCAGTTTTAGACAAAAAGAGAAACAAACAGATGGAACTGAAACAACTGAGAAGGATGTGGCACGAGTTTGTGGCTCTGAGGGCTTTGACTCAGGCTCTTACAGTTGGGACGTTGACGTGGGAGACAGTGAGGAATGGGCACTTGGAGTTGTCACTGAGAAGGGGGTTAAGGTGGAAGAACAGATGTGCTGGGCCATAGCTTTTTCAGAAGGTCAATATAGTGTGTTTAGTAAAAAAGTGAAATTTCTTTTAAATTGGATAAAAAAACTCGAAGGATCAGAGTTCATCTCGATTGTGACAAACATAAAGTGACTTTTTCTGACGCTGACACTAACACTCTCATTTATTCTTTGACACAAATCCACCGAAAGAAACTTTTCCATTCTTTTTATCACAGGAAAGTCCAATCACAATCCTGCCTCAGGAAATCCAACTAACCAGACATTAAGAACTAGGGTCTCAGCTGAAAGGCTCTTATTTGGTCGAAAAGGAAACAGCAGCATCAGAAAAGTAGAATCAGTTTAAGAATGTAATTCTTGTTTCTTAAATGACTAAAGTTTGGTTAAATAGTTTAAGTTTTGTGGTGAAATATATTAAGAAAATGTGCTTTTTCATTATGGGTCCAAGGTTTACTGTGATAGGCTCCCAGTGAAGTTTTTTCTGTTTACGTTGGTTTGAGAAAGTCTGTGTTGTATTTTTGTATTTCTCCATTGACTGTGTTAGATTGAAATGAACATTTTGGAACATTTGTATTATATTTTTAATGTTTAGAGCTGAGTAATGTTGTAATGTTGTGTAATGTTTGGACAAACTGGAAATTAACAAAATGGATATTAATGAATCTTTCACTTTGAATTTTGATAACTGATAATAAAGTTTTTAAAAAAGGAGAAGTGAGTTGTTGTTTGTAACCTCTACATTATAAAATAATAAATAAACAGCTATAACCTCCAGTGGCACAGTTAAGGTGCAGAAGTGCACCTGAGTTCTATATTTTAGTTTAGTTTCTCAGGTCAGAGTTCAGACTATCTGGGAGATTGTTCCATTGATTAACGGAACGACTTTGAATGAGAAGGCTGTGTGTGCAAAGGCAGACCTTCTTTTGGGTAATCTGCAGTCAGTTCGACTTGTGGACCTAGTTGTCCTAGAAGTCTGTTCTGAGCAGAGCTGTACAAATCGCTTCAGTGGTGGACTGTTATTAAGGATCTTAAGATTAATTGTACATTTGAGCACACAATTTGATTCTCAAAAGGGAGTATTTAGTTGGTTAAAAATGAGAAATTTTTAACAACTAAAAATTTGACAATGATAATGTCTTAATGCTTTTTTTTTTATCTAATACTTTTACAGCTTGGTTATAAAGTGATTTTAATGGTTTTAATGTTGCCTCACTTGTTTGAGACCAACAGGAAATACAATAGTGTTATAGGAATTCTATATCCTTATGTTATCCAGAGAGACATGTAGACAGAGTTTAATTTAAAAAGCAATGGCCAAGTTTGATTCTCTTCTACAGGGGAAGTTTTGCTTGGGGAAGTAAACAAAACATTTAGAAGATTTTATATCCAGCACAAGCTCCAGGTGCAGAAGTCCTCCTGTGGCAAGTTATGTCTACAGCTAGTCATGTCTAGTTCCTGCTTGGATTAGCATCAAGGACATGACATAAACAGATTTGACATGTCCTGAAGAGAACTATGAGCACCCAGTAACTATAAACAATATGAAATTAAAAATTATTATAACAAATAGTTTAAATAAGAGACAATCATTGCATCCAGATATAGTTTTGCTGCATCATAAGTGAGCATTTGTCAAATATGTCTAAAATAAATATTGTATTTCTAAGTATAAGATTTTTTTTTACATGCTTTTAAAATCCAAATGTTGGTTCTAAAATGACTCCTAAGTATTTATAATCATCTACTAGTTTGATGTTTTTATCCTTTACAAAAATACATGGAAAAGTTATTAATTTTCTATTTTTTATGAAATACATTGCCACTGTTTTATTTATATTTAGTGTAAGTGAAGCAGAGGTAAGCCAATCTGCAATGTTATTCATGACCTTGGTTAATTTTTTAGCCACACTTGTAGCGTAATTTCAATGCACATAAATAACAGTATCGTCTGCATACATTTGAAAATCTACCTCGCCACGTAAACAGCAGTGGCCCAAGAACAGAACCCTGAGGAACACTTATATCACAAGCTTTTGATGTAGACAGCTGTTGACTCACACGCACTGTACACAATCGCTAAGATATGATTTGTTCCACTGCAGTGTACTGTGAGACAGATTGTAATTGCTCAGCTTCTCAAGCAGCACTGCGTGGTCAAAAGCCTTACGAAGGCCCAAAAACACAGTATCCACAACCCCTCCCGTAGATTATGATTGTTTAAGTGTTCTGATAGCTGTTCTGTAATTACTTTCTCAATGACCTTTGAGATAACAGGAAGTGTGCTAATAGGTCTATAATTGCATACTTCGTTTGATGTCAGTTTTGAAAACTGGCTTGACAACTTAATTTTTAAAAGAAGCGGGGAACATGTTCTTCTCAATAGATTTATTTGTCATAAGTAATAGAAGTTATGAAAATCTCTTTATGTTTTTTTAGAATTGTATTGTCAAGTTCCCAAATGTCTTTACTTTTGGAGTTTGTTAATGATTCTAAAATGTGTTTACTTTAAATTCATTGGTAGTTTTGAGCTACATAACATTTGGATTATTTTCAAAGGTTGGGCCAGATGCTTGATGATTGGTGCAGTTGGGATGTTTACAAAGTTCTTTCACTGATTCTATAAATTAATTGTTGAAATAATTTGCAACTATTTGGGGATTGTGTTCCAGATTTTTGTTTATATTAATTTCCATTTTCTGGAATTGAAGGGTTTTTTGTCCCGTGATTTTTTCAATGGCTTGCCAAAGTTTTATAGTATTACCTTTTGTTCAATTAAATGTATATGAAAGTTTGCTTTGGTCCTTCTTAACAGCATTGTAACCTTATTTCTAAGCTCCTTATATAAAAGTCGATCGGTCAAGTGGCCCGTTTTCAAGGACTTTTTAAGTGCTGCATCTCTTGTCTTCATTTGATTCCATATGGACTTGTTTATCCAAGGAAGGGATTTATTATTTTATTCTTTAAATGTGATTGTTTAGAGTATTTGGATAGGAGTTTATGTAATGTTTTTTTTTAAATCATTACTTGCTGATTGACAGTTTTTACCAGATGTTATTGATTCCCAAATTTTTTTTGTATTTCAATATGAAACAGTTCCATATCTTTTTTGGAAATATAAGAGGCCTCTGAATTTAGGTCAACTGAATCATTTTTTTAATATCTCATTTTTGATAATTTACTATTTATTTAAAAAACAAAATCACATTTTTGTGTTTTTTTTTTATAGTTTTTAATAAAAAAGTGTTTCTAAAACTTGTTTTGTTATGTAACCAGTCTTTGTTTTGTTTATGAAATGTAGCTTTGTGACATTAATTTGTGAATTTAGTGTAAGAAATTACTTAACATGTAATCCCTGTCTTATTTTTTTAACCTTTTTATTTGGTGCTTGGGGCACATAGCAGAGTGGTTGGCACTCCTGCGTCACTGCAAGAAGGTTGTGAGTTCAAGACCCGGCCGATTACGGTCTTTCTGTGAGGAGCCTGCATGTCCTCCACGTGGGTTCTCTCCGGGTACTCCGGCTTCCTCCTACCTTTCAAATACATGCATGTATAGGTTAATTGGCAAATCTAAAGTGTCCCTAGTGAGTGAATGGTTGTCTGTCAGTGTCTGTCTCTAAATGTCAGCCCTGCGACTAACTGTCCACTGTCCAGGGTGTACCCGCCTCAGCCTGGGATAGGCTCCAGTCACCCATGACCCATAATGGGACTAAGCGGTAGAAAATGAATGAATGAATAATTTGTGTTAAGTTTCTCATTAACAAAAGGAAGGAAAACTGTTTTTTTTAACTTTCATTTAACCAGACAAGTCAACTGAGAACCACTTGTCATTTACTGTCGACCTGGCCAAAAGGCAGCACAAAGACAAAAACGCAACGCTCCTCAGATATTTGTTCTGCAGTGGACTATATAAGAGAAAGAATGCAATAACCATCTTGAGAAACCAAGGAAAATGTGATTGGATCCTACAATAACTCAAGTGTAAACTCACTTCAGTCATTTTGTTTGTCTTTATTTTACAACAAAACTCAGAAGGTGCCCTGCTGCTTTATTGAATCTGAAAAGTGGCAGCTACAGGTAAAGAGCTGGTCAGTTATGGTGGCTCTGGACTCTTTCCTGGAGCAGGATAAGGCTCAGGGAAATTGATTTAATGAAGTTAAGCTCAAGACTACACTGGCTACACTCTACATTGGCCCGGATCATGACATATTCCCTTTTTTCCTGCTGATAGAACACTTTTAGTCACCTGAAACTCGAAGCTCTAGATTCAAGATTCAAGATTCAAGATTTTTATTCGTCACATACAAAATTATATACAGCATATATAACCAGCAGTGAAATGTGAGTCTGGTCCGCTCCATGGACAGTGCAATTATTAAGGAAAACAAGTGTTTTCTCTACGAACGTCTAAGCACTTACTCAAAGAACTATTTTAATATAGAAGATGTCCCAGGGTCAGTCATTGAGCCTTAAGTGATGTGGGTTTTTTATTTTTGTCCCTCTCCTTTTTGAATGGGAGTCAGAAGAGCCATCTATATACAGCTCTGGAAAAAAATAACAGCAGCGCAGAGATCCCAAACTGGCACATTTTTGGCTTGCCACTTTGGCCTGCCAAAAAGGCGCCTTATGATGGTTGTGGCCTGTTCACTGGCAAGCCACTTTTAATTATGACTGGTCACTTTTAAAGTTGGCCACTTTTGATGGCTGACGGCCATGGTTCCAGCCTCACCAAAAACAGTGCGGCCTTCCGGCCACTTTTGTAAAAACGCCCTGCCGGTGGCAGGTCACCACCAGGGTTTGTCTGAAACTGTCTGCTCGGACTTTGGCCACATATCCTAGTGCATTTGCGACTTTACTTAACAGGTCAGAGAAAAGTAGGCTATTTATGTTTGTAGCAGATCAGCCCTCGGAATCCACCACAGATTAACTGTCCTGTCTTTTCTATCATTGCCAGAGGCCTTCAGAGACAAGCTTGTATCTAAAGTCTGGAAGAGGGTTAACACTGTTTTCTTTCAGATAAAAGGACGGCCAAAGTGTCTTTGAAGACAGCTTCCTTTAAAGCTACCCAGCCGCTGTCTGTTAAATTTAAACTGTGCTTGTGTGTGTGTGAGTGACAGGCTGAAGGGATTAGAACAGAGAGTAATAATATCAGTAATGTCAAATTACAGTAATGTTTATTTTTTATACAGTACAATTACTGTATTATTTATACAGTATTTTTCTGTTTTCTTAAATTACATATAAAGTAGTGTAAAATTACAATAATAAAGTGTAATTAAATGTGTAGCTCATTATTTTAAAGGTTTATATCCATACTAATAATCTAACATATTTCCTTGTTATTTTAAAGTAAATATTTTTTTTATACAGTACAATTACTGTATTATTTATACAGTGTTTTTCTGTTTTCTTAAATTACATATTAAGTTGTGTAAAATTACAATAATATATCCATACTAATAATCTAACATATTTCCTTGTTATTTTAAAGTAAATATTTTTTTATACAGTACAATTACTGTATTATTTATACAGTGTTTTTCTGTTTTCTTAAATTACATATTAAGTTGTGTAAAATTACAATAATATATCCATACTAATAATCTTACATATTTCCTTGTTATTTTAAAGTAAATATTTTTTTTTATACAGTACAATTACTGTATTATTTATACAGTATTTTCTGTTTTCTTAAATTACATACAAAGTTGTGTAAAATTAGAATAAAAATGTAGCTCATTATATTAAAGGTTTATATCCAGTTTAGATTAAGACAGGATTAGACCTTAGTTTAATTAGGGCATGCGATTAGCTTTTAAAAATGTGCCTAGATAAAAAAAAAAATACATTATGTGTGCATCTTGAGACAAAACAATGGCACTGACATATTTTAAGACATGTCAGTGCAAGTTGCTTTCAGGTAAAACAGCTCAAACATGCATTTTAGTCTGAGACTACAGGCTTAATGATTGGTTATTCTGAGTGTGATCCAGGAATCTGGCCAATAACAACTATGCGCGCCTTTACAGTTCAAATTTGAATACGTCAGTTGGAGTGAGTGAGTGAGTGAGTGAGTGAGTGAGGGCGGTGCTGCTGCTCGGGATATTCAGTATTAACTTACTTCTGTTCTGTGGCTTTTTATATTGTTTAAACATGGATTGGTTTACATCGGACTGCTACATTTTTATTTTGAGCGAGTTGCAGGATGTAAATGAAGAACAAACACGGAAGATGGACAACGATTTTTTTTTAACAACGCGTAAAGGACATAATGCAATCTGCGGAAGGTAACGTTAAATAACTTTTTATTTCATAAAAAAATCTGCTAGCGTTACATCAAAATATAGTTAAGTTGATAATCTAAACGCGATTACATATTTCAATGTAGTATGCTAATATTATGTGTTGTTTGCATGTGTAAATATTGTCAGCTAACAGTTATTTAGATTAGCATAGGAGCTTTACAATGAGTGAAATGAGAACATTGTCTTTTTAGACAGAGAGGAACTTGAACCATAACGTTACTCCTTGACTCTAGAAGAATCTGCAAACTAGGTTTTTGAATCTACTGTTGATGGCGGGATATAGGCCCATATAGTTGCATGTGTGTGACTCGCGCTAGCCTAGCCGGTGCTAGGCTAGCGCGAGTCAATAGATCCCTGTAGCCTGCCATTAAAACAGTTTTACCCACTCCACAGTACACCAAAAGCAAATCGATTATAACGCCAGACTACCGATGTAAATGTCTGTTGAGAGAATAATGTTAGAACTCAAACTACACTTGCATCTCAATGTTTGCATTACATTTACTGGAACTAGTTTCTCAGCAGCGGCGGAATTATACTTTGCTCCGGTTAGTACTGCTGCGCCGAAAGTAAACAGAACAGAAGCGCACTACAGTCGGGACGGTAGGTTGCCTAGGTAACTTAATATCACTCCTCCGCTGCTGTAGACTGTGCTAATAAATACAGGAACAAAGTCTAACTATTACAATGTGATGCAAGGTTACACTGGCCCTCCAGGAGTTTGGCACATTCTCCCAAATAATTTACTCACCCTCATGTTATTCCAAACATTTATGCATTTTGATTGCCAACATTCTTCAAAAATATCTACTGTTAATGCTTGACAAAATAGAAATTTCAGGTTTGAAAAGACATGATGGTGAGTAAATTATGACAGAATATACATTTTTGGGTGAACTATCTCCAGTACTTTAATAATCGCACTCAAGGAGATTAGACCTTTTTTTTTAACGCATAATCATCATCAATCCTTTATTGAGAAAATTGAGAGAAATAATCCATTGTTGTTGTGAATCTACATGTTCCTTCTTTTGGTGATGCACATTTTTTGTCACATCAGACACAAGTTTTAAATACCAGACAAAACAGAAGACAAACAGACAATTTAAATACAATTTATTAAGCTTGTTTAAAAGGAAACAAAAATAATTTAAATCATCCTTTTTAAGAGAATCATAGTGTGTCCTTTTTTTCCTCCCAGATGCACCAAGGATCCAGTTGATTACTGGCCGTTTGCAGGATTGCTGTGACGCTGCTGAGTCTTGAACGCGGATTGACAACAGACCCGGAAGAGAATACAATGCTGAATAACGTTTTTTTGGACAAAACTTTATTTTCGATGCTTCAAAAATTCTAACTAACCCACTGATGTCACATGGACTACTTTGATGATGTCTTATTACCTTTCTGGACATGGACAGTATACCGTACATACATTTTCAATGGAGGGACAGAAAACTCTCGGACTAAATCTAAAATATCTTAAACTGTGTTCCAAAGATGAACGGAGGTCTTACGGGCTTGGAACGACATGAGGGTGAGTCATTAATGACATAATTTTCATTTTTGGGTGAACTAACCCTTTAATGTTTAGAATCAATAGTGGTGTGAAATCTTGTATGTATCAGTTTTGTGTAGAGTATGTTTAGAAAATTTCACTTTAATCCTAAAGTTTGAGAATTTGATAACTGTTCTATAACTACTAGTTAAAACGTTGTATTTAATTTAAGATATATACTGTAATTTATCAACTGAATCATTCCATTTAATTTAGATTATATGTTTACGGAAATGATTTAAATCCGTTTTATACAGTTTTTTTTTTTTACAGACTTATTTTGTCTTCCAAAAATAAAACTGTTAATGTACAACCTTGAGCACGTCTTGAAAAGTTATTGAATGTGTTTGATCGTTATAATTTAGCAAAGGTCTGTTAAATAACAGTGTTTGTCATTAGAACCTTTAGTGCTGTCACTTTATTGAAGGTGTTTGATTGTAATAATTTAGGAAATACCTGTAAAATAACAGCGTTTTTCCATAAAACTATTAGTGCATCACTTTATTGAAGGTGTTTGGTCATTACAATCTAGGAAAAATCCATAAAATAACAGTTTTACACTGTAAAAAAAAAAACCCGTAAAAAAAACGGTCAAATGAATGGCAGCTACGGCTGCCAAACAAATTAAAGTATTTGCACTTAATTGGATTTAAGATATTTTACTTTAATTTTACGGTTTTTGTTTGGCAGCCGAGCTGCCAGTCATTTGACCGCTTTTACGGTTTTTTTTAGTACCACACTCAACATGGACCAGGGGAAGCGAAGGAAAGAGTTGTCGCAGGACAATAGAAAGAAAATTATAGACAAGCATGATAAAGGTAAAGGCTATAAGACCATCTCCAAGCAGCTAGATGTTCCTGTGACTACAGTTGCACATATTATTCAGAAATTTAAGATCCATGGGACTGTAGCCAACCACCCTGGATGTGGCCGCAGGAGAAAAATTTATGACAAATCAAAGAGACGGATAATCCGAATGGTAACAAAAGAGCCCAGAAAGACTTCTAAAGAGATCCAAGGTGAACTCCATGCTCAAGGAACATCAGTGTCAGATCGCACCATCCGTTGTTGTTTGAGCCAAAGTGGGGCGGCAGTGGCTCAGTGGGTAGAGCGGTCGTCTTTCAACCGGAAGGTAGGCGGTTCGATTCCCACTCTCCCCACAGTTCATACTGTTGTTGTGTCCTTGGGCAAGACACTTAACCCACCTTGCCTCCAGTGACTGTAACACTGGTAATGTAATGTAATGTAAGTCGCTTTGGATAAACGCGTCTGCTAAATGAATAAATATAATGTAAATGTAAAGTGGACTACATGGCAGATGACCAAGGAGGACACCATTGTTATAAACAAATCATAAAAAAGCTAGACTGGAATATGCCAAACTACATGTTGACAGCCACAAAGCTTCTGGGAGAATGGACAGATGAGACAAAAATGGAACTTTTTGCCAAGGAACATCAGCTCTATGTTCACAGACGGAAAAATTAAGCATATCAAGAAAAGAACACTGTCCCTACTGTCAAACATGGAGGAGGCTCTGTTATGTTCTGGGGCTGCATTGCTGCATCTGGCACAGGGTGTCTTGAATCTGTGCAGGGTACAATGAAATCGGAAGACTATCAAGGGATTCTAGAGAGAAATGTGCTGGCCAGTGTCAGACAGCTTGGTCTCAGTCGCAGGTCATGGGTCTTGCAACAGGACAATGACCCAAAACACACGGCAAAAAACACCCAAGAATGGTTAAGAGGAAAACATTGGACTATTCTAAAGTGGCCTTCTATGAGCCCTGACCTCAATCCTATTGAGCATCTTTAGAAGGAGCTGAAACATGCTGCCTGGAAAAGACACCCTTCAAACCGGAAACAACTGGAGCAGTTTGCACATGAGGGGTGGGCCAAAATACCTGCTGAGAGGTGCAGAGGTCTCATTGACATTTACAGGAATCGTCTGATTGCAGTGATAGCCTCAAAAGGTTGTGCAACAAAATATTAAGTTAGGGGTACCAACAATTTTGTCCAAGCCTGTTCCATGAGTTTATTTTTTAAAATAATTCTGTTGAAGCATGGTTGAAAAGCAATGCCTGACTTTCATTGGTTAACATTCATACAATTTGTTTTATTATTACTTTTGTCAGAATAAAGTTTTTCCTGTGACCATTGTGAGTTTTTCTTTCATTGACCGATGGGTACCAACAAATTTGTTCACGTGTGTAACTTCTTATCCCATTTTGTGTGCAGTTTCTGTTTTGTTTTAATGAAATGTAATGAATGTTTCCATAATATTCTGCATATTCATAATCATATGCATTTTTCTATACAATCCTACATGTGCTTATGTTTTGAGTGTTTTATAAAAACCCAAATACCTCGCAAAACAAGGAATGTTTTAAAACTTAGTTTATCTCAGTCGATGTTAATAAAACCTGGCTGCTAGCCAAAAATCTCTCTCTTGGCTTCCTGCTTTTTCTCGGTTCCTGTCTATGGACAGTCCGCTCCCTGCGGGGACCGTCCCGTCTCGGCAACCTCCCAACGCTTCGGGCTTTGTGGAAACGGACCGTGCCTGCTCCAGCGTTTGCTCTAGCCAACGAGCACTCGCAGAAGCAAGTCTAAACCAGTGAAAGCTAACTTCTAAGACTTCACCTCAGTGAGTCACAGTTTATTTGTAAAGAATTTATTTTTCCCGTTATCCGGAAGTCTGCTACTGTCAATGCTGTTTAGCTTCAACAGAACGCTTCCGCCTCAACGCTACGCCGCCGCACAGCAACCCATCTGCATCGGGTGCACATTACAACCACTCTGCCTTTTTGGAACCAGGCAGGACATGCCAACTTCTGGAGGACGCTTTGGAACTTGTCATTCCCCCTGCACCAATCCCAGGACCAGAGTGAGTGTCGCATGTGGCATACACCGAGCCTGTTGAAGCACTGACTTGTTAGACCAAGCTGCTTCCCCCAAATTGCCCCTTTGTTAAATTTCCATCATTTAGATTAACATGTCTAAACATTCCTTTGGTTCACAAACCATCTGAAAGCAAATGTTTATCCCTGTGTTTATTCCTGTGTTTATCCCATGTCTTAATCTTTTCCCGTTCCCATAATTTTATTCACCATCATTGATTTGTGTAATTTTTAATAAAATTCCATAAAAAACATTAATGTTTCTCTGTTAGAGAAATTACATGTTTTTCACTTCTTTATTTCTCCTAAAATGTGAATAGCATGTTGTTTAAAAACATACAAATTACAACATTAACATTTGCATTTTAACTCCAAAAATCACTCGGTGCTCGATCTACTAGTCTGGCTATGTAGCTAGGCTAACAGTAATGTACCAAACACATAGTTTGTATAAATGAGCACATAATTAAAGATTTACGGTTTTGATCATTTGTTCACAAACATGTCTTACAGCTGTCAAAATAATTTTTCTTGTAGTCTCTTTTTAATGCCACCTCCTTTTGATGCTGTTTTCCGAGGTCAGGTCACTTTCTAAAAGATAATATTTAAATACAATGGCTTCTTATAGTTTAGTCATGCAGTTTTATAATAAAAATCTTTCAATGGCATAGTATTTACACACATTTTGCTCTACTTGAAGAGGGCGACAAAGAAATTATTTACAACTCTATGTATCGATGCTGTTCTGGGCTGTAGTCCTGCCGACTGTCGGTAAGTCATCCCTTGTCGAATTTGTCGTTTTGACAAGGCCAGTGCCTTAGGTTTAAATTGAAAAATCTTACACTGTTAAAAAAAATTTTAAACTCCTTGATGGTAAAAACTTTGATAAATTAACTGATCTAATAATCTAAGTAATACACCATAACATATTTCCATTCCATATTTCCGAATTTGCAGCTAAACAAAATAAAAAGTGTTCTAAAATCTGGTTGGACAATGACATTGGTAGTAGTCTGCACTTGAAAATTTACTGGTACAGGCTTCAGACTGGACGGATGGCCAGTTTCAAAAGTGGCTGGCCCGAAAAAGCGCCCACTGTTGGTTGTGGCCTATGCACTGGCATGCCAGTTTTAAAAGTCAAGTATTTTGCCACTGCGAAAACAGTCCCGCCACAATTTTAGCCGTTTTACAAATAGGCCGGCTGTCCGGCCACAGTCTTAAGAATGTATACCTTGACTTCCTGCTTCTGAAGAGTTCAGGCGCACGTCTGCTTGCTCATGCATTATCTCTACATTTAGCCAATGATTTTATGATTAACTTTTTTACAGTACTTTTTACTTTCTTTTAACTGGATTTTGCTTTTATGTTTTTACTTGGTTTTTTTTTTACTTTTTAACAGGAGACATGAATCTGTGGAAAAGCACCAGGCAAACAGTGACAGAGAATCTATGCCAAAAGTGAAGGTCAGAGATATACTGCTTGGAGACGGTACTGTCAGAGACTTAAACAATAGTAGATTTGCTACATGCAGCTTTCCAAGTGCTACAGTCACTGATGTAACAGCACTCCTCCCCCAAGTCATGTCCAAACACACAGGGATTAAACCGCTGATGTTACACGTGGGCGCAGTTGACACGAGGAAGGGGGAATCAGAAGTTTCAAAAAAGGATTTCTCCAGGCTTTTAGATAAACTTGAAAACCTGGAAGTGCAATCTTTTATCAGTGGACCACTCCCAAACATCGACAGAAGGATCAATAAATTCAGTCGGCTGTTTGCATTGAATACATGGCTGTCCAAGGCCTGTGAGACAAGAGGAGTACACTTCATTGATAACTTTAACTTGTTTTGGCAACGTGACCTGTTCAAAGGAAAGGGCCCACATCTAAACAGGAGGGGTCAGGAGGCTAACGGATAATCTCCTGCACTCCCTGAGACACCTAAATGGTTCTGGGCGCCCTCTTGAACAGAGAAAGAGTCCTCAGCCACTGAATGAAAAAAGCACTCCTGCCTCACCAGCCAAGGATCCTCATCTGACTCTACCACCATCAACACCTCCACCACTGAAATGGACTCCCCAATAGGACCATGGACCCCCAGTAACATCAACACCTTCTGCGGACCTCACCATCTCTGTCCCATCCTCCGGATTCACCAATGGGATTTCCAGATCACCTGGAAATTTTAGTAAAATCTGGAATTAAGATGATACCCTTACACCTAACTTGGCCAGGTCACGGGTTCTATCATCATCCCTAAAAACATCACCCCAATACCACCCAGGAGTACCACTGCTTCACCTCGGCCACTACCTAGAGTCCAATACACCCTGTCAGACCCCTCCACCCCCAGACCAGCTCCTCCCAGACCAGCTCCAAAAGCCTTGACTAGCATCAAGGCTACTATCAGTGATTAGGACACTGAGGGCCTCTGCTGTTCCAGGACTTTTCGTCATAATAAACCACTTATCAACCTGAGGCCCTGGGAGAGAACACTCCCTCCTAGCTCCATAGCTACAGTCAGAAGTCGCAGATTGAAGAAGAGAATAACAGTTAGATTGTCTAATCCGACAAATCTGATTCAAATCCCCTGCAAACAGATAATGTCAGGTCCTGCTCAAACGGACTTAAAACTTGCACTGTTCAATGTCAGGTCTTTGGGAAACAAATCTTTTTTAATTAATGATTTTATAACTTTAAATAAGCTTGATTTTATGTTTTTAACAGAAACATGGTTAGACAGCAGGACTGGTAATGCGGTCCTTATCGAATCCACCCCTTCGAATTTCACATTTTTATCAAAAAATACGGGAAAACAAAAAGGGTGGTGATGTATGTGCCTTTCTTAGGGATAATATTCTTATCCAGAAACTTTCACCTGGAGAGTTTTCATCATTTGAGTATGTGTCATTCAAAATGGAGTTGAGGTTTTCTCCATCTGTATTATATGTAGTCCTTTACAAACCACCCCAACAATGTCATGATTTTATTAATGAGTTTACTGAAATGCTTTCGGTTATTTGCACAGAATTTGAACAAATAGTCATATCTGGTGATTTTAATGTTCATGTGGATAATGTTTGGGACAGAAATGCCAAAGAAATTTCAACTATTCTTGATACTTTTGGTCTTTGTCAGCATGTTAATGAGCCAACCCATAACAGAGGTCGCACTCTGGACCTGGTCATTGCTAAAGGTGTTAATATTTCAGATGTCACTGTGATTGATGTTGCTCTATCTGATCATTCTTGTGTCTTTTTTCATCTGTCCATAATTCCAAAAGTTGCTGTTGGACCTACTGTTGTAAAAAAGAGATACATTAACGATAACACCAGGACACAGTTTATGGAGGCAATCAGGTTTGAAAATGCCTCATCAGGTCAAGTTGATGATTTGTTGAATTGTTATACTTCAGGTGTTTTAAATGTTATGGACACCATTGCTCCTGTTAAGGTTAAAGGGATCAGGACGAGGCAGAAGGCTTCATGGAGCAATGCTCACTCTGTCAGGGCACAGAAAAGGGAATGCCAAAAAGCCAAAAGAAAATGGCGTAAATTGAAACTCTTAGTTCATTATGAGGTATACAAAGAAAAATAGCATGTTTTCAATCAAACTTTGCAAAAAGAAAGATAAATATTCTTCTCAGAGATCATTAACAACAATAGTAACAACCTGCGTGTCCTGTTTGCTACAGTGAACAGATTAACAATCCCTCCAGCTCCATTTCCTCCAGAAGTAGTTTACACCACTAAATGCAATGAGTTTGCATTGTTTTTCAACGACAAGGTTCAAGGCATTAAACAACACTGCAGCCACCTAGGAGACACTTGGTTGGTGTAACACATTTTACACAAATTAATGACAGAACAATTGAAAAAACTGTCTCCAGCCTGAGTTCATCCACCTGCTGCCTCGATGTTTTACCCACTAGATTTCTAAAATCAGTACTAAGCAGTTTGTTACCACAACTCACTGATATAGTCAATAATTCCTTACAGTCTGGAACATTTCCAAGGGCCTTAAAAACTGCTGTCATTAAGCCTGTCCTAAAGAAGAGCAGTCTTGATGCTACAGTGCTCAACAACTATCGGCCCATATCAAACCTGCCATTTTTAGGGAAAGTCATCAAAAGAGTTGTATATCAGCAACTTAATGACTTTCTATTACTTAACAACTGCTTTGATCCTTTTCAGTCAGGATTCAGGCCCCATCACAGCACTGAGACTGCACTCACAAAGTCACAAATGACATCCGTCTGAACACTGACGCGGGCAAAGTCTCTGTCTTACATTTACATTTATTCATTTAGCTGACGCTTTTATCCAAAGCGACTTACATTGTTCTAATGTAATTACCAGTATTACAGTCACTGGGGGCAAGGGTGGGTTAAGTGTCTTGCAGACATGAAAATCGCTCACCTTTCGGCGAAATTCGCCGTTTTGAAACCAAAATAGGTGACCTACGTGAATCGTATAGATTCGATGAGAAAATGTTTAAGGGGGGAGGGGTAGGTACCGGAGAACAGGTGCGCGTGCCAGAAGGGACCGCGGGTGCATGGAAATAGCACGAATGGCCTTGCTTCACCAGTTTGTTTCTCTGGGAAGGTAGGGGAGTACCATTACCTGATTGGTTTACAAGCAGATTGCATTAGGCGTGCCAGCCAGGTTCGTGCTTACCAGAGCGTGCACACCAAGGAGTGCGGACCACTATCAGAAGCTGAAGAAGCACATCTGTCCTCTGAGATTTTACCTGACTGAATTTGGTGAGTGATGGTTTCTTTTAATATTTTCTGGTATATCTATGTTAGTTACCTAGGAGCTCTGTTGACATAAGCTAGCTAACGTTAGCTCCAACTTGATGAATTGAGTCATTAAACACAGCAGGAGAGAAAGCAACGTTAGCCAGCTAACGTAAAGCTCCGGTGGCAAATTCTTAATGTTAGCTAACGCTACCGTTAACGTAAGTCTAACATTAGCATGATATCGTTACTAAAGTTACCTGCTAGCTTTTATAGCTGACGGTAAATCACAAAAAAAGAAACACTGTTAATGTTAGTGCTTCTTTCTTAAATATCTACAACTCGTTTTTCCAGGACGTGTACTGTGCACTGATTTTGAGGTGAGGGGACTGACAAGGCTGAAGGTAAAGTGAAGTGTTCCACCGTGACATGTGGCAAAACAGCGAAAGCGGGCCATGGAGACACTGGTGGTCCAGGCAAAGAAGAAAAAATGAGATCTGCTTCTAAGAGTATTACGAACGAACTATAATGTAAATTGTTATCTTTGCCAATAAAATGTGTTAAAATCTGAATTGCGTAACATTGTATTGTCTGTCATTGTTCCAATCATGATGGAAGAGAAGACAAGTTAAGCTATAGCATGTCTACCATCTCTTGTGGGGTTTATGCATTCAGCCATTTGTGTTGCCCTTATACCACATTGTGCCACATATATACTGGACATTTTAGACCCAGTGACAGGCTGGCATGAAATGGCTTGCATAATACTTAGTAAGAAGGCCATAATATTTTTGACTCATGGCTGAAGTTATGTTTTAATGCCTCTCCCCAGGTTGGCAAAAAATGCATCTCTAAATGCATCAGATTGATGCTTTAAAATAGGGAATATTTAAAATTTTCTTCCAGGGGAGCATGCCCCCGGACCCCCCTAGAGGGGTAATATCTTTCTCACCTTTTTCACCCCTGACCCGTTTTCATGCCTGGTCTTGCCCAAGGACATAACGACAGTATGAACTGTGGGGAGAGTGGGAATCGAACCACCTTCCTTCCGGTTGAAAGACGACCACTCTACCCACTGTTAGTTCTGAGTGCTGCGTTTGATACAGTGGACCATGAAATCCTGACACAAAGATTAGAGGAATGGATAGGTATCACTGGAACTGCCCTTAAATGGTTTCAGTACTATCTTGAAGACAGGAAGTACTTTGTTTCGGTTGGTAACTGTGTATCAGACCAAATGGCCTTGAGATGTGGGGTTCCACAGGGGTCTATCTTGGGACCTCTATTATTCAATCTCTACATGCTTCCTTTAGGCCAGTTAATACGCAGCTGTGGAGTATCATACCATAATTTATGCAGATGACACTCAGATTTACATTTCACTCACAGCAGGTGAAAATGGACCAATCCATTCACTGTGTCACTGCATCGAACAGATTGACATGTGGATGCAAAATAATTTTCTCCAACTGAACAGAAACAAGACTGAACTAATCATCTTTGGGCCACAGAAACAAAGAGAAAGTGTCAGCAGTCACCTTGAGTCTCTTTCTCTAAAATCTAAAAACCAGGTTAGAAATCTAGGGGTCATCATGGACTCAGACTTGAATTTCCACAGTCACATTAAGTCAATTACATCATCTGCATTTTATCACCTTAAAAACATTTCCAGAGTCAAAGGGATGATGTCTCAACCAGACTTAGAGAAACTTATCCATGCTTTTATCTCCAACAGGTTAGATTACTGTAACGGCCTGCTCACTGGTCTCTCAAAATGAGGGTTAAGACAGCTGCAGCTTATTCAGAACGCGGCTGCTCGGGTTCTAACCAAAACCAGGAAGTACAGCCACATTACGCCAGTTTTAAAATCTCTGCACTGGCTTCCTGTTGCCCAGAGAATACACTTTAAAACAGCACTGCTGGTTTACAAGTCTCTAAATGGTTTAGCACCAGAATATATCTCTGACATGCTAGTTGCTTATGAACCTCCTCGGACTCTGAGAACATCTGGGACAGGCCTTCTGCTCGTGCCCAGAGTTAGAACTAAACAGGGTGAAGCAGCGTTTATGTTTCATGCAGCAAAAATCTGGAACAGCCTCCCAGATGAAGTAAAACAAGCCTCAACTTTAACAATGTTCAAGGGGAGGTTAAAAACCTTCCTCTTTTGCTCCACCTACACTACAACCTAAAGTGTTTTTTCTTTATTTTTTCTTTTATCTGCACTCTTCTTTTTAAAATGTTTTAATTTTTCTTATGTTTCTTAATATAAATCTTGTAAATTGTCTTTTATTTCTGTAAAGCACTTTGAGTTACCCAGTGTATGAATTGTGCTATATAAATAAAATTGCCTTGCCTTGCCTTGCCTTGCCTTACCTAGGTGACCACATTTGTAAACCTCATAACTATGAAATTTTATAAATGCAAATCAGAAGACAGCACCTTACCGGAAATTACTTACTGGAAAATGTTGCACAAAATCAAAAAACCACCAGTAAACACTCAAACAATTAACTGATTGCATTAAGTAGTATTTTATTTGTTGAGTGTGCTTTTCTAAAAGCAAACAGTTGTATTGTTCCTGAAGCTCGTTAGTAAATGGCCTTTTTCTTTTTGGCCTGATGACAGCCTTAAACTGTGAAAGTTGCCAAAGGAAGGCTTAGCAATGCTTAAGCATGTAAATGGACCAATCAGAATTGAGTTACAGACATGTGGACCACGGGTTGATCTTTTCCAATTGATTAATATTATCGTAACCATATCCATATAACCATACTATGTAAATGACACACAGAAAGTATTTTGCTAAAGTTACAAGTTTATGATTGCCATTGACAAAAAAACAAACAAAAACAAGCCCAATTGGAACAGGAAGAGTGGAAAACTTTGTAGTGCCCCGGTAGACGTGGCTTAAAAACTATGCCGTCCAGTTTAAAACGTGACGTATTATGTATAGGATTAACAGGTGCAGACCACTACCAACAGGGGCGTTTCAATGTCCAGACAGATTTTAGAATGCTTTTTTTTTACTTGTTTATCTGCAAATTTGTGGATAAATGTTACAGTGTATTAATTTAGATTGAGCATTTAAGCGTACATTGAGCAACTAATCACCATCTAGGGCTTTCTATTTTTTTTTATAACTTATCTTTATCTTATATACTGTAAGATATTGAAATTGCCAGCATTACTGCATCCTAATGTAAACCTACGGCACTGACTTTATCTAAACTGTTTGACTGCACTCACCTTGAACAACAAAAAGAAACTCCCCCACATGACTACTTTTGTAAACACAATTTATTCTATAAGCAACGGGCATCCAGTTGACCCTTACACACAGAGATTGTTCCAGATTCTCTGAATCTTTGGATGATATTATGCACTGTAGATGATAATAACTTCAAAGTCTTTGCAATTTTTTTTCTGAGAAACTCCTTTCTAATATTACTCCACTATTTTTTGCCGCAGCATTGGGGGAATGTTCATCTTGACTTTCGAGAAACACTGCCACTCTGAGAGGCTCTTTTTATACCCAAGCATGTTGCTAATTTCTCTAATAAGTTGCAAATTGGTCCTCCAGCTGTTCCATCATATGTACATTTAACTTTTCCAGCATCCTATTGCTACTTGTCCCAATTTTTTTGGAACGTGTAGCTCTTATGAAATCCAAAATGGACCAATATTTGGCATGACATTTATAAATGTCTCACTTTCAACATTTTATATCTTATCTATATTCAATTGAGAATAAAATATAAATTTATGAGAATTGTAAATTATTGCATATATTTTTTATTCACAATTTGTACAGTGTCCCAACCTGTTTTGGAACTGGGTTTGTACATTAGGCCTGCCTCTCAGCTCCAGGGTCGTAAATGGACATATAAAGAGCTGACGTGTCAGTCATAGATGTGATTGAGTTTACTTGTATATGCCACTAAGTGTACAGGACAGAGTGTCCCTGAACAGTGATTAGACGTAGTGCAAAGTGATGTCTTCGTTATGGGATACAGCTAAAGACATGAAGTCATAAGTGTATGTGGATAAGCATATGAAACCAGGAGTGAGACCATTCAACAATAATATTAAATTTCCATGACAGCTACTAATACTACTACAACTGCTACTGTTAGGGAACTATATGCTTTTTAAAACGAACACAGATAAAACACAATATTTGGAGAAGTTAATGTAAAATAGTTTGACACATCCATATTTCTGCAGCGTCAATATAAAGACATTTCAGTGTCGAGAGACTAGTTCTACAAAAATAATGACCTGGTGAGGCTCAAACACATCTAAGGCACTGGAAAATGAAAGAGAAAGTATGCAGCTCTATTAGTCAACAGCTCAACATGTAGTAACAAGAAAACGTCTAAAAGGAAGGAAGAAGGAAATAAACGTATGAGAACTGCTATTGCTCCACCTTTAAGTGATACTCATCAGTCAAGACAGAAACAGAATCAAACTGACTTTTCACAGACAGAAGCCTCAACACATGTTTTTCTTTTTGTTGGGCTTTGAAACTGGACTTTGCTATGTCTTATAGATCAGAAGAGGACCTCAGCTGTCCCGTCTGCCATGAGGTTTTTAGAGATCCTATTATTTTGTCATGTAGCCACAGCTTCTGTAAACTCTGTCTGAGCAGCTGGTGGGAAGAGAAGCCTTTAAAAGAGTGTCCTGTTTGTAGGAGATCACCAAGGGGTGATCCACTTTGTAACCTAGTGTTAAAGAATCTGTGTGAGTCTTTTGTAAAAAAGAGACGTCCTGATTCAGCTGAGGCTCAGTGCAGTGTGCACTCAGAGAAACTCAAACTGTTCTGCCTCGACCACCAGCAGCCAGTCTGTGTTGTGTGTCGAGACTCAAACACTCACAGAGACCACAGCTTTAGTCCCATTGAAGAAGTGTCACAGGATCTGAAAGAAGAGCTGCTGATATCTCTACAGCTTTTGAAGAACAAGTTACAGAAGATTAAAGAAAGTAAAGAGGGGTTTGTCATAGCAGTGGCTCATATGAAGAACCAGACTCGTCACACAGAGAAACAGATCCAGGATCAGTTTAAGAAGCTGCACCAGTTTCTTCTGGAGGAAGAGGAGGCCCGAATGAAGGCTCTGAGGGAGGAAGAGGAGCAGAAGACTCAGAGGATGAAGGACAAGATGGCGGCTGTGAGCAGAGAGATAGAGGCTCTGTCAGAAACCATCGCAGACACAGAGAAGCAGCTGAGAGCTGCAGACGTCTCCTTCCTGCTCAAATACAAGGCTGCAGTGGAGAGAGTGCAGAACTGCCCCCTGCTGGAGGAACCACAGCTGGACCCAGGAGCCAAACATATAGACCAGGCCAAACATGTGGGCAACCTGGCCTTCAACATCTGGAGCAACATGAAGAGACTGGTGCAGTACACTCCTGTCGTTCTGGATCCAAAGACAGCCAAACGAGCTGGGCTCTCAGACGATCTGACCAGTTTTAGACAAAAAGAGAAACAAATAGACACAACAAAAACAACTGAGAAGGATGTGACAATGGTGTTTGGCTCTGAGGGCTTTGACTCAGGCTCTCACAGTTGGAACGTTGAAGTGGGAGACAATGACAAATGGGCACTTGGAGTTGTCACTGGGGATGGGTTTAAGGTGGAAGACAGGATATGCTGGGGCATAGCTTTCTCAGAAGGTCAATATAAAGCATTCTGTGAAAAAAGTGAAATATATTTTAAATTGGATAAAAAAACTCAAAGGATCAGAGTTCATTTTGATTGTGACAAACATGAAGTGACTTTTTCTGTGTGGCACTAACACTCTCATTTATTCTTTGACACAAATCCACCAAAAAACTGCTCCCATTGTTTTTAACTCAGACTAAATGTCCAATCAGAATCCTGCCTCAGGAAATCCAACTAACCAGACATTAAGAACTAGGGTCTCAGGTGAAAGGCTCTTATTTGGTGGAAAAGGAAACAGCAGCATCAGAAAAGTAGAATCAGTTTAAGAATGTAATTGTTGTATTTTAAATGACTAAAGTTTGGTTAAATAGTTGTTTGGTTAAAAAGGTTTTGTGGTGATATATATTAAGAAGAGTGCTTTTTCATTATGAGTCCAAAGATGAAAAAGCATCTTTGGACTCATAATGACCATCTCACTATTAGGCTCCCAGTGAAGTTTTTTTTGTTCATTTTGGTTTGAGGAAGACTGTTTTATTTTGTATTTCTCCATTGACTGTGTTAGATTGAAATGAGCATTTTGGAACATTTTGGTGTTTAGAGCTGAGTAATGTTGTAATGTTGTGTAATGTTTGGACAAAATCAATGGATGTGACATTAATGAATCTTTCACTTTGAATTTTGATTATTGTTTTTAAAGTTTCTAGATAAAGGAGAAGTGAGTTGTTGTGTGTAACCTCTACATTATACAATATTAAATACACAGCTACAACCTTCAGTGGAACAGTTAAGGTGTACTACTACAAAAAACTACTTCTACTTCTATGACCACAATGATTACTGCTCCTACTATTACCCTTCCTAATGTTACGAAAACTACTCTTGAAGGTGTTTGTGGAGCAGCTAAATTATGTGTTCAGTGACATCTTAATTATCTCTTTACATCAAGGTGTGTTGCCTGCCTGCCTTAAAGGTGCCACCATTATACTAGTGTATACTGTCTGCTCAACCCATTCTTGGTTACTTTTGTGACCCATGACTGTACTGCTTATCATTATCATTATCACATCTTTATCCATATTATCCAGAGAGACACGTAGACAGAGTATAATTTAAAAAGCAATGGTCAGGTATAATTCTTGCAAGACAACATGTCACAATGGAACAGGATAAGGGTTTGCTTGCAAAAGTTAAACATACATGAAATTTTATATCATGCAGTAAAGGCTGTAGGAGGCATATCTTTCACACACACCCCAGCACAAGCTCCAGGTGCAGAAGTTATTCAGTGGCAAGTTATGTCTACTTCTAGTGATGTCGAATTCATGCTTGGATTAGCATGAAGGACATGACATGATCAGATTTGACATGACCTGAAGAGAAATGTGAGCACCCAGTAATTATAAACAAATAAAATATATATATATATAACCCCCTCTTTATGCTGATAAACATTAGCATAAAACAACCTATTAACTTGGGTGTGAATTGTATACTATGACAGAAGCGAAAATCTCTTCTATCCACCTCTCTCCCCAAGGCGGTGACAAAACACAAACAAGTCAAGTATATGTAATCAATTCAAATGATTAAATTATAACACGTCAAATCAAATACAGCAAATGATTATAATGTGATATGTTTATAATCAAAGACAATCAAAATCCCCCAAATTAATGCACTGATTCTTTAAATCCAATAAATCAAAAACACAGTATCACTCCAAAAATAAAGTAGAAAAATGACAGAGACCGACGCTGGTCGACCCATTCGGACCCAAGAGCCCCGGCCTGACCCTGCCTGTCCCTGTCTGTCCCTGTAACGAAAAGAAACAAAACATGGAGGGAGACATGTGCACATTCATAATAATTTAAATATTAAAATCCAATCTCTTAAGCATAATATATTCAATGAACCATACGGCCCTTAGGACTGTAGTACGATCAGTCATGGAGCTGTTGTCCCGTTGGTGTACATGCAAACAATATTGTCCCCCAGATCAAAGTGTTCATCTGCGGTCAAAGCATGGGCGTAGGTTTAGGGGGGGACGCTAGGTACTAGTCCCTATCAATATTTTGAGATGGCAAATTTGTCCCCACCAATATTTAGAAAGCTCCTTTGAGCTGCTATTTGGATCGTTGCACTGCTATTTGGATCGATGCTAACGGCCAGGACGACGACAGTACAAGAAACGCCGTAATTTGATTGGTGGCGGGATATCTGACAGGCTACAGACGCGGGCCGGGACTACTTTTGTGCTTGCACTAGCAGCGAGCGGCTGGTGTGTGCGCGCGCGCATTATGACGACGCCGACGGTAAGTTACCAGGGCTGTCTCTCTGCCACATACAAAGGCCAGAGTAAAAACATTTTAATATAACGTTTTTTTGCCCCTTTTTTTACTTTGTAAATGCCAACCAAGAAGAAAAAAGGGGACATAAGAAGCTTTTTCATAAAGCAGAGTCCGAGTGTAAGTGCAAAATAACTAGCTAGTCACACAAATAAACTAGCAGTAGTGACTGACCAGTCACTAATCAATGTTATATAGTTCAACAATAACAAAATGTTAGAATATGATCTGTATTTTATTCTAATGTTGATCTAGCTTACTGCTAGTCTCATACAGACAAACTTAACACATAGATTAACATAAATTTCAACACATTAATCCACAAAACCATGTCCCCTTCATATTTAAAAATGGCTCTGAAATATAAACATGATGTGTTAAATGCATACTATGATACGTGTGTATTTTATTCATTAGTTCATTTAATTAAATATAGGAAACTCAGACATCTTGTGAAGATGTCATAAAGCTTGTTGAGGAAGAAGTAACTGGACCTTCAGGTGAGGTCTTTATGAACTATGAATTATTAAAGCGTGATTAAAAGAAATCATGCATTTTAAAAGTTTTAAAAACCATGTCCCCTTCATATTTAAATTGCTCTGAAATATAAACATGATGCATTGAATGCATACTGATACCTGTGTATTTGATTCATTAGTTCATTATTTAATTACTGTACATATATAGGAAACTCAGACATCTTCTAAAGATGTCATAGAGCATGTTGAAGTAGCTGGACCTTCATGGCTTCAGGTGAGGTCTTAAAGTGAAGGTCTAAAGTGATTCTGTGATGAGATATACTACTATTGATTAATAGCAAATTATTAAATATAAATAAAGTCTAGATTATTATTATACTAGCTCTGTAGGGACAGTATACAGGATGGTATATCGGGGTAAGGATACAATATAATGAGAAGAAGTAGATTCACTTCAGTATTGTGATATTCTTTATTGCCAACAGTCTGGAACAAAAGAAATCGGGTGGGGTGGGGGTGGGGGGGTCAGGCAGGGCCGGCCCTGGGCATAGGCGGAATAGGCAAATGCTAAGGGCGCCCGAGCGCCCAAATTCCCGAATCCCGATCCACCCGTCCGACTGAGTGACGCATCAATCTCCCCGGCCCCCGCCCTGCTGAAAAAAAAAAAAACATCCGTTACCTGTGTGTGATTGTCACTGACAGATGGCCGAATTCACTGACACTGATAAGTTGTCATTATGTCAAAAAGACCGAAGCCATCTGGTGCCCAGGAAGAAAAAAAAAGAGAAGAGGAAGAAAACGCGAAAAGACAGAGGTAGGTAATGATGATCAGTTTATCTAGGTTGCATTAAGTTAGTTCAACGATGCCTGTAACGTTCGCTAATTTGAATTAGGTTATGACATAGTGTCATGAACTGCAGGTAGAGACAGACAGTGGTGATCCAAGCGCAGGCTTTAATGAAGGATGATCCAGAAAACACAACGAGTACACAGGCAGAGGGACATATAAATCTTTATTTAAAATGAGTTCTGCATAAAATGTTGCTATATAAACGTAAATCTTTATTTAAAATGACTGAGTCCTACATAAAATGTTTTTATATATATGTATTATATATATGGATTTAGCAACTTTAAAATTCAATTTAAATAAAGATTTACGTTTCTCCTCTGTTTCATGGTTATAACATCATAAAGTGTAGTTAGTAGGACATTGCTGCCATGCCAGATATACTGGAAAACAAACACTTTCAAAATTAATTTTGAAAATGTAACTACTGTATGCTAGAGAAGTGCTCAATGAATAGAGTTTTGTGCATGAATACCAGATGTAATTATTCTTGCTGTTTGTGTGTTTAAGCTATAATGTGGTTTAGGTGCTGCCATATTTTTATAGTTTCACTATCATCAGCTTTTTAATAATAAAATGTAACACCCAATGGTCACATATAATCCTCCTCTTCTCTCTTCAGATGCACTTTTGAAATATCTGAACCCCGTCCCTGCAAATCCTGGGCCACCTGTTGCAGACATCTCCATCTCAGCACCGCCCAGCGATTCTGCATCAGTTTACAAATTCCAGGGGCACCAGGTGAAATCTTGCCTAGGGCAGCAAACTGGCCAGGGCCGGCCCTGGGGTCAGGGGTGTCCCCACCAAAGCGGAGACCAAACCTACGCCCATGGGTCAAAGCCTTGTCTATAGTGTTGTTCAGCAGGTGCATGTACTGCAATGTTGACCCAGCAAATTTTAATCAGACTAAATAGTGCTTCTCCAGAAAAGTTCTGTCAAAATTATTTATTTCATTATTTGATGTAAACTCATCTTTTAACTGTATTAAACGCTGTTGTTATAGCATGATGCTAATCATTAGGTTAACCAGGAATCACTTCATCACTTTAACACAGTTTGGTTTAAATCTTCTTCCCCCCCCCCCCCCCCCTTTTTTTTGAGACATGGGATAACCATTGCTCAAAACATCAAAAAATAAAAATAAATAAAAGAATTGTTTATGCCAATTCATTATTTCTATTGTTATTTCATCAATTAGTATTACTAATTATTTATCTTCTTTATGTTTTCCAAATAGCATAATTTTTGTTTCTGTTATATTTAAAACTTAATTTTGTTCAGTTCAGTTGTATTCTCAGTTACCATTAGTTGTAGGTCTATACCTGTAACTGTAAGGGGTATCATCCGCGAATATGATACATTTTAACTTAGTTGATGCAAACATACATAATTTATATAGATTTAGAACTAGTTTCTCATGATCTATTGTCACAAGCTTTTTGAAATTTTTAAATTGACAATTTCTTCCATATTATCGTTTTAAATCATCTAATTAGAATATTCTCAGAATATTGTTCTATTTACTTTAAATTAATCTCTCTAATAATCTATTATATTTTTACCATATAATAATCTCAATTGTAACATTTTCAAAAAACGGTTTATCAATTGCTAATGTTATGTTTTCACTAATTTGGCATTTATGTCCACATGAAAAATACACCTCACTTAATAATAAACATAAACTTAAACATCAAGTGAAAAACTAAATTTACTTGTTTCTCTTAATTTATTTAAATTCACCAAAATTGGAATCAGTAATAGTCATTACTGTTCATTTAAAAAAAATGCTAAAGGTAACATTTCAACTTTTTATCTTTAAGTTCCAAAGATTTGATGTGTGTTAGTTTTCCCAGTACTCAAAATAATTATTAATCCAAAACATTCCAACATTCCATTCCATAAAAAATCACTTTGAACAGTGATTAAAACCCAGCGAGTAACTGGGCATATGCTCTTAAACTAAAATAAATGTAGTTAGTTTTTGTTAGTTTAACAATTTACTTTGTTTTTTATTTTTATTTTTTACAAATTTCTCATTACTTCAATTTTAATATTCACATTACAGTTTAAATCTTTATTGTATAGATGACACTCGTCAGCATCTATTGTAGTGGACAGGTATTATACCTTGATTATAAAATACCATTTTAAAAACCCTTGGTTTGATATCTATTTTTGATATCTATCTATGGAGACACCACCCGGAGCTAAACATAAAAACTTACACATGGAAATATAAAATTGAAATGATTCAAGTACAGAAGTTATAAATTAACGTAAGGATAACTTTAGCATTTTAATCTTTAATGGTGACTAGAATAAATATAAATTAATGGCTGTGTTTGAATTGATTTGTTTTATGTGTAGCTCATTTGTTTTCCACCAGATGGCAGCATTTCTTCTCATGTGGTTCTAACACAACTTCAATGAAGGAGACGTTTACCAAAACCTGGAGAGTTTGTCCAGCTGCTTCACAAAAAACACAAAAATGGAATAAACTAGCCTTTGGAATTTAATACATTTTTCTACAGCTATATTTAGAGGTTTAAATTGAATGAAAACATGGTATATTTTGCAACTATTCACAAACATTTATGACTAAAGCTTGTGTTTGATCCCACAAGCTTTGGCGGTACAGTGGCAAAGTGGTTAGCACTCCTGCCTCACAGCAAGAAGGTCCTGGGTTTGATTCCCATCCAGGGCAGGGCCTTTCTGTGTGGAGTTTGCATGTTCTCCCTGTGTCTGCATAGGTTTCCTCCAGGTACTCCGGTTTCCCCTACCACCAAAAACATGTACAATAGTCCCCCCCAAACACACATGGGGCCAGGACTCCCCTGCAAAAGAGATTTGTAATCTCAGTGGGACTTTCCTGGTTAAATGAAGATTAAATAAAAAAAAAAAAAAAACATGGTTTGACTTTGTCCTCCTAAAAGGGCAGTAATGTGATGCACATACCTCACTATGTAATGTTTTTTTTTTCCTATTGACTGCTTAAAGTCTGCAAAAAGCTAGAAATTCTAAATCTATATCCTGATTTATAAAGTGTGTAGTCTTCTTTAAACTTGTTTGAGTCTAAAGCCTAGTCCACACGGATAAGGGTATTTTTATAACCGTGACTTTTTTTACACGGTTCGGCCGTTCGTCCACATGGAAACGCAGTATCAGGTCACTGAAACCGAACATTTTTGAAAACCCCTGCCAGGGTGAGGATTTTCAGAAACGCCGGTTGCAGCGTTGTCGTGTGGACAGTAAAACCGGCGTTTTTGCCTTGCGACGTGAGAGTGTGCGCCGTTATCCGCTGGTCTGATTGGCCAACATGCCTTTAAGATTAGGGTGATATCGCCGCCTGCTGGTGTGGCATGCTCTTGACAGCGCTTGATACCAGGCAAGTCAACTAAGAACCACTTGTCATTTACTATCGACCTGGCCAAGAGGCAGCACAAAGAAAAAAACGCAACGCTCCTCAGATATTTCTTCTGCAGTGGACTCTATAAGAGAAAGAATGAAATGACAATCTTGAGAAACCAAGGAAAATGTGATTGGATCCTACAATGACTCCAGTGTAAACTCACTTCAGTCACTTCAGTCACTTCATTTGGATGTCTTTATTTTACAACAAAACTCTGAAGGTGTCCTGCTGCTTTATTGGCTCTGAAAAGTGGCAGCTACAGGTAAAGAGCTGGTCAGTTATGGTGGCTCTGGACTCTATCCTGGAGCGGGATAAGGCTCAGGAAAATTGATTTAATAAGGTTAAGCTCAAGACTTTAGGTGCTTTGAGATCTACACTGGCCCGGATCATGACATATTCCCTTTTTTTCCTGCTGATAGAACACTTTTAGTTACCTGACACTCGAAGCTCTACGAATGTCTAAGCACTTACTCAAAGAAATATTTTAATATAGAAGGTGTCCCAGGGTCAGTCACTGAGCCTTAAGTGATGTGGGTCATGCTATATTTATTTCATTTTTGGGCCTCTCATTTTTGAATGGGAGTCAGAAGAGCCATCTATATACAGCTCTGGAAAAAATTACAGCAGGGCGGAGATCCCAAACTGGTACATTTTTGGCTTGCCACTTTTAAAAGTTCAAAAAAGCACCCTCTGGTGGTTGTGGCTTGTGCACTGGCATGCCAATTGCCAGTATTGTTAATCTCGGCGTCTCTCAAAAATTAAGAGACCACTGCAATTTTGTCTAGCAATGCAGCTGTCTGTTGAATCCCAACACAGGTTAGGTGCTGATTAGGTGATCACCTGAACCAAATCTTATTTAATAAGGAAAAGTATAAAAAAACACTTCTGTGGTCATCACTATCCTCTTGCAAATAAATGCTCTAAATTACAATATTTTTATTTGGAATTTGGGAAAAATGTTGTCAGTATTTTGTAGAATAAATCAAAAATGTTAATTTTACCCAAACACATAAAATAGTAAAACCAGAGAAACTGATAATTTTATAGTGGTCTCTTAATTTTTTCCAGAGTTGTATATTCCACATGAGAGCCTATTACATTTTACTCTCCATGTATCCAGAGGGAGATTTCTTGAAGCAGGATTCTGATCAAACATTTATTAAGGGGGCGGCAGTGTCTCAGTGGTAGAGCGGCCGTCCTTTAACCGGAAGGTAGTAGGTTCGATTCCCACTCGCCCCACAGTTCATACTGTCGTTGTGTCCTTGGGCAAGACACTTAACCCACCTTGCCTCCAGTGACTGTAACACTGGTGTATGAATGTGTGTGACTGTAGAGGTGTGGTTGGAGAAGGTTGAGCGCTGTTTGTATGGCAGCCCCCATCTCTGTCTGCCCCAGGTGTGAATGTGTGTGAATGGGGTGAGTGGAAGCATGATGTAAAGTGCTTTGGGTGCCCGAGAAGGGTGCAAAAATGCGCTATATAAATGCATTACCATTTACCATTAAGAATAAAAAATGGAAGCAGTTTCTCTTGGTGGATCTGATGCAAATGAGAGTGTTATTGTCAGCGTCAGAAAAAAGTCACTTTATGTTTTTTTGTTTTTTTTATATAGAGCTTTTCCACCTAGAAACCAGTTCCATTGGCAGCCATACATGCCCACGCCATGACACTACCACCACATGCTTCACTGATGAGGTGCTATGCTTTGGATCAAGAGCAGTTCCTTTCCTTCTCCAGACTCTTCTCTTCCCATCACTCTGGGACAAGTTGAACTTGGTCTCATCGGTCCATAGGATGTTGTTCCAGAACTGTAAAGGCTTTTTTAGATGTTGTTTGGCAAACTCTAATCTGGCCTTCCTGTTTTTGAGGCTCACCAATGGTTTACATCTTATGTTGAAACCTCTGTATTCACTCTGGTGAGGTCTTCTCTTGATTGTTGACTTTGACACACATACACCAACCTTCTGGAGAGTGTTCTTGATCTGGCCAACTGTTGTGAAGGGTGTTTTCTTCACCAGGGAAAGAATCCATCACAGTTTTTTTCCATGGTCTTTTGGTGTTGCTGAGCTCACCGGTGCGTTCTTTCTTTTTAAGGATGTTGCAAACAGTTGATTTGGCCACACCTTAAGTTTTTGCTATCTCTCTGATGGGTTTGTTTTGTTTTTTCAGCCTAAGGATGTCTTGCTTCACTGATAGTGACAGCGCTTTGGATCTCATTTTGAGAGTTGACAGTTTCCAAATGCAAATAGCACACTTGAAATAAACTCTGAACCTTTCATCTGCTCCTTGTAAATGGGATAATGAGGGAATAACACACACCTGGCCATGGAACAGCTAAGCAGCCAATTGTCCCATTATTTTGGTCCCTTAAAAAGTGGGAGGCACATATACAAACTATTGAAATTCCTACACGTTCACCTGATTTGGATGTAAATACCCTCAAATTAAAGCAAAAAGTCTGCAGTTAAAGCACATCTTGAATGTTAAACTGAAAAAAAATATAATTTCAAGGGAAAAATAAGTTGATTTTAAATTTTATGGCATCAACACATCTCAAAAAAGTTGCGGCAAGGCCATGTTTACCACTGTGTGGCATCCCCTCTTCTTTTTAAAACAGTGCACACGTCTGGGGACTGAGGAGACAAGTTGCTCAAGTTTATGGATAGGAATGTTGTCCCATTCTTGTCTAATACAGGCTTCTAGTTGCTCAACAACTGTCTTAGGTCTTCTTTGTCGCATCTTTACTTTATGATGCACCAAATGTTTACTATGGGTGAAAGATCTGTACATTTCAGAACCAGATCCTTCTTCTAAGCAGCCATGATGTTGTAATTGATGCATTATTTTGTCTGGCATTGTTGGAAAATGCACAGTCTTCCCTGAAAGAGACAAAGTCTGGATGGGAGCATATGTTATTCTGGAACTTGGATATATCTTTAAGCATTGATGGTGCCTTTCCAGGTGTGTAAGCTGCCCATGCCACACGCACTCATGCAACTCCATACCATCAGAGATGCAGGCTTCTGAACTGAGCGCTCATAACAACGGGTTTTTCTTTTCCTCTTTAGTCCGGATGACATGGTGTCCCAGTTTTCCAAAAAGAACTTCAAATTTTGATTTGTCTGACCACAGAACAGTTTTTCACTTTGCCACAGTCCATTTTAAATGAGCCTTGGCTCCAGAGAAAACACCTGCAGAGTTTTAGCTGGCAATGGCGAATGGCACGGTGGATTGTGTTCACCGACAATGTTTTCTGGAAGTATTCCTGGGCCCATGTTGTGATTTTCATTACAGTAGCATTCCTGTTTGTGATGCAGTGCCGTCTAAGGGCCCGAAGATCACGGGCATCCAGAAGGGTTTTCCAGCCTTGACCCTTACGCACAGAGATTGTTCCAGATTCTCTGATATTATGCACTGTAGATGATAATAACTTCAAACTCTTTGCAATTTTTTTCTGAGAAACTGATATTGCTCCACTATTTTTTGCCGCAGCATTGGGGGAATGTTCATCTTGACTTCTGAGAGACACTGCCACTCTGAGAGGCTCTTTTTATATCCAAGCATGTTGCCAATTGACCTAATAAGTTGCAAATTGGTCCTCCAGCTGTTCTTTATATGTACATTTAACTTTTCCGGCCTCTCTTGCTACTTGTCCCAACTTTTTTGGAACGTGTAGCTATCATGAAATCCAAAATGGGCCAATATTTGGCATGACATTTAATAATGACTTTCAACATTTTATATCTTATCTATATTCTATTGTGAATAAAATCTAAGTTTATGAGATTTTTTAATTTTTGCATATCTTTTTTATTGACAATTTGTACAGTGTCCCAACCTTTTTGGAATTGGGTTTGTACATTAGGCCTGCCTCTCAGCTCCAGGTCATGGATGGACGTGTAATGAGCTGACGTGTCAGTCATAGATGTGATTGAGTTTGATTGAGATGTAGTGCAAAGTGATGTCTTTGTCTTATTTTGAGATACAGCTAAAGACATGAAGTCATAAGTGTATGTGGATAAGCATATGAAATGGACCAAGAGTGAGAGCATTCAACAATAATATTCAATTTCCATGACAGCTACTAATACTACTAGCTTCTACTGTTAGGGAACTATATGCTTTTTAAAACAAACACAGAAAACACAATATTTGGGGAAGTTAATTTAAATGTTGACACATCCACAATTCTGCAACGTCAATATCAAGACTTTTCAGTGTCGAGAGACTAGTTCAACAGAAATAATGACCTGGTGAGGCTCAAACACAAACATGTCAAGGCATGCAACTGAACAAGAAAGTATCTATTTGTAATAGAAAGCTCTATTAGTCATCAGCTCAACATGTAAAAAGAAAAACTTGTAAAAGGAAGTCCTTTTAGATGATCTGAACAGTTTTACTAAGAGTGAAACACAGCAGCTTCCTCTAAACCCAGGGAGAGTTCCAGAGGATTTATAAATAATTCTTAGCTCTAAAGCAGGGGTGCTCACACTTTTTCAGCACACTAGCTACTTATAAAATGGCCAAGTCCAAATGATCTACCGACTACAAAAATGCAAAACATATATTTATTTACAAATATATTATATGTACAATGTATTTTGATGTACCTTGCATAACCGTATGAGCCAATATTGCATTTTTTGTCATTACCTGAGTTTACTCTGATGACTTGCACTGAATTGAATCAACCAGGGATGCATAGTCCGAACAGTAGCTGATGACAGATGAGGCAAACACATTTCGAAAATGTCATTGTAAAAAATAAAAAGTCCTCCCATTCTGTATGAAAGCAATACGTTTTTTGTTTTCTTACTTGGTCCAGCTCCCCCACTCATTTTATACACTTTTTTTAAGTTTAAGAGAAAAAAACGAGGTCTAAAAATTGGAGTTAGTTTTGCTGCACTTAGCGCTGTTGTTTGCGCATGCGCAGTGACCTAAGCATCAGAAAGATAAAAAAAAAATATATGTTGTGCGATCTACCAATTCTACCTTTGCGATCGACGTATTGAGCACCCCTGCTCTCAAAGGTTTAACTCAGGCTCCCACAGCTGTGAGACAGGATTGGGTTCTTTGAGTTAAAGTAATGCAGACTTTAATTCCTGAAGATGACAAAGATCCTAGTGAAGAAGATGATGATGATGATGATGATGATGATGATAATGATGAAGAGGAAGAAGAAGAAGATGATGATGATGATGAGGAACAATGGATCGTAAAATTCTCTTGTGGTGAATATAAAGCCAAAGAGTACATGGAGGAAAGCAAAACGATTCACAAAACAAAGTCAAATCCTCGAAGGATCAGGGTTCATCTCAGCTGCAATAAAAATAATCTGATTTTTTCTGATGCTGACACTAACACTCTCATACAGTTCTTCAGAATTACATTACTCTCTAACTCAGATAAAGTCTTCCCATTTTTTGGCACTAAGGGTAGATTTCTAATTAGAAAAGCCAGAGGAAATATAGGACTGAGAAATCTGGGTCTGAGTGAAGATCTAAACTTGAAGGTGTGTATTTCTTTGTTAGTGCTCAGAACTAAGTTTTAAAAGACCCATATACAAAAACTTGATCATTTCCAGAACATCGCTCAGACTCAAACATAAGTGAGTAAAATTAAACAACAATAAAAACATCAATGGGCAGCAGTAGCTCAGTGGGTAGAGCTGCCGTCCTTCGACCGGTGGGTAGGCGGTTCGATCCCCGCTTGAAACATCCCAAAACATCATAACATCCCGCTCTCCCCCACATACTGTTGTTGTGTCCTTGGGCAAGACAGTTCACCTACATTGCCTCCAGTGAGTGTTCTGTAACACTGGTAAATAGCTTAATCTGTGTAAAGCGCTTTGAGTGCCTACTACAGTAGGTGGAAAAGCACTATATAAAAATAAAGATTATTATTATTAAAAAACATGTACCTAAGACATTAATCAACAGTCTGTAACAACAGCCTTGTTTGCTCTGATGGGACCTGTACATGTCAAACAGGACAAAAGTAACATACTTTTTCATAGATATGATTCATAGACCTTGCGTTATATAAAAATATGCAATGCAACTCAATGCAACTGCAACTGTAAACCAGGTTTAAATGTGTGCTTTTACTTTAAAATTTTTTTTGACCAATAAAGGTTTGGGATGAAGGAGAAGTGAGTGATTGTGTTAAACCTATACTCTACAATATTTGACTAAATATACAGTTAATACCTTTATTTAAAGACATATTACTGGCATGTGAATCCTGCTGTCCCACAAGAGAGTCTGTTCAGCCCATTGTTGGTTACTTTTCTGACCCATGACTGTACTGCTCATCATAAAAAAAATTACATTGTTATATTAATAATGTTGAACTAGTCACTCGACAGAGAGACTAGTTCAACATTATTAATAATGACCTGGTGAGTCTCAAACTCAAACACATCTAAAGCACTGGAAAATGAAAGCGTAAGTATGCATCTCAGCTCTATTAGTCATCAGCTCAACATGTGACAAGAAAAAACTTGTAAAGGAAGGAATAAGGAAATAAACGTATGTGAACTGCTATTGCTCCACCTTTAAGTGATACTCCTCAGTCAAGACAGAAACAGAATCAAACTGACTTTTCACAGACGGCAGCTTCTACACGTCTGTTTAAAAAAAAAAAAAAAAAGGACTTTACTATGGCTTATAGATCAGAAGAGGACCTCAGCTGTCCCGTCTGCCATGAGGTTTTTAAAGATCCTGTCCTTCTGTCGTGTAGCCACAGCTTCTGTAAACTCTGTCTGAGCAGCTGGTGGGAAGAGAAGACCTTAAAGGAGTGTCCTGTTTGTAAAATACCATCAAAGAGTGAACCACCTTGTAACCTGGCGTTAAGGAATCTGTGTGAGTCTTTTGTAAAAGAGAGAAGTCTAGATTCAGCTGAGGCTCAGTGCAGTGTGCACTCAGAGAAACTCAAACTGTTCTGCCTCGACCACCAGCAGCCAGTCTGTGTTGTGTGTCGAGACTCAAAGGCTCACAGAGACCACAGCTTTAGTCCCATTGAAGAAGCAGCACAGGATCTGAAAGAAGAGCTGCTGAAATCTCTACAACCTTTAAAGAACAAGTTGCAGAAGGTTAATAAAGTTAAAAAGGAGTGTGATAAATCAGCAGGTCTTATTAAAAACCAGACCCGTGACACAGAGAGACAGATCCAGGATCAGTTTAAGAAGTTGCACCAGTTTCTTTTGGAGGAAGAGGAGGCTCGGATGAAGGCTCTGAGGGAGGAAGAGGAGCAGAAGACTCAGAGGATAAAGGACAAGATGGCGGCTGTGAGCAGAGAGATAGAGGCTCTGTCAGAAACCATCGCAGCCACAGAGGAGCAGCTGAGAGCTGCAGACATCTCCTTTCTGCTCAAATACAAGGCTGCAGTGGAGAGAGTGCAGCACTGCCCCCTGCTGGAGGAGCCACAGCTGGACCGAGGAGCTTTGATAGACCAGGCCAAACATGTGGGCAACCTGACCTTCAACATCTGGAGCAACATGAAGAGACTGGTGCAGTACACTCCTGTCATTCTGGATCCAAACAGGATCAGCCAAGCAGTGCTCTCAGACGATCTGACTAGTTTTAGACACAAAAAGAAACAAACAGATGAAACAGAAACAAGTGAAGAGGATGTGACAGTGGTTCTTGGCTCTGAGGGCTTTGACTCAGGCTCTCACAGTTGGGACGTCGAAGTGGGAGACAATGACGAATGGGCACTTGGAGTAATACCTGAGGTTGGGTTTCCCAATTTTAATAGTGACAATGACAATGATGATGATGATGACGATGATAATGATGATGATGATGGTGATGATGATGGTGATGGTAATGGTGGTGATGATGATGGTGATGATGGTGATGATGATGATGATGAGGAGGAGGGTGATATAAAAGGGTGGTTCATTAGTTTCTCAGAAGGTAAAGCAAGTGTATTCAGTCCAGAAAGTGACCTTTTTCTCAATTTAAATTCAAATCCTCAAAGGATCAGAGTTCATCTTGATTGTGACAAACATGAAGTTACTTTTTCTGACGCTGACACTAACACTCTCATTCACTCCTTCAGTCAGATTCACCAAAAGAAAATGTTCCCAATATTTTACACTGATGGTAAATGTCCGATCAGAATCCTGCCTCAGGAAATCTCTCTGTCAATTCTCAGTCAAAAGTAACAGAGTGAGGATCTCAGCTGAATCTTTTTTACAAACATATTACTTTTATTATTTTTCTTCTTGAGTTTGGCTCAATTTTGAAATGACTCAAGTCTCTGAACAGTCAGTGTGGTGTTCAAGTTTATTTCTTTGTATTTTTTCTCTGAAGTATAACGCTGTAGATGAGACGAGCTGCTTCTGGAGCAGTTTTAGATGAAATTATCTGTTCACACTGATTTAAAAAAGACTGTGTTGTATTTTTTTGTATATTTTAGCTTATAGATTAAAACAAATTTAAATCAAGAGGATTTTGTTTGACTCTGATTTATGTTCTATTTTAAAACAAATTCAAATGTGAACCTTTGTAAAAGCAAATTCTCTGTTCTAACGCTGGATGAAGGAAAAATTTATTAATAGGAGTTTAGTGAGTAATTATTGATGCTTTTACTTTGACATTTTTAATAAAGGGGCTATATGTAACTTTTGAAACTTAAATAACATTTTTATTTGCCCAAATATCAGCCAACCATAATTAGATGAGACGACCGAGACCTATTGTTAAAAACGGTTGTCTCTAGGAGCCTTCAGACTCATTTTGTTGTGGAGAAGCTCTGACTTCCTACTATAGCCGCCATGACAGCGACCATTTGTATCGTGATAGACTCTGCTAACAACAAAAAAAAACAAAAAAACAAAACAACAACTGGCCTCAAGCACAGCCTAGACACCGACTCGAAAAAGAGTTAAGATTTAAAAAAGTTAAATCGAGCGAGTCCCACTAATGGTGTCATAATAATTGTATATTATATATTATGCTCTCACGTTTGCTCCAGTTTATGTGCTTACCCACATACAAGTATGACTTAATGTCTTTAGCTATATCTCCTATTGGTGCCAGGCTAAATCAAACAAGACAAAGACATCACTTTGCACTACATCTAATCACTGTCAGGGAGACTCTGTCCTGTACACTTAGTGACATGTACACGTAAACCTATTCACATCTATGACTGACACGTGCCATTGTACCATGTGATTTGGTCAGTGGTGGACAGTAACGAAGTACATGTAATTCGTTACTGTACTTAAGTAGTTTTTTCCAGTATCTGTACTTTACTAAGTATTTCCATTAAGGGATACTTTTTACTTTAACTTCACTACATTTCAACGTCAAATATCTTACTTTTTACTCAATTACATTTTGCAAAATTAGTCGTTCCTTGTGTTGCCATTAAAAAATTTCGTAGAAGAAGACCTCAAAGACGCGTCTCAGTGGGAGTGTCAGGACCGGCTCAATAGAAGCCTCATTCTCTACACGCGAGCTGATAAACATGAAAATAACAAATAAAAATACCCCTGTGATAAAGCTTTGGTATTAGTAATGGCTGACTCTGATTCTGAGGGAGAACATCTACCTTTAGAGTCTTTTCAGCCGAGTGAAAGTGAGAATGAGCGAGAGTGAGTGCGTGCGTAACTTGGACAACGGCGCCGCTGCTCGTGCCTTTCTCAGCGTCTCTCATAAAGCACACGCTGTTTTTCCCACATTTTACCAAACATCAGTGAAAGAAACGGGAGGAAAACTAGGAAAACTACTCTGGCCGCGGTAGTGAAGGGGATGTTGAGGAAGCCGTGAGCGCATAGCACCTGCAGCTTTACCTTTAGCACCTGCAGCTTTACCTTTAGCACCTGCAGCTTTACCTTTAGCACAGGTGATAGAAGCCGGGGCGCGCGTACTGCCGTGGCCGCGGGAGTGACAGGGATTTTGGGAATAATGCGGCTTCTATTGACAGCTGTTTGGGACAAATACGTGTTGGTCATCCTGACACTTTACCCAGTAGAGGAGGGAGAGGCAGGTGTAAACATAGTCAGCGCTAATCAAAGCAGCGATCGTAATAAAGTGATGACTGTGTGCTGTGCTTTATGAGAGGTCCCACACTCTAAAAAACTACTAACTATGCCACATGGAAGGATAAGAAAAGATAAAGTAACTGCAACCACACACCTACAGTACATGTGTATATTATTTCTCATAACTATTTGCATACGTTTTACTAGTTATGGTATAATGGAAGTTGTAGTTATTCTTTATTTTGGTAATGTTGCTTTTACAAATTACTGTTATAATTTTTTTCAGAATAAGAAAAAAACTATTATAATATGTTCATTAGTGTGTATGTACTGTAAATAACATAACAAAATATAATGTCATGGTATGCAAATTATATGCAAATTAGATGCTTAAAATGTATGTACCTATATACTTTGGGTCATACCTGACATTTTTCTAGTTTAGAGTAGGACTCTATCTCTTATCATTTTCAAACCACAGCCTTTTGAAATTTAAATCTCAAAAATCTGTATTTTTTTAAATAAACCCTGGCACCTAAAGGGGGCAAGAGACTGACAAAAATTATATGGGCATTATAGCCTTAATAAATGATAGTACTTGGATACTTAAGTACATTTGAAGGCAAATACTTTTGTACTTTTACTCAAGTGAAAGTTAAAAGGGAGTACTTTTACTTTTACTGAAGTAATATTTTACCTAGTGTATCTGTACTTTAACTCAAGTACCTGATTTGTGTACTTCGTCCACCACTGGATTTGGTTCATTCTTGCAAGAATTAAACCGGTCTTTCATTCCTAAATTTACCATGCTCGGTCTCTGTTGTCTTGTTTGTGATCCGAACCTACTACTAATTATTTTAACAAATGGGGCGTTTACACCAAACGCGAATTGCGCGAATAAATCGCGCTATTCGCGCGTAGTTGGACGCTTAAACATTTCGCTTCATTCGCGCGTGAAATTCACTCAACAACAGATGCGAATTTGCGTCATAGGAGGGGCTTCTGCCAGGCGGGTTGTCTTCCGGTCTTGTTGAAGAATGGTTGAGATGGGTTTTGTCGAGAAAGTAGCAGTGCTCTATTTACTTTGGAGGACTGAAAAACGGCGTGAACCCGTTCGGCGCTGTGCGGGGTTACATTGGATGCTTCAGAGGCGGACCCAGCTCCGTGAGTTTCACAAACTTCTCCAGGAGCTGCGCCTGGATGACGGCCGCTTTCAGCGGTATTTCCCTCTGACCCGGCCCCAGTTCGATGACCTGTTGTCCCGTGTCGGTGCGAGGATTTCCCGCAGGACAGCAACTACTGACGCTCTATTCAAGTCTGTCCATCTGTCTCCAGTCAATATTTGGTGTGATTATGAGTAATTAATATGTGGACAACTACAGTCTTCTGAACAGTTATCAGTACAGTCAATATAGTATTATGTCTATAAATTGTATTTATAACATTGTGTTGTATCTCTTATTTGTTTTTATTTCTTTAAGGGTGGGCTGTCCTCACAAAGATCAAGGCTTTAAAATGTTGCTGAACTACTACTTTTATGACGACAATGATTACTGCTTACACTATTACTCCTCCTAAATACTTTCGGCCTGTTGCCTTCACCCCATCATATAAAGTCACATCTGCCTGTTAATCTGGGTCCCCTACACAGAGGAAGTCATTTCTACCCTGCTGCCTATCACCTCGTCCCATCTGGAGGGAAGAAACACCACCGCCAGGATCCTTCTGAATGATTCCAGATCAGCATTTAACACTGTTTAGTCACAACAGCAAAAGGAGAAGCTACAGCTGCTGGCACCTGGATTTTCAATGACAGAAACTTTTACAAGAAATCCTGCTGTCCAACAAGAAAGTGGCCCATTGTTGGTTACTTTTGTGACCCATGGCTGTACTGCTCATCAATAAAATAATTACATCATAATGTTAGATGATGTTATAGGGTGAAGACACAGGTTACAGGAGGGAGGTGCAGCAACTGGTAACATGCAAAAAACACAATCTTGATCTCAACTGACAGAAAAACAATCCTAGCATCATTCTCCACTGAACGTCTGTGGCACTGCTGTTCATAGTTAAAGTTACAGCCATCTGTCGGGGAACTACTGAAAAGCACCCTTCCTTATTGTGTCACTTCCTGGTTTGGAAACACCAAGGCAGAGGAGAGACACAGACTGGAGCGGATTGTATGAAGAGTGGGTGCTGCATTATGAAGAACACATCCCACCCCTCGCACAGTATCCGCTCAAGAACTACACACCTTAAAATAGTTTCATCCTGTCAGTAATTAGACTTAAATGAGAACATGAGCAACACTGGACTTTAAAGACACCTTTAGTACGTATAATACGGTAATTATTGAGTATGAATTGTCAGTTTTTGTATCCATTTCTTTACTTTTTTATTTGTACATTGTTTATCTGATATTTATGATGCATATGACAATAAAGTGAATCTGAATTTACAGCTGTTCCTGCTACTAATACTACTACAACTGCTACAGTTTGGGAACTATATGCTTTTTCAAACAAACACAGAAAACACAATATTTGGAGAAGTTAATTTAAAATAGTTTGACACATATTTCTGCAGCGTCAATATAAAGACTTTTCAGTGTCGAGAGACTAGTTCAACAGAAATAATGACCTGGTGAGGCTCAAACACATCTAAGGCACTAGAAAATGGAAGAGAAAGTATGCATCTCAGCTCTATTAGTCATCAGCTCAACATGTGACAAGAAAACGTCTAAAAGGAAGGAAGAAGGAAAAAAACGTATGTGAACTACTTTTTTTCCCACATTCAAGTGATACTCCTCCATCAAGACAGAAACAGAATCAAACTGAATTCACAGACGGCAGCCACTACACGTCTGTTTTTCTTTTTGTTGGGCTTTGAAACTGGACTTTACTATGGCTTATAGATCAGAAGAGGAGCTGAGCTGTCCCATCTGCCACGAGGTTTTTAGAGATCCTATTATTTTGTCATGTAGCCACAGCTTCTGTAAACTCTGTCTGAGCAGCTGGTGGGAAGAGAAGCCTTTAAAGGAGTGTCCTGTTTGTAGGAGATCACCAAGAGGTGATCCACTTTGTAACCTGGTGTTAAAGAATCTGTGTGAGTCTTTTGTAAAAGAGAGAAGTCTAGATTCAGCTGAGGCTCAGTGCAGTGTGCACTCAGAGAAACTCAAACTGTTCTGCCTCGACCACCAGCAGCCTGTCTGTGTTGTGTGTCGAGACTCAAAAACTCACAGAGACCACAGCTTTAGTCCCATTGAAGAAGCAGCACATGATCTGAAAGAGGAGCTGCAGAAATCTCTACAGCCTTTGAAGAACAAGTTACAGAAGGTTAAAGAAAGTAAAGAGGGGTTTGTCATAGCAGTAGCTCATATTAAGAACCAGACTCGTCACACAGAGAAACAGATCCAGGATCAGTTTAAGAAGCTGCACCAGTTTCTTTTGGTGGAAGAGGAGGCTCGGATGAAGGCTCTGAGGGAGGAAGAGGAGCAGAAGACTCAGAGGATGAAGGACAAGATGGCGGCTGTGAGCAGAGAGATAGAGGCTCTGTCAGAAACCATCGCAGACACAGAGAAGCAGCTGAGAGCTGCAGACGTCTCCTTCCTGCTCAAATACAAGGCTGCAGTGGAGAGAGTGCAGCACTGCCCCCTGCTGGAGGAACCACAGCAGGACCCAGGAGCTCTGATAGACCAGGCCAAACATGTGGGCAACCTGGCCTTCAACATCTGGAGCAACATGAAGAGACTGGTGCAGTACACTCCTGTCATTCTGGATCCAAACAGGGTCCGACAAGCAGTGCTCTCAGACGATCTGACCAGTTTTAGACAAAAAGAGAAGCAAACAGATGAGACAGGAACAACTAAGAAGCGCTGTACATCAGTTTATGGCTCTGAGGGCTTTGACTCAGACTCTCACAGTTGGGACGTTGACGTGGGAGACAATAACGAATGGGCACTTGGAGTTGTCACTGAGAAGGGGGTTAATGTGGAAGACAGGATATGCTGGGGCATAGCTTTCTCAGAAGGTGAATATAAAGCATTTAGTAAAAATAGTGAAATTTCTTTTGAATTCGATCCAAATCCTCGAAGGATCAGAGTTTATCTCGATTGTGACAAACATGAAGTGACTTTTTTTGACGTTGACACTAACACTCTCATTTATTCTTTGACAAAAATCCACCAAAAGAAACTGCTCCCATTGTTTTTCACTCAGAGTAAATGTCCAATCAGAATCCTGCCTCAGGAAATCAAACTAACCTGACAGTAAGAAATAGGGTCTCAGGTGAAAGGCTCTTATTTGGTCGAAAAGAAAACAGCAGCATCAGAAAAGTAGAATCAAATTAAGAATGTATTTATTGTATCTTAAATGAGTAAAGTTCGGTTAAACAGTTGAAGTTTTGTGAAGAAATATACTAAGAAAATTAGCTTTTTCATAAGGGGTCCAAGGTTTTAGTGTGATAGGCTCTCAGTGAAGTTTTTTCTGTTTATGTTGAGTTGAGAAAGACTGTGTTATATTTTGTATTTCTCCATTGACTGTTAGATTGAAATGAACAATTTGGAACAGTTGTATTATATTTTTAATGTTTAGAGCTGAGTAATGTTGTAATGTTGTGTAATGTTTGGACGAACTCAATGGATGTGATATTAATGAATCTTTCACTTTGAATTTTGATTATTGTTTTTAAAGTTTCTAGATAAAGGAGAAGTGAGTTGTTGTGTGTAACCTCTACAGTATACAATATTAAACAGCTATAACCTTCAGTGGAACAGTTAAGGTGCAGAAGTTTTGATGATTAATTAGGGGAACTTTTCTTGAAACAAACAAACAATATAAGACGGTTGAAGGGTGGGCTGTCCTCACAAAGCTCAAGGCTTTAAAATGTTACTGAACTACTACTTTTATGACGACAATGATTACTGCTTACACTATTACTCCTCCTAAATACTTTCGGCCTGTTGCTTTAACCCCATCATATAAAGTCAAATCTGCCTGTTAATCTGGGTCCCCTACACAGAGGAAGTCATTTCTACCCTGCTGCCTATCACCTCGTCCCATCTGGAGGGAAGAAACACCACCACCGGATCCTTCTGAATGATTCCAGATCAGCATTTAACACTGTTTTGTCACAACAGCAAAAGGAGAAGCTACAGCTGCTGGCACCTGGATTTTCAACGACAGAAACTTTTACAAGAAATCCTGCTGTCCAACAAGAAAGTGGCCCATTGTTGGGTACTTTTGTGACCCATGGCTGTACTGCTCATCAATAAAATAATTACATCATAATGTTAGATGATGTTATAGGGTGAAGACACAGGTTACAGGAGGGAGGTGCAGCAACTGGTAACATGCAGAAAACACAATCTGGATTTCAACTGACAGAAAAACAATCCTAGCATCATTCTCCACTGAACGTCTGTGGCACTGCTGTTCATGTTAAAGTTACAGCCATCTGTCGGGGAACTACTGAAAAGCACCCTTCCTTATTGTGTCACTTCCTGGTTTGGAAACACCGAGGCAGAGGAGAGACACAGACTGGAGCGGATTGTATAAAGAGTGGGTGCTGCATTTTGAAGAACACATCCCACCCCTCGCACAGTATCCGCTCAAGAACTACACACCTTAAAATAGTTTCTTCCTGTCAGTAATTAGACTTAAATGAGAACATGAGCAACACTGCACTTTAAAGACACCTTTAGTATGTATAATACGGTAATTATTGAGTATGAATTGTCGAATGTTGTATCCATTTCTTAACTTTTTTAGTGGCACATTGTTTATCTGATATTTATGATACATATGACAATAAAGTGAATCTGAATCTACAGCTGTTCCTGCTACTAATACTACTACAACTGCTACAGTTTGGGAACTATATGCTTTTTAAAACAAACACAGAAAACACAATATTTGGGGAAGTTCATTTAAAATAGTTTGACACATATTTCTGCAGCGTCAATATAAAGACTTTTCAGTGTCGAGAGACTAGTTCAACAGAAATAATGACCTGGTGAGGCTCAAACACATCTAAGGCACTAGAAAATGAAAGAGAAAGTATGCATCTCAGCTCTATTAGTCATCAGCTCAACATGTGACAAGAAAACGTCTAAAAGGAAGGAAGAAGGAAATAAACGTATGTGAACTACTTTTTTTCCACATTTAAGTGATACTCCTCCATCAAGACAGAAACAGAATCAAACTGAATTCACAGACGGCAGCCACTACACGTCTGTTTTTCTTTTTGTTGGGCTTTGAAACTGGACTTTACTATGGCTTATAGATCAGAAGAGGAGCTGAGCTGTCCCGTCTGCCATGAGGTTTTTAGAGATCCTATTATTTTGTCATGTAGCCACAGCTTCTGTAAACTCTGTCTGAGCAGCTGGTGGGAAGAGAAGCCTTTAAAGCAGTGTCCTGTTTGTAGGAGATCACCAAGGGGTGTTCCACTTTGTAACCTGGTGTTAAAGAATCTGTGTGAGTCTTTTGTAAAAGAGAGAAGTCTAGATTCAGCTGAGGCTCAGTGCAGTGTGCACTCAGAGAAACTCAGACTGTTCTGCCTCGACCACCAGCAGCCAGTCTGTGTTGTGTGTCGAGACTCAAAAACTCACAGAGACCACAGCTTTAGTCCCATTGAAGAAGCAGCACAGGATCTGAAAGAGGAGCTGCAGAAATCTCTACAGCCTTTGAAGAACAAGTTACAGAAGGTTAAAGAAAGAAAAGAGGGGTTTGTCAGAGCAGTGGCTCATATTAAGAACCAGACCCGTCACACAGAGAAACAGATCCAGGATCAGTTTAAGAAGCTGCACCAGTTTCTTTTGGAGGAAGAGGAGGCCCGGATGAAGGCTCTGAGAGAGGAAGAAGAGCAGAAGACTCAGAGGATAAAGGGCAAGATGGAAGCTGTGAGCAGAGAGATAGAGGCTCTGTCAGAAACCATCACAGACACAGAGGAGCAGCTGAGAGCTGCAGACGTCTCCTTCCTGCTCAAATACAAGGCTGCAGTGGAGAGAGTGCAGCACTGCCCCCTGCTGGAGGAACCACAGCTGGACCCAGGAGCTCTGATAGACCAGGCCAAACATGTGGGCAACCTGACCTTCAACATTTGGAGCAACATGAAGAGACTGGTGCAGTACACTCCTGTCGTCCTGGATCCAAACACTGCCCACCCAGTTCTAGTCCTTTCAGACGATCTGACCAGTTTTACTTCGAGTGAAACACAGACGCTTCCTCCAAACCCAGAGAGAGTTTCAGAGGATTTAGAAATAGTTCTTGGCTCTAAAGGGTTTAACTCAGGCTCTCACAGCTGGGACGTTGAAGTAGGAGACAGTGAGGATTGGGTTCTTGGAGTTAAAGTAATACAGACTTTAATTCCTGAAGATGACAAAGATCCCAGTGAAGAAGGTGATGAAGATGAAGAAGATGAAGAAGAATTTGAAGAAGATGAAGAAGATGAACAAGTTGAAGAAGAAGATGATGATGATGATGATGATGATGATGATGATGATGATGATGATGAAGAAGAAGAAGAAGAGGAATGGTGGGCCATAAAATTCTCTCGTGGTAAATATAAAGCCATAGAGTACATGGAGGAAAGCAAAACCATTTACAAAACAAAGTCAAATCCTCGAAAGGTCAGGGTTCATCTCAACTGCAATAAACATAATTTGACCTTTTCTGATGCTGACACTAACACTCTCATACAGTTCTTCAGAATTCCATACATAATCAGCAACCCGGAGAAATTCTTCCCATTCTTTGGCACTGAGGGTAAATTTCCGATCACAATTCTGTCTCAGGACCTCATTTAGACAGTTTAAACAGACAATTTAAACTTGTTTTACAGAGTAAAGTCTAATGAAGGGGTTGGGGTTCTTTTACAGAAAGGTGTGTTCTTTGTTCTTCATTCAAAGTCCAATGTTATAAAAGTGATAATGTTTGATATGAAGTGTCTGTTCACATTAATATTAGAGGAACTATTTGGCTCTGGCTACATTTTGAAACTGAAACTGTTAGATGTTAATGTTTTAATATTGTGTACTAATATGTGATAAATTAATCATCATGTTGCTATTTGTGCTTGTACTTTGAAATTTTGAGTGATTGTGTCAAACCTCCACACTCTACAATATTAAACTGAATATACAGCTAAAACATTTATTTATAGACATATTAATATATCATCAATTAATATATCATCAAATTGACTATTATTGTCAATGTTCTGCTGATCTCTTAGACCTCTCTAATCACAACAATCTTGTAAAACATGTCTTCGCTGTAGCCCTTTCCTTTGTTGGGTAAATACTAGGCCTTTTCTTGCACCTCAGTAAAAATAAAACACAGATTAAAGCAGTAATTTTTCTCCATATTTGACATTAAATTAAACTGTCCATGACTTTATTTTATCATTTAAAATCATTTAGTTAATTTTTTAAATATCTGACCATTTTAATGGGGCATTCTGTAATAATGATAATTCTTAATATGTGCATTGTATTCTTTTTATTTTAGCTTGAGACACCACCCAGAGCTAAACATAAAAACTTACACATGTAAATATAAAATTGAAATGATTCAAGTACTGAAGTTATAAATTAACGTAAGGATAACTTTTGCATTTTAATCTTTAATGGTGACTAGAATAAATATAAATTAATGGCTGTGTTTGAATTGATTTGTTTTATGTGTAGCTCATTTGTTTTCCACCAGATGGCAGCATTTCTTCTCATGTGGTTCTAACACAACTTCAATGAAGGAGACGTTTACCAAAACCTGTAGAGTTTGTCCAGCTGCTTCACAAAAAACACAAAAATGGAATAAACTAGCCTTTGGAATTTAATACATTTTTCTACGGCTATATTTAGAGGTTTAAATTTTGAAAACATAGTATATTTTGCAACTATTCACAAACATTTATGACTAAAGCTTGTGTTTAATCCCACAAGCTTTGCGGCAAAGTGGTTAGCACTCCTGCCTCACAGCAAGAAGGTCCTGGGTTCGATTCCCATCCAGGGCAGGGCCTTTCTGTGTGGAGTTTGCATGTTCTCCCTGTGTCTGCGTAGGTTTCCTCCGGGTACTCCGGTTTCCCCTACCACCAAAAACATGTACAATAGTCCCCCCCCAAACACACATGGGGCCAGGACTCCCCTGCAAAAGAGATGTGTAATCTCAGTGGGACTTTCCTGGTTAAATAAAGGTTAAATAAAATAAACAAGGTTTGACTTTGTCCTCCTAAGAGAGCAGTAATGTGATGCACATACCTCAATATGAAATGTTTTTTTTTCTATTGACTGGTTAAAGTCTGCAAAAAGCTAGAAATTCTAAATCTATATCCTGATCTATAAAGTGTGTAGTCTCCTTTAAACTTGTTTGAGTCTAAGGCCTAGTCCACACGGACACGGGTATTTTTATAACCGTGACTTTTTTTACACGGTTCGGCCGTTCGTCCACGCATGTTCGGCCGTTCGTTTCCCATGGAAAACGCAGTATCAGGTCACTGAAACCGAACATTTTTGAAAACCCCTGTCAGGGGTTTCAGAAATGCCGGTTGCAGTGTTGTCGTGTGGACAGTAAAACTGGCGTTTTTGCCTTGCGACGTCAGAGTGTGCGCCGTTATCCGCTGGTCTGATTAGCAAACATGCCTTTACGATTAGGGTGATATCGTCGCCTGTTGGTGTGGCATGCTCTTGACAGCGCTTGATAGCGGGTTTTTGCGAGCGTTGGTGGACGGGATTTTTTTTTTAAAACGCAGGAGGAAAAACTCCGGTTATAAAAATACCCGTGTCCGTGTGGACTAGGCCTAATGTTGTCTCTTGATTTCAAAGCCGGTGGAACGCTGATGAAAATCCTCTCTGAGCGTCTGGAAAAGGTTTGTGGTTTTATCAGACGGCACATAAAGGACTCCCTCAGTTCAGAGACTCATAAAGAGATTAAATCACTACTTTCTCATCCACCTGCTTCAGACGAGTCACAGAACCACGTTTTAACTTACAGAACTATCAGTCAATCAGATAACGTGTTCTGTGTTCTGTAACTGTATTTGCCCAATCAAGCTTTCTGTGCGAGCTTTCTCACAAAATTCACAGTAATTCTTGTGAACAACCACTTATTTTACAGTCTCAGTCATATCCAGATCCAGAAGTGAAGAGAGAAATAACTGAGACAACCACAAACCAGAGCAAAATACACAGAGACAAGGCTTGAATTAAGGTATGTCAGTCCCACTGAACCATCATTTAACTGAACTCTAAAGATTGGTCAGGACTGAAGTGAAGCCTGGTCACATCGGAGTAAACAAGCTTTCAGAGGTATTTCATTTTTACATGCTTCTGTTTTATTCAACTGTATTCCTCTGAGCTAGTGTTGAAGGATGCACGGACTGGTCTTGAGAATATTTTGTAATGGTCTTGGTTGATCTCGGATGGATTTGGTTGGTGTTGAATGGCCAACCAACACAATTACATATTAACCAAGACCAACCCCAAGACCAACCAAGACACCCAAGACCAACCACAAGACCACCAAAACCAACCACTACTATCAAAGACCAACCAAGACCAAATACTGTATGTTATATTTGTCTGGGTCTTGTCTTGGGATTGAATGAAAACCTCAGACATTTTAAATTCATTTAAAAATCTTGATCTAACTCTGTCTCTTTTACCAAACCTCCATGAGTCTGGACCTGGTCTAAGGCTGAACTTCTACTGATTTGATTTTTTTAACTGTTCCCTTACAGTACACTGTTCTGGTCTTGACTTGGTTCTGCCCAGCCATGGCCTTGATCCTGACTCGTCTCGATGCTCTCTTTTCTCGGACATGTCTTGGTCCCGGTCAGTGTGGTCTGGACCTCAACACAAGTCTCTGGTAATGGCTCAAATCTGATGCATAATGAGGTAGATAAGTAACATAATGAGTCTCTGAATATAACAACTGGGAGGAGCCATGCTTTTTTACTGATAATGAAAATGAAATGCACATTAATAATTGAGCAGAGCACATGCCCTTTATTGTTTCACATGAGCAGCTGCTGCAGGTTCAAAGTCTCTAAACCCACTGTAGGTTTAATGATCCCAGGCCACATTAAACCCATCTCCGTTAATGTGAGTGGGTTACAGCTGTGCAGCATGTGTGTCTCTGCTACGGAGCCAAACAGGAAGTGTTCTGGCAAAAGCACTTTAACCAGAACGAAACAACGAGCTGCATGTGGACGCCAGACTCACAGGAGTTTAACTACAGTTAATAATGAGAGAAAAACATTAACTAGAGTCTCAAAGAGTTGTGGTTCCCAAACATCAGGTTCGGACCCAAAATGGGTCATGGAAGATTTTATTTGGAATGCAAAAATAAATTTAAAAAAAAGTCAATGGGCATTAAATGTAGATTTGAATAGGTTTAAGTTGGATTTGAACAGATTATAGTTGGATTTGAACAGGTTTTAGTTGGATTTGAACAGGTTTCTTCTGACGCATAAACTAAACAGAGCTTTTTTCTTTGAAAACTTTGATATGAGCCCAAAACAGCTAACCAGTAAACACCAGTCGAAAAATGAACGTGTTGCTCTAAACACGTTTTTGTGACTTTTCTTTTTCTTTTGGTTGCGCTGCACAGAGTCTGATGTTACTTTGGCTCAGGTTAATACATGTAATAAATATAAAAACTAATTTCCACTGGTGGTACAGGTGCTGTTCCGTGAGCCGTAGATTCAGTGTAGATTCTTCTGAGGCATGATTATAAGAGATTTACATTTCAGTCAACACTGCAGCACGACTAGGAACAAGTAATTCATTAGTATCAACCAATCCTTAGAAAACAAGCCAATGTGAGCATTTCAAGCAATTTTCAATCCACAGTGTCTTAACTGGACATTTAAAAATTGTCAATCAAGAGAGTTCATAGTTAACTGAAACGTCCCTTCTGCTTGTAAGGCGGATACAAAAACAAACACGTCAACTTGAACAGGCCTCATTGGGTCTACGGCTGCAGGGTAAATTGTTTCTTCCTGTCTTTGTGCATCTTCCTCCTTGAGACCCCACCTCAGCCCGAGACCCACTTACCTCCAAACATGAAAAACACTACTGCTTCCTTTGTCTGGACTTCAACTTGATTTATTCCTCTGGACAATTAAAGACACTGGGCAAATAAAGGGATGGCTTAGGATTTAGTAAAACAGCGACAAGAGTGAATTAGATGCATGTAAACTCCTTTTCCTCTGAATCTTCCTGTTGATGGTTTATCTCAAACAAACAGGATATTTAACCCACATTATCATTTATTCTGCTTTTCTTGTTCTGAGCCAAACAGGATTTAATGGAGGACTGAAAAACATCCAGGACGAAAAAGACAAAGGATGAAGGAAGGAAGACAATCTGTGTCAAGGACGTGAGCCGTGGAAACGAGGGATAATGAGTTCAAATACTACCTATGAATTTAATACATTAACATAATATATTCAGCTCTGTTCAAACACAGTCTTAAACTCATGACTCTAGACTTTCACCATTGCACGGTTCAAAACAATCAGTGCAAAACTGAAAAGGAGTCTCAACCTTATTTTAATGACAATAATTTTAAACTCTAAAGTGGAAATGGAATAGTTTGAATTAAACCATTTGGCCAGCTGAAGTTTAGAGCTTACATTTCACTTTTCAGGTTCAGTGTCAGACCAACCCTGAAGTTATCTCTGTCTCGTTAAACATTGTGTGAACGCGTTGCTAACATTTATCTATGTTTGCTTCCCTTTTCTCTCGGGCTGTCTTTCTTTTTTTGTGCTTTCTCTGTTCAATGTCTTTCTGTTGGATAGACACTCTGTATTTTCCAATGCCACTGATTAATTGTTGATATGCCGTGTAGACCAACAGCCAATGGGAGTGTCTATAACTTGCATGTGACTGAATAAAGCTTCTAGTATGAAGCTGAACAGTGTCATCTATTAAAATCCTTGAAAATAAAGTGTACGTGACATTATAAGATCTTGTTTACAGAAGTTTTTATGTGTGTCTTTCACACGTGACTTTTTAAAAATGTGACACCTCAGAAAATAGTTAAAGCTATATTACTCTAGAAGGAGAGAATTGACTGTATTAAAAATGGGTTGAACATTTCTAAAGTTCTAATATCTGTGATTTTAACAGATTAATCAAACGCCCTTGCCTCTCCTCCCTTCTCTACTTGTCCTGTCCTTCCTGTTTCTGCTCTGAACACTGCCTGTTTCCTGCCTCAGGAAACTCCCAGAGTCAGAGAGGAGCTGGTGAGGACAGAGGAGGGAGAGGTGAAGAGGAGAAATGATGAGGGCGGAGTGAGTGAAGAAACAGGTGACGAGCAGACAGGAAGGAGGAGGAGGAGAGGAAAATCAGACCAGTTTATTCAATAGTCAAGTCAGATTTACTTTCATTTCTGAAGAAAAATGCAAATGTAAAACAGGATTAACAAAACCTGTGGGAATTAAAAGTTTGTTTTTATGAGTGTTGCAGATGAGGAAATCAGAAATGAATGGGGCAGAAGGTGGAGTATTAATCGTCTGAACAAGCTTCAGACTTTTTGTGTTGCTTTCTTCTCACATTTTCAGATCCATAAAGTTTAAATGGTTCCTCTTAATCCTTATTGTACAGATGCTTGTTAGTGGCTATTTCAGATGAGCTCAAGTTTCTAAAGCCTACTCTACCTTGAAATGGTGGATCTGCTGCTTTGACTGTGGTGTGTCGAAAGGAAGGAAGGCAGGAACCAGACCCCAGATGTAATCACAGACCAGCTCCAGGACAATGGATTGAGGTGAATGGGTTCAGCTTGGTCAGTGATGGGTGTAAATGACCCGTGTCATCACCTGTTGTTATGAAGATCGATCAATCAGATGAAGCCTATTGGAGCTGTATGAGACGGGCCCAGAGTCAAGGCTCGGTGTTGGATTAAAGGTCTGCAATAGACCTTCAGTGACCCTGAGGCACATTAAGAACATAATCATAAAGAACATACAAGTCTATTTGCAATAAATGTTTTCAAATTTACATTGAGAATTTAAATGTATTCATACACATACATTAAACATTAAAACACTTATATTGGGACCCTCCTTTGATTAATTTACAACTCAATTGATTAAAAAACAAACAGAAATATAGTGAAATATTTTTACTGCTTTTGTAAATTATGGTCAGGAATAGCACAGAATAATAAAAAAAGGACCAAAATAACTTTAAAACCAATGAGATGGGACTAAAAGGGAGGAACACTAAGAGAAATCAAAGAACAACATGTTGCTGAAATAAACCCTGTTTCTTCATTTATTTAAAAGAGGTTGGCTAATGTCTGTCCCCAGTGGACACTTGTACAGCAAAACAAAACTAAACACAACCGAATAGACCACAAGATGAGAAGCATGTGAAACATGTGGACAGGGCACTTACACATAATGAAACTTTGATGCCATCTACATCGAGAAATTCAAAACAGAAGGATTTAAATCTATTCAACACCTATTTTAAAATCACTATTGAAGCAAAGTGTTGCATTATAGATTCAACGGGGCTTTTATTACTTACTGGCTGACTGAAAAATACTTTTTGTTTTATAATGTGTATGTGATAATACTGTTAAAAACCCAGTCCAAGAATGATGATGTAATAAAAATGTCTTTGTGATTTATAAATCAGAGTGAACTTTTCTCACTGCGGGGAATGTCATCAGAGCCAGTCTTTAATGCGGGCCCTGGTTTGGCTCAGGTCTGGATTAGAGCTGGTCTCCTGTGGTTCTTTGGAGACGAGTCCAGGCTTTACTGATACAGTACCTCATGAACTGATAAGAAGCACCTCCTGCTGAGGGTCGAGAGAGGACTTACTCCAAACCTGACAGTCAGTCCATTTAGAAAGAAACACCTTAGAGCAGATGGATATTTAATCAAGCTTACAACCAACAATGAAAACTAAGCAGTTACTTTTATTTTTAGCAATAAGTAACTAAACTATTGTAAAACATAATTGTAAAATAGACTTGGAAATTTGTCTTGTATTTTTATTTTTTTTTACCAACCCAAGTATTAACCTATTTACAGATGGTACCTTGTACATTAAGTCATAATAAGATCTCTAATCCAAAGATCTGGTATAGTACGGTAACAGTGTAGGCTTGGTTTTGTCGCTGGATGAGGAATCGTCTGAGCTTTATCTGTCACATGACCAGCTCCATCCTGCTGTTAACACAAACACACCTCTGTCAGCGAGGCCCGAGGCTGGACAAAAGGTGACAGAGCCGTTAGCGCTGGCGCTAATGGATGCTAATGGGGTCACTGATTTAATTCTGCAACACAAACAGACAGGGACAGGAAGAACGGAGACAAGGCTGTGCTGAAAGGGCCTGACCTGGTCCTGTCCTGGTTTCTGGGGGATAACCTTTAGTCCTGGTTATAGTCTCGGGTTTATATCTGGATTAATTCTTAAATCCAAATCTAGACTTGAGTTTAATTGCAGTTTTAGACATCGCTTTGTTCTGCTTTTAAACTGGTTTAATCTTTGTGTCATCTTAGTATAGTTCTAGTTATAGGACATGCTATAACTGGTTTGTGCTGGTTTACTCCAGGCTTATTTTTCTGTTTAGTCTTGCCATTAGTCCAACGTTAGTCCACACTGGCTTGAGAATAAGTTTATTCCTGGTTTAAATCCTGGTTTTCTCCTCAATTAGTATTGGTCTAGCCATCCATGGGCTTGGGTTATTCACATTAATCATTTATAAGCCTTGTTACACAGAGTAGTACAGTACGGGTCAGTTTGGTTGAGTTTCTTCTGAAGAGGCTTGTGTTTCCTCTGAGCCGTGTCCAGAGAGAGACGTCTGCTGCAGAGACAGTCACACAATCTCTTTTAGAGATATACATCATATTTGAAGCAGACTTTTAGAAACTTGGATGTGTTGTCAATAATAATATGAAGAGCAGAGTAAATCCTGGAGTGTAGTGGGGTACAGATGTAAACTGCTGCAGTAAACATTAGAATGTTTCTGGATAGAGCCAGTTTTCTATAATTGAGGGACTCACTATTTAAAATCAGACGTTCTGCTTGTGTTTAATTAATAAATAAAATGTTTGAATTCACAAAGCCAGAGCCACACAAGCTCGTTAGACTGTTTCTGTTTGATTCCCAACTTTCTGAACATTAAATTAAGAGCAGCGCCAATTTCCTAGGCCTCACTCTTTCATGTCACAGCCTCTGCTTCTGTTTAATTCAATGTAGATGGATAAGGTTTATAATTCACAAGAAGCAGACTTTAACCAAAACCAGAAACAGTTGTAGCTAATAAATGCCTGAGTGAGGATTATCTATCGTCCAATCAGCAGACTGCAGTGTTAGGGTAGACCTTTTGGAAAATGGACCACACAAGGGATTGTTTTCGTGGGACAGTTTGGGACAGTACAGGTTTTGGGGACACTCCACTGAAAACAAGACTTTAGTGGGACATAAGTGGGTAGACTAAATTTGGAGCTACACACAAACTTTACCCATTCACATCAGAACCGAGTTTCTATTAGACCTCACAATCCCTCTCGATAATCTAAAGCAGAGCAGAAAAAAACAAAAACCTCTGAGTGTAACCAAAGATCTAAAGTAAAATCAGTCTGATGTTCCGTCTGGGCCACACACACTTGGGCTCAGGTGGCAGCAGTAATCACCCACAGATGTGAGAGTCGGGTTCAAACGGCTCACCCAGAGGAAGCGAGCGCTGGGTGTCGTGTGATTGGCCGCAGACAGGACCTCGGCCGTGTTTGTTTTGCTGTAATCTGATTGGCCGACCTCTGCTCTGGTTTCAAACGACAGCTGATAACACAGAGTTTTAATTAAGTATATTTTATCCTGCTCTTATTTTCAACCTAAACTGGAGTAATAAAAAACTGAAAAAAAAAAAAATGATTCTAATTATGCAACATTTAAAACTTGACCTTCGTGTTATTTGACCTTTTACAAAACTCTGCCTAAAGCTCCAAAACTCTAAGGTCTTGTCCAAACTAAAGCAGTTTTAAAAAACATTATGTAAGCTGTGTTTTCAGTTGTAAACTTTCAAAATTCTATCACAAAGCTTGCAATGTCACCTCAAGTTTGACGCCTCAACATCATAAATAACCAGCAGAGGTTTTCCACATTATTACAGGGAAGACAAAAACAGACTTTACTGCTCCATCTTTTGTACTAAACTGTTTTCTTCTGAACTCAATGCCACTGTTAAAGGCTGGAAAAGAAAGTGGTTCAGACAAAAATAAGTACTTCAGATGAAAATCAGTTTGATGTTTGGACGAAACACGTTTTAGTTTAAATCTAATCAAAGCAACAACAATAATTATAAAACCCTTGCTTAATTGTCAAATCTGAAAAACACCCATAACGACAGTGCTGAAACACTATTGGTTCAAACCAGCAGCAGTTCACCCACAAACCCTTTTTCTAGAGCAGTAGAAGGAAAAATTAATGAATTAAATGGACACACTGACTTTATTTTCTGAACTTGTGACCAAATTAGACACACTCTATAACTCTCCCTGAGCTTGGGCACTGATGATCTGGATCTAGACACACAGTATAAGCAGATATAAGTCAAGCTCATGTTGCTCAGTTTACATTAATAGCACATGATCAGTGGAAGTGTGTCATGATGAGCACAGTCTATAACCTGAGCTGCTGCTGCCATACTACGGATCTTTCCATCGCCAGCTCAAAGGATTATAGAGAAGAACTGATGAGGTGTAAAGCTGCGTTCATGTGGTCCTTGGAAACGTGAAAGAAAGTGGAAAAACAAAAAGACAAATGTGTCATCAACAAAAGCAGTTCTTCAGGTCTTTTGGAAACATTGTTTATAAAATGGTTTATTTTTTTTATAAATAAACATACACTGTGCAAGTATAATCATTATTACACCAAATAAAAAAAGAAAAAAGAAAAAAAAGAAACAAAATTGCGGGGAGGGAGGTAGAGTTTTCTTTCCGTATTGTGGGTAAGAATTATTTATTATATGTCGCTCATATAAAACTTACCTGTCCTCATTAGAAATTATATTATATATTATATCAATACTTTGATATTTAAACCCTAAATGTTTGTTAGCTAAACATACATTAGAGAATATATTATCCTTTAGGTTTTTATTTGATTAAAATCAAATGTCAACCCTTATTTATTAACACTATCTGAGAACATTACTCACCAATAACTGCATCAGTCTATTATTTTTAACGTTAATATTCCAACTTTCCAAAATGAAAGAACACAACACAGTTGTAAAGAATGATCTTAGGCAACGTTGCTACTAAATATTACAGCCAAAAAGTTTCCAAATTTTCCTTTAAATTCTCTTTATATTTTATGGAAACAATAGTATATATTTTTCAATTTGGAAGAATGTTTCAAAATATAAATATAAATATAATTTATGTGCGAACAAGTCCAAGATTTAAATTTGTTGTTTCAGAGAGTTTTGTTCAGCTTCACTGCTGCCTGTGATTGACTGAATTCGACTGTAACCCAACCCTTTTTCTGACAGCGCTGTGAAAACCTGCACATTTCTCTGTCATTGTCTGAACCGTGACAGGCACAGAGAGTGAGTATTTCCCATCATGCTCTGCTCTCTGTTTGTAACGGGTCCAGGTTGTGCTTCAGGCTGAGTGTGGTTCAAACGTATCAGTGTCTGCTCTCGACTCAGACCCATAAAAACATCAACATGTCTCTAAGAAAAGCAGGACAGGCCTCACTGACATTTAAAGGTTTCAGGCTAATGTTTTTATAATTTCAATCCACTTTTATCAACATGAGCTGTGTGCATTAAAGGAACAGACGTTAGGCAGATAACACTACATTAATGGACGAAAGGGCACTAGTACGGTGGCCCAGAGAGCTCAACAAAAAGCATTACAGAAACATATAGCTACACCGAAACAAATAGCTAAACTTAACTCTAACAATAACCACATGACATTCCAACATTAACCATATGGTATAAGAAAAAGTTGCTGCCGGTGAGTCTTTTAAGGGCTCCATGAACACACATCTCCAAAAGCTGTAATCCACCCATAGTCCTGGTCTGGTCCTAGTCTGGTACTGGTCCTGGTCCTGGTCTTGTCCTGGTCCAGACCTGGTCCGGATCTGGTTATGGTCCTGGTCTGGTCCTGGTCTGGTCTGGGCAGCAGCTGCTTCAGAATCTCACGTTAAAGACACCGGCTCAGTTCATTACACCAGGCTCTAACACACAAATGTTTATTGTCACAAAATCCAAAGCTCCATTAGTTTAATCTACATTGGTTCTTTTTGAAACAATAATGTAGCAAATTATAAAATTATAGGCTGCTATGGTCTTTTCAGTGAATAGAAAACACTGCTTTTGGTGTAAATGCTGTCATGTTAACCACAGTTTGCACCCAACATGCACTGTTGACCTGCTGACCCATCAAAAAGGTCCAGGTCTGCTTCTAACTGAAATCAGATACGGTTTAATATATGTATATATATAAAACAATGTGACAAAATTAAACTCTGAAATACTCAATTTGACCCAATAACAAAGAGCAGATGAGAGAGATGTCTTTTGGAGTAAAACAAAAGGAGGAGGTGCAGCTCATTTAAAGTTTACAGGAAAACAAAAAAACAAGAAAAACTAAACCTTGCTATGAATTCAGTGACGATAAGAAGTGTTTGGTTCTGTCAAGAAATCAAAACCAGTCAAAACTACACCAAGAAGCAAAGGTTTCCAAACTTCTGCAAAGAGGGCCACAGAGGAGAAAACATTCTCTACAAGAACAGGTTGGATTTGAACAGGTTTAATTTGGATTTGAAAAGGTTTAAGTTGGATTTGAACAGGTTTAAGTTGGATTGAACAGGTTTAAGTTGGATTTGATTAGCTTTTAGATGGATTTGAACAGATTTTAGTCAGATTTAAACTCGTTTTAATTGGCTTTGAACCTGTTATATAAAGCTGCTGCTGTCGGAAACATAAACAATCCATTTATCTCTGAAGCTGAGGGCCATTTAAACCTCTTTCTGTGTGCCAGGACTTGCCCCGGGCCGGACTTTGGGCATGTCTGCCATTTGGTCCAGAGCTGTTTAAAATTGTTTAAACATATAACTTTCTTCATTGCCTTTCATTTACACACTCTCACTCTATAGACGCTTAGAGACTTGTCAGGACTTGTGTGATTTCTCTAGGGAAAAACATCAGCTTGAGTATGTGAGTATGAAGCATTTCCGAAACTTCATCTCACGGCCTTTAATTGTCGTCTTCAGACAGATCCTAACCTTCAGACGCAGAAAAATGCCTGGAATGAGCTGTGTCCATGATTTGCTGGAGATGCTGTGACCTCTGTGGGCTGTGGCTCTAAAACTGGGCTCTAACTCTTCTTAATGACACACAGGAACCGCTCAAATGTGGCTTTGACACATTAACAACAGCCTTTTGCAGTTTCAGCCCAAAACTCTGAATCATCAAAGACTGTCTTCTACAAAAACATGAATCAGCTTCAAACAACCACTGCCCTGAATGCAAAGACTTCACCTGGAATTTACAAGATTAAAGGGTAAAAGGTATGTTTGGCCAACATTCCTCTCAGGCGGCAAACCCAGGTCTAAATCCCACCTAAAACAGAACATAGCACAGAACCAGAGACTAAAACAGGACTAAACCAGGTATAAACTAAAACTAAACTAGCACTTAACCTGGGCTTAACAAAGACACCTGAGACTAAACATGGAACTAAACCAGGACTGACCCAAGACTTTAACTAGGACTAAATCCAGGGACATCAGAACTGAACCCTGCAACCCGGACTAAAGCAAGGACTTAACCCAGGCATAAACCACAGTTAACACCAGAAAAAAAAAAACAAGGTTGAAACCAAGACCGTGACCAGAACTAAAAGCCGATCTTAACAATGAGTAACCAGGACGCAACCAGAAACTAAAGATTACATTGGGGAAAACCTGGACTAAACCTTGGCTAAACATAGAAATAACCCAGGACTCAACCCAGGAATTATCCAAGTCTCACACAGACTTCACCAGGACCTAACCCAAGAGTAAAATCATGACTAGAGCAAGGCTAAATTAAGACTTGACTATAACCCACAATAAGAACAAAAACAAAACTAGACACACTAAGACAGACAAAACTAAAACTTTAACTAATTCTAAATAAAACCAAACAAAAGCTTAAGTCAGAGGAGTAAAAAAAATCCTGGACTCAACAGTACTACAGTTTTGTAATGGTTCTCTCAAAATCCTGGCAGAGAGAGGTTTAAGTGACAGACACAGTATCACGTTTCTTTAAACCCACTCCAGAGTCGTGCTGTGTTTGCTCAGAGCTGCAGGGCTCTCTTTGTGTTAAGTCTAGGCTCTGCATTTACATAAAGCCAGCCCACTTGGCTCTGATTGGCCGCCGGCTTCACTCTGCTCTGGGAAACTACTTCTAAACTTCAGTCTGAGGAAAAGTGTGAGGATGAACAGGACGCCAGCCGCTGCCTGAGTGAGTAACGCCAGATGTGAACTTAAACAGGGGCGCTATTACTTTGTTTGGATTGGGATTTTTAATAAAACACACAAAAAGACTGATTAAGATTTTAGTTTTGGCTTAGGGTGAATAATCCAACTGTGCACGTTTGTTCAATGTCCATACATTTAGATGGATATATCTCCATTAGTGTACAGAAATCAAAGGTGATACCTGCAAAAATCAGGTTTAAAATCATCACTGTTGTGTATATTGTATTTATAGAAGTTGATTAGACCTCATTTCTTGCCAACACCTGATTGTGTGATGCTCATTTAGTTGACTGAATAAGAAACTGTGTATTTAACTCTGCTATGGTTGCATAAAGATGATGGTTTTGTGAGATCAAGCCAAGTAAGAGAAGGAAAGACACAGTGTTAACTTTTATAAAACATTGTCAATTAAAAAAAGGAAATGTTGGCATTCTTTGTTGACACAAGTAATTTTTTTCAGGAAAGAAAATGCTTGGAGTTTTGTTTAAGAGACTTGATTGGATCTAGTTTCCCATGACCTAACAAAAAACCTCCTCAGACAACTGTTATAACATGTGGAGAGTAAAGCAATGTTTTAACATGTTTTCTTGTTAATCTTGAAGTTAAAAGTAAGGGCATGGTTCAAAGGCAGTGTCAGTGTGGTCATTTGACAAAGTAGTGTTGCCAACTGTAAATTTACTGGATGTTACTGTGAAGGAGGCACTAAGGACGAGTTGTCTTGTACAGCTATTTTATTTGCTGCTTTTTGTCGTTGTAAAGCCATTTAAGACAGTTTCTGTTATAATACTGAAATTGAATTGATTTGTAGCAGCACAGTGTTTTTGGTCATAAGCTCTGTGAAGGCTGGCAAACTGGTAACTGTAGTTCAAGGCTGGTAGAAAAGAGTATGTAAGAACAAAAACAGTACATTGAATCTGTCCTAATTCAGTCCACTGTTCCCTACAGTTAAACATGTCTTATAATAAAAGTATTTTAATCAGATTTCAGGCAAAGACTGACTTACTATACTGGGCATGGACTTTTGTTTCATCTGCAAAAACACCAATGCACAAGTTTGTGGTATCACACTTTAAGTTAAAATCAGTGTAGCATTTACACAACATCTTTGGGGAAAACACAATTCAATTTGCCTTAATTGAATGTCCTGATTGCTGCATGGTTTATATTAGAAAGAATCAAATACAACTTCAAGTTAACTAATTTCATACTAATTCATAATTGTTAGGCTTTTATTGGTTAAAACTGTTCAAAATGAGCCTTTACTGTAGACAGTTAATTTTACATTATTTTCAGGAGTAGTAAAAAAATGGATTAGTCTTATTTAAGTCCAGTGTTTAGTACATATAAACTTACTTGTGCACAATAAATGTAGCACAAAATAAGGGTAGTCATGCGTTTTCTAGATTTCCAGTTGGTGTTTATATCATATTATTTGGAAGCAAACACTTAAAGTAACTTTAACCTCTTTCTAATCAGTTTTTCTCTTTCACTTTTTAGATTTTTGGATCCATTCCACTGTGGAGATGTCACTGTAGCCCGTAAACGTCAGCACATTCTTGACGTCATCATGCTGTTGGCTGTATTTCTCGTTTTGTGCTTTTGTTCCAGCGTTGACTCCTCCAACTCTTCCTCCGTCACCTTTCAGTACCACGTTTGGGAGGAGCAGCTGGTCGGAACTCGGATCGGCAGCCTGCTCGATGACCTACACAAACGTGACGAGCTAGGCCTTTTGGATGACTTCCAGATCGTCGAACACGGAAAAGCCCTACCTTTTTCTGTCAGCGCTCAGGATGGAGTGATCTCTACCCAAGGACGCCTGGATAGAGAGGAGCTCTGCAGGGGTTCAGACCTTTGCGAACTCGCTTTTAGCGTCCTTTATCGGAAAAGCGGAGATGTAAACTGCCTTAGAGTTCACGTCGAAATTATGGATCTAAACGATAATAGTCCGAGCTTTCCCAGTCCTTTGCAAGAACTGGAAATGTCAGAAACGGCAGCTTTACGAATGAGGATACCTCTGGAACGAGCTGTCGATCCAGATGCAGGACCGAATGGACTTCAAACGTACTCATTATCCCTCAACCAGCACTTTGCTTTGGATGTTACGGAAGCTCCCGGTGGCACAAAACAAGCTGAACTGGTTGTTATCAAAGAATTAGACCGGGAAGTAAAAGATTTATTTGAGTTGACGCTTGTGGCTTGGGATAAAGGAAACCCTCCGAGATCTGGGAGCACTTTAGTGAGAGTTAAAATCCAAGACTCAAACGACAACAGCCCGACTTTTGAGGATAGTTCTCCAATTGTTGAGCTTCCAGAGGATACAGCTATTGGAACGATTATCATTAATCTCAACGCTGTAGATCCAGACGAAGGTGCGAATGGTTTAGTGGAGTATTCAATCAGCAAACATACTCGACCCGAGACAAAAAGACTCTTCACGGTTGATTCGCAAACTGGGGCCATTCGCTTAAAAGCACTTCTTGATTTTGAAAAAGTAAGTTCCCATGAGGTTATTGTCCAAGCTCGTGATAAGGGACCAAACTCGATTCCTTCTCACTGCACACTTCATGTTAAACTCATAGATGTAAATGATAATGCTCCGAGGATTCACGTGAAATGGACATCGTCGGATTCTCCTGGTCCGAATGTCCTTGAAGGAGCTGAAATAGGGACATTTCTAGCTTTGGTAATAGTTTCAGATGCAGATTCAGGCGAAGAAGGTAAAGTTGTTGCCAGATTAAAAGAATCATCGGGCCCTTTCCGGCTTGTCCAAATGGATAGCAACAATTACAAAATAGTAACGCATCAGGTGCTAGATCGAGAGGAAGTTAGCAAGTATACAATTACAGTAATAGCCCAAGATCTTGGAAATCCTCCGTTACGCTCTGTTTACCAACTGCCGGTTAATGTTTTGGATCAAAATGACAATGCTCCAGTGTTTTCAATGCCTGTGTATAAAACAGAAGTTAACGAAAACAACAAGGTGGATTATCGTGCCTTAAAAGTTGAAGCCTATGACATGGATATAGAGCTTAATGGACGGGTTTCATACACAATTCAAAACCCTAATGACTATCCTTTCTCCATTCACCAAACAACTGGAGTCATTACCGTCCAGCGTTCATTGGATTACGAAGAAGCAAAATCATATTCATTCATAGTAGAAGCAGTCGACCGTGGATATCCGCCACTTTCAAGCACAGCTATGGTTGAAATTCAAGTTTTGGACGCGAACGACAATCATCCAATCATTATAGAGCCGAAATCTAAAAATGGAATTGCTTCAGTAAGCGTTCCTGTCAATGCTGAAAAAGGGGAAATTGTTGCAGAGCTTGGGAACAAGGAGCAAATGTCAAACCAAGTTGAGGTTGAAGGATTTCTAGCTTCAGCAATAAAAGCTGTAGACATCGATACAGGACTTAATGGTGAACTCAGATACTTTATCAGCAATGAGAACCATCAAGGATTATTTAGCGTGGATGAAACAACCGGAAATCTGTTCGTCAACATTACAAATGCGACAGAACTCATCGGGGAAACTTATAAAATGGAAATATCAGTATCAGACAAGGGTACTCCAAGTCTGTCCACCAAGGCGACAATTGAAGTGACTTTTATCAACTTGAAAGATCATCTCAAAAGCTCGTCTCCAGGAAGTAGAAGCCATCTTAGCTTTACAATGATGTTAGCAATCTGTTTAGGTGCTACTTGTCTGCTTTTGTTGTTAGTAGTGGCTTTAGTGACCACGTTTTGTCGGCCGGTGAAAAGGGACAACCGTGCGTACAACTGTCGACACGCCGAATCAACTTACACTCGGCATCCAAGACGTCCACAAAAGAACATCAGAAAGTCAGATATTCAGCTAATTCCCGTGATTCGAGGCAGAAAAGAAGAGCCGCAGAATGACGATAGCGAATGCCAACAACTTTCTCCGCCGTCTGTTATGCCCGAAGAGTTACAAAATGAAAGACAATACACTTTAATGGACTCTCTGTTAAATACTAGCTTCCATTCTCAAAGCTACCAAGATATAGATGCATCTCAAACAAATATTCATCACAGCAAAACGCTTTGTAAACCCGGAAACATCGAATTGGACAGCCCCATAGCAATTACCCCAGCGTCTTCTTACCGAACGCTTCGCAAAGTCAAGAAACCAGTCATCGTCTTCGTCAGTGTCCCATTTGAGTACGTTGAAACGGCAGAAAAGTGAAGAGTCGAATGTGTCTCAGGCGACATTGAGGAGACCGAAGACAACAGAAGGACAAAACCGAGACGCAGCGCACAGGCAGATGTTGAGAAACTTGGTTCGACTGTCGATGGCAGCGTTTGGAGACTCCATCGAGCTTTCCTCAGCATCTCCGGAAGTTCAAGTAAGTCGGAATTTTTCTATTCAACACTCTCTTATAATTTGATTAAAATTATGTCAGGCATCTGAATATTCAAAGAAGAATCTCGTAATCTATTGTAGTTTTAGCAGAGCAGCTGTAATTATTAACAACATTAGAAACCTCTGGTATTGTTCCCTGCCCTTTAGTTTAACTTTTTTTGCCTACAGATTACTTTTGAAGTTGTAAATTCTCCATATGGCTTTATCATTTCTTGCAAGCTTATACAAAATAATGTCATGATTCAGAGACATAGATAAGGTAGACTTTTTGGGACTTGTGGCTAGTTTTATCAAGGGAAAATAGCTTTTACTGATTCCACTATCTAAGTAAAAAAAGGCCGAAGTGGGTCTGCCAGAGTTAATTGAACTGTCACTCGTCCGTCTCGTGCTCCATCTCAGTTATTCCAACATGTGCTTACAGTTAGTGCCACGGTAATTAACTGCGGAGCCTGCGGGGTTTGAGATTAATGTGAAGTGAAGTCCATTAGAGAGGAACAGTCCCCGACGAAGCCTCCATACTCTGGTTTCTCTTACATTTTCCCATCAGCCCCTGTGCCTTTGTGTGCGACGGTGGATTGTTAGTTCACTGAGCCTTGAGGCTTGAGTTTGGCGTGGAGCTGAGTGATGACTGAGTGAAGCCCCAAAAGCACCGCGTTTATTCAGGTGCTCAAGTGTCACCGACAGAGCCTTTTTACTCAAGATCACATTTCAGATTCATTGTGAAGAGTGTCTATGAGCAAATCTCCCAAATTAAATGGATACAGGAGAAGTTGATTCAGAAGATAGCAGGGCAAAAGTCTCAAGATCTATGTAACACGTCCCACTAACACACCTCTGTCTGTTCCTTTTTTAAACTATTGTGAAAACAGAGCACAAAGTTGATTGATGTTTGCCTTTTTTCCAGTGACCATGCAGTGTCAGTAGAAAAGAGCCAACTTGAGACTAGTGAGCGGGTATAGACCTTTTATAAGATCAGCGCCAAATATGAAGCTAAAGAGGCCAATGTCGTTGTCGTAGACTCCAAAACAGGAGCAGAATCTTGGATATAGATAAATAATTTTGTCTAAAACTGCCTCATTTCTTTCTTACATTTCTATTTTACATTTTTATTTTAGCACAGCGGTATCGAATTGAAAGTTGTAAGGGGCCATGATAGTTAGTAAGAATCCTTTCAGGGGCCAAAGATTATTGTTGAATGTGTAGTTTCTTTATTTGAGTCTTTATTACATCCGCTTATCTTTATTATACATTTCCTTTAATGGAAACTGGCTAATGGATTTGAACAGATTTTAGATGTATTTAAACAGATTTCAGATGGATTTTAACAGGTTTTAGTTGGATTTGAACAAGTTTTAGTTGGATTTGAACAGGTTTTAGTTGGATTTGAACAAGTTTTGGTTGGATTTGAAACGGTTTTGTTTGGATTTGAACATTTTTTTAGTTGGATTTGAATAGGTTTAGTTGGATTTGAACAGGTTTTAGTAGGATTTGAAACAGTTTTGGTTGGATTTAAACAGGTTTAGATACATTTAAACATGTTTTAGTTGGATTTGAACAGGTTTAGTTGGATTTGAAACGGTTTTGGTTGGATTTGAACAGGTTTTAGATAAATTTAAACAGATTTTAGATGGATTTGAAAAGAGATAAATAAATTTAAAGGTTGATCTTTATATTTTTATATCTTTTATCTAATCTGATTTAAATCCATCTAAAACCACTTCAAATCCATTTAAAACCTAAAGACAAACATTTCACCTACTAAATGTATTGAAGGGCCAAATAAAACAATGTAAAGGGCTGTGTTTTGCCCCCTCCCCGTGTGTTTTAGCAAAAGCACTTGGAGCAGATGGGGCAAGTGTTTCTGCTTGTGACTTTAATTGAGATAATTTCTAAAATTTTTGTGTAACTGCTTAATGCTGTAGTATACCTGACAGGTCTTTTCTATCTTCTTGTGATTGTTTTCTTTATAATTTCATTCCTCCAGGTCACGGTGGACTTGTTGTGTTCTGATTGGTTAGAGTTGAGAAAGTGTCTCTGTCCTCGCAGGGATATAAAAACAGTGTTGTGTGTCAGTGAGCTGTGAGGGTCAGCCAGAGTAAACTGTGAAGTGTTTGTGGTGTAAGCTTACACCGCTCCGACTCACCACTCTGTCACTAACAAATGACCCGAGAAATCACTTTCACTGAGCCTCGCTGCTGCTGCTGCTGCTGATGGAGGGGAAAACGTGACTGGAGACAGAAGTTAGTTACTGGAGCAGAGATATTGCACACTGCACTGTCTGTGTGCATTAGGTCAGTCTGTTTAATATATGTAACCTATAAACTATAACTATATAAAACACACACGAAGGCCACATATTGACATTCTGGGGCAAATTTAAACCTCACTTTCAAGTTTGCCTATTACTGTAGAAACTAAACACACAAGTTCTCAAGTTCTTGCTTGTAATGTTTGTATTATTTCATTTGTAGAAGCATTTGTTGTTTTTGACCAATCTTGACTTAAAGTAAAAGCAATCAGTTGCTAAATTTACAGTTTAGTTGAGCTACACTGGCTTAATTGTCTTTTTACCTGAATCTTTGTCCGGTAATAAGAAACACAAGACATATTACAGAATTATGTTTTGCTTGCACTCTTAGAAACCAAAACAACTGACCAGTGGCAAGTCTAAGCTCTGTCCAGCTCCAGTCCCACTAAGCCAAATATTGTCTAAATCTCTAAAACCAAAAGTGAAATTGAAGCTCAATTTTAAAAGACCAATTTTAGGTAACTAAAGCATTAATCATAATTTCTTTGGGTTCATATAAACATAGTGACTATTGTTGATCCGGCTATTGTCTCTAAAAGCAGTTGCTAAATAAACCCACAACTAGTTCCTACTAAAACGTAACATCTTCTTTAATTGATGCTAAACATAATGTGTGTGTGTGTTGATTTGTAAAAATGACAATATAGAACCAAGACTGATGAAGACCACAAACCATAAAATATATATGGATACCTGCCCCTGCTCCCTCTTACCCCTCACTGCCTCATTCAATAAAATCTAACAAACCCTCATAAGTCTGTTTAAATTCTCGGGGCTCTCCCAAACACGACCATGACCTGGTGTTATTCTTGACTCGGCCTCATTATCTAAAGGTTTGGGCCTTGTTTGTGTCTAGTGTGGTCTTAACAACAACAATAAAATTAAAGTGCCCATTTAACTACAGAAAATAAATCAGAATAATAGTCTTATTGTTCTTTTGTAACGTTCGGATGTGAAGAAATGCTGCGTTGGTTGAAACTGTGTCTGTGAAGGGAAAAGTCTAGACCCACGCCCTTTTGACCCAGAACAAAGAGCCAGACCTGGTCCCGGTGCCTCACGCGAATCCCATTATACAGAGGAAGACAGGAAGAGGCCTTTTTACCCATAATCCTCAGTGTCGCTCAGTTGGCACAAATCAGAGCTGAGACGTTTCCTTTCTCCCCGGAGGTCGCACAGGAAGAGGCCAGGTCCAGGCTCATTGTAAGGTCTTGCTACGTTTGTGAGGACGGACCTCACTTAAACCCTAAATACAGGGACAAAGCTAAAAATGTCTTCTTTCTGTTAAAAATGTATTTGTTTCGATCCCTCTCCAGAGGTGGACATCGGTACAAAGTAACACTTTGGGGGCGGCAGTGGCTCAGTCCTTCAACCGGAAGGTAGGCGGTTCGATTCCCGCTCGTCCCACAGTTCGTACTGTCGTTGTGTTCTTGGGCAAGACACTTAACCCAACTTGCCTCCAGTGGTGTTCCAGCTGTAACACTGGTGAATGGAAGCTTAATGTAAGTCGCTTTGGATAAAAGCGTCAGCTAAATGCCTAAATGTAAATGTAACACAGATGAGACAGATCAGAAGAAAAACAAAGATACCAGTGATCAGTGTTTACATTAATAGTCACTCATTTTTAGACCAGACGAAAAAAGCGGAGGCAACAGAACTTAGTTGTGTATGTGTTTGTGCTCATGTGCTTTAATCTCATTAAGTTGGAGTGTTCCTGTTGCTATTCACAAATAAATCAATGATTACGCCATAAATGAACACCTTTACTAACATTTAACTCTACAAACTAGCCAGGTTTAACTAACTTTCACAAATAGATTTGTTTGTGTTAATGCTTCATGAGAGGTTGAGCTATGGCTGCATGTGTAATGTCTTGTGGGACTGGAGCTGGACAAGACCCTGCTCCACAGTTCCCTGCACAAAGCCAATAGAGCACAGCAGAAGGAAACAAACAAGGAAAAGAGGAAAGTGCCCAAAGCTTAGAGCAAGACTAACAAAGACACATACTGTAAGTGACATATGCTAATAGCTCACTGGCTAGTTTGTCTTTGGTCACATTCATTGGAAAAATAAATTATATTCTTTATAATAAAGCATAGAATATGTAGTTTATTTTATGTGCATTTGTGCTTAATGTAAACCCTAACCCTTACCTAAGGCAGATTCAATTTCTCTAGTTTAAAGACACACACATTCATCCATATTTGGGCGTACATCCTGGAAGGAAACCAGTTGCAGAGAAGAATAGGTTTTGCGCAGAGGTCATTTCCTGACGCTGCTGCTACAGTCACACGTGTACAAACACACAAATGTCATCCTAAATCACCCCCCCCATACACACACACACACACACACACACACACACACACGCACACACACACACACACGCACACACACACACACACACACACACGCACACACACGCACACACGCACACACACACACACACATACACACGCACATACGCACACACCTACAGACAGAGAGGGAGTGGGAGGTGGTGAGTGGGCTTCCTCCCCCGTGATTCGTGTTTAATACCAAACCTGTCAGCGCTAAGGCCCACAGCAGTGAGACGGATACAGCCGCTCTGTTCTCACACTGAGACCGACTGAAACAAAAAGAACACACGTTTACCTGAGAGACTCTGGAGCAGCAGCAGATGTCTCCTGTTTGTCTCAGAATAATGTAAGATAACTTTCAAAAATGCACACATTTAGCATGCGTGGTCTGAGATCTGGTTCAGTCCAGGGATTGGTAGGTCCTTAGTTTACTGTTGCATTCCTGGATTTTGTTTAGATTTAGTCCTGTGCTTTGGTGTTTAGTCCTGTTTTTACTCTTTTTGAAATTATAGTTTATTCTTTTGTTTGATTCAGATTTGTTCTTTTACTTCTCGTTTTAACCAAAATTAGGTCCTGTTTTCTTTGGTTCAGTTCTGGGGTTTGTCGAGGTATGGAGCTTATTGTGCATATGTGTGTTTCTCTAATGAAACACCAAAAAATGTCTGCATAACTTTCACAAAACAAGCAGCTGAAAAAAAAGCCATCCAATGTGTTCCTGGGAGTCTCGGATCCAACATTAACATTTGAAAACATTTCAAGCAAATTTGAAATAGTTTAAAGCTGCTGAAGTAAATATTCAAAAGGACCATGTGAAACAAACGTATGTAACCTTTAAGAGATGTCTCAAACAGTGGATAAAAGCAAATCAGATCTTTAAAAGCCATCTTATACCGTTTAGTTTTCTTATGTATTTTGTATTTTAAGGTGTAATAATTGTTGTTCATGTCATTCTATTGAATGTCAAGGGTCTACAGATGAGCTCTTGCTACATAATTATACCTTTATCATTTGTTGCAGATGTTCCTCATTCAATACACTCTTGTCCTCTGTCTCTGCTCTTAACCCTGTATTATCCTGTGTTTTCTGCAGCAGATCTCGCAGCTGCTGTCACTTCTGAGACAAGGCCAGCTCCAGCCTAGGCCCAACTTCAGAGGAAACAAGTTCTCCCATCGCAGGTCAGAGCCTCTTTATCTCGACTCACAGAAGGGCACGGCTAAACTGGGACCGAGACAAACAATCACGCTTGTCCCTGAAGGATAAAAGTTATTTATACAATGTTCACTGTTAGCATTTCTAAAACAACTGTCTTTAGTTTGGACAGGACTAATAATCTTCTTATTTAAATTTTAAAAAGCATCAAAGCTAAACATGTTTAATTCATCATTGTTGGATTTGCCTGTGTTTAAACACTGACCATATCTACAACAGGAGAAAGCCGTTATTAATATTATTTATCTTGTTATAGCAGGTTTTCTCTTGGAATATGGGTGTTTAACACAGGAACGAGAGGAGTGTTTTTCCTTTTGCCAGAGTAAAATAAATTAAACTAAAACACCCTAAACTAGTCTCAAACTCTAAGGGGGCTTTTTTAAATTCCAAAGAAGCTTCTACAGTAAAATATTTCTATACTGTGATAAATACCCTTGCTTGAATCCCAGAGCCTGTCGGAACGTCACTTTAAAAATGTGATTGTTGTGACTGTGCAGCAGGAAAAAGGAGTTTAGTGTTGTGTCCACAGCTTTGTTCAAGGTCGGCCTGTGGCTCCACGACTCTCTCTGATTAAACAGGAAAAAGTGGGGCATAAACTCCTGTTTCCTTTGACCATTTACCACTGTGTCTTTGTGTTTGTAAAGATATTCATAAAAACATCTGCTGATGATAAAGGATTTCACAGATTTGATTATCACTTAGATTTAGGCCAGATTGTTTCTAAGAGCCACTGGATTAAAACAGAAATAATGAGAATGAGTTCCAGATACAGTGAACACAACACACAGTACTCACCCATTTTAAATCTGATACTTAAACAGACACACATTTAAGAAGACAAAGTAAATATACCAAAATGTACAATTTAAACCCCTCTTCATCTGATACAAACACGTCAATGTCACAGGAAGTCTTCCTCAGGACCTCACTGAGTGATTCAGAAGCAGCCTCAAAGCAGACTTTTCTAATGATACAGACCCTAAACATGACTAATATTCAATTTACAACATGAAGCCTTCTCACCCGATTCAAACAGGAAGCACTTACCTCATCTCGGTCAGATCTGAGAAGGGTTGAATCATAACTCTGTGACGTGATGTGAGCTCACCTTTATATGTGGACAGCTTCTGCCTTGACCCGCCTCGACCTGCCTCCGACGGCTCAGATGCCACTTTGATATTAGACGTCTCCTCACTGTTCACATCTGGACTCATAACGTCTTATCGATTGTGGGGATGTTTCCTCTCATGAGTTAGGACTTGACTTCCAAACAGAAGGTTTTATAGGCTAGAAACCGAGCTTGGACAACAATTCTGCAAAAACAAGATGGTTTTGGCAAAATAACATTTGAAGGAGACTTAATGTTTAGCTGCTTAAGATTAAGATTCAATCATTTGTTGCCATTTCAATAAGAAAGTTGATTGGAATTACATTTAGTCATTTAGCAGACGCTTTTATCCAAAGCGTCTTACAAGTGAGGAAGAGAAGGAATCAATAGAAAAGGAAGAAGAATCCAGTGTTTGTCAGTCAGGTGTTGATGGAAGAGATGTGTTTTCAGGCGTTTTTTAAAGATGGCTACAGAATCTGCTGATCTTGTAGCAGCAGGTAGATCATTCCACCAATGTGGAACAGATCCAGAGAAAGTACGTGAGAGTGATTTTTTTTTCCTTTTTGGGACGGTACCACCAGATGTTGTTCATTTGCAGAGCGCAAGGATCTGGTAGGAACATAGGTCATAGGACTTGATGTGGAAGTTAACCGGGAGCCAGTGAGACCTAATGAATAGAGGAGTTACGTACGCTCTCTTCGGTTCATTAAAGACCACTCTTGCCGCTGCATTCTGGCTCAGCTGCAGAGGTTTGGTTGTGCAGGCAGGGAGTCCAGCCAGTAGGCCATTGCAATAATCCAGTTTGGACAGGATAAGAGCCTGGACTAGAATTTGCGTAGAGTACTCTGATAGGAAAGGTCTAATTTTTCTAATGTTGTAGAGGATGAATCTACAGGACCGGGTGGTGCTGGCGACATGACTTGTGAAGTTTAGCTGATCATCAATTACCACTCCCAGATTTCTGGCAGTGCTGGACGGTGTAATGGTTGATGGGCCTAGTTGAATGGAGAGGTTGTGGTGGGTCTTTGGATTGGCCGGAATCACAAGCAGTTCTGTTTTTGCAAGGTTCAGCTGCAGGTGATGGTCCTTCATCCAAAGTGAGATGTCACTCAGACATTCCGAGACGCGAGCAGAGACCGTCAGATTGTCAGGTTGAAATGAAAGGTGGAGTTAAGTGCCATCCGCATAGCAGTGATAGGAAAAGCTATGCTTCTGAATGACAGAGCCAAGGGATGTCATAAATATGGAAAAGAGTAGCGGTCCAAGCATTAGTCTTGATGCTCAAAAGTTGGACAACAAAGAAGACAAGACAGACAAATATAGAAATACAATACATTAAATTAATAAATAAAATATGGTTAAGTAAAGAAAGGTTTGTCTTTGTAAAAGTATATACAGACTGTAAAGATAAAAGGAGCCCCATATTGTCTATAACTCATTGAACAGTTTTTTCTTCAGCCACAATGTTTCAATTGTGGGCTTCAGGATGAATATACTGTAACTCTTTTAGCAATACTTTTTATTAATGTCATAAGAACTATTTATTTCAGTCAAGACAGATCTGGAACAGATGCTCAGTAAAAGTCTATTAGATTAGCGTCAGATGACACTGCTGCTGCATGTTTTCTGCTTTTTAGTTTATGAATCCTTCTGTTCTGTGTCTAGATACGGAGGTCAGGACTGTCCTGACTGGCAGAGCACTAAAGACAGTGGACACGGGGAGAGTGAACCCGGAGACATGGACTGGGAAGCGGGTCGAGACTCGCCCATCGACCCCCAGCTCGAGGAGGGCCTCAACAACCTGCTCAACAACTCAGGTACAAGTTTAGACTTCATATTAAAAATTTAGATGGAGACCTGATGTCACTCTTTAAAAAACCCAGTCCTCTTTGATTAAAACCATGTGGCTACAGGATCGCCTGGCTTTGTTTCCCTTTGCTGACGGGACAGCTCAGTTTTTTGGGTCTTCTCTCTGGGTCTTAACTTGCTCTGGAGCAGGTTAGCCGTTTCTATGGAGCAAGACTTTGATACAACGTAAAAAGCATAACCAGATTAATCCGTAAGCTACCTCACTAACCTCTGTCTGTCTGAGCCAGTATCTGTTAAACACCATCCAGCAGAGATCTAGGTTTTACAAAATTACGATTGTAAAGCTTGAAGCATAATTGTGATAGAGTTATCTGTTTATGATCTTCCTAAAGCATTGGTTTAACAATTTGTACATAATAATAATGAACCACAGATGCATGTTTTAATAGAGGTCAATAGGAGCCTGGATTCTTGGAGCCAACCCTCAGTTCCTTATGAGCTTCCAATCCAATACTGACTTTTAATTTATTTTATTTTATGGGTCACAGTGAAGGCTAACACTTAAGGGCACTTCCCTCGGAGCTGTGAGGTCCAGGTCGGGGCAGTATGGATACATTTCTTTTGTCAAAGGCAAAAGAAATGTATCCATACTGACCCGACAATGTGTGGAAATATGTGTGGTCCATATTTCAGTCTGTTACATTTCACAAAAATCAGAAGCAAAAGCAAAATAAAATTAAATTAAATAAATCTTGTTCTGATAAATATTTTACTTTCTTCAAAAACAAGGATGGCACATGCAACAGCTGTTTCTGTTTTAAACCGAGTTAGTGTCAATATTGTATTTATGGTTTTCACTGGATTACGTTTACATTTATTCATTTAGTTGATGCTTTTATCCAAAGCGACTTACATTAAGCTTCCATTTACCAGTGTTACAGCTGGAACACCACTGGAGGCAAGAGTTAAGTGTCTTGCCCAAGGACCCAACAACAGTATGAACTGCAGGGAAAGTGGGAAGTGGGAATCGAACCACCAACCTTCTACGGCTTTCGCTCAAACCTCTTCTTCAACAATGCTTCCTAGTTTTAAAAAGTTTACCTCAAATATCTCATATCAAAACAATAACTCTACCATTGTGCAGAAATTCTAGATCATAGGATTCATATCCACAAGGATGAGCCCACTGTGGACTGGGACTTTGCAGACTTTTATCTGAACATCAAGGATTAGGGCCCTTGATGGGGCCTCACTGTGGACGATAACAGGGGTCTTTATTGTTCTGAAAATATTGGATAATTTATTTTAGCAGCTTCCCCGGGGGTGTAGATTGTTCAAAGCATGTTTTACAGCTTTTATTAATTCTATAAACATTAGCAACCACTTAATAAACTCCAGTTGTGTCACTGTTTCCAGCTGTCGATGCTCGTTTGATAAACTGTCGATGGGTGCTAATGTATTTGTTGGATTCAACGGTTTCAAAGTGCGAGAGCGTCTTTGATAGCAGACTGTTACCCATCTGTGACCTCGGTGCTGTCAGTGGGAGTCTTCTGTGCACATGGTTCATATCACACTGTAACAGAGCCCCGACGGAGTTCACAGGATGACTTCAGCTGCCAGTTTATGAATGTGATTAATATCTGTCAGCTCAGATGGAAAAACTGTGGTGTCGCTTGTGACAACAGCTGCCAGGTTGTGTTTGCAGATAAATACATACAAACATAGTGTACACAAGAGTGTACTGTGGGCTTTGGAGGGCAGTGAACAGATTTAACTAATGCTGCAATGCTGCTAGTTTAAAAATATTGCCTGCTCTTGTCTGGAAATGAACTTGGGTTAACTTTAAGGCCTGAATTTCTGACTTATATGCATTGTCAACATGGTTTTGTTTTGCATCTTGTTTTAATAACTGGCTGATTGTGTTTAGTGAAGGAGACAGAGTTAGAACGTGGCATGGGCTTTTGAAAATATTTGCAAAAGGCAAGTACTTAATATAAAATATAATAAAAAAAAATATTTCAATACAATAAAGTTTCCATCCAATAGCAATGTTGTGGACAAATAAACCAGCCATGTGTGGACGAGCTCAGACCACTATTAGACCAAGACCAGGCTGAGCTTAAGCCTGAGAAAAGTAGTCTTAAGAACAGTCTCAGAACCAAATCTAGTCTAAAGTATTATAAATCAAGCCAAAGCTAGATTTTAGTTCATTCATCCTTGTGTTATATCACACACAAATAAAATCCTGACTTGTCTCCTGGTCAAGTCCATCAAGGAGGACAACAATTATCGAGGAGTTATACAACACACCTGTAATAATCCGCTCTATGTACTGGCTGATTTTGATTTGTCTCTGAATATAGTTTGGTGTCACATGGGTTCGTTGTTACTAAAACCGGGTCAGTGAGTTCAGTGTGGACCTCCTGCTGGAGACTTGTCTCGAGACAGTTGACACTTGACCCTCAAAGAAACATACAACTGGGCACTTTACAATGGACCCACCGTGAAAACAGGAAGAGAGGGAAATAACAGAAACCAGTTATACATTCACTTCAACACAGTCACTCACAGCTGTTCATTTAGTGGTGGTGCCCTTTCACAATGACTTCTACAAGGGCCGGTTATTACTCTTTTGTTTTGAAGTATGACAGTATGTGGAAGTTGTAAAGAAGAAGGATATGCTGCTCCATTCATTCTCCAACCCTCTCACGATCGAGGCACTGAGACACAACCTTTCCCCCACTGACAACAGTTTTTGTCTAAAGGCCTTTTACAGCTGAAGGACCCAGTTCTGTAATGGTCCACAGAAATATAACAGCCTCACACTGCTCATTCAACTCTTAAGCACACTCAAACCAGGGTCTCACACTAATCAGTCCAATCACAGTCTGAGGCTAAACCCCTCCCTCTGAGGAATATACAACTCAGCTCTAATCAGTTGAACTCAAAAAGTCCCTTGGATAAGAATACAACATCTACATTCAGATGCCTTCATTAAAAAAAGGTTCTTGAATATGTCTTGGATGAATCAGAACCCTAGATAAATACTTATATATATTTTACGTATGCTTTTATCAATTTACATAATCTTTGAACTGTCACTTGTTTTAATGTCAGGTCTGAAGAATGCTACAGACCTGACTGTATGTCCTATTCTAGTTCTTAAATAAACTTATTCATAAACACCGCTGTTGTAGCTTTAGGATCTGTAAACCAGTATCTTATTCCCTGCTCCCCATTACAAGGATGCTCCTACTCTGTGTCCGTATGATTCATCTCAGAGACAGCGCAGTGAAAAGCAGGAATGTGTCGTCTTCAAAAGCCCTTCAAAGCCTGGTCTGAGGTGTGACTTTCCCCCGAGCCTCGAGGCTGAGTGACTCACCGGCTCACTCCCACTCAACTCTGTCTGTGGTAAAAAAAATAAGAAAAATAACCTAAAAAAAACAAAAAACAAAGATGTGCCACTCTGTCATCAGCTGTAAACCCCCTTTTAAAGCCCCGAGGATCCGAGCGCCGAAACAATACCAGGAAGAGGCTCACGCTGTCCACTGTGCTCACTTTGCTGGACTGAATACAGATGGAAATACCAGGTTTTTTTGTTTGAAGACTGGGAAATAAAAAAGAAAACAAAATAACTTGATGCAGAGTAGAAAGAAAAGAAAGAATAAACACAACATTTAAAAGGGCAGTGTGTCGTTTTTTGTGCTGTCTGCTAGAAACAACCTTCTTTCTTTTGAGAGTCTGTCAACAGCTACGGTAGCCCTTCAGGGACATGTCATTGTCTCTGAGTAAACCCAGTGGAGACAGGTCTGATGAGATGCATGCAGTTTATAAGTGTCCTAAGCCTTTATGTAAAATTCTGGTGAAAAAGAAATAATGTGCTTCTCCTCCAGCAGTGCTCAGTTTTGTCATCTCTGGGCACCTGTAGGACCAGAAAGTACCGTATTTTTCGCACCATAAGACGCACCCGACCATAAGACGCACCTGGTTTTTAGAGGAGAAAAATAGGAAAAAAAATATTCTGAACCAAATAGTGTAATAAAATATTTAATAAAGTATAACAGAATAATATTTGAATTATATGACTGGAGTGAAGGGCATGCGCACTGCTGTGTACTGTAACACCGCCTACTACATGCTATCCTCCAATATAACAGCATTCATGTTCATAAAGAGAAATAACTCTTAATTTGTTTGAAATGTAAAACTGAGAAGTAACTTTCAGTCTGCCAGTGAACCACAATGGCCTTTGAATTTATGAATTGAAACAAAATAGGCGAGTTGGTGAATGAGCTTCTAAGTGCACCATCTCAGAAGCACATGAATTCAGCATCAGCTACAAACAGCACAGCTTTTTCTTTTTAAAACAATCATATAATAAGAGAAAAAAACAACTGACAAAGAAGTTAGCTAGGGCAGCAAAAATATATGCATTTATATTTTTATCTTTTGTCTACTTCTTTAATCGCAGTGAACTGTGGCCCAGTGCAGAGGCCGAGTCCAGTTCCAGTCCCACTACGTCATATATTTGCAGCAGTAGCTCAATTAAGAACCACAGTTAGACATTCATATAGGTTTGTTTTTAGTGGTTCAAAAGTAATAACATGGATTTCTCTCAACATTGTGAACAGTTCCAATTAATGTAGCAGGACATCCTTCCACTGTCACAGCTTTCTAAAACACTTGGACTAAATGAGGTCAAACCCTATCTCTTTGATTACTCCATGAATTCACCACACTCTGCCACAAATGCACCGACGTCATGCTGAGATCTGTCGCGGTTCCAGATTAGAATGAAATGGCTCCGAGGGGCTTCAGATTAGACCAGGAAGAGTCTGCTGTAAACAGGACATAATGAGAAGGAAAGGGAATAGAGCTGTTTGTAAATATGTATATTTAACATTCTTGCAGTGAGTTGTGATAAATGAGACGTATAATCAAGTGGAAGTGTGTAGTTTAGTGATTGTGACTTGTGTTTTTTGAGTGTTTTTTTTTTTTTTTAAAGACTTGCCCAACTTATACTGTATGTTTTCACAACAGTAAAAATGTCACTTGGCATTAACCTTGCTCAATTCAGAAAATGATGTAATACATCTTATCTGGTGTATTACTCTATTTTTCTTTCTGTTTTCTGAATATTAAGTATCTTATGGTTGTTTCCTGTTTGATCCTGGTTTAGTCCTTGTTTATTCTTTAATTCCTGATGTTAGTCTTGGTTTTGTTAGATTTAGTTGTGCTTGAAACCCTGGTTTATTCCAGAGTTTAGTCTTGGTTTGGTTCTGATTTAGTCAGAAGAGTTTACTATAACGTGAGATTTCTGCTGAAAGTTGCTCTGAGTCTGTCATTATTGTAAGAGGAAACCGGAGGTGGAGAAAACATGTTATTTTATAGCGCTTATTTATACTGTTGTAGGCACTCAAAGTGCTTTATAAACATTAAGGTAGGTTAAGTGTCTTGCCCAAGGACACAACGACAGTATGTGGGGGAGAGCGGGATGTTATGTGATGTTTTGAGCGGGGATCGAACTGCCCACCCGCTGGTCAAAGGACAGCCGCTCTACCCACTGAGCTACTGCCTCCTACACGTTCCGTGACGTTGGAGAGTTTAGGGCAAGTCACGATCAAGTCGGACACAAATCTCACCGACGTTTTCTGTGCATCGATCAACACAGATCCAAACTGCTCAGGTCTAGCTCAAGACAAAAGTGCCTTTAAGTTGGACCTTGTCCTGGCCAAGCTGCTTTCTAATTGTCCCTAGTTCATTTAAGCAATGATGTTCAGTTTAAGTCTGGACTCATTTGTGATGTCACCAAATCTATAACAAATCATTTTAAAGCCAAGGGAAACAACAATATTTAGGAATATTCTCCTTAGAATGTACTTAGAAAACCTTTTATATGTAGTAACAATTGCTGTTACAACCAATTCCTATTCTCGATACTGAATAGCTTTGGTCTTTTATGCCCTTTTAACAAACACCAATGACAAAAGCCTGAGATGTAGTGCAGAGACAAATCTTAGAGTGAGTTCAGTGGTTATTTAAAGCTGTGTGGACGTGATGTAGAGCTGCTTCTTCGGACAATGCAAAGACGGAAAAACCTGTCTCGAAATAAATAAATCCACCACTTCCTGATAGACAACAGGAAAAGTCTGTAAATGTTGCAAAGCTCCGCATGGAGTGGTCTTAACTGAGCTCGAGTGAGACTGAAGTGTTGTTTTAAGCAGATAAAAGATACCCACCCAATTCTGCAGATGATTAGCAGGAGGCGACAGAAGAAGGAGTTAATGACAAGAGCTTCCTGGAGGTGGCTATAGAGGAAAGAGTGAGATCAGTCAGGGTTAAAGGTATCTCTGTGAAATCAGTTTAACTCTTGGGCTGTGTTTGAAACCATTTATTACTCACTTCTGCTGCTGGTCTTTTCTGTTTCACACAGATGACGTCTTCTCTGAGATCTCTGACCCAGCCTGGATGGCCCGACTGTCCCTGCCTCTGTCCAGTGATTATCATGAAAACGTGTTTGTCCCCAATGGGCCTCCGTCCACCGACAGCGAGCTTCAGCCACGAGACGGACTAGACTCCACCTCCTCCTTCTCCACCTTTGGTAAAACTACAACACTTTACTTTTGCTACTTTAAACCTAACTCACTAGTCCTAACTAAATACTGGCTTAAATCCCCGGTTTAACCAGGGTTTAATGTTTACATTTGGTTTAGTTTCAGCTTTAGTTTTGGTTTAGTCTTTGGTGTAAGCTGTGTATAGTCCTAGTTTAGCTTTAAGTTTGGTTAGTCCTGATTTTGGTCCTGTTCTTACACTCAGATAAGGGTTTTTGTTCTGGTTTGGCCTTAGTTTAGTTCATTTTTAGTCCAGACTTGGTCACAGGTTTGGTTCTGGTTTAGTTTTGGAGTTGCTTTGGTATAGTTCTGATATAGTCTTTGTTAAAACCTGGTTTAGTCTTTGTTTGGACCTGGTTTAGTCTATGTTAAGCCCAAGCGTTTGAGGTCTTTGTTAAAAGATAGATTTAGTGCTAGGTTTAGCTCTGGTTAGGCCTTGGATTTGGTTTTGCAGTAAGTCGGTTTTGTAGGTTTTGTTAAATAGACAATATATAGACATTTTAACACTCTATCGTTTAGTATCAAGTGCTTAGTTTAGTGTCTTTTAGACCTTGCTTTCTTCACCTCCCCAAACCCGGTCCGAGACCTCTGTTTGTCTCTCAGGTAAATCTCCAGATAAAGAGGAGACGGTGAACGGGGCTCTGCTGAACGAGGTCAGCTCTCTGTTCGAGATGTTAATGACGCAGAAAGCCGACACTCACCCGGGACCTCGGCCGGACGTACTGTACCGACTGTCGGCCGCTTACCGCCGATCGCTGGGTCTCGAGGCCACCCCCACGCCAACGCAAGGAATCCTGGAAACGACAAGAGGCCTGGACATCACCAATGAGTTTTGAGGAACACTGGAAGAGACACTGTTGGGATTAAGAGACATTAGAAGATACTGTATATATCACTGTTAGTGACAATGAGGAATATGAACTCAAGAGAAAATCACAATCATCTTTAAGCTCCTCCCTCCAATCTCCAGGTTTATTTGTCAGTTTATTCCTGTTTTAAATCTGGTTTTAGTCTTGGTTTGCTTCTTGTTCAGTCCGGGTCGACTTGTTGTGTTAAGTGTTGGTTAAACCCTGACTTTAGTCCTAGTTTAAACCTGGTTTAGTTCAGGGTTTTATCCAAGTGTGGATCAGTTTAACCATGGTTTTAGACCTGTTGTGTTCAAAGTTTGGTCTTAGTGTAGTCCTAATTTGTTGGTTCACTACAAGTTTGTTCAAGGTTTAATCCAGGATTAAGACTTAAATCCTGGGACTGGATTTATTAATCATTAGTGTTGGTTTAGCCTTAGATTTGGTCTTAGTCCAGGTCCTAGTGTCGTAGGCCAGTTGTAGTGCCACATTCTGTCCTGGTTCTTAGTCTTGGTTTTAGTCCTGGATTAAATAGTTCTAGCATGGAATTAGTTCTGGTTTATTCATGGTTTAGAAGAAATCCTGGATTCAGACCTTGTTTCATTTGGGTATAGACTGGTTTAAATCCTGGGCTTTTCTGGGTTTGATTCTAAGTTTATTCCTAGTTTTTAGTCTTAAATAATGCCCGGCTTATATTTAAGGTTTAGACTTGAGTTTGGACCTGGTTTAGGTCTGGGTCTGAATTAATAATAATTATTGTTTGGATTTTTATTGCGCTTTTCAAGGCTCTTAAAGCGTTTAACAGAGTATATTATTGATTCACACCACAGTCACACACTGAAAGTGGACACGTGGCAGCCTTTTTGTGCCTTCTGACTCTCTGACTTTCAAACATACTTACACATTCATACACCACTGGAGGCAGGTGGGTTAAGTGTCTTGCCCAAGGACACAACAACAGTATGAACTGTGAGGAGAGTGTGAATCGAACCACCAACCTTCCAGGACAACCTCTCTACCACTGCGTTGTAACCTGGCTTTGGATTTGGGTTTAAGGTAGACTTAGTCAGGTTTTAGTCCTGGTTTGGTTTGCTCTAAAACTAAAGCCATGTTTTTGACTCAGGAATGTACTTTTGATGAAAACATAACTCTATAACACTGTAACATAAACACTCAAAGGAAAAATAGCCATAACTGTTTTAAAGTCAGTTACGTGTGAATAAAGGGAAAACCAAAGAAAAGACAGAACAGGAAGTTAAAGACAGTAAACAGGAGGTAAAGTAGAAACAAAGCAAGTATATTAATGAAATGGAAATGAATGTTATGTCAGGTATTTCAGGTTTTTGATACAAGACCCTGTCTATTGTGTGGCCACAGAGGAAGTTGCAAAGTGAATTTGTGTTTTTTTGGGCAGAGCAGCCCAGGACGCTAAAGGAAGCACAGCTTTGTCTTTTTGTTTTCCTCCAAAGACTCGACCAAAACACAGCTCTGAAAAAAGGGAAGAAAAAGTGTTTGACAAAAGGTCCACTTCTTGAAAAATGGACCGACGCTTGTTTTAGAAGATGAAAGCCCACAGTTAAATGTGTGGAGTTATTGTTTTTTGACTGAATCTTTGTGAAGCACTTTGTAAATAATTTTTTGTAAAACGTTTTGTATTGAGAAACTTTTTATTAATAAACAATGACTTTTGTTATAAATGTAAGTGTTGGTTCATTTTCTTACTTTATGTCTCTGTTTCTGTATCTGTAGTAGAAGCGCCCTCTGCTGGTGGCTTTTATTACTTGTCATCAGAACATTTATCCTATTATATACCACACTGTAAGGAAACACCTACAAACAGTGCTGCTGGTGAACTGGTCTCTTAAAGGTTTATCTTCTCAATACATCTCTGAGAATATCTCAGAGATATGTTCAAGACCAAAGTCAGGACTAAACACTGTGCTTTTCAGTTTCATGCAGCAAAAATCTGCAATAGCCTCCAGAAGAAGTTACACCAGCCTCAAGGATAACAAAGTCCACATTAAAAACTCTGCTTAAGCTTCTAGGACAACATCTTTTTCTGCACCCTTCCTGTTTGCACTGTGAAATACCAAGTGCATAAATTGTGCTATATAAATAAACTGGCCTCGCCTCAAACCACAACCGCATGAAGTTTTGATAAGATTTTTCATAAACCCAGAAATAAACTTCTCATTGCTTACTGGAAAGTCTTTACTCAGCTCATTTATGAACTAAACTGATTGTGTTTCTGGAAACAAAGGCTACAGAAAACTATACAGCTCACCTTAAGGTATTTTAGAAGATATCTGAAATTATTCAAAGACTCTACTGTAGAGGCTTACTTTAACTGTGGCGCCCTCTGCTGCCTTTCCAAAATAAGACATTATTTCTCTATGAGCTCCGTGTTCGTAAAGCTACTGACTGATTTAAATGTTGACATATTAAACAGTAAAAACTACAGAAGAATTTGGTTTACACAATACATATACTGATGCAAAGGTATATATTTTATTCAAACACTAATCCAATAAAGGAGAGTTACTAAAACAGATGGAGGAGATAGTATAGAGTGGTAATGTTGTACTTATCCACACATTAAGGAGTCTGTTTATGTTAACCCTGATGGATGGTTCTAGATGAGCTGCTTTGTAAATGTAATAGGGGTCACTTATCATCTGTCAGTGGAATATTAACAGGCAATTTTTGTTCATATTATTTGCATCTTATAGGGCTTTGAGTTACTTTCCCCACAGGTGTTATTATGGTAAAAGAGTATAATTCTTCATGTTCAACTTTATCTCAGGTATTCAGAAAAAAACACGCCTTTGTTTTTGAAAAGTTGGTCTAACGGTTAGTTTGCTCAACAGGAACAGAAATGACTGAAAGAAACCCTGAACAGTTTTTTTTTTTTTTTTACATGAATGTGCAATGGGAACTGCCCAGACCTTCCTATTTCAAACCAGACTAGTGGTCTATAGACAAAAATGTACTTTACCTGTAAAATTAATTTACTACTAATGTTTTAATGTTTTGTAATATGTCTGTATGCATTGGCTTGTGTCATCACTAACAAAGCAAATAGAAAGACGTTTCTAGAAAAATAGGGATCTGTTTGAAGAACCTTTAAGCAGAGTATGGACTCCTTATCCACTGGAGATCGAGGTCTATAAATACATCAGCGCAGACAATGGACCATGAGGCAGAACAAAACCACTGTCAGAGAGCCACAGTTTTTAAAGAGCATCTCCAGAGACACAGACGAGCTCGTAAGGATTTACAACGAGCTCGACAGCCCGTGGAAAAGGAAATGTTAATTTAAAAGATGTTGGCTGTGGATTTAGTGAGAGGCAAAAAGCGCACAGTAAACAGTTTTAGTGGAGAGTAAACGGTCAGGACTCCGGGCCCTCTGGCGTCAGAGCTGTACGACTGAGCAGAGACAGAGGTCCAATATAAACTCTTTGTGTCACTAAATTGTAATGTAATAGCACAGAACTTTATCTTACAGGAACATAAACTGAGATCTGCAGTGAGGGAGTCCTGTTTTGGTGCATTGCTGCAACAAAAGCAACTGGAGTCACTAATTTATCTGGACATCTGCTGATGTGCACTCAGACCCTGGCCTCGTCCTGGGGCAGGTGGAACTATCACATTAGTGTATTTGTCCCTAATAAAATTTAAAAAGTTGATTGGAGCGCTACAGTCACTGAAGGAACAGCCTACACTCAAATACGCAGTAGGCCACACATCAGGTATAATAAACCAGACTACATAGTTATCTTTTGTGGCGGACATTTTTATCCAGCTGTCCACATGCTGAAGAACAAGTGTCAGCATGCGCACAACGCTTTCTTTGCTCCAATCTTCTCCTCTCGGCAAGAGACTGCGCACAGCAGCATATAACAGCGAACTGACTCAAACAAACTTTAACTGTAAATGTCCCATTACCTCCACTTTTGAGCTGCAGGTGCTGGTGAGGTTACGTGTGATGCTCTATAGGAACAAAAATTACCAGAACATGTCCTTTCACAAGGTGCCTTAAAGCTGAACATTACCAGAAAAGATAAACCAGATAAATGAGTGAGATGCACTTTTGGAGTTTGTCTCCAAACAGAGCTGGGTCAATGTGGAGGGTCAGGGGGCCATAAACCCCAATGGGGCACCATTAAAACTTGGCCTACTGCAACCAAATGCATATAATATAATTTCAAACTAAGTATAAGAGTAAAAATTAAATTGGATTATAGTTTTATTGTCCATAGTTAAGGCTTTATTTTGGAGGTCCATATGTAAGAGATTATCATAGTGCTGTAGAAGAACGTGGATCTCTGTAAATGGTGTGCACTTTCTGTACCGAAGTGCTTTACGTTGTGCTTTCATTCACACACATTCACCCCTCGGGCAGACAGAGAGGGGGGCTGCCATACAAACAGGCTTCTCCGATCACCACCAAACACACCTCTACAGTCACACACATTCATACACCAGAGCTGTGGCACTGGAGGCAAAGTGGGTTAAGTGTCTTGCCAAAGGACAAAATAGTATCAACTGGAGAGAGAGTGGGAATTGAACTGCCAACCCCAGTTATAGGATGACTGCTGAGCCACTGCGCCTGTAAAGACATAGCCCTTCAGTGTGCACTGCATGTTGTCTGGAATAGGTACAGACGTACAGCTACTGAAACTTCTGATGTTGATGTTACAAATGAATACATCGTATCTTTTGCTTACACGTCAGACAAAACATACTCTCATTTCAATAATAATACTTATTCTTATTCATGCTAGAATAATCCTAAATTCTCCAATTAAGGTCCACAAATGACTCCAGGAATCTTAATGTGTAAGTTTTTGATTATTCTGAGTTCTACATAAATCTAGTTTCAGCAGCAACAGTGCCCACAGCAAACCTTTCATCTTTTACCTGCACTTTATTGGTGAACAGGTATTGTTTTATGTATGTTTCTCTTTAGAAATTTGAGCTCCTGGCCCTCTGTAGCACTCTGCATGGCCCTGGTCAGCACTTAGGTAAATGGGGCCTAAATGGGACCAACAGCACAGGTTTAGGTTAAAACAGCACACAGAGTGAGATAAGACCCATGTTCTGGCAAAAGTAACATTGCCAACAAAATAAATAGAGAAGTAGAATGTAAACAAGACTAGAAGGACTAGAAAACAGTTATTGTCCAGTTGTTGCCACAACAATAATGAAGAGGGGATAAAGGACCAGTCTTCTTGTGCTGCAGCAGATTGAGGATTGGGGTCAGGTGTGCCAGCAGCCAGAGTGGGACAGAAGACCAGGAGAAAATGAAACTCTGGATTAGACAGTAACTCCACTAAGGATGCAAAATAATATCACACATATAACTCCAAAAAACTTAAATATACACTCCCAAATTTGCAACCACTAAACTCCCAAATTTGCAACCACATTTCTGTCACTCATGTCTCCTCTCCTCAGGTATCGCCCACAGAGGAGACAGGAAAGGAGACAGGAGAGGAGACAGGAGAGGAGACAGGAAAGGAGACAGGAGGGAAAACAGGAGACTTAATTTTTGTGTTTTTTTTTTCTTTTTAATAAAGACTGAATGCTCTAGAATTAATTCATTATTAGTCTGAGCAGAATTTTGTTGGCTCAATAGTTTGTCTCGTGCTGTAAACTCGGACTATGACAGAAATCCAGTTAGAAGAAAATGAATGAATCTATAAACAATAACTGACCAGAGAAAAAAGAAACAGTTCTTTGTGCGTAGATTCAAGATTAATGAGCCTCAAGTTTTAAGTGTATCAATCTCCAAAGTATAAACTGCTTTTTGAAGTCTTTATGAAACCAGAGGTGTTCCTAAACCCTGCAGGAATAGTTCTGTCTCCTGCTGATGTTGTTTCTGATCTAGTGCTTCATTTAGTTCCAATAAACTCTGTCAGTACATTTCTAAAATTACCTTTTCTTGTTTTTTTGAGGATGCATCTTTAAAAAGTCTCCTGTGAGTCTCCGAGAGGCAACCAAATCCAATAAAAACAGGATTCAAACAACTGTAGTGTTTTATTTGTGAAGCCAATAACATGCAGCTTGGGTAAACTCATTTCTGGCAAAGAATATACGTAGGATGTTGGGTTTGAAAGCACAGAAGTCCCACGAGAAACAAGAATACGGAGGAGGGAAAGTGGATTCACCTGCTGCGGAATAAAAACACAACAAGGCTCAGTGGAAATATGTAAAAAAATGATAAATAAAAATGATAAAGAGAGCAGAGAGAGGGAGCTACAGGGGTTTAATTTAACCGCAGTTGACTCCGGTGATGAACGAGCAGAGAGAGCATTTAAGACACAACATAAACTGGGCTTTGGAAGAAAAAAAAAGGAAGCAATAAAAGTGCTTTCAGGGGTTTTTAGTTCAGGATGCATTTACACAGGTTTATACATGATACTAGAGTTATTAAAAAAGATACAATATTGAGTCAAATAAGAATCCACAAAAACATCTTTTATGTTTTATTATTTGAAAGAAACAATATGTTACTATTTTGTTCATTAAAGAGTGCCATAAAATATCTAAAACATCTATGAGTGGATTGTAATGACAATATAACTTTTGTTTTTGCCCCCAGGATATTTATGCTTTTACATTATCTGCAGATTTTACAGGCATTGTGTAAACAAACTTGTCAATAAAGGTTTATTCTGAAAGAAGACAGGTGAAGTCTGTTCTATTCATGCTTTAAATTAATAAAAAATCCCCCCAAAATGTGCCCAACATTTGCTGTATATATTATTATTTGTCATAAAAGTAACAGACAGAACAAAGTCAATGGTCCTGTCAGCTTCTCCAAACTGGGACCGTGCTGACCCACTACCCTCCTTGATATTACATGTTTTATTTTAATTTTTCTGGTAATAAAACATAATAATAGAGAATATTTTACTTGTTTTACCCAGATCTATAGTCTATACAGTCTTTTATTTCTATTTAGCACTTCTACAGACATTACACTTTATCCATTTGAAGATGAATATTAATATTTCTGGACCAGATGAACTATTCCTTCAGATAAACCATGTACACAGTGAATGTACAGCATGTTTGGCCTCTGGGCTTGCCGTAGGATGTTGTTTTAAGATGTGTTTCTCTTTTAAAGTTTTTCTTCGTCTCCGGCTGCAGACTTTAATGAACTGGATAAATGTCTGTTAAATAACATCATGTCCTGCTTGTATCTTGAAGAAATACTTTATAACGGACCGTCAAGATAAGTTTCTGAAAATCTCCATTGCAAATATTCAGTTCAAAAGGAGAGGGCTCAAGCCAATATCTCACAGGATATATTCTTGGACATTTAGAAACATATGATAATGTGAGCATGCTGACGTTTTTTTTATTTTTCTCCTGGTATATTCTGCAGTCTGTGTTGAGTGTCTGTTTACTTATATGTTTTGTTTTGTTTGTTATAGATGGATCTGATAAAAATTACATTAATGAAGAAGAGATTTCACAAAAACAGGAAGAAGAAATAATACTGGGAAGAAAGACCAAGAGCCATGTTTGGTTTGTTTTGGTGCTTCTCTAAAAGCAGGGCTCGGTTTGCTTCCAACTGAGCTCTGGTCTTGTTTGAGTGAAACATTATCTCCCATTGTCTGGTGAAAAGAATTCAAATGACTGGTTAGCTTTTAGTACAGACGACTTTATTAATCCCACCAGGGCAATTAATCTGAGCAGCAAGTAAGACAACAGACAACAAATAGGCCCAATAGCAAACAACACAAAGCACACAGTTAGTAGTATATGAAATATGATAGGCTTAAATGTGCTATAAAAGACGAATAAAAATTCAATTAAGAAGAGACTACTGAGAATTTAAAAAAATGAATAGCTGTTGGGATAAAATATTTTGAATAGCCATATGGGAAAACAAAGTGCCAACCCGAAGGCAACAAAGATAATTCTCATTTTAGGACATGTCCAGATGAAGCACAAATTGGCCTCTGCTGCACTCCTGTAATTATAAAACCTATATTTACTATATTACAGACATACAGTATATTATTTGTGAAAAAGGACAATTTCTACTGCATTTCTTAAAAACATGGATGGAGGCAAACCAACTTTGACTTTATTATTATCATGCTATTATCAGGCGAATTTATAAAGTCCTACCAATAAACTAAATATACAAATGTATATAAGACAAAGGTGGTGCAGTTGTAGTGGTCACCATAAGGGGGCAGCATTAGACTGTGCATGAACAGTGTGTTCTTGAAAACCCTTCGTTCAGAGGAGTGTCACAGAGTGTTCAAGATGAGGGTTTCTCACCAGCACAGCCCTCGGACCAGTCCACAGTATTCACCCAATCTGCCTCTGCTGCATCACCTCACAGGACTTTAGCATAAAATACTGTATCCACATCTATTACACAAACAGGTCCAAAAATCTTTCTGTCATCTGTATTCAAGCTGCGTTATGTATCCAGCAGAGAGGAAGTCAGGTCTATCCTTTTATGCAGCTCACCATTTCACAGACTTTCCTCAAAGGGCTTCAGAGATTGCACCCTCAGATCCTCTGTCGAAGAGAGGAAAAAACAGAAAATAACCAAAGAAAATGGAGAAAAACCTGAAGAAAAGCCACAGTGGAAGGGTCCATATCCACAAACATGAGCACAGGTCTCACACACAAGAGCCGCTGGCATCTCAAGTGTCTGCTTTTGACTGGCCAAGTAGCATAACTGTGAAGGTTCTCAGTCATCCAGGTCATCTCGAAGAAAAGGCATCTGGTTTTCAAGATGAAGATGTTTCATCTCTTGTCCAAGATGTTTTGTCATTGTCTTCATTTTAAAAACTAAGTCCAGATGCCTCTGCGTTAACCTTTTTTTTATCCAAGCACCATGAATTTCAAACAGTGTCCACTGGATTACCTAACGTTTAAAAGTTGAGTGCATGGTTTTAGTGAGTTGTGCTCTGCTGCAGGGACATGTAGTGGTCAAAGGAAAAACCTGGAAATAAGGCTGGTGTTGAACTTTGACAAAATCTTTAACAATATAAATGTAGTTAATAAAGGCCCTAAGCCTTCAGAATGTGTGCTCAAAAAAAAAATCATAATAATAATGTGAAATGAAATTGTATTAATTAAAAAACTCATGTAATTTATGTTTTAGATTAATTAAATGAAAAAATGTAAATGAGACAAACAGTAAATAATTTTATGATAGGATTATGATAAAATCATAAAAAGGGCCAGTCTTTTATTGTCTGAAGATCTGAGGATATGTGTTGGCCTGTATATGAGGTAATAATTCTGTGATGTAGCAATACACAAGGCCTACACAAGTTTCACAAGTGATCACTATAACATTTTACATAAAGCACATATAAAAATTACTAAAATATTAGAGTAGTGTAGATTCTATTTGAAAATCCAGCATAAAAATATGCTTTTAAAAAAAGGTCTTATTGTGGACAAAGCTTTATGATTGAGAATACATCCAAGCCTCTTTTTAATGAAGCTACTGCTGAATAGTTTTTATTCAGCAGTAATTAATTAGAGTAAATTGTCAAATATCAGCAGTTTGTCCCAAAAATGAATCGAGGGAGATTTGATCAAAGACTGAACAGAAACACATTGCATCTGTTTGTCGTCAGAAAGTCTTTGAAAGCAGCCTTCGGAGGATCATCATGCTGTGTTCGTCTGTTTTTGGTCAATAAATCCAACACAGTGATCAAACGACTTTCAAATCCCAACGATTCACTGTGATTATCATACGTCACACAAAGGTCTGCTCCTACACACATTTATGCTGTCACATAGTGTTTGAGCTCTACTAGAACGGGTTTAAGACAGCTCTTCTCTATTGGTCAGATGAGTTACAGTTGTTTCCTTTTGAGCAAATGTAAACTTTAAATCAAACAACAAGATAGCACAAACGCAGAGCCAAAGATGCAAACTATAGGAGTGACATGTGATTATAATGTAACTCTAAATATTGAAATCATTGATGATTATGATCATGATTATGTTTGGGATGCTCTGGATTGGCGTATACGACAGCATGCTCCAGTTCCTGCCAATATCCAGCAACTTGGCTCAGCCTTTGAAGAGGAGTGGACCAACATTCCACAATCAACAACCTGATCAGCTCTGTGTGAAGGAGATGTGTTGCACTGCGTGAGGCAAATGGTGGTCACACCAGTCACTGACTGGTTTTTGGACCCCTTCAATAGTGAAAATGCACATTTTAGAGTGGCCTTTTATTGTGACCAGCCTAAGGCACACCTGTTTATTAATCTTGTTATGCAACACCTGTGAGGTGGGTGGATTATCTTGGCAAAGGAGAAATGCTCACTAACACAGATCTGGACAGATTTGTGAACAATATTTGAGAGAAATAGGCCTTTGGTGTACAGTTTTTGAGTTTTTTCAGTCAATGAAAAATGTGGGCAAAAACAAAAGTGCTGCATTTAATTTTTTGTTCAGTATAAGATTATTATTGTTTTGGTCCTCCTTTTTCTGCTAAAACAGTCCTGACCGTCGAGGCATGGACTCCTCTAGACCCTGAAGGTGTACTGTGGATCTCAGCAGCAGATCCGTTAAGTCCCGTTAGTTATGGGGGGGCCTCCATGGATCAAACTTGTTTGTGCAGCACACCCCACAGATGCTCCAACAGCTCAAACTCAGACCAGGACATCTTCTTCCATTGCTCTGTAGTTCAGTTCTAATGCATTTGGGTTCTTTCTGCTGTGCACAGGCGTCAGAGGTCAGCCCTATACACAACAAACTGTGATGCACTGTGAATCGGACACCTTCTATCAGAACCAGCATTCATTTCTTCAGCAGTCAAGCAAAAGTTGCTGGTCTGTTGAATGAGACCACACGGACCTGCCTTCGCTCCCCATGAGCATCAGTGACCTCTGACCCCTGACCCTGTGGGGGGTCCACCAGTGTTCCTGGTCTAATGCACTTAAATCCTTACATTTTCTAACAAATTTAACTTTTAGGACAAACTGTTCACCTGCTCCTAATATAAAAAGAGATAATCAATGTTACTCACTTATTCATCTGTTATTCTCAGGATGTAATGCCTGATTGGTGAATGTGAAATGTTGTGTATATAACTGTCCTGGACACATCTCTGTCTCGCTCTGTCCGTCCTGGAGGTGGATCTCTCCTTCTGCAGTTCTCTCCCATGGTTGTTTTTTTTTTTGATTGAGCAAGAATTTTGTCTCGTACAGTCAGTAAAGCCCTTTTAGAGAAACTTCAAAATGACTTTGAGAATAAACATCGGAGCTCAAGAGTGTTGTCGATGACAGGAGGAAACATTTGTCAGAGTTGTCTCTTTTAGCTGATGTTAGCATTAGCAGCTGCTGTGACGGCTCTAAACAAACACAGATGCTAACAGCGATCTGTAGAGCGTAGCCGGCGTTAGCACAAACCTGTTCCAGCCTCGCGTCTGTTACATCTGTCTGTGCTGTTTGAGCAGAGTGAGTCTGGCCCGTGTTTCGATGGTCTGTTTGTTTGTGCGCTTGTCCCGCTGCCACCTGTCACGCTGCAGAAGTCCGCTGGCTCTGAGACTCAGCGCTGGCCGATACAAGTCGCTGCCTCGTCCTGTTTCTCTCCACAGAGGTCACCTGCTTAATATATCAACACAGTTCTGAAGTAAAAAAGAAAAGTTGGAGAATAAGCTGAATAGTGTAAGCCCAGCTTTGATGCTGCAATACTTTTATCATCAGATGAAATGTATCCATCCATTTATCGGACATCAAATATTTACATTTCAAAAGCTTCCAGGATGTACTTTAAACTTCAGATTTTTAAAGGAGGAGAAACCTTGGAGCCAACCCAAAACAAAAAAGCATTTTAGTTGTATTATACACTCACTGGAGACACTCTGATTTATGTAGAAAATAATAAAGTTGGTTGTTTATACTATTTAGGAACGATCACATATGGCTGTAATGTTGAGTTGGCCATTTTCAGAGTTGCTTTGTGGTCACTGTCCAAGTTTAAATCCAGTCGGCTGCTCCTAGTTTGTCTAAATTAAGAGCTGGCTGGAGCAGCCAAGATTTAAATCCAAAATATTGCACAAGTTGCAGCAGGTTGCAGAGTTTTCTCCAAATGTTTCCTCTCTTCGCCTTTGGGAGCATTAAACTTAAACCTGGTCACCTACATAAGCTCTGCCACTGAGTTATTGCATTATGGACTCTGCTGCAGTTGTATTTTTCTAAAAAGGTGTTTCAATTTATTGCACTTGTACAAAGTTTTTCTCAAAGTAAGTTCACACAGTTTCTTTAGTTTCTTTATTTTCATCAGTTGCATTAAAATCCTTGATAATAAAGTCTGGATAATGTTTTTTCTACATGCATAAAAAAAATCACATACCCCCTGCCTGTTGAAATGGCCAAGCAGGACATGCTCGAGGGACAATGTCTCTCGGCTGGATTAGGAACTCCCCTGGATAAAGCTGCAGGAGGTGTCTGGGGAGTGTGAAGCTTTGGTGTGTCTCCTTAGACTGCAGCCACCATGACCTGGGCCCGGATTAGAGGAAGAAGATAGTTAATTAATTGGATTTCCAGGAGGTAGTACCAACGGACACTGAATAAACCACCTCTGGACACAGTTGGACAGACATATAACCATCAAAGAGAGGAAACATTACTTAAAGCCTGCCTCTTTTAAGATAAATGGTTGGTCCCTACTTGCATCAGACTCATTTTAGTTTGCAAAGGCTAAGTCTGCTATGATCTGAAAGCTACATTTCATAACCTTAAAAAAAAAACAAAAAAAAAAAACAGTCTTTGGATGTAATCTGGTATATTTTTTGGTTTGGTATTGTTGCATCAACTTAGAACAGGTTTTATTTTATTGAGTTGTAATTTATAACACAAATTGCCAAGGTACATTTTGTTGTTCAGTCTAAATCTGTTTGAAGGTTCTGAACTTCTATTTGAACCATCTCTCTTTACTTGTATGTTTGTGAAAATGCACTCAAACCTGTTAATTCCTCACGTTTGAGCCTCCATTTTTCATTTACTCACTCTTCTTTATTCGGCGCCACTTTACTCACAGCCTGGAGCTCTGAAGGGCACACAAAGCGTCTTTCTGCTGCAGTGAAAGGCCCATTTCAAACCGGGATAAGTCTGATTGGTCTCCTCGCACAGGCTCAGTGCGTGTTTATCAATAAGTCACCTGGAGCGGGGCTTGGCAGAAAAAAAAACGCAGATTTTGGCGGCGTACGGCGTGAAAAGACTCCGGTTTATGTCTAAAAGGAATGATTGGGTTCACGCTGGTGGCACACTCTCAGCTGCTCTCACAGAAAAGGCTGGAAACGAAGGATTTAGTGGCTGTAAGAGGCTTCTGCAGCTTTTAAATCAATTAAATGTGGAAATGTGAGAATGGCCTGTGAGTGTGGTTTATGTGTTTTTATTTCCTGACTTTACAAAGCAAACAACTTTATAAAAATGTACATTGTCTTTTGAAGAAAACTTTATTCATAAATAAAAAAACTACTACTGTCTTTCCTATACAGCACTGTTCCTGTTAATGTAGGCTTTCATGATAATGTTCTTTGATAGAAAATGTATTTAAACAGCTTAACTTACTCAAGTTGCTCCTGCTGGATGGGAGACATAGACATAATCTTTTATTAATTCTTAGTATATATAGTATATATTTTTATTTATTTATTATTAAACCATTTAATATTCCTGTGGGGAAATTCCTTGAAATCAATAAATGCATTTTGTTTAAAATTTCTTAATGACCTATTTCTCTTTGGGTTTGTTCTTAGACAACAGTGTGTCCCTGCAGGGCTACCATAGCTGCTTACTGATTAGGCATGAAGTTGCAACCTGCAATTTCAAAACCCAATCTCACAAATGATTAAATTAGACTTTATTTACAGGTCAGACACTTTCTAAAGCAGCTGATCAAAGGTAAGGGTCTAAGCTCATTATAAACTTGTCTTTTAAGAAAAAGCCATTTTGTACGCTTTGCTAAAATCAGGTGTTCATTGGTCAGTGGACAGTTTTTATTCATGCCACATTGAAAACCTAGGGTTAACCCCAAAATTACCCAAAAAACACCAATCCAGCTTCAGATGTTCTGCCTAAACATAATCCCAAAAAAAGTTGATGATTGCATTGATATTATCCACATTTCTATATATATTAGAAATGTTTGTATTTGTTTGGGTTTGAATTCTAGCCTAAATCCCTTGAGTAGAGCTTCAGATAAAATAACAGTCTGATAAAAAGAGAAAGACACTCACAAAGATAAAGACTGCATCAAATATAAACAGATGTGGTGTTATTACTTCTTATCTGTGCTTCATAAAAATGTGTCATATCTGTCCATCTCTGTCATTTCCCTCTGCCGCAGCTCAGTCACATCATTCTCAGCTTTGTCTTGTTCTTTTTGAATGAGTCTGGAGTTGAAGTGAGGTGACACCTGTTTCAGAGCGCTTAACCCACAGCTATCCTGGAAAAACCTGGATATTCATCATTTATTTTACAAATGCCTTAAAACAAATACATTTTCAACCCATAAAACCTTTAAAACTTTACATAACCATTGTGTTCTGTGCCTACAGGCCTATAGCTCATATAGAGTTGTTGTCTTTAAAGGTTTATCACTGAGTAACTTCACCTGCAGAGCTCACTCCAACTCACACTTTATCTGAGTTTATAGCACAAGACACAATCACACCTCTGCTCAGACTAATGCTGCATTCATGTGGTCTTTGTATTTAACAGCATTACGCCTTTGTTTAAAAGAGAAAACTTTTGTAGTGTTAAATGCTTTGCTCAATAATAACACCAACTGTACGAGCTAAAAACACATAAACACAACAAAGAAAAAACAAGCGTTCATTACTCGACAACTGCACCGTCCGAAAGCACCTGAACACCTCATAATCTACAGTAGACAGAGCTTGTTCTTTTAAAGTTTTTACGACATGAGCATACCAGAAAAAACAACAAACAGGAGCCAGTGGCAGTGACTCTATATGTATGTCTAAAAATGAGTATCACTCTTAACACTCCTCTTCATATTTTTTTTTTTCCATGTGTTACTTTGTGTCTCTGTCCGACTCTGGAGCTGCTCAGAGCTGTTACGACCTTTAACCTGCAGTAAACCCACAAGGACGCACAATATCCAGGTGTCTTAGTCCCATTCAGAGAAAATTGCTCAAACGACTGCTCCCTTCAGTCGGAGTCAGGTGTTCACAGCAGTTTAAAATTATGGTTATAAACGGAGGCAATAATTTGATCTACCTGCAGGTCAACATACTGACTGATAAAAAGTCTTGAAAAATGCTCTCCATAAACAAAGTGACACCATGGCCCTGTTGCAAATCTATTCACTAACAATACAAACTGTATTGTTGCAGAAATCTAGAAGGTCTCAAACATCTGACTTTGCTGTGGTATGTTTAAAAAATTAAAAGGAAAACTTAATTAAGATCCAAATTGGGAATAGCTGGATGACTGGTAATTCTGTTGGTGTAATAAAATTTCCAAATTTAGTCACTTTCACTTTGTTCCCTTTTCCTTTAACTAGTTCTTCTAGACCATTATTAAACTTTGTGAGTCTTTGCGTCTTTATCAGGAGCTGCATAAACTCATTAAAACCACAAAAGTACCTTAAACTTTTAGTTCCCTTAACTTTCTGTTCCTTTATTTGGTTTGTGGTGACGAGCCACTGAGATCAGACTAATTAAACCACTGTCGCTATAAAAGTAGTCAGAGGCAGATTTTTACTTACATTTCTTTTACAAATACGTTGTTTAAAAGCTGATGTTGTATACCAGTGCTTTGTTCATTATTGTATAACTTCAGTTGGAATGTACACTGATATGTTGTAAATCAGTTCTTATTCTTGTCTTTCTTCTTTCTGCTCCAAAGGAAAGTAGAGGGGTCTGATTATTTATAAATATTACCTATGTTTTTTTTTTTTTTTACATAGCTTTATACTTTGAACTTTGAACTTGTTGCTTAAAGGGCTTCTACTGAATATGTGACACAAAAAGTAAGGACACAGAATAAAAGCATAGACAGTGTGTGTAAATTGCATAATGTAAATTCATTAAAGCTCACTGTAAAGACTGGCCTTCTTTTTCTGCAACAAGACAGTCCCACCTCTAGATGATGGACATAGCGACACTTGAGGGGTGTTGAATATGTCCAGGATACTCTGTAATCTTGTTTTAGTTGCTGTATAGGGCAGATGTTTTCAAAATAAAACATCAGTAATATTGCGATGGTTTGTTTTGTGAGAAAATGATCCTGTCCATGGGCTGAGGGTTGGGAGATTTTTGATCTCTGTTTAGTCTTGATTAGGGATTTCTCTACAAAGCCACTTTTCTGTATGTACATTTCTTTTCTATCATCCCTGATTGGTCTGTAAACTGTGATTCTATCAATCTTTTTACCTGTTCTGGAGCAGTTTAGTCAGTTTCCACAGAGTAACAGTAACACTGTGATCCTGAAGCAGACGTTTGGTGACAGCTGTTTGAGTAAACCATCTCAGTTTTACCTTAAATGAAATTAAAACCAAAAACAAGTGAGGGACTGTCATGGTTTTATGAGAATGAGTTTAGAAAGTTCATAAATGATAGAGAAGCTGAGAAACAATCAGAGCCATCTCTACACAGGACAGAGAACACACGTCTCAACAGCTCAACTCACATTTTTCTTCCAAATTTTGCTTCAAACTCAGTTTTTATTGTATGAAAACAGACCTAATATGTCAGAACAGTGCTGCGGCAGACGAGGAGCCCACATGAACAGACTCTGTAATAATTCATCTCTGCCGGTCGGACGGGGCGACTTCCTGCGGAGCTTCTCGGCTTGTCTTCGGCTCTGCTTGTCTATAATTACGTGGTGGTAATGGATCCACCTGAGCGAGTTCAGCCCTGACTGTGCTTTGCTGCAGGCGCCGGTCTCCATCTTGGTTTTTAATGGGGACTTTGTCATTCAGGCCTGCAGCTCCCTGATGCAAACAGCGAGTGCTTAACTGGCTTCCTTTCTTCATCCTTTGCTGCCTGATTCGACTCTACCTGGGATTAGCCCGTCGTCATTATTTCCTGCCTCTCACTGCGGTTCCTTCCACTTATTATTTCCCTTCGTTTGTCTGCCTCTCTCTCTCTCACTCTGGGTTTAATTGAGCATTTTTTGCAGGAGTCCATTAGCGGCGTTTGCGTCGGCCGCTAACTTGTTGAGGTGCTAACTCTCAGTGTTCTCTCTGAGTTTTTCGTCAGTCAATTTTAGGGCATTTCAAACACTTGTCAATGTGTTAACGCTTGTGTGCGCTGAACATGCTGCGGTGGCTCAGAGGGACAAGTCTCAACAAATCCCAAAACACAAAAACACAAGTGGTTCTATATTGTCTGATTATAATCAATGCAAAAGTGCAACTCTTTTAGTAATTGTTATTGATGTTGCATGTTGTGTTTCTGATTTAGTTTTGTCCTGTTATCGGGCTTTTATATTGTTAATCAAACTAATTACCACTTTACAAATGTTATTAAGTTTGTAAATGAACAGAATAGTCCAACCTTATCTGGCAAAACATGAATAATTTGAATTAATCAGAAAGTGCTCCTCTGGTACAGCCGTATATTTTAACAATACCTGGTTGATAATTTAAATTTATAAGCAGGATAGTCCCATTCAGAATTCTTGACTTTTTTCCTTCCATCCCAAAAGCATAGCCAGGACACACAAATCAACTTTCAGTCTTTACAGATTTTGTAAAGACTAGGGCTCCACACTAACAGACAGAGGTTTTTGTCTGACGACTGAAAGACTGGGGATCACACACTTAACAACTGCACCTGAGGAATCACAGTTGACATCATCTGCCAAACAAACTAAAGCCAAGTGAACGCAGCAACCATTGCACAAGGGCAACAGTTAAAAGGGCTGTATGGTGGCAATAATGCAACAATTTGTTGTTTACATATTCCTGCTACTTCCCATCCTAACAATGTTGTAGTGTGTAGCCAATTTTATTCTATTTCTTCTGTACAAATACATCTGGTCTATGGATTTGAGTTGGATTTCATTCAATTAATTAAACAAGAAAGGTTAAAAGCAACATCCATGCTACAGTTAATAGGGCCTGCCTCAGTTAGGAACTGGTTTGCAACTGATTCCTGTTCTGCAGCACAAAACAAAAAGAAAATTACACACATAAAGACACAAAACCCAGACACATCCACACAAAGAGATGACCGTCCAGAGATAGCGAGAGTCAGAGGTCACATGTGAAGCACTTTTTTGAATTGTGGAACAGAAGTCATTGTCCTGATGCGGTGATGAATTCAATCCAGACTTTGGTGAATGTATAAAGTTGCTGTGATCTTGGGATTTGCTCTTGCCCTGAATTAAGTGTATGGAGCAGAGCAGTCAACTGTTGTTTTTTTTTTTTTTTTTATCTGAAAGTAAAGGTTAGTGGCATGACTTTCAATATGTTTTTGAAAAGTCAAAGCATTAATCCTGGAACCCATCCAGGAATTTTACAGTGGCTCTTAAAGGCTCTGTTGTAGAATCTAGCCTCTGGTTCTTCTGTGACATTATTTTATTTCTGAATGAAATAATGATCAATGGATGTGTGCTGCACAAAAGATTCAGACCTTTGGGTTTTTTTTGGACATGTTGTAGGGTGTTAGGGGAAACTGGAGCACCTACAGTAAACCCTACAGTGCTGGCCGAGGATCAAACCCAGGACCTTCCTAATTTAATCAAACAAAGCTAAACTCCTAAAGAGTGGGTCACAGTGTTTGTAGATATTTTTCTATACTTTCAGAGAAAAGACAGTTGTCTAGTTTAGTTATTTTAATGCAGTAGAAGAGCAGCACAAACAAAATATTTTAAGCTCAAATTCTTTGAATGTATTTTGTCTGGCTATGGCTTTGGTATTCTTTTGATTGTGGTATACTGCAGTTCCTTTTTGGTGTCTGAGAGAGAGTAAACTGCACAGGGACAGATGAGGTTCGCCTACAGCTGAGGGTCCATTACCTCTGAGACTCTCACTGTGATAAATGTCACCACAGACACAGACAGAGGTCTAAACCTGAGCAGAGCCAAGGAAGGTTTGAGTGAAAGCACAAAAATAGTCACCACCGAAAGAGAAGGCTAAGGTTTAAATGACAGACAGGAAGCAAATAGAAAAGTGAATATCTGGAAGGTGGAAAGGTGAGAGCATGAATCATATGTTTTGTTTTTTAAATAAATGTAATTTCTTTGCCATCCACGATCTGTGTTTTAACTAGTTTGGTCAGCTGCCACTCAAGTCATGCCATTGTTGTAGCTTGTCTTTTGTCATTACGTTACATAGACACATCATTCTGAAACAAAGCCAGGCTGAACACAGTGTGAGCCTTTCCAAATGAACACATATAAAAAGAGTTGTAGTAATGGGACTGCAGTTGTTCAGTGAAAGCTAATTATCACTTGCTGTGCCACATCCAGTTGGATGCATGATTAGCTTCTCATGAATTAAAACACTGTCGGACACTGATTATTTGTGTTTAGCCTGGGTTATTAGGTAGCAGCCTAATGTTTGACTCACATTTAAATTTCAATGATTGTTCCAAGGTAGGTTAACTCATTCGTTGATCAGGACTGGAATGTGGCCTACTTCCTCTTTATTTGCTCGAGTCACTCCATCAGATACTACAAACATAGAAGACAAGTTGTGCCTTTAACTTCCCAGAATTTGCCACCAAAATATTTATAATGTTCTAAAATAAACTAAATAAAATAAAGCTTTAACTTCATAGCTTTTCAACTCTGTTCGCATCATACACAGTGCACTTCCTGAAGGATACTTGAAAAGGTCTCCAGTTTTGCAAATATTGACAATACCTAAGAAAGATGTTTAACAAAGCTTTAAACTTCTGATTGGTTTATTCTGGAAAGTTTGTGCAATTTTATAATTTATAATGAAAAAAGAAGGAAACATTGGTTTGCTGTTGTTGGGGGGTGGATTTGGGACTGTATTGGAAGGAAATAAAATCAGGTAGCGCTTAAATGATCATATATTTTCTTCACTGCTGCCTCACTTCTCACGGGTTTAGCCCTTGGATTGGGTCACATGATTACACGGTCTGGATAATGCCAGGTCTACTGTGTCTGACTAACGTCTTGTGTTGCACAAAGCTAATAGTGGTAACACACACCAGACAAGTATAGGTTTATGCTACAGCCTTTGAGACGAGGCCTATACTATTGACTTCATCCTTGCATTTGTTGGCAAGCTTGACTCTAGATAGTATATTCAGCCTAAAGTAAAAAGTCAACGTGTGTATGTGGTGCATTCGGTGTAAATACGAGTCATAGGTCTCTGTGGAGCTGTGTCTGAAGCAGGTGAAGGTTGTAGCCCTCTGTATTTTGTCCATTCAACAAAAGGACACAGCGATACAAGCAGCTTTTTGATTAGCTTCTCCCAAACAGCCAGGAGCACCTCTCACTCCTTTCTATCGCACTTGTTCTTTTCTTCCAACCTTTCTTTTTTTTCCCCTCCTTGTAGTAAAAGTCTATTTCATCTGCCCAGCAACCACAAATGACATTTTGAAGTCTGTGCTCATTCTGAGGTCTGGAAAAAAAAAATAGGTGCAGAAACAGCCAGAGGGTTCCCTTTCTGTTTACTGAGCTTACATTGATGCTATCCAGCGCTGCTCGGACTTTGCGGTAATGGGACTCGATTCTTCAAGCCCCCGGCCACTCACACAATACACCGAGCTGAGAAAATAACAGCCGACGGTCGTGCAAGTGTAAACCTAAGATTGTGGATCTGGGGTCAAATCTATATTCAAACGCAGCTACGTTATTCATCCCAATCCAAGTCCAAGTCCAAGAAGCCTATAGCTGCATGTTAATGAGCCAACTGTGAGGGATATTGACTGGGTATTATCAAGGTTTGTTTACCAGTCTATACCATGTTTAGGGTAAATACAAGAAAAACACAAACATTTGACTCATGTTGTTTTACATTGTTCAACAGAAGTTAGGTTTGTTGAATTTAGACCATAAGCTAAAGCAGGTATAAAGTATTCTCGTCTTTTTTGAAAGGATTGCTCATGTTTGGTATAGATCTGGCTAAATCAGAATGTTTAAATTTGATGCTTTTAATGTGTAATAGCTTCAGGAAGTGTTAGTGTGGTTCAGTTGGATAAATGTGAATGCTGCTCCTCAGAACCATCCAACCTACTCTGAGACCTGCTTCTACTGAAATGTAATTGTAAAATGTGAACCCCAAACGGACCAAACAAGAAACTTTAAGCTTTCCCCGGAATGAAAAAGTGCAATGGGCAAATGTTGAGCATTAAGGACAAGGAATAGATACAGAGATACAATCAGCAGAAGCCCTGGTGTTCTGGTGTCTGTCAGCACACACAGAATATTTAAGGAGTTCTTTCTGACCATCGGGTAAAAGGGAACACCAGAAAATGTTGTAAAGCAAAGGCACAGAGACTAATATGACTCAGCACTTTCCCTTGTTTTATCACAAATGTCACATTTTATTCTTTTGACTACAAAAAAATAACTTGAATGGCATTTGTGTGTGTGCAGTCATTGGTCAAGTCTTCAAACAAATGTCAGTAAACTTTGCCTGCCCATCTATTTACCTTTGCATTCAGTCGTTTTCCTAAAAGTTTGACCTGACTTGTGGCTTAATTTCTTCGAGGCACACAGAATAATAACTCGACCGATCACTCTACATTCGCCCGCAGATGATTACAGAGCTTACCTCTCCATCACGGCCCGCTAATGATGGCAGCCAGGCGCGATCCTGTGATTGATAGGTGGCATTTAGCCGCAATGGAGCTCAATATACTCACAGAGGCCCGCAGGAAGCAGCGGCAGCCACAACCTTTCAATAATCGAAGCCTCTCGCGCTGAAAAAGGCTGATCTTTTTGTTCTAATTAACCTGTGAAATGAGTTCAGCGGCTGCCTCTCGGACGGTAAACGCTGTAATAGTCTTTGAGCGGCCGAGCCAGGAGGAGAATGCCAAAAGGTGCAAGGTCCGCCGCCCGATTTTCAACAGATGCTCCCCGTCTCAGATAGCATTAGCATCGGGACGCAGGAGACGGGCCAAGGCTTGATTGGAATAGCATTAACTCTGAAAAGACACTTCCCGCTCAGACAAATGAGTGATGGCAGCTGAGGAAACATCGCACTGAATATTATTGAATTTGTGAAGTCTCCTGAGAGCTGAGGAGGGGACTTAAACAGGTTAGAAAAAAGTTTAGTTATAGATGAAGTCTTTATTGTTATCTAGTATTAACAAAATAGGAAAGACTATCTCTGCAGAGCTCTTAATCAATCAGAAGTATTCAAGCTGAGAGCACAGGATTGACAGATCCAGTGTTGAGCAGGTCAGTGACAACTGCAACTCCCACAATGCAAAGCTGCAAAACATGTTAAATTTGGAACAGTGCTACAATAAGGACTGGAATAATTCAGTTCTACTTTCTTCTTCACAGCCACACTTGTTAAAAATGGAACTATATCAATCCTAATATGTTAAATGTTTAGACCAACACGTGTGCATTCAATGCACTCACTCCCATTGAGAAGATAATGAAGCAATTCCTGTTTAATCTATTTATTTATTTAAGACATTAATTAATGGCACCAATTAAGCCTTGGATTTGGAGAGTTTGCTTTGATTTGTTTGACAGTCAAATATAGGAGAGCTGGTTTGTTGAGAATAAAAATAGATAGGAAAAGTCAAAGTACTCATCTGGCAATATCGGAGGAGCTCATATGAGTACAAGAGGCTTCAGCAAATACTGTATTAGTATCTGGACAACCCAACATTACATAGACATAAGACTGTTCCCATTTTAATAAAGGTATAAAGTAGTGAGGATCAGTGCAGGAGTTCATTAATGAAGTCTTTAAAATTACCCGAATACTTTCAGAAAGTGTACTGCAAAAGTGGGTCATCATGCCCCAACACTAAAAGCATCATGGCTTTGTAAAATGGCAGAATTTGATGAACTGGGAATGAGAAAGATATGAGACGTTGCTGTTATTGGCATTTGTATGAAGATTACTTTTCTGATGATGTTCGTTTTCCATTTTCTTTGATGAAAATGCATCTGCTCCACTAAATATTATGACTTCTAATAAAGCACAAATGGTTTTCTGATGGTTCTGTAATGACGTGTCTTAATTACTTTGGCCTGGAGCGTCCCAGAATGCATCTGTGACAGGTTATTGTCCGTGGAAACAGCAAACACCAGGCGGTAGTTTCTTGTCAACATCAGTGGTGGTTCATGGATTGCAAAGATACAGAGGTAAGGGGCCAATAATAGTGTTGTAAATCAGTGTAGAGCAGGGAATGGGACGCTGCCAGTGCCATTACACGGGACATAAAGACAGGGACAAGCGTGTAATACACCGCTCTGTAAAGACGGGACACAAACAGCAGCATGTTTAGATCATGTTTTTACTTTACAATAAAAGCTACAAGACAGGTTTTCATCTCGTAAGCTGTGATCATCAGGAAGTATGTAATAACATTGTTTATGTAAAATTGGCAAAAAAAATCCAAATTTTACAAAAAAGTGGTCTTTAAATACCTGGACAAGATATGCCTTTGTGAATAATTAAAATATTAAATATGAAAAGAAACTAATGTAAATATCTAAATGTTATCAACAGCTCTTTAACACTTATACCACTTACTAATTATATAAATATAAAGCTAGTAAAGAACAAATAAGGAAACTCAACAAGTCTCTTATTTAATCTTTAAAGAATCAGCACAGACAAACACAGTCCACTGCAGTAAAGTTTTGATTATTTGACAGAAAATAATCACATGAGTCACGTCCTAAACCTAGGCTGTTTGTTAACTTTTAGTTTCTTATAAGCAGACCAATGTTTTTGAGTGTTTTACTTTGACATTTTTAACTGCTAAACCTCCAGCTGCCCTACTGTGTGTATGTGTCCCATTTGAACTTTAAGAAATCAGGCATTATACATTGAAAGAAACTGATCGTATCCATAGCAATTGTATTCATAATGCTGAGTTTCTATCAACATTTCGGATTCCTTTCACTGGTGTGAATAGTTATGATTGGTCAGGCTCTGAAAATCTATAATGAAGTCAGTCCATGAAGCACTATTTCATGGAGAAATGTACCTCTGTATGCACATCCTCCGTGCTCCATTGACACCTCACAGATACGAATCCTCTGCAGTTCCATGTAAATGTACCTCTCTCACACAACTCACAGAGAGCAGCCCCACAGGCCTCTCCATGATTCGAGAGTAAAAATAAAGGCGTACACGCGGCATGATGATTCGTACGCCGCTTTGACTGACATCGTAGCCGGCGGCCCTCTTTCCTGTTTGCGGGAATGCCCTGTGTTTCTGCCGCCGTTTGAAAATCCTTTCCCTGAGTTCGGCACAAGATCAAGAAGCACCGTCCGCCCGCAGAGCCTCTTCGCCTCAGGCTTCATGTCAGAGAATTTGTTTTGTTTTTGCACCTCTCTCGTCTTGGCTCTTTCAGCTCGAGTCCTGCGCTGCTTCCATCTGCAGAAATAGACAGGAGCTCAGTGGGGTTTGATGGAGCAGAAAAACTGCCAGACTTCACAGCCGTAACAATCTCCTTTCTTTCAAGGCTCTGAGAAAGTGCAGTGTGAGCAGGTGAGCTGGAGTCTGTGTGATCGAAACATGAAGCTGGTTGGATTTACGCAGATTAGACACTTTATCACCACATGGACTGAACGAAGAGCTAGTTACAAAGAGTCTTCTTGTGTTATAAATTTCCATGCATTTCAACCATTCTTTTCCTGGGACAGTTTAAGATTTTTTCTTTCTTTTTTTCTGATTTAAAAAACATAACAAACATGTTACAACAGAAATGTTCTATTCTTTTATATATTTTAATCTTTTTTTTTTTTTAAACCAGGGACAACAGAAAATATGTTCTATCTGTGTTGCTTCAGAGGAATTGATAGATATGGGGCCATATAGACTTAAAAAAAATAAATAAAAGCAAAAATACTTTTTGAATCATAACACTGTGTTTGAAAGCTGTTTTATTGAACTTTCAGAGTTAAAGTATGTATTCACTGTTTTTCTTTATAAAAAAAGTCCTTATTAAATTCTAAAACAACAAAGATTCTGCTGGTAAATTGTCAAGTACCTGCAGTGTCTTAAGCATTCTGGGAAATGTGCAAAAAGTTTATATTAACTATCAATTACAGCTCTATAATCGATTTATCTTTTTAAATATCCAGATGAAATAAAATAAAATTACCAGAAAATCCACACACAAGCAGTGAGCATGCACAAACGCACACACATGCACACATTAGCACACATGTACACGTACATGTGTGCACGCACACACACATGCCCACACACATGCACACATGTACACATACACATGTACACGTACACATGTACACGCACACATGCACACACACATGCAAACATATGCACACATGTACACATACACATGTACACGCACACCGCACACACATGCACACATGTACATGTACACATGTACACGCACACACACATGCACATATGCACACATGCACACACATGCTCACATATGCACACATGTACATGTACACATGTACATGCACACACACACACACATGCACACAAACACATACACACGTAGCATCATGTGATCTGTGACTGATGTTCATTGATAGCCGCTAGCAGCTACTGGAGAGAAAGGACTAAACTTGCTTGAGAGTGTGACAGATATCGATGGGAGGGAGACTCTATTACAAAGTGAATTAATAAATATTTCCTGTTTCTGAAAAGCATTAAACGTGTTGATCCTGACTCTCTGCAGTCTGTATCATGTGACCACCTGACTTCCTCTGGGGTCTTCTAAATTTATCTGCTCAAGTCAGAAGTTTACTAAACTCATCTTGTTTCCATTTTATTTCAAATCTCAGTCAAAGTCCCATATTTTTCAGAAATCATTTCTAAACTAAGTTAAAGAACATGACCCTGGCTTCCTCCTGCCGATTCTGAAAACATCCACAAAACCTCTGCTCACTCTCAGGGCTTTTTAAACTCCCTTTATATCACACATCTAAAACCTTATATTCACAGCAGCCTATTCATCAGCTCTTTCTGCAGCGCTGCTCTTAAACGGCAGAATAACAACACTGAAGGAGACACCGGTTCACTTTCATCTCCAAAGAAGCGACTGAGGCCTGTGTCTTTGCTGGCCTTTACATAAAACGCTGAATAGAGTTGAAAAAAATGCAGATAAACAAGACTGTGTTACTTAAATTTTGCTAAATGTTTTTCAATCATTTCATTATTTTGTCATTTTCATTTGCTTTTAGTTTCTTTTGACATGCATTTGCCTTGAATACAGGTTTTAGACTCAAGTTGGTCTTATCATTTTAAAGCTTTCATTTTGTAACCAAAAAGGACTATGCTGAGGACTATCCATTTAAAATCAAGACTGACTGAGGCCACAGCTGGTTTATTTCTCCACATCATTATTGTGATCAAATAAAAACCTCAAATGGACCACGTCTGGTTTTTAAATCCTTCTAATCCATTGCTGCCTTCTTCACCAAGCTTTAGAAAAGTCCAATGAGTCTGGACTGGAACTATTCCCAAACAGGAATCATGGACATCACCAAAATCAGAAAAAAAAAAAAAGTTTCAAATTTGACAAAAAGTGGTCTCTACATGAAGAAGAAATGCCTTTGTGAATAATTTTAAATATAAAAATAAAGTAATGTAAATATCTGTTGCCACTTATGTTTAAGTTAATCATGTTAATGCAATCTGAACAGAAATAAAGTAATCTATAAATAGTTTTCAGTCATCAGCAACCAAACCTTTCCAAAGCCTCAACCCTGATGCTTAAGCTTTATTTGTGAATTCATATAAATATGCAGCGTGAAATGTAAAAAGCACAAAATAAACAACACTTATGACCTGTTAGAGTCTTCAGTAATACATATTGTATTCCTTTGAGCTCTAGAAATGGCTCACTGGAAGTTTCACCCACTTTTCTGTTACATAGTGAGGTGGTTAAGGAACACAGTGCCCCTCAAAGGAAATAAGAGAAGCCAGTGTCTGAAGATAAAAGCAGGTTTTTCAAAGCAGACAATAGAAGTATAATGTTTTTGAAAATGAAAGCAAGTAAACCTATTGTGGCAGACTTATATGAGTCCTTTAAAGTGCTTACAAACCATTTTTTACCTGTTTATTTTGTTTGCCAATACATTTAACGTAGTACCTTAAGGGTCTGTGGACAATACACTGCTTTCTCAGTTTGATCAAAGACAGTATTCATTTTAATAGAAACGTAAAACCATTCTGTTCAGGCAAATTGCTTCGAAAGACAATTTCAAATGGAAAAACCTGAGGAAACATTTTGTCGTTGTTCTGGAGACACTTCTTGTTTGTCACTAAGCCTCTTCAAATAAAAATGTTTTCAGAAATAGCAGTGTGTGTTGTCTGCTTTTACACAGCACCAAATGGAAATAGGTAAAAAAAAAGATAGAACAGGGAGAGCTATAATGTACTTTAGGCTGTCCATAGTGTGAGTGTGGGGCTCTTTATTGAATGATGTTTCATTTTAAAAAGCTGTGTTCCCAAAGAGCAGCGCGTTGATCGAATCACACTGATGAAAGTGCCTTGTCAGGACTTCATAAACTTCAGATTTGTTCCTATTTGGATTCAATGGGGTTTTATCTGTAAGGCTTTCTTTAAGTCTTGGTGCCCTTGTGTTTTTGGCGTCAAGGGAAATGTATAGAAATAAGTGAAGGTCTTAGAAAAACACATTGCTTTTTCAAGTTGAAGACACAGCCGGTGTCCAAATGGTTGCTCATGATTGTGTTCAATAGATCCAGTTTATTTTGGCGTATTGAGCTTGTCCGTATTTACACAGAGATTAAATAAAGACAATATAAACTTAGGACGTTGCTTCAGTTTAACTGGTTTGAATAAAATGAGTGGAATAGTCTTTATTGGCCATAAAGACTATTGTTTGATATCAAAACCCAATGGGTTCTATCCATGAACATTTTCTATGCAGTAATAATTGGTAAAATAATGTAGCCTGTAATCATGATTTAATCAGAATATTTAGTTGCAATGTAAGTCTGATAATATTATACAAGAGTTTTGATATCATGGCTGAGGGTTGGCTACAAATGCTTCTTCCCTTTCTTCAGTGAAAAAAAGAATGGTTTGTAGGACTTTAAATGCACTATTTGACACTGTTCACATTCATTAATTCTTGTCATAATAAGTATGAAAGGTCTAATTTTATTTAACAATTTTACAAGGTAAACGTTTAGAGGGTTTTGAAATGATTTAAACCAATTATAGATTTAGTTTAAAAGGGGGCACAATGACATTTCATTGTGTCCTTGAGCAAGACACTTGACCCGCCTTGCCTCCAGTGGTGTTCCAGCTGTAACACTGGTGAATGGAACTTCACCAGTGTGAAGAATGGATTTATTATTAGTATTAGTATTTATAATTAAAGATAAATAATATACTATGGAAGCACCCTTAGACAACTAGACAGTGACTGTTAGTATGTTATGTAAACTTCTATTTTATGCAGTGAGAGTTTAACTTGAGTTATGCTGAAGTCTTCTAATTCCTCGCCGCGGCTGTATTCAGACTGTCCTTTCCTCTCTGAACCAAACGGAGCTGAAAATTATATTAATTTCCGTGTTTAATGACCGCCTCGGTGTTACCAGCTCTTCGCAGGTGTCCGGGTCGGTTCCACTCCATCACGTCTCGGAGGCTTTGACATCGATTTACTGGAAAATAACAGAAGGCATTACTGTCCAAACATCTGCAACACACAAATCCCCTTTTCTCCGCTTCAGCGCGACACGTTCTGCTTGACCACCGAGACATTTCCACCGAGATATTACACACCTCCTGAACTTTCCATCAGTCACAGCAGGAGAGAGTTTCAGCTCGAGTGGAGGCTCGAAACAGTCCTTTCTTTGAGACTCCTGTGTTGTATCAGGGAAAATTACACAAACCAGCCAACACAGTCAAAGTTAAGATAGAAGAGTGTTATATGTTTGTGTTCAAATTAAGGTTTATTTGCTGTTAAGATAAAGACACATTACTGTTCTTGAGTTTAAAGTCCCAATCCCAGAGCCTCTCCCTTTTAGCTAAAGGCCAGAAAGTACGTATGCCAGAAAACTTTCATTAAAAGTGACCAAATGGATAAAGTCTTTAGTCTTGGGAGGTTCCATCATGCTTTTGTGTTAAACCAGTGTGACTCCGCTAAAGCCCACACCCGTCTAACTCCAGCTGCCTGTGAGCAGTGTATAAATAGGTCTAAATAAGTATTGTTGAGGAGGTGTGGCAACAGTGATCTCACTACAGGGACATGTGCTTTGTTAAAGACGAGCTGAGAAGTGGGAACAGATGTGACTCCAAACAGCAGAGGCGAGAATTAACTCTAAAACCTGTTGTCTGACTCTTTATATTTAAATAAAGAGTTTTGTTATTTATATAATAACAAAACTCAGCTGCTGTTCCTGCTGACATTAAATGAACTTTCTTTTGAAAAATAATAGCAGTGTGGCATTCAATCACTGAGGTCATCATCATTTTGTGAAAAAAACAGGTGTGAATCAGGTGGCCCCTATTTAAGGATGAAGCCACTAGCACTTGTTGAACATGCATTTGAAGGTCTGAGGAAAATGGGTCGTTTAAGACATTGTTCAGAATAACAGCGTACTTTGATTAAAAGGTTGATTGGAGTAGGGGGAAACCTAAAAAGAGGTGCAAAAATGTATAGGCTGTTCAGGTAAAATGATCTCCAATGACTTAAAATGGACAGCAAAACCAGAGAGAAGTGGAAGAAAACGGAAAACAACCATCAAATGGATTGAAGAATAACCAGAATGGCAAAGGCTCAACCAATGATCAGCTCCAGGATGATCAAAGACAGTCTGGAGTTAGACTTTTAGCTTTAATTTGAGGGTATACAAATCAGGTGAAAAAACAAAACAAACCCATTAGAGATATAGCAAAAACGTTAGGTGTGGCCAAATCAACTGTTTGTGAAAAAACTTGTCTATTCCAGCGATGAGTACATTGCTAGAATGCATTCTAGAGAACCACATTCGTTCAGTTTTACTGAAAATAAAATAAAATAAATAAATAAAATCTATATAGACTTGGTTCGACTGTGAAAAACTCACTGCTAATTATTTACAAACTAGTTTCGTTCATAAACTTTGCAAACATTACAGGCCATAAATCTAATTTGAAAATTGTAGAAAACTTAAACGTGTAAAAAGACAGATTGAAGGGGCTATTTATTTTGTGGAAACCCTGCAGTGTTTTTCAAACCTGATGAGTCGATTATTCGGCAGATATCTGAGGCCGCTGCTGTGCGTGTTCACCGGCGCTGATTTAAATACTGCTGTTTGTTTCTTTAAAGTGCGGACACAGACACAGGGCACTGAACTAGAAAATTACATTTTAGAGTCATCTGTGGCTTCTGCCTTCAGTCCCGTGCCCTTTCTCTGCAGGATATTTTAAATACATCATTCTTCTTTGTAAAGACGTCTCAAACAATTTCTCTTTCATATACAGTATGTTTTGTTTATTTAATTCAGATGAAGCAGCAAGACATGGTTACATCCTGCAAATGTGGATTTTATACCCTGTTTTTTGGGGGCTTTTTCTCTTGCTGGGTCCTGTACTACTGGCTTGGGCCTGCCACAAGCCCGTGCTACCGCTTGAGCCTGCTACATCACACGGGGACCTGTGCTACTGCTAGAGTCTGCTACGTCACACCGAGCCTGTGCTACTGCCAGAGTCTACAGCACTATTTAATGCCTTGTATTGACTGAGGTCTGTACAATTTGGCAACTATTTATACCAACTTTTTTAATGTATTAAATTTTGATAGGAGTTCTGCAAACTGGTTTTAACTGGTTACAGAAAATATTTTGACTGGGCACTCTTTTGTCTTCTTGAATGAACCATACAACTGGTTACTGACTTTTAACAGTCAGTCCTCCAGCTGGACGAGGCACAAGAAAAATAATAATCTCATGCCGGTACACAATTCATTATTGAAAAAGTGTGTTGTTATACTGCTGCTTCTACTGTCAGGGAATGTTGAATCCAACCCTGGTCCCGAACCTTCATGTTTGAGTACTCCTAATGATTTTAAAGCTTCTTAATGTCAGAAGTCTTCTCCCTAAATTAGATTTGGAAAAAAATCTGGGCTGACAGATTAAACACCGATATTCTTGTTTTGTCTGAAACATGGCTGACAAAATCAATCACTGATAATGACATTGCTATCCGAGGTTTTCGCTGTGACCGTCCCAGAAAAGGTGGTGGTGTCACTTTTTATATAAGGAACAGATTTTTTTGTAACTCTTCTGTCATCGTTGTCTATTGGTAAAAAGTTTGAATTTCTTGCTTTGAAATTAGAACTTTATAAGGACCATTCTATCACAGTTGTCGGCTGTTACAGACCTCCCTCAGCAACAAATGATGCCCTGTCCTTATTAATTGATCAGCTACCAATGTTAAACTTCAATGAGATTCTCCTTGTTGGGAATTTTAAACTGGAATTTTATAGTAATTGTATACAGTACACATAGCGTTTAGTAAGAGCAGAGAGGGCATAGTTTAGTTTAAAAGTGAAATCATTTGATTTGTTTCATTAAGTTCATAGAAATCTAATGTTTCTGTGAGCTATGGATAAATAGAAAATAACTGCTTTCAAGGCAATGACAATGGTCACTAAATAGCGTAATGTTATAAGAGTGAAATGTAAAAAAAAAAATAGGTGGATTTTAATAGATGAAAATGTTCAGCCCGTGTCAAGACGCTTTGACCAATTACATGCATCCCTACATAATAATTTCAGCTTTATCCAAAAGATAGATTTATTTATTTGTGCTGAGTGTTGATGTGTGTAAAAAAGTCTTATAAGCCAATCCCAGATGGCTGTTAAATCTAAATAATCGACTGAGAGTATCTGCCAAAAATGGTACTAGGCAAAAATTAAGCTTATCTAATATCCTCTGAATTTTAAGAGTCTGTTTTACACAAGGACGGCGTTCCATGAAAATGCTAACTTTTGAATCTGGCCTGAGGTTGTGTTTGCGTTTCATTGCGACACCTGAAGATGGCATTATCAGTGAAAACGATGGCACAACAGCCGAGTCCCAAAGCTATTGGCTGCTGGATACACAGAGCGAGTGGAACAACAATCTAGAGTAATTCAGTGTTTTTGAGCTTCAAAATCTCATGTTCTTATAATATGTTGTATAGATTCCTTCCCATTGGTCTGCCAGACATCAGAGTGTTTTGTGTAAATGGCCCCAAATTTTATAGAGTACAGAGATGACAAATCAAAAGCCTTTTCTAGTCTTACTTTACAACAATGAGGTTGAATGCCAATCGTTTTTGTTCTTAGGTGTGTCTCTATACAGTTGTCAAAAATTAATATCATCTCTCTGCAAAATATCTGTGATAAAATAAGGCTCAAACACTACAACAAAATACATTTAGCAGTGGGTCTAACAGTAACAGTAGCTACAGTTACTAACAGGAACCCAAAATGATGTGACAGTCAACAAACTTGGCTGATAGTAATATACAGATGTTATTTAGTGATTTCTTTGGAAGGAGACCAATTTTGGGGTGTCTTTTTCAAGTTTACTTCTAGATATTCATTACCTCAGTATGTTAATGTTGTTAATGTAATCAGTGGCTTATTTTATCGGTCATTTGAGAACGGTCAATGCTCTCCATTACTGCTTTGGACAGATTATGCAAAAAAAGTTGACAAAGACACCTTCTTTAATTGGTAGTCTATTTCTATCCATATGCACAGTAAAACGTAATATACTTGCAATATATTCTTTGTTTAAATCCCACCCTTTCTTCCTCTGTGTTTCTGAATTGTAAGTGTGCTGCCATTTTGTTTAAAACAGTCCTAAAACAGAGCATGATGCAAAGAGGCAATGCTGTGAAAAGCAAAGGTCACATGGGAGCTTGTAATAAATGCTGCTGGACAGGTGTTAGCTGCTCTTATGAAACGTCTCATTTTAGCGAGGCTGATGTAAAACAGACCTGACTGGGCCCAGATGTTACTGGGCTCTGAGTCACAACACATTCACACTTTAGGCCCAAGCACATTGTCTCATTCCACCTTAGAACAACGCTAAAAACACTGTTTATGGAGCTGCTAAATGGCGACAGACGTCCAGTTACCGCCAGGATTTGAGTTTCATTCAATTAACTCACTCACATACTCAGTGGGTCTGATTAAGTCTTGGTTTCTTGGTCTTGTTTCAGGCACACTTAGTCTTTGTTTGGCCAGGCTTTTGTTGTAGGTCCAGTTTCAGGTAAAGTTCTGTTATTAGTAATTGTTTTAGTAACTGAATCTTTTAATCTTGAATTTTGGTCTGGTTTCAACCTCATTTAGTGTGACCTTGGTTTAGTTTTGTTTGATTTCTAGATTACTCATGGGTCTAGTTTCTATTAGTCCTGCTAGTTGCAACTTGGATTGCTATTTGCTTTAATCTAGACTTGGTTTTGTCCTGGTTTAGCCTTGGAATAAATTTTGGTTAAGGCTGTTTTACCTTTGTTTGTGGTAAATATAGTAACTTGTTTAAAACCATGTTAGATCCAGAATAGTCTTGGCTCAAGCCCAGTTTTGTTCAAACATTGGTTTTGTTCTTTTTAAGTTACATTGTGGCCTACACTAGTCTACTTTAAGCACCATTTAGCCTTTTTAAAGCAAAGAGACCAGCCCTGGCTCAAGTGGAAAGCGCAGCTTTCTTACCAGTTGAACTCAGAACTGACAAAGTCTCTTGTAATTACAGTAGAGACAAAACATATTCACCTTGGAAACCAGATGCCTTTGCTTTAACTTTTTCTTTTTTTATGCAAACATCCTTGTGTATTGTTTTCAAGGGGTTTCAGACCCAGTCCTGGTTGAACCTGGTCCTGGTTTCAATAAATCATTTGTGGTTTTAGGCAATGTTCAAGGCCAAGACAAGATACGTAAAATTAAGTTAGAATTGGAGACTTTAAAAGAATTTGGCTCTACAACACCTATGTACCCAGTGTGCCTGATTTAGACATGGTTTAGTTTGGGTTTAGGCTCAGATTTAGGTTAAGGTTGATGTCTGGCGCTCACTATTTTAGTTGTTTCTGGTTCAAATCTGGTTTTGGTTTGGTTCTGGTTTAATTCTTAGTTTAGTCCTGTTTTGTCCATCCTGGATTTAGACCTGGTTTGGTCTTGTTCAGTCCTAGTTTATGAGACAGTTCAGTCCTGAGTGTAATCATGGGCTATAGAACAAAATTTATGTCTGGTTTTCTCTTTATTTGAAGCTTGGTTTAATTCCAGTTAAGATTTATTTAGTCTTGGTTTATCATGTATTTGGTCTGGGTTTGTTAAACCTATTGTGGTCCTGGGTTTGTCTTGGATTGTGGCCTGTTACAATCCTGGTCTTTACTTTTTTGAATCAGGATAAAGTTGTCCTTTTATGAGTCATTACGAGCCCTGGTCCTGGTTTTCCCTGGTCCTGGTCTGGCCTGGTCTGACCTGATGTTTTGCTGCTCTTCCCTCCGTCCCGCTGCTGTCTGGCTGCTCTGAGCTGATTTGCCCCATTAGCGGAGCGTATGTGTGGATTGGGCTGTCGATCACAATCATGTGGAGCCAGGGCTGGTCTCCTCCGGGAGCTCTGCCTGCTCCTTCATTCACCCAAAGAACAGCTCACTGTCTCTGTCTCGGGGCCTCTATTTCCAGCCCCTGTCGATGCTGAGGTATTTTTAGGAGGAAAGTTGGCAAAAGAGTATTTAAAGATCTGTAACTTTTCAAATGACGTGTACAGCATGTGTTGGAGTTGAACAAAAGGGTAGTAGGTCATTTTTGATTCATAATTGTGGGTTTGAGGTCTACTGGGATAGTTTTATATTTAAAAATCAAGTGCAGGACTCAGATATCACATGCTATTGTGAACGGTCAACTGTGACAAATCTTGTAGCCTGAGGTTAAGTTAAAGTTTACTGCCCTAAAGGAAAACTTCTTGGTGCCATCCACAGCTGCATTTACATTCACCTCATACATTTCAACTTCAACTTTTGAAACAGACATTTACACCAGAGGAAATGTGCAGAACCATATATTACAACACAGCCTTGACACATTCAATAAACCCCAAGGAATAAACTTAAATATGAATAAAGGAGAAATAACGCAGAGTAGAGAATAACCTTAAAGAAGTTAGAACCTTATAGAAGTGATTTTCTGAAGTTACATGTGGTGTTTCTTTTAGTGCCTTGAAAGATGCAGATAATATTAAGCTATATATTGTACAATGACTATAATAATCTATCTTTTGGCACATTAAACACTCTATACACCCAAACGCACAAATGATTGTATCACAGATAAAGTGCAGGTCCACAATAACACTACAGTTCAAACTGTCCAATTAATAAAGACTGTTATACATTTATCAGATTGGGCATTATGTCTGTCATCCAAATACCATTTTAATAATCTTCCTAGAGCACCTTTAACACAACTCATGTGACTTAAATGATTATTATTACAACATTCATATAGCCAAATGTAATGAACTGTACCATTTAGAAGTTGATGATATGCACTACATTCCCCCCAAAAAACACACACGCACACACACACCTCAGGTTTAACAGTGATAAAGCAATATCATTTTTCGTCTTTAATAAAATCTATTGCACTGACTGTGTTTCTCATATTTTCCACTCTCTCTGTTAATGTCCACTGTAGATATGGACTTCACACAGAATATTATATTTCCTACTGTATATAATCGACTGGACCTCAGATAACCTCACTTTGAAACAAAATGTAGCTGTAAAAACACAATTATTGCTAATCTCAGCATTGTTTTATGTACCGTATTCATAAATTATTTAACCTTAGCTGTAAACGACTCTATAGGGATTTACAGTGTAGTGAGTATTTTTTTAATATCTGCTTGTACCTGCTTCCGCAGCAAGAGTGGTCTTTAATGAACCAAAGAGAGCACGTATCTCCTCTATTCATTAGGTTACACTGGCTCCCGGTTGGCCCGCATCAAGTTCAAAGCTATGCTCTTGGCCTACAAAACCACCTCTGGTTCTGCACCCCCATACCTCCACTCACTAATACAGACCTACGTTCCTACCAGATCCCTGCGCTCTGCAAATGAACAACGTCTGGTGGTACCGTCCCAAAAGGTACAAAATCACTCTCACGTACCTTCTCTGGATCTGTTCCACATTGGTGGAATGATCTACCCGCTGCTACAAGATCAGCAGACTCTGTAGCCATCTTTAAAAACACCTGAAAGCACATCTCTTCCGTCAACACCTGACTGACAAACACTGAGCCCTACTTCCTTTCTATCGATTCCTTTCAAAAAAAAAAAAAAAAAAAAAAAAATTCTCTTATCCTTAGCATCGTATACTGCGCTGGGTTTAAACTGACTAGTTTTTGTGCACTTATGCTTTTTGTACCTTGTGTTGTTAAAGTTGCTTCCATTGTTATCCTCACTTGTAAGTCGCTTTGGATAAAAGCGTCTGCTAAATGACTAAATGTAAATGTAAATGTAACTGTTAGACTTTCCAAAACTGAATCTGAAGTACAAAAGTTACTTTTTGGTGTTATATTTTGAAACTATGACTAAATCAAAACCAAGCCAGATCTAAATGGGCCTAAATGAGAAACAAAAATTACTAAACCAGGTTTAAACCAGGTCAACATCGGGTCTAATCAATAAATCAGGTGGAAATCAGAAGTAAATCAGGTCTAATTCAGGTCCAAATAGGTCTAAATTGGGTCTTAATTTGGTCTAAACCAGGTCTAAATCGGTTCTAAATCAGGTCTAATTCAGATCTAAATTGGGCAAAATCTTAACTAAATCTAGACATAAGCAGGATCAAACCAGGTCTGAGACAGGACTAAACCTGGATAAAATATGCAGTTGTCAAACCACAAAAATCCTGTTATTTTTGCTGATTATAAACTATTATCTAATCTTTCTTTTATTTCAAACATACTTCTACTTCTCAAAACAGGTCTGATCAAGTTTGCCTTGATTTTTCAAATGTTATGAATGAGACCGTTTTTGTTCTGTTTTTATCATCTTTATGGTGAGAAAGTTGCATTATTGTCAGAATCTGAGGAGGTCAGGAGTACAAGAGGCTCTGATACTGGTGGGCAATGAGTACAGGTATTGGACAAACTTACACTAAAACAATATAACTCAGTTACAATGAGTCAGTCACTTCCTTTAAAATGCACAAATCACAATAAATAATTAAGTAATATGCATATTTATGGTAAGTTTGACAGTTTCTAGCCCTGTTTCATTTCCACTCTTGGGCTCAGCTAATCCCACTTCCTGGTTGTACTGATGTCTCACACTTGGACCTTGCCAATGATTTTTCAAAAGGTGGAGAGTTTGTGGCCTTCACAGAGCTTCAGTGCTGTCTGAATGTCCAAATGCAGCGTGTGTGCAATTAAAGAGTAAGGAGCCAGCGAGCGTGGCATGTCAGTCGCTTCCTGACAAAGTTGCCGTTGGCAGCACAGCTCCTCATCATCTCCACATCGGTATAAAATGAGCCCATGAGACCGGTGCCCCCGAGTCCCTCAGTAGACTTAATTTAACAGAGTTAAAATCAATTTCTCTGCTCTCTCCTGGGTCAAATTAACTATCTTTTCGTATGAAGAAGCACCAACTACTTGACAGCTCATCCAGATCCCGGCTGTGTCCGTCTGCTTGTCAGTCGGCTGGCAAAGCACTTTTCATGTCTGCTCCAATCTCCCATTTTAACTTGGCGAGGGCTGCGTCCGCATGGCAAGGACGGAGCTGCCAAGAAAATGACTGGATGGCGACAGCGGCGCTCTGCTCCCCGTGTCCCGGGCTGATTCAGTTTAGAGTGACGGCCTCGTATTCGCAGAGACACAAGGAGAAAACAAGCAAAAAAGTGTAACGCTGATGTAAGACGGAGTTCACTCAGGTCACAGTCTCTCCTCCTGCTTCTGCTCCAAACACCAGAATTATTTGAATATGACTTAATCAACAAATGGCAAAATGTGCCCTGTGTTGGTAATGAACATGATGAAATTTCACAATCTGCAGTTTAATTTAAGTCAGTGTCTTTCTTTTCTTGTTCCTAGCGTCAGTGGAGTACAGAATTTAATCTATGATTCCAAGATTGGAGATTGTATGATACTTTTTCATATCTATGTTTGGCCATTCATTTTCTACAGCTTATCCATTCCGGGTCACGAGGGGCTTAAGCCTATTGCAACTGCTATGAGCACTTTTGAATAATAACCATTCAACCTCACATTCAATCCTTTGGGAAATTTAGAGACCCCAGTTCAGTTTTTACATGCATGACTTTGGACCCAGAAACGGGTGCATTTTTCAGACTCTACATTGAAAGATCATGGCCAGATGGGGAATTGAACCCACGCTCTTGGTACCACCTCATGATATTAACATTCAAGTGATGTTCAGGACTTTTTTCTAGTAGAGTTCTATTTGGTATACTGTATGTGTGTAGTCTTTAACATGTTGTCGATTGCTGTCTGTGAAGACGCAGTGAAAAGTGTACAGTTGTATTTGAGTATCAGGGAAAAAAACATGTTTCAAACAAAAAACAAAATGATTTCTGCACAATTAAATATCTGTTGAAGCACCTGATGTATCCACCTACCAACAGGTCATTGTATCAAATCAGAGCAAAACAATGTTACAGAGAAATGTTGCTCTGTCATCAAATTTAAAACTGTTGTTGCCACACTATTGTTTATGTTGTCACATATCTTTGCAAAGGACAAGATGGATTCCTGTGAGTTTGTGGACTAAGTGTTGCAATAACCCAGTTTCTGTGCAAACTACCAGAGACCTGTTTTTCCCACATGCACATCCATAACCATGACCTTAGCACCAAAATAATATTCAAACAAACCGTCCACAGATTGTATTGTCCTATAGGTAACTTTCCACAAGTACCATATACAACCCTGGGTAAAACAAAAGAAAATATAAAAAATGATAAAATGTCACCATAATGCTTCTGGTCACGGAAAAAAGTCAAAAAGTTGTTTGTTTAAAAAGTGCTAAATCATGGTATGTTTCCTTTATGCTAGCTGTAATTACAAATAATAATCATCTGTTGATAAAATATTGCTTTTGTGAAGATTTTCAAGAAACACTATGGGTGAAGTTATACTCTACTAAATGGAACATTCATACTGCAACTGAGCAACACCATCTGTTTGAGGTGGATTGATGAAGGCTACAGCTCCTTAAATCAAAGGTCTTTGAGTTTGAGCCCAATGTGAAAGAAGTAACGTGGTGATAATGAAGACTTTTGTCAAACAAAAATCTTTCAAACAAGACACACAAATGATCAACCCCAGTGAAGTCTCCTAATGTTGTGTAGTTTGGTGCTTTTAAAGTCCAAAAAGCATCTCCAGGAATGTGTGGAGCACATAGGGTGAATCTGAAAGACTGAAGCATTTACTATTTTCAGATAAATATCTTTGGGCTGAAAGACTCTGTTTTAAAAGATGACACTTTGAAGATGTGACGGTTCAGCTCAGAGGCTGCAGCAGCGTGAGTCATGCAAAAGATCAAACACCCGAAAAAATCAAGAGGACTAAAAACTAAATTAACATTTTTAGACAGTTAAATAATCCACTGGACTACTCATCCAAACCAACCTTGGCTGGTGTCATAGTTGTGGGTTTGTGGTTAGATTTTGTCATCTCTATCTCAGAGAGACTATCAATGTCTGACATTTCCTCCTATCATTTAATCTTGTCTTTGACCCAGTTGCACCTTTTGACCCAAAACGGAGTCTTTAAGCCCCGCTGCACAAGCCTCAAACCCAGTGACAGTGAACACCTCAGTTCAGTGCAGCTCCGCCGAGGCCATTACCTGCCACTGCACATCCATCAAACGCTGCGACCTGCCCAAACGCTAAGCACCAAATAATGACACCATTGATCCATTCACTGACTCCTGCCTCCCCCATCACCCTCCCACACAGCGCAGTATCCATCAGAGGAGGGCAGAGTAGTCTAAATATGTACTGTTACTCAGAGGTGGGAAGTAAAAGTACTTTGTTACTGTACTTAAGTAGATTTTTCAGTTTCTGTACTTTCTACTTCTTCATAACAGCAATATGGAGGAAGAAAGAAAGACATTAGCTATCCTTGGTCATGTTAAAGGGAACTATTAGAGGTTGTTTCCAAGAATGATTCATGGCGTAGCTTATTTTGCATTTCTGTAAGTCAGTTTGAACAATGCTATGGGAGAACATAGATTTGAGAGCTAACGCTAGCTTGCCCCAGAGGGTAGTAACCGCCATTGTGTTAAAACAGTAGTTCATTTTCTATAAACTTCCCACAAAGACAACATTAACAGGTACCTCCAAGTCTTAAAAGTATTAAAAATGTATTAACTTTTATGATGTCAAAGCTATGTCAAAACTTACATTTAATTGCTCCATAAACTGTAAAAAATGTGCAGTTATCAAAAATGTATTGTGTATCATAAACAGCAAAATACATTTTTACTTTTTAATTAAGTACATTACAGAGACTGTGCTTTTTTACTTTTACTTGACTAAAGAAATTGAATCAGAACTTCTACTTTTACCAGGGTCGTTTTTAACACAGGTATGTGTACTTCTACTTAAGTACACACACACTTCTGCAGTTACTTTAAATAATAGTCAAGTAGAACTGCAAGGAGTCAATAAAATTGAGCAAGAGTCGATAAATACAAAAAATTACTATTATAACTACAAACAGAGATATATTTCTTTTGTGTATGCATTGTCCTCATGAAACATACTTCTTAAAAAAAACAGAAAATACAGGTTGGTCATCTGCACGAAGTGCTTTTGGTATTGGGCAACAATATCAATACAACAACATCATTAAAATTTGTGTCTCTCATTGCTTTTTCAACAGCCTGGTTTACCAGACCAGGACCAGACCGTTTTCCTTTTTTTAAAAGCAGGACGGTCTAGTTTTTGGTCACTTTCTCACAGCGAATCCCTTACTCTGTGATTTTGCAGACGGACCAATCACAAGCCATTTGTCAGCAGCAGGGTGTGGTTTGCTGGCCACGTCATACACAAGTAACTCGGCTCGCACGGCTGGTCCAAAACCTTCAACATGGCGGACGCTGCTACCGAGAGGCCGTTTATTTCTGTTCTCGCCTCGGTTTTGAATAACTAGCAAAGTATGAAACTGCTCTGGTGTCCGCTCTACTGCTGGCCATGTTACTTTTTTAACACCATACAACAAAATCTCTAGTTTTAACTTAAGTCTGTGAGTGTTAAAAATTGGACTCATTAACTACTGTATGTTCCAGAATATAAGATTTAAAACAAATGTAATGGATGAACCTTATTGTGGTGCTTTTGTGTTGTGACATTTTAAAAGGATAAGTTATAGAAGCATTTAGGGCTTAAATGAGGCTGAGAAAATATGAACCATGAAAATGCAAGTTTTGGAGATTCTGGGCCTGTTCCTAAGTTAAGTTCAATAGTTTTATTTACACTCACAGGAAAAAAATGACACAATAAACTTGTGCAAAGTTTGTACTAAAATTTCCCAGGATAAGAACAACTTTCAAGTGAGTATGACACATATTTAAATGTTTGTATTTTCCCCTCCTGACTGAAACTAGTGAGCCACACCTATCACTTTCCCTTTACTCATCTTTTTCAGACAGATTATCCGCTCTTTGATCCTGGCTCATAACAATGGCACAGAAAAATGTGTATAAAAAGTAAAGAAATAAATCATAGAACATATTTAAACTCAATAGATTTGTACAAAATCCTGACATGTACTTAAGCAGAAGTTTGAAGAAATCTACTCTAAATGTACTATTAAGTATTTCTATGCATAAATGAAAAGTATTTGAGTAAATGTAACTAAATAGTGCCTGTCCCTGAAGCGGCTGCATCCATTCGGAGCAGAAAACGTCGTGTCACTGGCCTAATCTAATTGTAAAGAGCCGCATTAAGACGCTCAATGAGGCTTGGCGTAACAATTCTCTTCACGGGCTTCCTGTATGGTGAGTTACAGGAAAAGCCCGCTCCTCTGATTAAAGCCATTCATCATGTGGGCTGTTATTAAAAGGCGTCCAGTGACACAGGCTTATCGTGCATCGCTGCGTTTGGGGCCGAACACAAAGCTCCAAGGCGAGGTTTAAAGCGAGGAGAAGGGGCTGCGAGGATTAATTAGATCATTAAGTCGAGTAAATGTACAAATACTCACTGAATATTAACAAAGAGGGACTGTCATTGATTTAAAATGTTTACTAGACACTTACGCTTTGACAGTTTTATCACACTTTATGGATCTCCTTCATATTTCTAGGTTGCATATTTGTTTTCTGCTTAAATATGTTATCAATAATGTTGAATTAGCTAAAAATTGCAGGTATTGTAAGTCACTTTTGTTTAGCACTGTTGATAATTAAGCTCAGTCTGTTTTATTGAACAACTGTTAGTTGTTAATAATGATAGTTAATAATGTACAAGATTAACATGTCATTTCACAAAATTGGTTCAGTAAATTATATGTTCAGCAATGTTTCCTCCAACTCATTATCCTCATAAAGCATAAGAAACTACAAACTGGCTGCAGGGGTGACAATGTCCACACAAATGCATTTTCTTTTGTGTTGTTTATTACTTTGTCCCCTTTCTGTGCACGGTTGTGCTGCATCACATTTAGAGTAGAAACTTGTCTCACACTGGTAGGTGCATAGCTCGAGGGTCAGACTCAGGATCTTTTTACAGATCTTGCTTACTTAGATCTTTTGCAATGTTTGTGAAGGTTCTCAGTCATCCAGGTCATCTTGAAGAAAAGGTAAAAGCAACTTATAAGGCTTGTAAGGCTGTGTTCACATTTGTAGTCCACTTCATTAGTTCACACCAAAACTAAATAACCACACCAAATCTATTTAGTTTAGTTCAGCAAAAATCCCCGGTCCAACAAGGGTTTACGGCTGGCATCAAACTGAGGACCAAAAAAAAAAAACATGCCTTTAAAAAGAAACACACCAAATGGTGCTGTTAGCCCAAATGCTAATAAGGCATGTTACCATAGCATTTGACCTCTTCTTATTTTATTTAGTTAATATTATTTCAGTTTTTTTCATTGCCAGTTTATGAGGCTCTTCCTGTTTGTCTCCGAGACCTCTGTTTTCACACTTATTCAAGTGAACCCCGCTAACAGAGCAACCAGAGTCCGTTTACAAGACTTTGACTGACTCATTAGGTTTCAACAATTTAAAAAAAATATTCTATAAGGTCAGGACGCAGCATAAAATGGGTCAGGGTCTTGCCTTTTTGCTGTTTTGCTGAGCATAAACAGGGCACAAGGCTGATGGTGATTTAATCCACCAGTGTAGCAAAACAGAATAAAAAAACAACAGAGAAGAGGATATGTACAGTAATTTAATAGTTGGTGGAGCTAGAGTATATTATATTCACACAGAATCAGTAAAATACAGTCTACAATAAGCTGCAAAAAGAGCAAAGCATTTAAAATACAGTCTCAAAGCTAGAACTGCTCCATAGCTTCAGAACATTATCTGAGCCTCTGACTGGAGACCAGAGAGAGAAAAGGCCAGTAGAAGACTTTTAATATTCTTATCAAAGCGACAATGTCAGAGTCTTTGCCAGCTTGTCTCGCTCTCAGAAAAAAATAAAAATACTTTTGTTTTTTATGAAACATGCCTTTTACATGACATCCTCCAGTTTGCACCTGAAGTATGTGAGAAATGAGCAAATGCATTTATTGTAAAAGCTGGACATGTCCTTGTGGCGGCTGCAACACTCTGCCACCGATTGAATTTGCAAGAAAAGAAAAAAACGGTGGCCATCATGAGTTTGGAGGCTTAAAACCCTTTCAGAAATGAGCTTGAGAGAGCAGATGTGAGTAAAGGCAGTGTCATTTGTTAGAGAGCATCTGCTGCAGAGCCACAGAGGAGGCCCGAGAATAATACTGACAACATTGGGCTGCCATAACAAGGTTCTGAAATACCTCAAGATGTATAATGTAATGTAATCTCTAAGATGAATAATTAATTAATTCCTGTGGTAACATTATTGTGAATATTATATATAATTTCTAACACATGTATAATAAACCATATATGGAATTTGTTAATTACTATATATTAGAATATATTATTCTATTGATTTCTCGATAATTATTCTGAACTATTTTGGTGTAAGACCTAATTACTTTTGATACTGTAGGTACACTAAATTTATGGAACTAGCTTAAGAGTTTGCTGTCCTTACCTTCGGTTTGATGTCTTTGAGGAAGCAGCTGTTCTTGAAGGAGAGACGGGGGAGGGATTTTTTCTTCCAACTCCTTTTCGAGGAGATAGTGTTTGTAAGGTTTACTGTAAAAACTTTGATAAAATTTGTTTGAAGGGATCACACTAGAAGCATGTATATTTTCTCATTACAAGAAAATGTTTCCCACAGTGCATCATGAAAACTAGTGAACAACCATAGTCACTAGAGTCAAAGACCATAACTCTGCATTAATTGAGAAAGAGAATAGTGCTTTTTATTGAACATGTCATTGCAAAGTGGCATGTCCTAGCCGCACTAATGTGGGCTCTCTAATGTGAGTTCAGCCTCTTCCCACTCTTCAAAGACATGCATATTAGGGTGAATTAATGAATGCGTTAGCCCTGCAGCCAACCACCTCAGGCCCAAAGCAGCTGGACTAGGCTTCAGCCCCCGTCACCACCAACATGAAAACTACAGGAGATGAATGCATGTTTAACTCAAAGGCACACATTTGACCAGTGTTGTAGCTACATGTAAATTTGTAAATTGGAGATGAAGTTGCTACAGTAAAAGTGATGATGTTAGCATGTATGAATTAATATAATAGTGATGAGAAAGGCTTTAGGACCCTGTGGAAACACTGAGTTCCCGGATCAAGGCTAGGGCTTTCAGCAGCAGCGATTACGTATGTTACTTCTCCTCCTTCCCCGCTGTCAATGCTATAAGCCAGACAGTAAACATTTACTTGTAGGTTTTTATCTTATTTTGCACTTTACATATAAAAAATTAAAATGATTGTATTTTAAAAAAATAACTTATCTATTTCTATTCTGCTGGTTCAGCGTGTCCCTACAGGCGTCACCAAAGCTGCTCAAAGACTCAAGAGAAAAGGGCTAAGACTAATGTCACCACTATTATTTTTTTGTTAAATTTTATGCAGCAGAATAAACAATATGGTGGCCTTTAACAGTTTCTCTTTTTTAAACCACATCATTGTATTAAAATGAAAGCACATTAGTCCAGATACAGCCAGGTTTCCCGGCTCAACATACTGTTTCAGGCATTTCTGGAAATGTCACATCTCTGCACTTCATTCCTGAGACTTGGCTGTGTTTCATTTTCACAACAGAGAACAAATCCACTTAAAAACCGTCCAGGAGGAAGACAGAGGTTTATCGTATCTCGGTGAAAACCAAAAGGGAGAGTTATGAAAGCGGCTCGGGCTGGGGCTGAAGCGGTGACACACAGCGGGGATGGACGAGAGGCCATTTTGTCTTTTTTGGAGCGGCACTTTAACAGCAGCCACTCTGAGTGCTTTTATCATTATACGCCACTACAGCCTGCCCATTTGTTCTGACCTTGGGAAATGGTTTTAAAAGGTCTCTGTAAGTGTGTGTGTGTGTGTGTGTATGTATGTATGTGCGCGGCGTTCGTCCGAGTAGAAATTGCCAGGGATTGAGATGTTCCCTGAAAATATGTAGTTGGGCTGAGGCGGGGGCGGGTAATAGAGGGGGGGCAAGCTATTCGGGAGGTAGCAGGGAGGCAAAACGCGGTGCACAATCCAATTTGTTCGTTCACACTCCAGCAGCGGCAGATCAGAACAATTGATACATTAGGACTGGTTTTAGCGAGCAAATATGGCAGCCGCAGAGAGAGAAAGCGAGGGGATATATTGCATCCAAGTGCTCCAGGAGTAAATTTAGCTCACGGGCCATTGCACAGGCCGCAATATGAAACTATGATAAAAAAGAAATTGCTTTATTCTCCCGGTTATCAATATAATTCAGTCTAGGTGGTGCGCCGTCTCATTTTGGCAGCAGGGAGCTTTTGTTACCAACACATTTTTGAGTTTAGAAAAAGCTTGTGAAGGTTCATTCGACATTCATAGATAAATGCACTCCAGGAGAGATACACCTCGCTCAATTTGAAAACATCCCAATCCTCCAGACGCAAACATGTCATCTCCTCCCAGCAGCAACGACAGGAGCAAATTAGGAAAATGCAACGGTCTCAAATGACAATGAAGAAAAGGGAGTAAATCACTGCAGTGTGGTTCAATCAGCAAAAGAACAATCTCAGCCAAATGACGTACTAGCAAAAGTAACATAAAAGTAAGCGTATTGTGTTAGTAAGTGAAATGAACAATCCAAATTTAGATAATTTTTTAAACAAGGGAACCATTAAAAAAACTGGATGTACGGACGTCTTATTCTTTAATCAGTTTGAAGCTGGGTGTTCGCTCATGCCAGGTCAGGAGCTGCTGTAAATTTTAAGTTAGAGCCGAGCTGTGCAGCAAAACATAAAAACATATTACATATTGCATCATCGTAGTTGTCTGTATTTTCTCTGTTTTCATGAAAACAAATATTGAAACAGGATAACACAATGCAAAACTCTTCAATATTGTACTCAGCAGGTGATATTTCCTTCAAATCACAAATGTTTTCAGCCCCAGGATTCAAAACTCCCACGCATGCTCCGGCGTACGGCCACGTTTAAGGCACAGATCTGCAGCTTGAAGCTCACATTACTGAAGATTTAATGCTGGTTCTGAAAGAAAGGTATCAGATACACAGTGACCTCTGACCCCGTGCACCGCTGAAAGCCCCAACAATAAGCATTAACATGAGAACTGGACAATGGAGCAATAAAAGAAGGTGTCCTGATCTGAGTTTGAGTTGTTGGAGCATCTGTGGGATGTGCTGCACAAACAAGTCCAATCAAAACTTTGAACTTTGATCAATGGAGGCCCCAACTGTAACTGACGGGACTTAAAGGATCTGCTGCTGAGATCCACAGCACATATTCAGGGTCTAGAGGAGTCCATGCCTCGGTTCTGGAGCCAAAGGAGGACCAACTCAATATAAGGCAGGTGGTCATAATGTTATGCCTGATTGGTTTTTATAAATTATTGCTGCTCTGTCAATGTTCAGGAGCAAATGCATATGTCATGGTTCCTTAGTTCTATGCATCTTCTTGTCCCCTGTAATATCAAAGGAGAGGACATGTTTAATATTTGCTAAAATCCTTCAGACCTGAACATGTCGTCTTCAAAATACATCAAAAAATACACCGGCCTTAAATGACAACGTAGAGACGGGTACAAAATAATAAAAATCTCATTTTATCTCTGCTCGGCTCAGTCAGCGTGGCTGTGTGCAGAAAAGGGACAGCTGTTATTGCCTATTCAGACGCTGATAATGTCTAATAACGCGGCATAAATTAAATCCGCCGCATCAGTGAGCTCACGATGGCGTCCGCTCCGATAAATAGCCAGCTTCCATGTCTCAAAGCCAGATTTGGGCAAACCATTATAAGAGGCTGCAGTAATCTTTTTTTTCCCTCCATTTATTCATTTTAATAGGATTATTCATGAGGCGATGATGGCGATGATGGGCTTTGTGTGGCAGCCCCCTCCAAAAGGCATTATTACAGTTAATGAAAAGACTTCACACCTGAGAGTCAAAACCCAGGGTCGTGTCATACTTCACCCTTAGATTTGATCCAATTTCACACTCCCTACATTTACAAGACCCAGGAAAAGAAAATAAGATGTTGTGGTAATCCGACTAAAACTAGACTTTTGAAATACATTTGAACGTCTTGAGGGAGGTACATGCTTTAAGATAATGATCTGGATTTTCAACACAACATTTGCTTTTGGACTTTCTTACCTTCATGGTCTGAAGTTTAAAAGGTTTTCCACATTTTCACTTGAATTATGTGTTTCAATATCCTAAACGTTACTTAAATGGCCTTTATTTGTAAATGCCCTGTTTATTTGTTCACACTGTGGTTTCTGTTTAGAAAACCTTCTTTTTTCTAATATTGTTCTTATCAAAACAAGTTACTGTGACTTTCTATAATTGCTAATGTGGAAATGGATTTTGGTATGTCTTTGAGATCTGTTGATATGTCTTGCTCTTCCACTTTAATCGATCTGAGCTGTTGCCTCACCCCTTTGTTCTCTCACTTGTTTGACTTATTATTGTAAAACTAATAATACTAATAGTAAAGTCGTAAAAGGAATTGTCCTCTGAGGTTTCCACTTTGTAGGTTCTTTTGGCCATAGATTATACCCAAAGGAGTGGCATGAATAAATGTTGCCACTGACTCTGACTTTGGCAGTTTAGTTCCATGTTCCATATTTGATTAGTCAAATCCAGAAGGTCAAGTAGAAACAGACCAAATAATGAATACTTTAACATTATCCTTATCATAAAATTACACCAGGCTTATTAGTGTTGCATTTGCAGTTGATTTACATTGGGTTTGTCTGTAATGCCAGAAGCAAAGGCTCATAAATATTTTACACTAACTAATCAAACTAAACCAATAAAGTTAGTGTGAATGTTGTGTCTGAGCCACAGGACAATCTTTAGTCTCACACCTACTGTAGGTGCCACATAAACAAACTATGTGCTATTTTGGTATTAAAAATGTTAGCCTGGTCAGTCATCCTGTACTCCACACACAACGTTAGTCTGCTCTCTGTGCATTTGAGTTAAATTTCCAGGGAATATTACTAGGGATGGACAATATATCGGCGCTAATATTGGCTAATATATCGGCCGGATATGTGTGTTTTTTTTATTCATCGGCCTGATGAGGAAATTTTGAACCATATGTAGAGCAGATATCATACTCTGTTGACTTGGTTGTTGGTTTGTGCCAGACATACTGTATTTTGCAATGTCAAAAGAAGACAGACATATTGAAATATGCAATGCATGCAGGGGCAAAGTTATGCAGGGGGATCTTGCTGCATCTTCATTCAATACCGCCAATTTCAAAACAACAAGCTAGCATTAGCATTAGCAAGCTGTGATCCCTCACACAAGAAGTAAGCACTGCTAAAAAGAGCCCCACAACAAGCCCTTGGAGAAATCAAAGAAATTCAGCAGGAAAAAAAACTTTATATTGGCCCAACCCTAGGCAGCACCAACGGACACCAAATAAACTGCCTCAGGACGCTTTTGGAAAGTCCCATCTTTTACAACTTTAAGACAAATACAACTGCACTACACAGACGCCATCCAAAGACTCCAGTGTCAGACAAAGTCAAACACTCCAGTGCTTTATTTATGTATGCTTTTTTCTCTTTCTGTTGTCACTAAGTAACCCTCAAAGTGAAAAGCCTCTTAATCCATCTTTTGCTGCATCAGGCCTGTATTCCAGGCAGACACTAAAACACATACGTCTGTGGCGACGAGTCAGACCATAAACCCAACAACCATCTGTCTTTATCGTTCTCTGGGCACAATTGATCCGCAGCACTCTGGAATGTATTTATTATGAAAAGTCTCATTTTTTAAGCGGCCCGTTTAGAGTAGCAGCACTCATAAATCACAGCTGAATCAGACCAAATCAGAACACGCCCTGCTAGGATCTATTATTCTATCAGCCCTAAGTGGACATAACAGCTTAATCCTGTATCGATCTGAGCGTGTGCACAGGTCGTCCCATCCAATCACAGACCGGCTTTCAGTTTGAATAATCACTAGGGAGAGCTGAGGCGGCTGTAACATTACACTGACTGTATATGAAATACTGAGTAATGACTGTGATAGCGCCATTAAAGACTGTAGTGGACTGAGATCACAAGAGTCAAAGATGGCCGCCTGTTTTTCATAGCCATTAGGCTCATTGGTTCTTAGGTCTGGTTTCTGTCTTCTGTATCCCGTCTTTTAGTCTTTTATGTAATAATGGAAATAGAAAATTTACATAAAAGTGACAATAACCTGGACACTATTGTAGCAACAGCAACAGAATTCTCCGACAAAGGATGCAGCTGAAGAACCGACTCCTGAACTATACATACTTCACTTACCTTATAACTCGTCTGACACTGGGCATAGACATCCATGCACAGATAACTGTAGATAAGGACGAGTCTCAAAGGTAGATATTTTGTGTTGCTATTGTGTGTTATCTTCGTAGTGACGTAGTACAAGCTTTTAGAAACGTTTCCTTTGTGGTAGAGGTGGGCGTTTTCTTGTCATTGTTAAAAGTTGACTGTTAATCTAGCTGGTCAAATAATTAGCCTTCTTCATTGAACAAAAATCACATATATGCCTTGCTTATCTGGCTCATTTAATGGATTACGCCTGAATATGAGCTAATAAATGGCAAAAGTTGAGGCTCTTCCGTGAAACTCAAAGGATCCTATTGAAATGCTGCCAATTTGACATGTTTTTTATGTTATTATTATTATTATTATTATTATGAGCATGGTGAATTTTGTTGTCATAAGTAATTGCATTTAAGAATGTTGTTTTTCAATGTCTTCACTAAAACAATGACCTTGGTAAAATTATTATAATAATTTCCAGACTATCTTATATGGAAGTGACATCCAAATAATTTTAACATAAGATATTATAAAATACACAATAAATATCCATTTAATATTCTTGCCATTTGGTAATACATAGGCTCTGCTGGAAGATACATGACATCTTCATGCTAACATTTAGCCCTGTGCAGCTAGTGAAGCTAATGGGTTAGATAATGAGGCCTTAGCAGATCACCGACTATAATACTTGCCTTGACTCTTCCCTGACCACATTATTATTCAACACGGCATGCCACCAACAATGAACTATCATTAAACAGACTTATATTGAAAAAAGAAATGCAACAATGAACAACTTTCTCATTTAAAATAAGCAGTGTCCATCTTTATCCCCGACTCCTGTCTCGGGCCCCTCCTGACGTCTCTTTTATCCACCGTCTCTGCTGGGTCCTCATTAGAAAGCAATAACTAAAGTGTACTCAGTGTGTGTATTTGCGGTCTAATCCTGCTAATACTCTGTTTAATGCCGGAGAAGTCGAGCGAGCTGGCAGCCCCAGTAATTAAGTGAGCAGCAGTCTGTTCTGATGGCTCTCGTACACAGCGCCATAAATTATTGAAGTGCCGCTAAAATAAATAATGAAGAGCAGTGCCGCGTTCGGGATGTGGGCGGGAGGTTAAATTATGCATGAGCGCAATATTTGTAAGTGTAATGGGAAGTAAGTGTGGTGTTTTATGCTTAAACGACGCAGACTAAAACCCCCTACCGCTGCTAATTAGAGCCGAGTTTGACACCACGGATCAAAGTAAATATTGAGAAAGTCCCAGGTTCAACACATTAAACCAGCGACGCCTGGTTTAGATTTGAGGAAAATATCAGCCAGCCTAATCTCCATCTGTTGGTGGAGATACGGGACCTGACGATTGGAGCGGGACGGGACTCGAGAGGCTGAAGCGGGAGGAACAGGGGGAGGAGTTTAGTAAGCTTTTAAAATCATCTAAATAAATCTGGAGTGGATATGACTAAGTAAGCATCAAATGTATGCCTATTTTGTACCATGTTTCCTCCTCTCAACAGGAGGTGCCAACACAATTTTATGCGTTTATAGTTTTAGTCTGGTTCATTTAGAGTTTTACATTTGGTTTGTTGGACACTGCGTTGTGCACGGAGTAAAACTGTCAAACAAATCATGATTGTGCTTTATATGAAACAGAACCCCCCCCCCAAAAAAATAAAAAAAATCTGGAAATCATCTTGCGACCCCCCGCCCACCACTCCCCCCACTTTGGGAAAGTGAGCTGTGTCTCTTCATAAAGACTTGACTGAACAGTTGAAATTACTGATCTGGGTAAAGGTGGATTAAATTTTATGTGTGGATGGCCGACTCCACTTTTGGCACATTTATAACCATTCAAAACTATCAAAGCCCTTTTATGCCAAAAGCAGAGGACTCATAGACTTATACTAACACAACACAACAAAGAAGTAAAGAAGCTGGTTCTATGAGGGTGTAACTTGGTTAAACTAAAAGGTCCGGTCCAAGACTCCTTTATCATGATGAGCTGTTATATGTCATACTATCCTACACACACTAAACAAGGTAAAGTCAGATGTGTGTCTTAAATATACTAAACAATCATTTAAATGCAGCAGTTTTTTTTTGCCCTCATTTTTTATGAGCTGAACTCAAAGAAGACTTTTTCCATGAACACAAAAGGCCTATTTCAAATCTGTCCAGATCAATGCAACCCATGGATGTATTACTGTCAGCTGGCCGCCATTTTGGTTTACCAGTAGAGACGGCAAGTTTCTCTAAAACAGTCGGTCATTTTAATTTATTTATTACAAATAGGACTCTGTACTGTCCAGTGTATTGGCCTGTTTTCTTTATTATACGTGTCGTTTGGCAGACCTTAACTCACATCATCTTGTCCCATGACAGGAAGGTTGCAGGAGGTTTCTGTACATCTAAGGGTCAGATTCTCGGTTGAGAATATATATTTTTGTGCTAAAAATTATGCAATGCTACTTTGATATGGTATAGTCTGGGGCTCGAACATAAATATTGTGAAAGTATTCACCAGTTTAAAGCACTCTATAAACAGAAGGTCTTGTCACAGTACAAGGAGGGCGGGTCTTAATCGCTGGTTGATGTATTTTTAGGCTGTGTTATTTTACCTTGTAGGTATTCAGATTAGGCAACGCATGGCAATTTTATTTATATAGCACAATTCATACACTGAGTAACTCAAAGTGCTTTACAAGAATAAAAGACACAAGACACAAATCTTTACAAGATTTAGATTAAGAAAAATTTAAACATTTTAAAAGAAGAGTGCAGATTAAAAACACTTTAAGTTGTAGTGTAGGTGGAGCTAGAGAGGAAGGTTTTTAACCTCCTGTTGAACATTGTTAAATTACAATGGTTTGTAATACTATAATTGTTAGCTGTGGTGATATATGGTGTGTATTCAAGATGTTTTTTTCACGTGTGTATACAGCTCAGGAAAAAATTAAGAGACCACTGCAAAATTATCAGTTTCTCTGGTTTTACTATTTATAGGTATGTGTTTGGGTAAAATTTTAATTTTTGTTTTATTCTTTAAACTACTGACAACATTTTTCTCAAATTCCAAATAAAAAATTGTAATTTAGAGCATTTATTTGCAAGAGGATAGTGATGACCATAGAAGTGTTTTTTTTTTATACTTTTTCTTATAAAATAAGATTTGGTTCTGGTCACCTAATCAGCACCTCATTCAGTAGAATCAGGTGTGCCTGTGTTGGGATTCAACAGACACTGGAATGGAATGGCTTCCATACTTGTAGAGATGCTGACTGCTAGAAAGAATTGCAGTGGTCTTAACTTTTTCAGAGCTTTATATACATATATAATTGAGTTATGATAACGTTAACAATAAAGGAAGCAGCTGCCTTTGTGTTTCTTTTTTTTTTGTCAGCAATTGATTAATTTATGTTGTTAATATAAGATGATTTACTTTGTTGCATAGATCAAATGTTCTTTATTGACTTTGTTATATGCCACTATTGCTAAAAAATTAATAAATAAATAAATAAATTAAATAAATAGGTCAACAGATGCAGATTATGGAAGCGGTAAAACTCAAATGAAGCATGGTATAAATCCTATTGGGTTTTAAGTGGAAATGGCTGTCCAGGCTTGGCTTTAGTTACAATTCAGAGTATCACAGAAACAAAGCTCATCTTTCCAAATCCGTGCAGCTGAGGTGCTCTAAGTAAACATATGTGGACAGGTATTTAAGCTGAACAAAACACTGGAGCTAAACACCTGCCAGCTTTGTATTATAGCCTCATCTAACGCTGGAAATGAAACGCATCTCTTCTCTGTTGACTTCACCGAAAATCAAACACTACATTTCCCTAAACCTTTGATATTCCTGCAACATTTTAATCTTCGTTTTGGTTCCATACAATCTCTTTCGTATTTGATTTTTGGGACAAAACTGCCTCTGACAATAAGCTGCGCGGCCGTACATCTGAATGTATGACGCACTCAGGTTGTCAGTAAATGGCCTCATGCCTCTCCTTCGTCTCATCTATAAATAGGCTGAAGCCGAGCGTGAAATGAAACGCAGGAGAACAGCGTGAAATGGGACTAAAGTTGGGGAAAATGGACATATTTATCCGTTTGTTTTGAAGAAGGCCATGGGAAATAATGGCACCATTTTTTACATAAAGCGTTGCTGATATTAGGCTCATTTTTACACTCGGCTCCGGTTTGATTTGCTTTAATGCATCATTGTTGCTGACAGCTTTGGTCTGATATGCAAATAAGCGCAAAACACAGAGCAAAATAAAAAAGCAGACAATTCAAATACAATGTGACGCTGTATTATTACACTTCTAGGACTCTGGGGAGTGGTAAAAAGTTGGTTTAAATGACAATAAACTAAATGACTGTCACAATAATACAGCATAGAGGCTTCGTGTTAGCACTGTAATGTGTGACCGACTAGCAACAACAATGAAAAAGTCTCCCTTTTTATGTCCAAGCACTTAACTTAAACTGTCTGCACAGCCAGAGTATCTTTTGTTTAGTTTATTCTTCTATTTAGCTTTAACAAGGCTAATTATGACTTAGATGAGTTGTTTAATGTTGTTTTAATTTGCTAACAAACCACACAGGATTTGCTCTATCGGGTTATTCCTTTGGGTAGAAGGACAACATTAAAACATACAGCAGATACAGAATAAAAAGTAGAAAAATTGACTAAGGATGACTAAGGAGTATCAATGTTCATTCAAGGCTTTTGTTTTTATGTTTTCTTTTTAACAAGCAGGCTTACTTTTTTATGGATAAGTAACTAAATGTCCTCAGACAATTAGCACAGTTGACTGGCCTTAGGTCTAACGCTTATACAGTGAAAATTAGAAATCTATTCTAAACATACAACTCATTGAACCCAGGGCCCATGTTGAAATATTTAATACTTTGAAATTAGGTAAAATTTACATTTAATTTAAATTTTTACTTACATTTACATTTAGTCATTTAACAGACGCTTTTATCCAAAGCAACTTACAAGTGAGGAAAACAATGGAAGCAATTTTAACAACACAAGGTAGCAAAAAGCATAAGTGCACCAAACCAATGTGGAACAGATCCAGACAAGGTACACAAGTGATTTTTTACCTTTTTGGGACGGTACCACCAGAGTTTGTTCATTTGCAGAGCGCAGGGATCTGGTAGAACGTAGGTCTGTATTAGTGAGTGAAGATATGAGGGTGCAGAACCAGTGGTTGTCTTGTAGGCCAAGAGCATAGCTTTGAACTTGATGCCGGAGCATAACCGGGAGCCAGTGTAACCTAATGAATAGAGGAGTTACGCGCTCTCTTCGGTTCATTAAAGACCACTCTTGCCGCTGTATTCTGGATCAGCTGCAGAGGTTTGGTTGTGCAGGCAGGGAGTCCAGGCAGTAGAGCATTGCAATAATCCTGAACTAGGATTTGTGTAGAGTGCTCTCATAGGAAAGGCCTTTTTTTCATAATGTTGTAGAGGATGAATCTACAGGACTCATTCACCCATAAACAGAATTAATGAGTCATATTGTCCAATTTTATTTGGTAATTAGACCTTTTTATCTGGTCACAAACCTATCCAACTTAGGAAGAGCCCCAGGTGTTTTTTTAAATAAAAAGATTCACTTAAACAATATATTGTTTCTATGATTAGTACGATGTATAGACAGTAATGACATTAATATGATACTGCCTCTGACCAGAAGGTTTTGGCAGCAATAATACATTTCTGTCCATGTATGTTAAGCTATGCATACACATGTTTATGCATTTGTATGTGTATATACAAATGCACACAAAATATAACTGGAAAGTAAAGACATGTTTTATTTTTTTTTAACCAGAAATGACGCTGGTTCATCTAGAAAAAAAGTGATAGACAATTTCAATTCATTTTTATTTCTAAAGCTTAATATCACAGCAACAGTTGCCTCCAAGGGCTTTTCCGAGGGGACAGACTATTGAACTAGACTGTATCTTACCTGATTTGTCTCTGTTTATTATTTGTTAGCACTGGAGCTTCACTCGATTCATTTCTACAACAACAGCTAAAGAATCCCTCTTTCACTCAAACTAATCTGACTCACATTTATGCCATTAATAAGTCCAATATCTCAATTAGTCTGTGAAATACATAATGTCCTTGATGATATACCCTAATTACAGCTCTATGTTAGCTTTTCGATCCTCACCTTGACCTCTGAACCCTTCGGCAAAAGCAGGAAACAAAATGAACTTCAACTAAAAAGTCTAATTACTAATCTGATAGAAAAGTGTTTTTAGTGGCAGGTCAAAAATAGATCTGTATCAATAATGGCAGAAGAGACCTGGTGCTAATTGTTACCTACTCTTCCTTGATTTCTGTCATTTTGTATGAAATCTACTGGCTCCATTCAGCAGAAGGCAGACAAATGCGCCACGGGAAGGTTCATCCATACAAGGCCAGAGCAGCATTGATCCGAACCATCTCGCTTTGTGTGTGAGACCCAGCGCTCAATAGCATTAAAAGACAGGAAAAAAGAAAAAGTCTGACACAAAACGAAGCAAGCAGACACACAATGCGAAGGTTTATTTCACACAAGCTGCCGGTGTAACGGTGCATTTGTGGGATGTGTGTGTGCGAATGTTTGGACACAATTAAAACGTCCTCTCGGCGGCGAGTGCCAATGCATCAGGCTGATGACTGTGGACAGGCTGTTTGCTTTTGCCGCCGCTGATATCGAGCTTAATGATGTTGTCCTTCATTGCGGTTGCCGAGCCTGACCTGCCCATCAGTGATGCGTGGCAGCCGGGGTTTCAATTGGTGGAAGAGCTTTGTGTGAATAAATCACAGCAGGATCGAGACCCAGGGCTGTTTACGAGACAACAACACTCGTATGAAACAAAAACTACTGTTGGGGTTTTGTCTGTTTACATGACAACAAGGGGACAGGGAGCACCAATATTTGGAGATGAGAATAGTGATGTCAGGGTGTAAACTGGGAAATTGTGTTTCTTGTAAGTGTCAATGCAAGCTTCACATATACCATTTTAAAGCTCACCTAATCTACCTTCTTTTACTTTTCTCTTTGCTTTATTAGGCCACATCTCTATGGACCTTTCCAAAACTCTACCTACTTCCACTCTAGCCACTCAGTTAATTCAGTATATTATATTGTGGGGCAGGGGTCTCAACTCAAATTACTTGGGGGCCCGAGGAGGCAGAGTCTGGGTGAGGCTGGGCCGGATCAGGTATTCCACAAAAAAAGCTTTGTTAAATCCTCTCAAACGTCATTACTAACAATTCTTTAACTTCAATGGGTTCTTCTGAACCTGAGCTATCCTGAACTTAAATGGAATATTGAAGAACAATATGAATGAATGAGCTGGCTGAGTGGCCCCATTGGATGTCCACTCCCCTCTGTGATATTGTCAACAGAACATCGGCGTTAATTTTCAGATCCGTCGTGATAACAAATTTGCATGGATAGTGGCGATCAAATTGCCATCAACTTTCCAACAAATCAGACCATTTTAAATGAACCAATGCCGGTAACACTGAATTTGTCCAGCTCAAGGTCAAACATGCTCATTTCTAACACAGTAAGAAGCAGTAATTTTATGATGGCTATGTGATGTTACACGGGCTCCACCATAGTTGTGAAATGTTTCTCCACCTGCATCAAGCCCAGCCGATGGCCCACCCCCAGGAGCCATATCGTCGCTGCCCGATATGCATAACTCACGTATGTCCAAAACGGTTACTTTTCAGGAAGTGAAAAAAACACCGTATTTCAAAAGTAGTTGAATGTAGCGTTGTCATACTTGGTACGGCATCTTTACATGTAACCATATTCTTGCCAGTGTAATGATATAATCCACATTTGACCAAAATTGAGTTTAAATGGACATACGTGCATATTTTACAGTAACAGTGGTCAATACGCGTTCTTCCGATCATTAATTACAATGGCCAAGTCGCGTTTCATGTTGACAGATGAATACGCTCAGTTTATTAAATAGCCTATGTCATAGTTTATTAAATACGCTTAGTTTATTTAATATTAATTAAAATGTGCCTGCATCCTTCACAAAAATAACCCATCCGGCTCCAGGGGATAAACAAAGGCCTTCTGAGGGTAATCCGTGCAGTTTTGTCATAAAAATATACATATTTAAAACTTTATAAACAAAAATAACTGGCTTCTGGCGGCGGTCGGCGCACATTCATGGAGACGGATGCTGGCATATAACGTAAGACAGGGCGGGAGATACGCGGCGTGATTGACAGCTTTGACACCAAATGGATATACGTAAAATCAGATGACATGATTTCACAACTTTTCATTGGCCATTTAGATATGTGAAGCATACTGTATATGGAAATGAACCTGGACATTCAATTCATCGACAAATCTCAAAATCGGCAAAATGGACATACGTGGTTTTCATCGGACAGCGACGATATACTCCATGTGATGGTAGGTTGGTTCAGTTCCAGCTTGCACAAAAAGGAACCTTCCACACACAACGTGGTAACGTGCCATTCATATAAAACTCACAGGGCGCACTAACATTAAACTTTCATAATGTCCTGCGGGCCACAAAATACCGTCTTGCGGGCCACAGTTGGCCCCCGGGCCGTGAGTTTGAAACCTCTTGTGTAGGGTATAAATACAGAAATTAGCTAATTGCCCTTCCTGACAGATATATTGTGACCAAAGTGATGTACCAAACACCATCAAAGATGATTTGCCATTAGATAAAGACATTTAGGACACATTTTATTAAGGTTGACATATTGTTTAATCCTACATCTTGCTTTTTCTAAGTATATTTGATTTTAACCTTTCACTAGCAGAGCACACAGGGCCTTGAAGAAAGGGCTCAAAATAACAGATACTAAAAGGAGTTTTGGCTCAGACGCTATGAACCATGTGCTTATCTTGGAGGTGGTAAACTTTAAGATTAGCAACTTGTGAATGTGTAGAAGAGTAGTGCTCCTCCAATCAAAAGTAAATGTGTATACAGTAGTAGCAATCTGACACTCACATCATCCACACAGGAACTCAGGATGCAACGTGTAAACTGCTGACAACACACTTGTGCAGGGCTATGCACTATTGGACACATAAATAAAATGGTTGTATGTACTTAATGCATAATGGTTGAGTAGCTTCATAAAACAGCTTATATCATCACAGTCTAAAGATAATCATCTGCTCCAATGGTGGACAGGCTATTCTTTACTGCAGCAGAGGTCAAAGTTAACTAAAGGCCAAACTCATCCTACATTAAAGCATTGGACCGGTGCCCTAGTTGCTTTAACGTAAGGTCAAACTGAGTGATTCATGATGAAAAAGCACTGCCTGGACTGTGCTGAGCCAGCGCTGTGTGATGGACGCTCATAATGATGTCACAGGAGGCGCCTGGTTTGCATTACAGCACGACTCGATGTGTTACACCGAACTCAGGAGGGAGACCGAGCAGCTGAGAGAACAGAAACAACAGATGGTGAAATAGGTCAGAGCTTTTTCCTATTTGTAAAAGGATTTTTTAAATAAAATCTTATCAGCATTTTCACTCTAAGCTTAAGCGAGTGAGAGACTTGTTAAAAATAAGAGCTGCAAAATCCCAAAGCCACAGTCTGATAAGTAGTTTGTACTTGATACATAGTGAGGTAGATGAAGAACACAATGGCCTCGAAGAAGAACATGAGGCTAATAAAAACAAAAACAAATTACAACGAGACAAAAACCTGGCAAATCAGGATTTTGTTGCTTCAGACAAATTATAGTTAGGAAGAGTTATGACAGCACTTAACTAACCTGCAAGGCCTACTACCACCTTCAAAGCTCTGATGTTGCATATGCAGTGCGGCTGGTGCTGTAAGCAGAGTGCACAAATCTGAAGCCTCATACTCTTTGCCGCTGTTTGTACCTGGCTTTCCACTGCTTAGTTATGTTGCTTTTAGCTCAAATTAGATTAGATTAGATTAGATTCAACTTTATTGTCATTACACAAGTACAGGTACAAGGCAACGAAATGCAGTTTAGGTCTAACCAGAAGTGCAATAGCAGTAAAGTGCAGGATATATACAATGGTTGCGTACGTGCAGGATATGGAGATGTACAGGATTTACAGGTAATATGTACAATGAATATAAATATACAGATGGTTATTACTATAAAAAGGTGAGTGTGTGCCATAAATATAATTACAGGTGTCTCTCTTTTCTAAAACCAGTCAATCCATCTAAATGTAACTACATGACACATTCATAATGAGTAAACTGACTACACGACAATCACATCGTGAAGTTTACACACAGATGGACACTACACATACCAGCCTCCACACATACACACACAACACCCACATGTTAAATTACTCTTTACTGTGTTTATAAGGAAGCTTTATATAGTTTCATTACATTTCAGACAAGAAAAACACACTACTTAAATGTTGTTTAGAGAACTCACATAAACAAAGAAAGTATGCATTTAATGGCACAGAACAATAGGACAGTATTACAATAGCATTTCTTCACAAATATGCCCAGTAACAAATAAATTCACACACACACACACACACACACACACACACACACACACACACACACACACACACACACACGTGATATACAGATGTCTCTGACTATGAACAGAATTTTACAGGTAGGTGTATACAATTGTAGCTTAATTGTTAGCTTAAGGTAAGCAGTAGATTTAAGGTAGTGCAAACAGTGAAATGTAAACAGTTGGTAGCAAAGGTGCAGTAGTGCAGGGGATGGTGGGATGGTGGGGGATGAGAGGAGAGTCTGTGAGGGGAGTGGGATGGTGGTGGGGGGGTAGAAGAGTCTATGAGGGTAGTGGGATGGTGGGGGTGAGAGGAGAGTCTGTGAGGGGAGTGGCATGGTGGGGGGTGAGAGAGGAGTCTGTGAGAGGTGTGGGGTCAGCAAGGGTTAGAGTTCAGTAAAGACACAGCTCTGGGGAAGAAACTGTTCTTTAGTCTGCTACTTAGTTGACTCAGCTCAGAGTGATAAAGAGACGTGTTGAGCTGCTGTTCACGTCATAACAAGGATTTATTCTTCCAACATACTTCTGAAAACAAACTTGACTTTAGATAAACATGTGCTCAACTTCCGAAATTCAAAATGTCACTAACTATTTGGCCGTAGTTTATGTTCCATCCCCAAAATCATGGCCTTAGCTTACTTTAGCTATGACCTTTATATTGTTTACATACAAATAATCCGAAACCAGTCAATCCATCTAAATTAACTACATGACACATTCATAATGAGTAAACTGACTACAGAACAATCACCCGTGAAGTGTGTAGTTGAGATGGATTCTGCGGTCGGTGCAGCGACCAGCCTCCAGCACAACACAAACACCCACGATGTTAAATTACTCTTTACTGTGTTTATAATGTTTTAAGCTTTATATAGTTTCATTACATTTCAGAAAGAAAAAACTTTATACACTACTTAAATGTTGTTTAGAGAACTCACATAAACAAAGAAAGTATGCATTTAATGGCACTTTTCTTCTCTGAGAACAAAAACATAGCCGCCAGGTATTTAGGACAGTATTACAATAGCATTTCTGGTATTTGGTAATAAATCACAAATATGCCCATTTAGTAACAAATACATTCAGTAAGTGTCATACTGTATAAAACAATATTTTAAAAATGCATTTAAATGAAGAAACCATTGGCTGGTCTGGGTCTGCTTTTCCCATCTGCTATTCTCCTCTATACAAGACAGTTAGCATTAGCAAGCTAGCATTCGACACAGTTCACTCAATACACAGAATCTCTCAGTTTTATTTACATTTACATTTATTCATTTAGCTTTATCCAAAGCAACTTACATTGTTCTAATGTAATTATCAGTGTTACAGTCACTGGAGGCAAAGTGGGTTAAGGGTCTTGCCCAAGGACACAACGACAGTATGAACTGTGGGGAGAGTGGGAATCGAACCACCTACCTTCCGGTTGAAAGACGACCACTCTACCCACTGAGCTACTGCCACCCCTGAGCTATTTCTCACCCCGTGCAACTATATTGTCAGTGACACCTTCAAACTTTAAAAAGTTTGCCATGTGCACTAACCTGTGATAAAGAAGAGACAAGCACACGTGTCGAGCTGTTGTTCACTTCTCAACCAAAGGATTTATTCTTCCTCTAGTGCGCATTCTACCTCCTGCCACCAGCGCAATCGCCGCCATCTAGTGATCTGTTCATGGAAAATGTACTTAACTCATTTGAGCTGAAATGGAATCAAATAAATGATTAAGACAAACAAAAGAAGTCAATAAGAAAATAAAAATTATTGGAGTACCTGTTTTCCCATAGTCTAATTTAACCCCTTCTAGAACTATTTGTTGAAACTTTAACTATTTTCAAGTGTCTATATGTGCATTACCGCCGAGACTGTGCTCATCCTCTGCTGTTCAGTAAAACCACCAAACTAACTTCAGTTATGTACGAACACAAATCCTGTGGACATCCTCCAGACTTTTGGTGCATAGTATATTGAGGCACAACTCAGAAAAAAAGTCTAGTGGAGACACTTGGGGTGTACCCACCTCACGCCCAAACCAGCATCCGTTCACACACACACTCTCTTTTCTGGACACTGGGAGCATGATGGGGTTCAGTGTCTTATTTCTGTATTCATTTTTATGTTGACCCCAGGAAGCACTCTACTCAGAAGACAGGGATCCATATAATTAATTTAAATTGACCAATTACTGTATGAAACAGCATACGGTGTCATTTCTTAACCAAAATACTGCTAATCTTAAATCTACTCTTTCAACAAAAGAGTGGACATGTTTAGTTACTTAAATCAAATCCACTAAAGATGTTGTGTAACTTGTAAAATGAAAGTAAAGTGACAAAACAATGGGAGAACAACAGAAAATTCAGTTAAGATAAATTGTGGAAAAAACTATAGAAAATGAAATATTGTTAAAACCGACAAAGTCCAGTCTCATACAAAGTACTAATCAGTGGCAGTGTGTTTACAGTGTTCCTTGTTGTTGCTGCACAACCTCTCATCTCATGGGGGCTAATAAAAGCCTGTTTGGGTGGGGTTCGGAGGCTGTAGGAGGAGGCAGACAGGGGGTACCAGTGGGGGGTAAACAGGCCTCGGGCTGCGGCTCCACATCGAGAGACATGGCCTGACCTTTCCGTTGTGCGCTGATGAACGTCACCAACTGAGCGTTTGCCCTTTTCCCACCTGTATCCAGCCCCCGCTGGAAATAATCACTCCACCTCCAACTTTTAAACCCCACTGTGCTCGTTCAGTCTATGACAGTGCTTCTACTGAGCCATTAGTGAAATGAGAGAGCGTAATTCAGCCGGCGATATGCTGACAACGCATCTGCAGATGTTTACACACTCACATTTATCAACAATTGCTTTGAGACTTTTCTCTGATTTAGACAACACAGTTCAGAGAAGTAGAGCTGGTTTGATCAGGACACATTTCTGATGTGTTGTTTTATGTTTGTTTTCTAGGTTTGTTCTTAATTATAGTCTCCAAAAAATAATTTATGCCTTCTCTATTACTATTTAGTTCAAGTATAATGTTCAGTTAGTGCTCTCATTAGATTTCCTTTTTAAATGTATTGTTCTAACCAAAAAATGAACCTGATCAATTACTTATGCCCCAAATCGATTTGGACAACGTTGTTCAATTCAATCATAACTATTTATCTAAAAATGGTCAAGTTTTATGCAATGCTTAAGTTCTCTGATTGGTTGTATGGCAATCAAATTTTGACTAGAGACAGTTTATTTAGCGTTTGTTGGTACTGCCCCCCTAGAAATCCTACTCAAAATGTAGATGTGCAGTAGAACACTGTAGATTTGGAACACAGAACATGGCTGATCCTGATGAATCTTTCGTGCAGGTGAGAGATGGAGGTGCGCGGTGGTGGCCTGTCTGCGATGCGGTGCTGGTGGGTGGGTGGTGTATGTAATGAGGGGAAAGTCAGTTGTAGAAGATTAGAGTTTTTTGTCCAGTAGTTATTTCATAAATGGAGCCTCAGATTCATCAGGATCTGCCCTGCTTCACTTTACACCGTGTTCCACAACAGGACCATGACCCAGAGCCACTGCGCTCAGCGAACGTGCACGCCATAAACCGCTTTACTTTAATAAATATTAAGCCAAATCATGAAAAATAGAAACAGCGTCCTTTTTAAAATTTAAGACAATACTTTTGCTTAATAATTATCCCCAAATAAATCTGATGTTTTTAGAGAGAAATAAACCTTATTTTTAAAACCTGCTTCAGTTCATACCCTCACCTGTGGGTCGCTTTTGTGCCAAGTCTCCACAATGTGCTTACGCCAGGTTCAGAGCTGGTCAGAACATTTTTTGTGCATAAGCAAGCTTTATAAATGAGGTTTTACTCATTTGATAAAAAAGGGAAAGAGTGTGCATTTATATAGCACTTTTCTGTACCCTTTTCGGGCACCCAAAGCACGTTACATGATGCCTCCATTCACCCCATTCACACAAATTCACACCTGAGACAGACAGAGAGGGGGGGCTACCATACGCACAGCACTTCTCCGATCAGCACCAACTCACCTCCACACTCACACACATTCATACACCAGTGCTGTGGCACTAGAGGGTTACGTGTCTTGCCCAAGGACACAACAACGGTATGAACCAGGAAGATCGGGAAAACAGCGCAGCGCTGATAAACTGTATACATTCATTTATTAATTTTCTACCGCTTAGTCCCAATAGGGGTCGCGGGTGACTTGAGCCTATCTAGTAGTAGTAGTACCGGTTTATCGATTAACTCTTTCACAACATGTTAAAGTTAGTGGAAGTAAACCATCCAAAGCAGGCAGAGTTTTGTAGATGAAGCAGGATCTATTGTGGACTCACGAGGACACAGGTGTGAATACACGTGTGTTGCTCCCTGAATTAGAGAAAGGGTTTGTATAGTTTCTAGAATATGCTTACTTCCCTGTTACTTCTGAATCCTGTCCCCACTGTAGATTTTAGAGGTTTTAGTGTCTGAGGTTGAGGCCTGGTCTCAGCAGGTGTTCTTGCCCCGGTGAAACCTGCTCTCTGTATTTTTAACATGTAGGCCGCTGCACCCATTCAGTCGGATGACGAACCGCCTGCCCCGTAGTGATTTAGCACACGGCCCGACGCAGAGAGAGGGGAGGGGGCCCAGCCTACTTTATCAACGTTAATTTCAGAGCCGTGAACTGCCGTGTCAGCAGCTCCAACGAGCGGTGGAGTCGTGTTCCTCCAGTATTTCTTATGAGTTGGCCTGTTTTTTCTTGTTTCTTGCCGTCTCAGCAGTCTCTGGAGCAACACAAAACATCTCAATGAAGCTGAGAGTTGTCACGCAGCAAAGTGATTTTCCACTTCCTGTGCAGCAGATTGACAGCTGCTGAATCGAGGGAAAGGCTGATGTGTCGTACTCAGTGAGCCATAGCCACAGCCTGACATTGTTACTAAACCCTCCTTGTCCTCCATTTAGTCCTGGATTTATCCCTGGGTCAGTCTTCATATTTCCACTTTACATTAGTCATGGCTCATTAAATGTCTAGGCTCGTTGTCCAGGTATAGTTAAATTTTAAAATTCTAACAAGTGAAGAAAATACAAATATGACTTTTAACTTATCTTGCTCTTGGCTTTACTGTGTGTTGTGTCTAAAAACACTCGCTGCGGACAGTATGAAACCTTGTACTCTCTAAACCCTTTGGTTTTGTTGTTGAGTTGGCTTAGTGTTACATTGACATTAAATTTTGTTCATTGCTGATTTAGGATTGGTGTAGTCCAATGTTTACTCCTTTTTTGTCCTTCTGAGTCGGTAATGGTTTTGACTCAAGATAGTCCTACTTCAGTCAACGTTTAGGCCTCTTCACAGTTTTAGTCCTGGTTTAGTACTTGTTTTGTGCTGATTTAGGCATTATTCCTTGGTTTAGTTTGGCTTTAATATTTTAGTTCAGTCCATGTTTTGTCTTAGATTTGGTTTTGTCCTGGTCTGTCTTGTTTATGTCTTGGGTTTAGCTTTGATTTGTCCCGGATTAAGTCAGGCTTTCATCCTTTTTCCTTTATGGTTTATTCCTGGTCAAAACCTAATTTAGTCTGACTTTGTCCAGTCTTTGTTTGGTCTTTGTGTAGTCCATATTTTAGTCTTGCTTTGGTACGAGGAACATCCAATGCTAGGTCCTTGCTTGAGTCCTGTATTAGCACTGATTTAGACCTAAGTAGTTTTAGGTTGTATGCCCTATTTCTGAATATATACTGTATTTTTTTGTTTCCTCAGTCTGTGGCTCATCCTAAACCTCACACTGTTGTCAGGCTCGTAGTCATTTTCACACTTCCCTGTGCAGCAGAGTGACAGGGGCAGCGCTCGAAAAATGGTGATTATGTCAGACTCAGTGGACCTTAATGTGTTTCCCTCAGTTATTCATGTGTGTTTTGATACGAGTGACACAGTTTGCTCCAGAACGTTTGTTTTAGAACGTCAAAGAAAAACACTGATGAGTGGGACATTCAGGGTCCTGTCTTTGTCCAAACCAACAGAGACAGAGAGGTCCGCCGAGCTGATGACATTTTGTAAATTAATCTGGTGAAAACATGATTATGAAAGGGAAAGAGGCGGGAGTAGCTCAGTGGTAGAGCGGCCGTCCTTCAACCGGAAGGTAGTAGGATCGATTCCCGCTCGCCCCACAGTTCATACTGTCGTTGTGTCCTTGGGCAAGACACTTAACCCACCTTGCCTCCAGTGATTGTAACACTGGTAATGTAATGTAATGTAAGTCGCTTTGGATAAAAGCGTCTGCTAAATGAATAAATGTAAATGTAAATGTAAAGAGATTGAGAAAAAGGTCTGCAGAATTTGTCAAGGTTGAATTTTGATGAGGAAGCCAAGCCTGTCATATTATTTTTGCTCAAAGAAAAACTCAGAGCAAACTTTGTTAGAGAAGTCCGTTGGTCCATCCATCAGTGGAGGGTTTTGGGAAAAAAATGCATCAAATACATGTCTCACAGCAACTTTCAGAAATGAACTGGAGTTGGTTTGAAAAGTTTGTAGGGTTTGGGAGTTTTGGCTGGGAGCAACACTTATTTCATGTTTCGTACAGGCTTCTGTTTAGTCTTTATTTAGTTTAGGTTTTTTAGCTGCTTGTTCATTACTGTCTTGGGTTTAGACCTGGAATATGGTCCTGGTTTTCTTCTGAACTATTTTTGGTTTACGGATTAGTCCTTGTTTAAGAACTTAGTCATGATTGGACAAGACTTCCTGGTTTTTGCCACAGTTGGAAAAGCACCAAAACAAACCATTCCCACAGAGTATAAGTGATGCTGCCATTAAATTATTAACCTTATATATTTTAATAAAAATGTGGGAGACAGCTGATGTTAAAAAGTAAAAGTTAAAAGTAAGGCTGACAATAATATTTGGTGTAAAAATACGCTCTGGTCACAGTGCATTCTTTATAATATCACACTGTGCGAATCAAACCAGCTACAACAGGTCAAGGAAGGATTAGAGAAACTGAGTGTGTTGTAGGCTCCAATTCAAAAACTGGCAGCTTCAGCAAATGATGATTAAGACTTTGAAAAAAGAGTTCAGCTGGGTTTGAGTGTTTCAAAAGAGCTGGGGTTAGGTTGTTAGCATTTGTTTATATAACCATCTGTATGAGCTACATGCTGACTATACTAGAGCGAGATTCACAAAGATTGTCTTAAGCATTTGTTTCTGTCTCACTAACGACCTACTTAAAGCCACAATGTACTATTTCCATGACTACATACTACTACATTGATTATATTGTACCATTGTGCTTTTTGATGGAGGAGCTGGAGGTGAGGTGGTTTATAATTGCCACCTACATCAGTTTTCTCTTTCATTTCTGTTAGTCTGAGCCTTACCTGAGTTCTTGTTCTGTCTGTATTTCTGCAGAGCCATGATGTTTTATCATTGACTTTAAAGCAGAGTTTTTTGCTTTTAGACTTTAATGGTGGATAATTAACAGTGAAATATTTCCAAACCCTCCAAACTCCTGTACAGAAAAAAAGAAAACCATATGAAAGTATCTGAAGAGGTCTGAGGAGATACTTGTGAATACTTTATACCAGTAGTGTATGCACTTGTGTATTTATATTGGGTTAGACATAATTAAAAATCTATATAATAGAAAAAAAAAACTGGAAAGGTCTTACCATTTTTCTTGAGTATGAGTTGAGAATGGTCAGTCAATCTTTCCAGTACTGTTCACATGTATTTGCTCAAAAATATATTAAAACTGAACTTGTTTGTATTATTGTGTGGTGCAAGTTTGAAGAGATACTAATATATCTATATGTCTCTTTGTTTCTAACGTTAGGGTCACTCTTCAGATTTTAACTTTACAGAGAAGGTCATGTGGGGTTTTTCCACTGTTCATCGCTGTGGCTGAGAAAACACAGGGGTTACCGATCCCCATTTCCATTTAGTCTCTTATTACGGCATTGGTTTGTGTTTCTGCCAAAGTAATGTGTGCAAATGAAGTGCCCCTAGAGGTCAGAGGCAGTTTATTAAAATGTGGTGCTGCATACAATAAGCTGTTGATTGTTGAAGTCAGCGCTGTAAATATAAATAACTATGGAGAAGTCATCACCAGTTTCTCGACCTCGAGACCTTTTAATCTCCACTGCATTACGTTCAAATGTGACCCCACACACCACACACTGTGGAGATTATTTAATAAGAGGCGCTACTGGTAACAAAGGACAAACTTTACCACCTACAGCCCTCTGTTCACAGGGATACAGAGGGGAATGAGTGGGGTATTTTTGCATCCAATGTCAGATTTCATATTGATTTATCCTTCATTTTAATGTGTAAATATAACAGTGATGGAAAGGTTTACATAAGTCAACTGGGGTCTCAAACTGTTGAATGTTTAGGTTAAATAAATAAACTATTATGAGTCTTGATTACAGAAGTTAAAATACAGTAGGGAATAACTTTAGTTTTGGAACTAAAGTGGCTAAAAAAGCTGCTCCAAGAGTGAAGGCGTAGTATTGTCCTAAAAATTGGTGGGACAGCGGTCTTTCTACTGTTGGACTGAGCTCTCCGGTCGACCTTGTGGTTCCTCAGTGTTGTTTTATCATAACCGTCTTTATTGGAAGTCAATATCCTTTTTCACTCCACAGTCAAACACTGGAGGTGGAGACGTGGCAGCCATTTTGCACCGACAGACTCTCCAACCTCCAAACATACTCACACATTCATCAGTGCCACAGACACTGGAGGGAAGGTGAGTGCCCAAGGACAGAACGACATTATAAACCTTCCGGTGAGAGGACTACCCTGAGCCGCAGGGTTAGGCCATATCAAATAATGTTCCACACAGTCTCTTCTGTAGAACCAAACCTGCAGGGTTCTACAGATCCTTCCATCCTCTCAATATTGAATGAAAGCATTCCCATTTTTTCTACTGTGTTAACCAACACTCTGTTTCCTTTCACTTTTGTCACTTACATTACCATCATCTTCTTTCTTTCTTTGGGTGATGCCTCTCACCAAAGCTTCTGTGGCCCTCTACAACCTACGCCACATTTTCCTTGTTGTGTTCTTCCAACAAGTTCTTTGTGCTGGTCAATAGAGAAACATAACACCATTCCTATAGACAGACTAAGTGTTCTTTTTACCAAATATGACTGGTCAAACATGGTGGCTAAGTAGACCCATAAACCATCCATTATTTCTATGTAATGTTATGCTTCTTCCATGTTCACGTTTAAGGTACAATGGGGAGTTCTTAACTTTGTAATGCCACAGACAGTTATAATATATGTTTTGATAAAAGAAAAAAATGTCAAAAACGACTGTGACTTATCCAAATTCATTCAAAACTCTCGTTTAGTCATCCTTTTGGGAGGCTTGTTCATAACTTCTCCATTCAAAACATCTGTTTGTCAAACATTGATTAATCGACAGAACCCACGCCGCCGTACAACCTCTGACCTAGAACGCAGCTGTAAAAGAGTCTCCTCCTGCTCTGTGTGTGTCTCATCTCCACCGCTGACTATGTGAACACCTCGGGAAGTGAGCGGTCCGACTCAATCAGGATTAATTAACAGCACGAGCAGACGTTGAGGGTCCTCGAACGTCGTTGATATCGCTACTACTGTCATCCCAAAGCTTGTCAATCGAATCCCAGCGGAAATAATAGTTTTGTTTTCCTCGATGGAAACACCTGCTGTGGGTAACGCTCAGAGGATTTACAACACAAAAGAACAAAGGTTGTTGTTCAAAACATTCCAAACTCATACAGAGAATAGACTGTGATGAATTATAGTTAATTTATGGTTTTAATTAAAAGTGCATTCATCAGAGATCACAGATTAAAGAGGTTTATAACAACATTTCCCTTGACACAAACGCCTTCACATACAGTAATAACACCACAGTGGTTTCCTGTGAGTGTTACACTCAACTGTAAACCCTCTGAGAGCAAAAACTGACACACACCTTACAGTCTGACTGGTTTAGCGAGGACATGGGTGTAGTTAAAGAATAATGGAAATTTGGAAGAAAGGTGGAAATAAGAGGAAAGGAGCAGTTTGAGAATTTAATACAAAAAAAAAAAGGATTAAACAGTACCTTTTACTCCAAACTGGAAAGTTATGGCAGGGTTAAAAAAGATTTATTAGAGTGTTTGTTACTTTTTTCCAGCTGTGACCTGTTGTACGCAGGAAACTAGACATTTCAACCAAAACACAAACAAAATTTATGTATGCCAGGCCAGTAGGTGGCGCTGTGAATATAAACTGTAAAAGTAATAGTTGCGTTCCACATCGAACGTTCATCAACATTTTAATTCTGGTGTTTTCAGAGAAGAGCAGTGTGGGTTCATAAATCTAATTCTAACAATATATCATTGGAACAAAAACACAACACTTCTTTTTTTATGGTTTGCAGTCGACAGCCAAATGTTTTGTGGGAGCTGTTATAACACTATCGTTACAGTTTAAAAGAAGAATGGGTGCCGCAACAATTTAAATGTGTTAGGAACACATTCAAACGTTTGGCCAAACTACAGAATCTATGTCTTTTTAGTTTCTAACTCATGTCTGCCAGACGCCAAGATTTACTGGAGTCAAGTCAAGTTCTACAGTAGGTTATCAATCCTAGCAATCCTAAACCTTCCTTTTAGGATCCGTTTTGCTTAAAAAAGGTGCAAATGTTGTAGTCAACAGCTGAAAAAAGAGGAGCACAACAGTCAAAAACAGGTTTTGATCTTGGAAAAAATATACATTTTTAAGTTACAAAACTCACTGTAACTTAGACATTTAGTTACATTACTTCCTGTTCCTGCTCAGAGAAGACAAACCGAGCACTGCTGGAGGAGAAGCCCATGTTTCTGTTTGAGCACACATTTGTGTTGAGGCGCTGTGACCCTGACAACAAACATGTTCGGGCGAGTTCAAGGTTACTGAGACATTTGTCCGGACATGATCGCTCATCCCCCCTTCTCCAGCCACGTCCACTGCGAGCCGGCGAGATTAGGCCAACGGGAGATCTGTACGAGTAATGGAACGATATCTAATATGCAAATTAGTTATTATTTATGTTTCTGACAGTATATAAAGTCATGTACAGTCTGAACTGGGAACTTGTTGCAGGGTCGTTGTTGGGTTGTCAGACCTGTTGAAGCCTGTTGTTTTTTTGGGCTTTTAGACTTGGGAATTGTTCTCTGTAAATCAGACAAGGGAAAAGTCAAATAAAATATGCAGCTGATTTTTGCATCTTAAATCCTCTGTGTCTCTGTCATTCTTTGGAAGTATGCCTGCCTTTAATATTGTGGTTTTTGTAGAGAGCTATTTTGAGTGTTTGAGTGTCTCTCTCCCAGAGTCTGCCCTCATGCTGACGGGACACACCGGCTTGGCTGCAAGCAGGTCGGGGGATGGAATAGGACTGTGATAATCTGTCTTTTTGTCATTTCATAGCAAGCAAACATTGTGGAGTGTCAATTTTGAATTTCCACCTGTAAAAGCCATCTTGGTGCTCTTTACCTCTTTCCGAAATCCAGTATGCGGTGGTAAACCTTGGCCTTGAACTTAAATTGACCCTGTTCATTTAGATTATTCACTACGCATACTGAGGCACTCAATATAGGATAGGAACCTCAATAATTTGTAAGTGTAGGTTTGGAAAAACTTTCTAGTCCTGGTCCTCACTGTGTTTTAAATCCAAGAACACAGACAGATATAACCCTCCTCCCCTTCTACTCCTCGGCCTCTGGAGACTAGTCTCTCTTTTGTTCGAGGGGATTGTGAGAAAGCAGCGAAGCCCAGGTGACTGCATCTGTTTTCCTTCTCAGCCCAGCCCGGCTAATTAGACTGAGCAGATATTAATTAAATTACTTCAAGCCCATGTGCTGATTGGCCGTCGCAGGAGTTAAGTCTCTGTGGACGTCGCACCTCGTCTGCCTCGTCTATAAACCCGACAAAGTGGAGATTCAAACTGCAAGTGTTGGCTGCTGTTGTCAAGTCATGTGACCTTACCTGCACAAACCAGGGGAAAGACTGCAAATCACTACACAGTGCGCACAATTATTAGGCAAGTTGTATTTTTGAGGATTATTTTGTTATTGTACAACTACAGTGCTCTTAGTCAATCCAAAATGTTAACAAACCCTCAAACCTGAACATTTAAGTTGTAAAAGTGAAGTTTTGGCTTTCTTAAGATAATATCTACATGTACACCATTATTAGGCAACTATTAGTGTGCAGAATTATTATGCAACTAAATGAAAAACAAAGATTTTCCCATCTCACTTCTTTATTTTCACCTGTTAAAGTGATTATAATAAACAAACTCAAAATTTACAAATAAACATTTCTGAAATTTCAAAAACAAAAAAAAAACTCAGTGACCAATATAACCACCCTTCTTTTCGATATCAGAATCAATTTTTGTGCAGCCGCAACCACAGCCTCCCAGACACTGTTCAGAGAGGTGCACTGTTTACCTAAATGAATGTAAATGTCCTGCTTAAAAGGGCCCAAAAGTTCTCAATAAGTCAGGTGAAGAAGGGGGCCATGTCATTAGTTTTTCATCTTTAAGGCCTTTACTGACCAGCCACGCAGTGGAGACCTTTGATACATGTGATGGAGCGTTGTCTTGCATAAAAATCAAATTCTTCTTGAAAGTTGCAGACTTTTTCCTGTATCACTGCTTGAAGAAAGCGTCTTCTAAAAATTGTCAGTAGGTCTGAGAGTTTATTTTAAGTCCATTTTCAACCCGAAATGGTCAAACTAGCTCATCTTTAATAATACCTGCCCAACCACGGGCCCATCCATCTGGTCCGTCAAGAGTCACTCATCTGAGTCCACAAAACCTTTGAAAAATCTGTCTTCACTTATTGACCCATTTTTCAAGTTTCAACTTATGTGTCTTGTTCAGAGGTGGTTTTCAGCCTTTCTTACCTTGGCCATGTCTCTGAGAACTGAACACCTCATACTTCTTGACACTCCAGGTAGGTTGTAGGTGTGGAATTTGGCAGCACTGGGGGATAATGGCTTTCTGGTAGCTTCACATTTGATTGTGCACAAATCTTTGGCGGTTAAGTTGAGTCTTTTCTTCTCGACATGTTTCTTGCGACCCTGTTGACTATTTGCTACAAAACATTTAATGGTTCTGTGATCACTCCCCAATATCTTAGATATTTCAAGAGTGCTGCATCCCTGTGAAAGACTTTTTACTATTTTTGACTTTTCAGTCAGTGAAATTTCTTTTTTGGCCCATTTTTCCTGAGGAGAAAAATCTGCCTAATAATTATGCACACCTTGATGTAAGTGTTGATCTCCTTAGGCCACACTCTCCCTCGTTACACAAATACACATCACCTGATATGCATTAAATCCAATAAGGATTCAAGTTTATACAGCTTGGAGTTGGAAATTATGGATAAAATGATGAAATGGTCAAAATAATCCCTTGCCTAATAATTCTTTATAAAATAATAAGCAAATTCAAAAGACAATCTTGACAAGAAAGAATAATGTGTGTGTGTGGTCACAGGGTTTACAGTTATCATCTTCTCAACACCTCAAAGACAGACTTTTACATGACTCCTGTTTTATGAATAATAAGAGAAAGAAGTGTATTCATTTAAAAACACTTTATTAAAACGCCACTACATGATTTTATTTTTTCTGTTCCAGCCTCAACTTGGTCACCTACCCTTTCTTGCTTTGGTTTTATTTTAAAAAGTACTTTGTAAAACTAGACCAATTTACCTCCACAAAAAACTAATACATTACATTAGACCAACATTTTGAGTTTACCTTAATCTAGCTCTGTTGATAGACATGTCCGATTTTAAAGCTTTCTTCTTTTTTTATTGGTAAATCTGTTGGTTTTAGGCAAGGCAAGGCAAGGCAAGTCAATTTTATTTATATAGCACAATTCATACACTGGGTAACTCAAAGTGCTTTACAAGAATAAAAGACAATTTACAAGATTTAGATTAAGAAACATAAGAAAAATTAAAAACATTTTAAAAGAAGTTTTAAGTTGTTTCGGTCTTAATTAGAGTTGTTATATTGGTTCTTTTCGGTTGGTCATTTTCAAAAGAAGCTCAGTAACCATCACAATTATGCTTCCATTTCCTTTATTATTATATATATATAAAAGAGAATGGCATCCCAAATAAAAACAACCCACTGTTTGGGAAACAATGATGTGGAACAATGGGAGCGGACCTTAATCAGGAGTGAGCTGTGATTGGACAAAACTTCTGGTATGTGCTGAACACTACTTTATTAAAATCTATGATCTAACCTAGATTAATAAGGTCTTGATTTTATTTTATTTTTTCAAATACCAGTCTAATTACAATATGCTTTGAGGTGACAAGCTTTCTTACCTGAGCAATGCCCCTTTAAACACTCATACAAACTCATACTAAGCTGTTTTTTTCTGTGTTAATGTCCGAGGCGGTGGACGGGAGGCGAGGTGTGATGCTGAAAAGCCGTGGAGAGTGTTGTCGGCTCTGACCTTTGAGAGGGTGACTGTGGGGAAAAGGGGTCGGGAACACTTTGCTGTTTTTGAGAAAGACGAAGTGTCGGCTGCCTTTCACCGAGAACCACTGATACAAGCACTGCTTTTAAAGAAAAGAGCAGATACTGAGTATTTCTGTCATCACCCACGCGACGGGAGAGCCTGATTTCAGAAGCACAGTGTACTCAGAAAATTGTTGTTACATGAGGAAATGAAAAGCTTTTTTACACAACTCAGACAACATACAGTCAGGTCCATAAATATTGGGACATTGACACAATTCTTATCTTTTTGGCTTTTTTGCTGTGAAACAAATAAGATGTGCTTTAACTGCAGACGTTTAGCTTTAATTTGAGGGTATTTACATCCAAATCAGGTGAACGGTGTAGGAATTACAACAGTTTGTATGTGTGCCTCCCACTTTTAAAAAAAAGTAATGGGACAATTGGCTGCTCAGCTGTTCCATGGCCAGGTGTGTGTTATTCTCTCATTATTCCATTTACAAGGAGCAGATAAAAGGTTTGAATGTTTGTTTCAAGTGTGCTATTTGCATTTGAAAACTGTTGCTGTCATCTCTCAATATGAGATCCAAAGAGCTGTCACTGTCAGTGAAGCAAGCCATCCTTAGGCTGAAAAAACAAAACAAACCCTTCAGAGAGATAGCAAAAAACTTTAGGTGTGGCCAAATCAACTGTTTGGAACATCTTTAAAAAGAAAGAACGCACCAGTGAGCTCAGCAACACCAAAAGACCCGGAGGACATCGGAAAACAACTGTGGTGAATGACAGAATAATTCTTTCCCTGGTGAAGAAAACATCCTTCACAACAGTTGAGGTTCATCACAAGATGTAAACCATTGATGAATCTCAAAAACAGGAAGGCCAGATTAGAGTTTGCCAAACAACATCTAAAAAAGCCTTTACAGTTCTGGAACAACATCCTATGGACCGATGAGACCAAGTTCAACTTGTACCAGAGTGATGGGAAGAGAAGAGTCTGGAGAAGGAAAGGAACTGCTCATGATCCAAAGCATAGCATGCTTCAGAACTCATTGGACAGCGCTTCACAGTGCAGATGGACAATGACCCAAAACATACTGCAAAAGAGTTTTTAGGGGAAAGAAGTGGAATGTTATGCAATGGCTAAGTCAATCACCTGACCTGAATCTGATTGAGCATGCATTTCACTTTCTGAAGACAAGACTGAAGGAAAAATGCCCCAAGAACAAGCAGGAACTGCAGACAGTTGCAGTAGAGGCTTAGCAGAGCATCACCAGAGATGAAACGCAGCGTCTGGTGAAATCTATGCGACGCTACATCCTCAAACCTAAAACACGCCACACCATCAGTCCAAGCCCTAGTTTCAGTGCAGACGCTTAGCTTGGAACAGTTTCAGATGGATTTTCAAGAGTTTGTGAACTCACAAATATTAATAAAGTAATTTCAATTCAAATCTGATGAAGTGAACATGAGACTCATGTTGTCAGGTGTTTCCAGTTTAAAAACTAATGTTTGTACAGGATGGCCAGAAGAAATAATTATTCTTTGATCAAATATGAGGCACATGTGACCCATTGCTACCGGATTGAAAACCAGTGCATTATATATACATTTTTCTGGGTGGGTTACAAACAACTCACAAACTATAAGAAAGAGCAAGTGTCCCATGAGTTACCCACACAATTTTTTTTTTTTTTGTTTTAGAAAGTCTACATGCAGAAATGTTTAAACATGTAAGCAAAAATTAAAAATGCTGCATCTCTCTTGAAACCACATTCCACAGTCACTTCAAACATAATAAAAATGTTTATTGTGGCTTTAAAAAAAAACAGAAGCCTGAGTGTGTTTGGTGAAGAACGCTTTTCCAGGACCCACACTGAAGGCTTTTGAAAACTCAGTCAGAACACAACAACATCAGAAAATGAAGCTTATTCCTGAGTTGTTTGAAGTCTCTTGATGCTGGAAGTCACACAGGCGTTTCACTGTTCAGTCAGGCCAATGCAAACGGAGGGGCTGCAGGTAAATACTGTCTTTTTTACAATAAAACAGAAAGCTGGAGTGTACTGCTGACACCGGGCTAACAGGTTTACAGCGTAGAGTCAGGATGAGCCGAAACAGAAGACGCAGGAGGGGACTCTGACATATAATTCAACTCGAAGTGTTGGGAGGCAGCAGAAGAGGACGAGGAGAAGAGGGAGGCAGCTGTTTATCTAAAAACAGTATGGGGCGATAAACTCTAGAGACAGTTCCCATCATGCCACAGTCATAGTTCAAACTCGCAGAAAAGAGACGTTTCCTCAGTGTTTGTGGTGACAAAGTGCTTTAAACATTCAGTCAAGACAAATTTTCAAAGCTTATTAACTTCTTAAGTCTAAATATGCAGCTGGTAATTCATTAACAGCATTTCTCTGACATGAAACAAGGGGAATTATCCATTTTTTTGAGCTATTAAAACCCAGATCAACCTCAAATTCAAGCTATTGGTGGGAAAGCTCCACAGCTGTACACAATAATAGCAGTACAATGTGACTAACCAGAATAATCCAGATTTTTAGTATATTTTTTTATTGCTAAGTGGCAAACAAGTTACCAGTAGGTGCAGTAGATTCTCAGAAAACAAACAAGACCCAGCATTCATGACATGCACGCTCTTAAAGCTGTGCAATTGGGCAATTAGTTGAAAGGGGTGTGTTTAAAAAAAAATAGCAGTGTCTGCCGTTGAATGTACAAACTCAAAACTAATTTGTACAAACATTTTTGTTTCTAGGATTTATCAATCCTGTGAATCAATAAATTAATATTAAGTTGTATAACCACAGTTTTTTAAAACTGCTGTGTGGTTAAATCTGTGTGGCACCAACTTGTGGCACCTCACAGCTGTTATTCCACTCCATTATTCTTTAACAACATTCCACAGACCTCTTCAAGTATTTTGACAAATGCAAACTGATCCATGATCCCTGGTTTGCGATTAATAGGCCCAACACCATAGTAGGAGAAACATGCCCATATCATGATGCTTGCTTCTCTGTCTTCATTGTGTACTGTGGCTTGAATTCAGAGATTGGGGGTCGTCTTACCATCTGTCTGTGGCCCTTGGACCCAAAAAGAACAATTTTACTCTCATCAGTCCACAAAATGTTCCTCCATTTCTCTTTAGGCCAGTTGATGTGTTCTTTGGCAAATTGTAACCTCTTCTGCACATGTCTTTTTTTTTAAACAGAGGGACTTTGAAAATAGATTAGCTTCACACAGACGTCTTCTAACTGTCACAGTTCTTACAGGTAACTCCAGACTGTCTTTGATCATCCTGGAGCTGATCATTGGCTGAGCCTTTGCCATTCTGGTTATTCTTCGATCCATTTTGATGGTTGTCATACATTTTCATCCAAGTCTCTCTGGTTTTGCTCTCCATTTTAAGGCATTGGAGATCATTTTAGCTGAACAGTCTATAATTTTTTGCACCTCTTTATAGGTTATGCCCTTCTCCAATCAACTTTTTAATCAAAGTACGCTGTTCTTCTGAACAATGTCCGACCCCTTTTCCTCAGGCTTTCAAATGCAATGTGCAATGTTCAAAAAGTGCTGGTGGCTTCATCCTTAAATAGGGGCCACCTGATTCACACCTGTTTTTTTTAACAAAGTTGATGACGTCAGTGTTTGAATGCCACACTGCTATTTTTTTTAACACACCCCTTTCAACTAATTGCCCAATTGCACAGAACATGCCCCACTAACAACGACTATTGAGCTGTATTATAAACATAATAACAGAGATAAATTTCTACCATTTATGGATAATACACCTGCCACAAGTGTTTATGTAGCAGTGAAAATTTTGAAAAAATTTAAAAACAGTGCTTGGTGAAATCTAAACTAACATTGTAGTGTTGTCACGGCTGTTGTGACCACACCAGACCAGTTGTGGAATGTAGCAGCTACTGCTGGACGGAGCACTGTATAAGATTTATTCCAAAAATACACATTCTCAGAATCATGTTGATGGTTCTCAGACATGAGGTCAGTAGAATCATGCCTATGTCACTGAAACAGTCCCCTCAGCTGGACACAAACCTCCCGTAACTTTCCTGTCCCGGGACAAGGACACATTGTGAGTGATGTGCTCTACGACACTCAAACAGAAGAAGCACTGGACCCTACAGAGACCTCTTTGTACTGCAAAATGACCTAACTGCTTCAGAGACATGTTATTTCCTTCAAACTTCCAAGCCGCTTGGATAGTCTCCGCTTAAAACTATTGACGTCTGTAAATATATTGCTGTTGTCATAAGCAATGATACATAGTCTCTGTAGATTAGTTGTGGGCAAACTAAGGCCTGGGGGCCACATTTAGTCCGTTGGGCTTCTTAATCTGACCCGCCAAGCATTTACTAACATTTTATTAGTGAGTAAACACTGCATATATTTATATGCTGTAGATGGATCTGCGCCTCTAGTGGATAAATGTTATGCAGGGCTGCTTTAAAGTGTGTGCTGTAGAATTGAACTGTTCTAATAAAGATTTGCCTGCTGCATTATTTAGGTTTTGTGACATAAAGCTCATACAGTATCTCTCACAGTTTGAGATCTTAACTTGTTATTACGTCTTTTTCCTGCACAAACTTTGTCCGTGACTCAATACTCTGTGACTTTGCTGCAGTGCAGATTAAATCCTGTAGAGGTTACAAAACCTTACAACATAGTGGTCCTTTTTATGCTCTCTTTTTGGATTCATTTGGATTTTTGTTTTTGGCTCACATCTGGAAAATAGCCATTGAAAAAAAAATCAACAAACTCTAGGGGGAGCTGTTTCTCTATGATCTATATTTTATCTATGATTCAGTCAAGCCCAGACATCTCTTAGAACAGAAGTAGAGCTTTGAGTGGCTTCTGTTTATTTACAACATTGATACAGACAGTGTGGGTTTGAACTCGAGAGAAGAGTACTTCCCCCACTTCCCATCATGCCTCGCTCTTGTCCACAACAGCAGAGACCTCTCCTCCAATGACAAACCGCGACCTCCGGGCTGTCCTCGTGTTCCCACTCATCCTGAACAACGCTCTCACCATGTTTTTATCCCAGTCCCACCCACCATCGAGTCCAGGTGCTGCTGCTGCAGAGAGAGTGGGCTGGAGGTGGACTCATCACAGACGCTTTTGTTGTGCCGCTGCGGAGGTTTTCTCAAACGCTGGGCTGATATGTGTTTGGGATTTATTACATAACAAAAGGCTAAAGTGTGCTCTTCATTATTTCTGACATATTCTTTCAATAAATCCCAACAAGGCTCGGCCAAGAAACTGTGAACTCAAAACAGAATTCAACAGAGAAGAATGAGAAGCAGCAGGACACATGGGTCAAAACCTCTTCGAATGACTCTGGATATTAACTTTCCATTCAAATATAAAAAAAAAATAAGATTACAGCCAGTGCTGAGGAGTGTCTACATTTCTTTTTGCAATAAACTAGAAAGTAGTCCAAAGCAGGCTAAGTTGAATTAGTTCTAAATAATTCTTTGCTAGATTTCTCTGAACAATTAATCTTGATTAACAGCATTATATGATGCACAAGTTTCATACACCTTTTTTCGTCAGAATCCAGGCTAACAGAATATATATGCTCTGTATATGGCACAGTTTTACAAAGTGTATTACAAGAGAAAAAAAGTATGTGGATAATATTCACTGTGGCTCATACTACTGCATCCTTTAGAAAGTCTAAAGCTGAAGTGTTACTCAGAGCGCTGAGTATCCAAGTGAACCAAAGACACTTAGATGCTTTAATTAAATTTGAGTTTTAGTTGAATTTGAACAAGTTTTAGTTGTATTTGAACAGGTAGTGCATGAATTTGAACAGATTTTATTTATCTTTGCTTAACCTGTAAGATGAACAAATAAAATTAATCTGATTCAAATCCATCTAAAATCCTGTTCAAATCCAAATAAAACCTAGCGGTAAAAAATTATTTCATCAACAAAATATGGAGGACTGAATAAAACATTGCAAAGGGCCGCATTTGGCCCCTGGGCCTTGAGTTTGACATGTGTGGTCAATTTAGCCAGTCACATGAGCTACTCCAACAACTGCTAAAAATCTGATAATATCTAGCTCATATAGCCAGTGAGCACAGATCAGTCTTTAGTGATCTTTGACCAGACGCAGCTTCAGCAGTGAACCAAGACTTGAAACAATAATAAGAACAAAAACAAGTGGAGAGTTTAATTATTTGTCAAAAGACAAGGGCATGACATGGAACTGTAGGAAGGCTTGTGTGAGAGGTAGGACTAACTTCTTGGTGGGCACTAGCTTTATGGCTAATCAGTCTGGGTTTAGAATGTTTTAAAATGTAAACCTTTTTGATAAAAGTGGGCCTTAGCATTCTAAAATCCAGAACTTTTGCTTTACTTGCTTTTTTTGGTCCATGTGCTGTCCACACTCATACCGAGGTAACATTCAATCAGCCATTTTTACTGTTCCTGGAGCATATCCCAACTGCGATATAAATCCTGGATGATAAAATGTACTTTATTAATCCCACAGTGGGGCTCACATAAACAAGAGCAAAGTGTAAGAAAGTACAATCACAGAGACAACCATTTGTTCACTGTACCAGGGCAGACTCCACACTGAAAAGACTGGAGTTTTTAGAAGTCTGAAATCACTCCATCTGTCATCCCATTGAAGGCCGTACACCATTTATTGTATATGTTCTGTTTAAACTTCCAAACTGTATAATTAATACATTGGCAAAGAATAAAAAACCTATTGAGATTAACTAATTGACTCGTCTTGTGTTTGTTGACTTTGTAACAGTAATAGGCTTTATATCACAAATTTAATTAACTCGGTCTTAAAGTTGTGTGCTCTGAAAGACACTGCCAGCTCTGAATACAAAAACGAATAAAAGAACTGCATTTTGTTTTGGCTGACTCTCAAGCGTTATTACAAAATGTCAAAAATCAATGTGAGCAGAGATTCTGGGTGTTTTTTCTTTTTCCTTTTTCTTTTTTAGATGCATCTAAGCCGAACATAAAAAGCAGAGGGAACGCAGTCATAAATCCTTAAAAAACGTCTATTAATCACAAAACGCAGCATCATGCCAAGGCATAAAGACATCAGATCCTTGGAAAGACTCCCAGCCGCAAAGAGAAACACAAAGCAAAGCACTCTCCGCCTTCACTCACAGTCTTCAGCGTTCATTTGTCTCAAAGTCAGAAAAAACTCCAAGGTTAAAGCACTTAGAGCGGCTCTGACGAACGGCGACATTCAGACTTGAGCAGAGGGAGGAAAACTCTGGGGACTCAGGCTCCCAGATACTTTCGACACAAAAGAAAGTTATTCAACGTTTCTCTGAATCAGTTGAAAGGTAAGACTTTATAAACTCTGCTTTTCAACATTTAGGTAAATAAATATATGTAGGAATGAACTTGTTTTAAGCAAAACATCACAAGGATGGAAAATATATTTAGTTATGTATCTTTGTTTTCTTTTTTTTTTAACCCTTTGGAGATTAAATAGTGTTTTTGTGTTTGTAAAAAAAAACATAAACCTGGTGCAAAAGGGTCATGAACAATAAAGAATCAATGGAGAAAAACAGACAACAAAAATAACTCCAGCATTAATAAACAAGTTTCTAAAATGAAACCTCCTCCAGAGTTGGTTTAAAGTTTAAAGTTAAACTCATGGCAGGACCTTTAGTGTGGACTTTCAAGTTTCAAAAGACCAGCCTCTGATGCTTGTCTCACAGTAAAAATAGAACAGGTCAGTGTGTCAAAAACTACAGTTCAAATGTGGTCAGCAACAGGCAGCTTTAACTTGACATTGTTTGGTCTTTAGTTGCATGACTGAGATTTAATGCCACAGTGTGTGTTTTGTCTGTGATGTTTAATATAGAAATATAGAATATAATAATACAGACATTGAAGGTGACAGAGGCTAAGATTCAAGAACTAGAAATGAGCCATGTTCTTGATTAAATTTTTATACAAGTAAATAAACCAGTGTTGGTCTTTGTTGTGCGTATTATGAGTCCTCTATTTCTTAAACAAAAAAAACCCCAGTAAAAATACTTTTGATCTGATCCATATTTAGAGGCTGTTGCAGCAAAAAAAAAAAAAAAAAAATCCGGCTGTGTGCCCTAAACCGTTGACCCATTCTGTTCATCTCAGGTGAAAATAACTCCAGGATTTCTTCCTCTTTCTCGTCTCTGTGCTTCCCTTTCATCACCTGGCTTGTAATTAGCCCGCGCTGAGATTCTCCTGCTTTTGTTGGCTCTCTCAAAGCTGGATAAGCGTCTTTTGTCTCCTCACACCTCTCTATGCTTCCCTTTAACAAGCTTTTCCACAGAAGAGTGTCTTTGCCTGGCTCTGTCTCCGAAGGGAGCCCATAACCGAGAGGGACTTTCTACTTGGCGCTCTTTATCTCCCAGGACACAATTAGCCGCTCTATCGCTCATCACACGCTGCTGTTTTTCACTTCGTTTAAAAGGCCTTTGACGCAGCTGACTCTCGAGAACTTAAAAGAAAACCGCGAAGGTAAAAAGCACAACTGTGAGACGAGATAAAAAGGTCCCTTTTTCGAAACAGAAAACACCACATTCTGGATTTACAATGTTTCTCTCCAAGGAGTACAGTATAATACATTCTGCCAATAATGGTCATTTCATTAGTCCAGGTTTATTGCTGTATTTAACCCTCATTTAGTCTTTGGTTTAGTTCTGGTTGTTAAGGATTAGAGTTAGTACATCTTGTTTTGCTCTGGTGTTAATCTGAGCTTGGTTGGTTTAAGTCGAGACATTAACTCTGGCTAAGGTGTGTGACAGGTGTCTGTCCACAAGAGCCATGACACTCATTTAATAACACTTTAAATAAATGGCCTTGAAACCTTTATGTCAGAATCATTTCACAACTCTATCCACCAGAATCATCAGAGAACAGTAAGTAAATAACTCCCAAGTGGGAAAAAAGGTCCATACATTAATGGGTTATGAGTTTATGAATGTACTTTCCACAGATCTCCAGTATTTTGAACTTGTTATACTGTATGAGGGCGGCAGTAGCTCAGTGGGTAGAGTGGTCATCTTTCAACTGGAAGGTAGGCGGTTTGATTCCCACTCTCCCCACAGTTCATACTGTCGTTGTGTCCTTGGGCAAGACACTTAACCCACCTTTTTTTTTATTTTTTTATTTAACCTTTATTTATCCAGGTAAACTGTTTGAGAACCAATTCTCATTTACAAACATGACCTGGCCCCATGTGTGTTTGGGGGGGGGACTATTGTACATGTTTTTGGTGGTAGGGGAAACCGAGTACGGAGGAAACCTACGCAGACACAGGGAGAACATGCAAACTCCACACAGAAAGGCCCTGCCCTGGATGGGATTGAACCCAGGACCTTCTTGCTGTGAGGCAGGAGAGCTAACCACTCTGCCACTGTGCTAACCACTCTGCCACCTTGCCTCCAGTGACTGTAACACTGGTAATTACATTAGAACAATCTAAGTCGCTTTGGATAAAAGCGTCAGCTAAATGAATAAATGTAAATGTAAATGTATAAATGCTCACCTCTTATTCTCTTCTTAATGTGCAAATTAGTTAAAATCTACTATATATCTGTTTAAGCATTTATCCCACTGAAGTGTGAAGACAGTGTGACAGGTTCTTTAGCACTTGTTGATCCACTTCATTAGACTACAGACTCTTCTTGCATTATTGTTTTTTTATATGTTTGAGAACGCACATGAAGCACCCCCCGCCCCCAATGCTGGCTAAAGCCAGAGATACACTTGACAATAAGCCACATGTTGCTGTCAGGAACTGGGTCAATTTTCGGCCAAAAAAGTTACCACACATGGTTTAAAAGGTTAAGATGTATTCATTAAACTAAACACTGAAGAGTATAATGTGTGCTTTAGTGATGTAAGCAAGTGCATATGTTTTTGAATGTTGGGCTAACCAAACAAATAGACAAAAGCTGTGCTGCTAGGCGAGAGCAAGAGAGACTTTTTTTTACACTTTTAACCCTTAGGCTCCATCCACAAACAGGTGCAGGTCCTTAAGGTTGTGACTCGGATTAGCTGTGATCTGAAAAAGAAGTTACTCGTGCACTCCTCCAGAGGGCACAGTACTGGTTGCTTTCACACGACACAGATTTTGAAACTAAACCCCATTAACCTGCTCTATCAGTCTTGACCCTTTTACTCAATAATGTGCTCTGATGTTACCATATTTGTTTCCATAAGCCATCCACACAGCCTCAATCCTAGTTTTTATTACGTTTTGACTTTTTGTTTCAAATTCAGTTTAGTTTTAATTAGTTTTTAAGTAGGTTTGATAGTTTAGTTTTTTTAAATGCTTAGTTTTAGTTTAGTTTTTATTAATTTTAGACTTTTCTGTAAAATAGAGTTTGGCAGGGACAAGATTTAAAACGCCAGAAAGATTACTGGGAGATAAAAACTCAACAAAAACATCATACAATCTTTGAAATATGTATTCAATAACACTAGTGCATAAAATGTACAAATGGGCACAAATATGTAAACAGTGTACATCAAACGCCGCAGTAAGTGTAAAAAGTGTAAGTGGCGTTCTCTGTTGCCTTGTTAAGGTGAGCTACGCTAGTGTAAATGTCAACTCTAAAACATATTCTGTATTTGTTAAAAATACATTTACTTTATAATTGTATTTTATTTTAGTTAGTTTTGCAAACAGACAAAGTTTTAGTTATGTTTTTTTTTATTACTTGTTTTTATTTTTATTTCAGTTAACAACAATGTTTTTTCTCAACTAGTTTTTGTTAGTTTATTTGTTGAACTCAAGAAAGGCTCCAGAATTCCTAGGTCCCTCAGAGCCTCAGAGTTTTTGGTCACATGCTTTCTTAAAGCTTCTAAAAGACAGATAGTTGTGTTATTAACTTGAGAAGTTGTCAAAGTTGCACAGGCCAGAATAAAGATGACACGCTGGTTCCAGTCTCTATTTACTCAGGGATAAGTCTCAACATTTTTTCTTCTTTCCCCACAGTTGTTTTTGTATTTCTCTCATGATTGAATGGTACTGTTTAATGCTCACTGTTGAGGATTGAAAGCTTTCCTCTAACTGACCTCTGACCTCTCGTCTGTTTACGCCGTTTGTCTTTGTGCCGCGTTGCTAACGATGTAAACAGCTCCTCACTTCATCTGCAGCCGAAGAGCAAATCGCCAATTAATGCGGACGTGCTCGCTCACATTAATACCACATGAAAACGCCGGGAAAATGATGAAAAATTTATCAACAGAGCGGTCAGTTTCTGGTTGTTACTCTGTTTTAACAAGACGTCTCTCTGAGATGTTAGCGTTTGATGCTCATTTGTGATGTAATGTCATTTGTAAGGAAACTTTTAGCAGCTGGAAATTGAAGCAAAAGTAGATTGAAAAGGAGGGAAAATGATGAGTGTAATCTAAAAACATGTTTGTATTTGGATTCATTTTGTGAAAAGGAAGAAAGACTTTGAAAGCTTTGAAACGGTTGATAAACAGAACCAGCCATGTTTGAAGGACCATACTTAATAAGGACCAACGAATAACAGTGTTTTTGAGCAAGAAAAGGTTACATCTTTTAATTTTTTAAAAAACACATTACTTTTCAAATATTGTGCACTTTTGAAAAGATTGGTCCTTTTATTCGTAACTAGTTATTTTTTGCCATGTTGTGGATAAAGCTCTTTCTTTCGGTCTAAACTCCTTAATCAAAATACAAAGTGTATGGTTGCTATGACTGCACTTATTATATTTAAAAAAAACATAGAACTAACATTTTGATTTCTTTAAGGCTTTTACACCTGCTCTGATTGGTCGGACTGTGGTTCGGACAGGTCTGTTTTGTTGTGACTTAAATCCTGACCTTGTCATTAGGCCTAGTTTAGTCTTGGTTTATTCCCAAGTTTAGACTTGATTCAGTTGTGGTTTATTCCTGGATTTATCCTTAATCAGTCCCTGTTTTGTTATATAGTTGAGTTATCAAAGTGCATGTTCAGCTTTACCGGAGCCTGGTGCCTGGTGAACATACAAACTCAGATCAGAAATGTCCCGTCCGACCCGGGACTCTGGACCTTCTTACTGAGAGCTGAGTGTGCTAATCACTGCACCACTGTTACTATTTTTAAAGATAAAACATAAAATAACTCTTTTACAAAAGGTTTCTGAAGAAAATGTATTTGGGTTTCTAAGACCCCTTAATAAATACAGTACGACTGATTGTGTGACCATCACATTCATTCCTTCATTCCAGTAATAAAGCTCTTCTCGTTTATGTATGAGCCGCTCCTGTATCTGACCATATAGGATTAAATATAAGGGAAAAGCTCACCCGTTTTTGACAGAGATTTTAACAAGAAATCCACAGTCAGCTCCAGCTCCGGCGGAAAAGTCTGAAGTGCTTTTGGAGAGTGTGACTAATGACGGTGAAGCTTGTCAGACTGTGTTGAATCTCTTTTCTCTTTGAAGACTGAATTTATAGTCCTTGTGCAGTGTTTGAAAATATATTATCAATAGAGCAGAAACGCCTGAGTGCTGTTGCATCCCGTATGGAAATGGAAGTATAAAAAAACTCAATGCCACTGAGCGGTTTTGTAAATGCTTTTAATGAAAGGGGGAAAAAAGCCATCCAACCTTGTGTTATTCATAAGTGATGTAGGAGGTGCAGGGCCTGACAAAGTCTCAGCAGTTATTTACCTCACTTTAAAAAGACTGGCAGCTCCTCTCTGTAATTACTGAGAAAAAGGAAAGCATTTGGAATAAAGCTGCATTTGAAAACACACACACAACACCAACAATTTGAGCAGAAATTTCATCTCTGAACTCCGCTTTAAAGCTCAGAGCTAATGGACTGGTCTAAACCTTTACTATTTGACATTTAAAACCAGTAAAACAGCCGTAAAAGGGTTATTATAGCGTGAACTTTGGTGACTTTTCTTGAATGATTTGTTTAGGTGAACCATGTAAGTACAGGAAAATCCTGGGCAAAAGGGGTTTTAGGAATAAGTTACGCTAAGTTTATAAAACATATCCAAGACACTGAGGAGAAATGGAATCAAAGGGCAGACAGTGAAGATGTGAGGGTTCAATATCACTTTCCACATATTTATTTATATTTTTGAATTTGGAAACTTTTTAAGCTCACTTTTTAGGACTGGTTAAATACTAAAACCATATTTGGGTAAAGATAAAATATGAGTAGATTTATGGAAGAGTAAAAAGTATACTTTTATCATTTTCTAAAATGATCATAAGATTATTTTAGTTTCAGTTTATACAAAAACTTTTGTTCTTTTTGTAATTGTTAAATTATTATCCTAATCTGAGCCTGTGAACCACAAGAAACTGAAACGACAAAGACATGTCGAACATACATGGATCTTAGATCCATATATTTATACATATATATATATATCTGAAGCTCTCTCTGTTGAAGCCCTAAATCAAGGCCTGTTTATTGAGTGTAGCATCTGACTAAAACACTGTGAGCATTTTTATAAATTGAACTCAAACATATACAGCTAAACTTACTGCTACTAAAGTTTTATAAAAGCCCCTGGATGTTTAACCCAGCCTCCTGTTTCATCAGCTGCTCTTAAACATTTCTACAAAGCCCCTGTCAGGGGGTTTTATTGAGCCGTGGGTGGGGACGTGGTAAACGACATGTGAAATCTCTGTTTGTGACAGTGACAGTGTTTAATGTGCAACCAAACATTAGCACTACATGTCTAAAGTGGAAGGTAGTGTGTGAACAGGCTGCAGGAGGACGAGGCTCCACCCTCTCAGCAGTGACCGAACATCAGGTCAGTGACACCAATGACACAAAATGTCATATTTGTAGGCCGATATCTATAGAAAACACACAATTATGTTCTTTAAATGAAAGAAACAGACAGTCTGCTCTCATCCTTGCAGCACATATACACATACAAGTTTGCTTTTGTAATAAATCTGCACTTATTATGTCTTTACAAATATTGTACAAGTGAAATTAAAGTCAACGTGTAATAACTATTTTACAATCTGAAATTTACACTTTTTTACTATTTATTCAGCTCAATATACGCACAATATGCTTAGTCTATGCTTAGTTTATTTTGTTTTACCATAGTTTTTATTAATCATCTGAGGTTTGAAGCAGCTCTTACTGAACATCTGTTGCAAAATGGAATTTTCCCACTGTGGCCCTAAAATACTTATTGTATAACAGTCTGAGCTTTCCCAATCTTTTAGGCTCACAAAACATTTACATAATTATTTCTGTCATTTTAATATAAACACTAAAATCACTAAACGATAGATGGCGCAGTCAGCTTCATGTTTACCTCTGATTGTTTTGTTTATGGACCATATTGTTTAGTTTTTATTGTTTTTTTTTTTTTTTTTGTTCTCAGGATAGCTTAAAGTTCACTGACGTTTTCATCACCAATTTAAAAGGCTCTTCCTGTTTGGGCTCATCCGCGGTCCGACAGCGGTTCACATTTTAAAGAGCCATACCAGAGTTAGGTGTCTCTGAGGTTCATTTGGAGCTTTACATTTATCCAAGTGAAAGCATCAGACTTTATTTTAACCACATCAAACATAAAAAGAGACTTCACCTTGAAATCTAAGTCCAGATGCTTTTGCTTTAACTTTTTCTTCACACAAACACAGCAACACCCTTCATGTTACTCTACTCTGCTTTACTAAACAGACTTTAGTGTAGTGCAACAAACGTCAGGCAAAGAAAACTTCACTTATCTTTAGACTTTTATGTTGGTCAATTATTTAAACCTTAAATTGCACTAATCTAACTTTAAATTAAATTCTGTTGCTGCACTCGAGCCTAAGTGACTAGTCAAATCTATTCTTGTCTCATCTACAGCCAAACTTGGTTTACAAGTTCCAGTCTGCTTCTTTAAACTGAGGTTGTGCTGACATTTACCAACTTACAGGACACTGAATTATCTCTTTAGTAATTAAAGTGTATTGTGTTGTTTATATCAAAGCATTGAAGTGGCATTCTTATAGAAATATATAACAACATGAGAGAGAAGCTGAAAATGACAGCTGTAGGCCGGGATCCACAGCTGCAGAGTGAGACTGATAGAGACTGACAGCTGCAGAGCCCGATTTTGTGCTGTGAGTCTGCAGAGAGTCCATCACGTGACGTAACAGCAGCGACACGACTACCGCGACGTCCCGCTGTCTGCCGCACCGAGCCGATCAAAGCCTGCAGCGGGAAAGCGTGTCTCCAAATGACACAGGAGAAACCAGACACCGCCGTATCACACAATAACAATCTGCCAAATAAACCCTGAGAGCGAGAATCAATGCAGACATGACGGCTCAGTCTTCTCTCACACCGCGCTCTGTCAGGTAGCTTTAAACACCAGGACTTTAAAGAAGATTGAAGAAGAATGTGAACAATGGAGAGTGGAGATGACAACCTGAGTCCTGATGATACACAGGACTGATCATAGACCACCATGAAGAGTGGGGTTGTCAAACTATATTGACTCTCTTTAAAGATGCAGCAAAGGTTATGTGTTTTTAAGCTACTATGTGACTCAAAAGCATGCATCACTGACAAGGCACTTAAAGTCAAAGAATCATTGAAGTAGTCAGAGGTCAATGAACCAGTTATTGATTCAATAAACTGAGTAAAAGACTGAGCTGTCAATCAATTTGGAAATAGCTGATGGGAGGAAGTGGCCCTGAAAAGAAAGACACTACATAATGTTTTAGGATTTAAACATTTATTATGTGTCAGTATCAGTGTCATGTGTGATACTTTTCCTCTGCTCAGATCAGAACTGATGTCTGAACGGACATCAGTGAACGGAATATCCAAATGTTTCTGTGTAGAGCTGTACAGAATATTCAGGGTAAAATAATCCTGGGCCTTTTGCAGTTTGGAGGAGTAGCTTGACAATGTTTTTTACGCCTGGATGCTCTTTCTGATGCAAACCTCTCCATTTACCGGGCTTGGGACTGGCACAGATAGGCTGTGGCTGGAGAGGATAATTATTATCCTAACATTTGGTTTCTGTTTTTTCATTAAATAAAGAAGAATGGGAGTGAGTGCATTGACAAGCAGAAAGTCAGCAGGTCCAGTTTTACACTCAACCAAAGAAGACAGAAACTTCTCCAAATTAATTACTGCAGAGTTGATCTAATGTTCCTTATATTTACTCCTTGACTCTGACAACATTAGATGCAACCGGGGAGTTAATCAGTCTTGTCTTTTTCTCGTTGCTGCAGTTCATTTCAGTATTTATTTAACCACAAATGTCATATTTCTTTCATTTGGGAGCACACCAAGGCCTCCCCTCCGGCTCGTCTGCTCTGTGAACGCAGGTACAGCTGAAGTCTGATTCGACAGAGGCAGCACGGCTCCTTCTTGTTGTTGTTGTTGTGAAAAATATCAAACCGCAGAGTTACAACAGCCCCAGGGCCTGGCGCTGGAGCGAGCAGAGCGGAGGGAAAAGTTTTGTTTTCAACAAGGAGGGGCTTACAGCACAGACATTGATTTGTGGGAAGTCGAAGGAAAGGCATTTTTCTTTAGATCGAGAAGGAAATCTGAGTTTGGGATTAGACAGATACAGGATGTATAGAATGGTTTTGACTAAATGTAACAACCGGCACCAATACACGAAAAATGGAGAGATCCACACTGACTTTCAAAGATACCCAAAACTAGAAAAAGGATGCAAGAAAAACTGAAAAGTACAAAACATTTCTTCTCATTTCTCGTTGCTGGCAGTTGGATAGAAGGTTAGTGTGGTCACTGCTTTAAATGAGTTTACATGATAACTCATTTTGTGAGTCACACTTGGACTGTGATCTAATGTGTGTAGCACTGATGAGAGATGTTTAGGATGTGTGCAGATTAACACTGCAACAAAACACAAATATAAGGCTTTAATTAAAATTAAAAAAAATCTGAATTTGGACTGATACAATCAGGACACAAAGGCAGAGGTCTTTTCAAAAACAGTCTGCTCCAAACCTTTTAAACCTGGAAGTGGTCGCCACAGCGGACTGATCCAAAACGACCCTCTCCTCTTTACCCATGAACTGTGGAGAGCGGAGATCACTCTTCCACTCAGACACTGATGCCTGGTCATATTTCAAGAGCAAACGTGCTGAATGTTGTTTTTATTCCATAAGACAAAGTGAGGGTTTATTAGTGAAGTCTACATCTATTGGCTCTCAATTCATGAATCAAAATTATTCTCTGCATTACATTAAAGACAAAATAAACCTGTGACATTAAAAAGTGAGTTGCTATCAGGGCCGGCCCTGGCCAATTTATTTATTTATTTAACCTTTATTTAACCAGGATAGTCCCACTGAGATTACAAATCTCTTTTGCAGGGGAGTCCTGGCCCCATGTGTGTTTGGGGGGGACTGTTGTACATGTTTTTGGTGCCCTAGGCAAGATTTCACCTGGTGCCCCTGGAATTTGTAAACTGATGCTGAATCGCTGGGCGGTGCTGAAGTGGAGGGAAGAGGTGTGCTTGATGCGGAATCGCTGGGCGGTGCTGAGATGGAGATGTCTGCAACAGGTGGCCCAGGATTTGCAGGGACGGGGTTCAGATATTTCAAAAGTGCATCTGAAGAGAGAAGAGGAGGATTATATGTGACCATTGGGTGTTACATTTTATTATTAAAAAGCTGATGATAGTGAAACTATAAAAATATGGCAGCACCTAAACCACATTATAGCTTAAACACACAAACAGCAAGAATAATTACATCTGGTATTCATGCACAAAACTCTATTCATTGAGCACTTCTCTAGCATACAGTAGTTACATTTTCAAAATTAATTTTGAAAGTGTTTGTTTTCCAGTATATCTGCCATGGCAGCAATGTCCTACTAACTACACTTTATGATGTTATAACCATGAAACAGAGGAGAAACGTAAATCTTTATTTAAATTGAATTTTAAAGTTGCTAAATCCATATATATATAATACATATATATATATAAAAACATTTTATGTAGGACTCAGTCATTTTAAATAAAGATTTACGTTTATATAGCAACATTTTATGCAGAACTAATTTTAAATAAAGATTTATATGTCCCTCTGCCTGTGTACTCGTTGTGTTTTCTGGATCATCCTTCATTAAAGCCTGCGTTTGGATCACCACTGTCTGTCTCTACCGTGCAGTTCATGACACTATGTCATAAGCTAATTCAAATTAGCGATAGCGAACGTTACAGGCATCGTTGAACTAACTTAATGCAACATAGATAAACTGATCATCATTACCTACCTCTGTCTTTTTCGCGTTTTTTTTCCTCTTCTCTTCTTTTTTTTCTTCCCTGGGCACCAGATGGCTTCGGTCTTTTTGACATAATGACAACTTATCAGTGTCAGTGAATTCGGCCATCTGTCAGTGACAATCACACACAGGTAACGGATGTTTTTTTTTTTTTCAGCAGGGCGGGGGCGGGGGAGATTGATGCGTCACTCAGTCGGACGGGTGGATCGGGATTCAGGAATTTGGGCGCTCGGGCGCCCCCAAGGGTGGGCGGAGCCCTTAGCAATTGCCTATTCCGCCTATGCCCAGGGCCGGCCCTGGTTGCTATAATGTAGGAAATTGGCCCAACTCTTGGCATGTGGCATTGGAAAGCTGTCAACTGCAGCAGTATACACAGCCTCATGTCACACATTAATGGAAACACATTCAGTTTTTCAAAGTTCACTTCAAAAATGATTTATATCTTAAATAGAAACACATATTTTGTGTCTCTTCTGTGACGTCACTGTTTCTGTGGCAGACGTCTCTGGACAGAAACTGAACCAAACAAGGCCCTATTGTATTGCAGTATTAGGCATAACTCACCCTCTCTATTTTCTATTTATTGGGTGTGGTTTTGAAATGACAAAACAATTGGACTCTCTTCATTATTACATCTTTAAACTCCTGCCTAATGCTGCTTCTCCTCACTGTTGTTGCTTTGCAGCGATAGGAGCCCTGTGAATACCCCATTAGCGGTTCTCATTGCCTGTTGTTCGTCACGTTGTAATCCTCGGGCTGCAGCCGCCGTGTCGTGTCTCGCTGAAATCTAAGCTCTCGAGGCTGGAGATTTGGGCTCTTGCTCCTCATTTCATCATTGGATGCTAAATTATACCGGTCGAGCCGAGCAGAGCCGAGCGTCCTGGGAAAAGTGGCCGGCGTTTTTTGCCAATCTGTTGCCGTGGTGACGCGCTCCCCTCCCGTTTTGCCGCCGTGTGTTGTGGCTCTCTCGTCTCTCGATGCTGGGTGGGTGGTGGGTTTATTACTTGTTGTGGTGTTGGTTAAATTCATCGTGTTTGACAGCATAAACGCTCTGGCTTTTTTGTTCCCTGTTTTTGGAGCTGTTATTGTGCAAGGCCGCTCCCTCGCAAAGCTTTTATTTTTCTGTCTCCAAATGTGATTTTTACATCTCTCTCCCCAAACACAGCTCCCAAATGATTACACAAACCAAACATGGAATATCAATGACAAAGAGGCACACTGTTACAATGTTAAAGACTAAAGTACCTTTTTTATTATTTTGAATGTAAGTTAGATTTGCGTTTGATAAAAAAATATGTTATCTTTTTTATGCTGATGATTGCATTATTCGTTCATTGATTCAGAAGTTAATAGGATTGACGATAACTAACTTTACCTTATGACTCCTAATCAATTAATGTGATTGACAGCCCCTGGGAAGAAAAAAAAAGATCAACATATAGTTTGCACAGCTTTAAGTCATTTTGCCCAGGCTCTTTTAAACAGCACTTACAGCCTGTTTGACACTGCAAGATAAAAGCTAATCATTTGAGTAATGTTAACTATTTTAATGGCAATTCCTTCTTTAACTACAGACCACAATGCAGTGGGCTCTTGTACATGTATCAAAACACCATGTGGCACTGCTGGCCTCTACTCTATTCATACACATTTACAGTGGGATTAGCACTAGGGATCTGGCAGATGGGACCACTGAGAAAGCCACACCCCCTTACCTTGATTCTCTGAGATCACACAGTTTGTTTACCTTTAAGGAAGTCATTATAAACACTATATTGAATCCTGATGTATTAACCTCGAAAGGTGTGTTTTTGTGCTCATTATATTTGTCGATAACCAAAGGAGGAATGAAAAGCAGTAGCTCATTCAGCTTCAGTAAAAAAGTGTTCAGTTTGACAGCAACCCTAACCTACTGAGCAAACAAACATCCATATGTCTACAGTAGAGTTAAAGCTGTACCTGCTGCTCCACCATTGTTTAAACACAGCACACAAACTATTTAAGGAGCTCTCCCCCTAGAAAAGGATACCCAAAAATGGATTTGTTGTTTGTGTTTGTTATAATTTAGAAGGACTGGAACATATCTGAATAATCTATCTAGCTGTTTAACCCTCATTCTATCAAAAATACGCAACACTTTTCCTTAAACACATTTCAACCCTAACATTTTCTCCATTCCAGAGTGAACTGTGTTGGCTGCAGCTGCACACAAACCATCCATTTTCATCCCGTGACGCTCCACCTGACAGTATCCACCTGGCCGCCGCTCCATCCAACTTTAACGAGAGTCCACCAGAGCATTTCCCTGCCGTGTTTTCTCTTGGCGTTTGTCGCGAGGTCGAGAGGTTGCCAACCCACACGACCGGGCCCTGCCACCGCCGCGGACAGAGCAGCTGTTTCGGCCATATTGGCTCCTGTTTTAATGACCCGCGTTTCCCCTACGACAACACTCCCCGGGCTGGGACCATATTGCCTTCGTATCGTCATGACAACACCTCATCCCGCTGCTCGTGGTGGAGATTTTTATGCTGATGATTACGGATAGAGGGGGGAATAATTACAGCTCGTCTCTGGCCAGCACTGCTCCATCTGGGGGGGCTGCGTTTGTGTGGAAGAGGCAGGCTTTGTGGCCAATTCCTTTCCAGATGAAATGGGATAGCAACACAATTATCTCAAGTCCAATTCTTTGAGGCCTATTGTGTGGGTAAACCGAGTCGAGCTGCAGGATTAATGCGTCTGTGGGCTTTTCGAGTGCAGGGACGTGTGTGTGCGGAGAGCATTGGAAAGCTGTTGCTTCATCTCTCCGGTGAATAGACTCGGAGCTCTTACCATCAACAGAGATACGAGAGAGAGGGAGAGAGAGGAGGGATGAGGAGGACAGCACTGGCTTCGAGAAAATACTACTGAAAACTGTTAGAAAGGTGGAATAGCAGAAATGTACACAGCACAATACGGAGCACATCAGGTCCAAATGATGCTGATTCAATAAGGGTTTGCTTTTAAGATGACCAAATTGTGAAAGCATGGGTCACAAAACACTGATAGATGTAAGATTATGTCCCAAAATCTCACAAATAGTGTTTGGTGCTGTTAAAGCAGAACTAAGTAAGATTTGTAAGCAGCTCCCCCTAACGTTTTGTAAAAAGAAACACCAAATACAGTACAAGAAATGAAAAACTCAATGGAGGTGGGTAATTTTACTTTTAAATTTTTCTTATAAGTTATAATATATACGTTGTTTGATTGTTTTATTCACTATCAACCAAAACGTTAGATGTAATAAAAATTACTTCTAAAATATAATTTTCTCTCATGTATTTTGGCGTCTAATTTTTTGTACGTTTTAATGTCATTACAGTTTAGTAGCTTTGGCCTTGTGAAATCTTGCATTGGGTCTTAAAGTGAAGAAACAATCTTGCCATTACCCATAAATAAAGCAAACACACACTCCTCACTGCGCAGAAACAGCATGCTAGCAACTCTGCGAGTCGTTTGCTAAACAAATGTCACATGACAGTAGCTATATCTCAAAAGACACAAAATAACAATAGATCTAATGGAAATTGGAAAAATAAAAAGTTGTTTTGCAAAGTATCTTACAAGTTCAACAACATAAAAGCCACATCGGAATTGGTTTTGAATGCTTCACTTTGTTTGTTTGTGCTGACGTTATTCTGTAAAAACTTGGCCAAGGTTGACTCAAGAACAAGCTCTCTCTCGGTCTGACGTTTTTTATTCTTAGAATCTTCAGACAAAAGTTTTTTTTTTGTCTTTTTGGTGGCCCTGCCATGACTGATGATTAAATTAAGTGTACGCCATTTTAGTAAGATCTTAGCGAGATCATACGCTGCAGGAGGTTTCTATCTGTTTTTTGAATAACTGTAAAGTAATTTGTCACTCTTGGATGAACGTGAACATGACTTGAGACTTGTGTCGGGTCGGTGGCAGCTCAACTTGCAAGTGCTGTTTTTAGCTCAGATGCACCAGAGGGGAATAGTGCTCGCTTCAAACACACCGCTACAACTCAGTTAACCATCGCAAGGACTTAGAAAACTATTTATGAAGGTAAAAATGTTACTTAGTTCTGCTTTAAATGGCCAACTTGTGTTATACAGACCTAACAGACCACCCGGTACCAAGTGGTAGAGCAATAACCTCTCAACTGGAAGGTTGGTGGTTCGATTCCCGCTCTCCCTACAGTTCATACTGTTGTTGTGTCCCTGGGTAAGACACTTAACCCACCTTGTCTACAGTGGTGTTCCAGCTGTAACACTGATGAATGGAACCTTAATGTAAGTCACTTTGGATAAAAGTGTTTGCTAAATGACTAAATGTAAATGTAAATGGTAGAAACATTGGGGCAATAGCGAGTTGTGTTGGCTGCAAATTTGTAAATTATTGCATGGTTTGCTAATCTATTTTGAGTTTTCTGAGCTCTGTTGATTTTGCTTTTGTGACTGTCTAAAACACATGCTGCTTATACCAGTTTTGGTACATGAGCTGGTTAAACCTGTCCTGATATGTCTATCCTACTCTGACAAAACCTCAACTAATTCTGGATCAGTGGGATTATGAAGCGGGTAAACAACCATTGGTTACTCTTTGGACACATCGAGAGGAGATCAGAAAACTAACAAAGCTTCACTAAACTCATGAAAACAAATAGCACTGTAGTTTGAATAAATGGCACATACCAAGTGAAAAAAACCACCCAGAAGTGTGGAGTCTGCCTGTTTTTAGCAGGTTTTAGCTCAGTTTATTGCGGTTTTAAGTTTGCTTTTAAAGTTTTGAACCCTAGTGATTTTACACCTTCTTCCAAATGTTATCATCATTAGCACAAACCCTTGAGAGACAAGTCCTTAGCAACTATGTCCTTCACAAAAAAAAAAAAAAAGCTCCAGAACCTCTACTGGCTCAGTTTATGATGGTTGCTTGTAAACAATCACAGCACATCTCTTCCATTGGCGCGGCTCTCCAGGACACGTCTGGGACACACTTCCCTGCCTCCGGGCCTTCATCCTGCTCGACCCATAACAACTTTCATGCACTTATACGTATACACCATATTTGTTATTTTGTGTTGTCTGTGTGGTTATTTTTGGTTTTCCTGGATGTCTGCTACACATGAACTTCACAAAAGTGTGTACCATCCTTCTTCCTAAAACACAAAGGCACAAACATTAATCACACGTAGATGATATTAATACTAGTTTATTTTCTGGTGCTAAATTTCATTTCCAGAACACTAATTGAATCCATGGCCGAAATGACTGAGTCCCACATGTGTTAGAGTAAACCCTGCCATGCACTGCATCATGGGTATCATCAGTTTCTGGCCCGGAGACTGTCCAGCAGAGTTTGGAGCGAGTCGTGGTGATTCGGTTCTGTTCGGTCGCCAGAGTTTTGGTTGTGTCCACCGATGTGGAAGGGAACGGCCAGTGACTCTCCATTCGTCCAATTCATGTCTGTGTTGTCCATTCAAAATTATTTCTGTGGTTTTATGGAGTCAGATGGAGAATGTCAGGCTGAAACAGGGGATATCTGCCACAGTGTTTTGGAAGGAGACTGTGTTTTCTAATAGTTAATGCTTAGTTTTTGTCATGCAGTCACAGATTAACCCTGGTATGTTTCAGCATAAAAATTACTTAGAGAAGTTTGTTAAGGCTTCAAGTGTGAAGAAAATGTATGAAATAAAAGTTAATGGGAGACCAACTATTTTTGCTTCATGTTCATACATTTTTCAGATTTAAATTTAAAGGCAACATTTTAAAACAAGAAAGTAATACTTGGAATAAAGACAAATACCACTCAATTTTGAGATATTTCTCTGTGAACCGCAGTTGTTACAATGTACAGTTTACATACCCTGGTAGAAGTTGTAATTGTTTGGCCATTTCTTCGGAGAATATGAAAGATAACACAAAACCTTTTCTCATAGGTAGTGGTTAAGTGAAGTCATTTATTGTGAAACAACTGTGTTTACTCTTTTTAAATCATAATGACAACAGAAACTACCCAAATGACCCTGATCAAAAGTTTACATACCCTAGTGATTTTGGCCTGATAACATGCACACACATTGTCACAAACAGGTTTGAATGTTTACCAAAGGTAACCATTCTCACTTGTGATCTGTTTGCTTGTAATCAGTGTGTGTGTATAAAAGATCAGTGAGCTATAGCTCCAGCATAAAGTGAAGCGTGTTAGACCAATCTGAGAAAACTTTCAATGTAATTTGGATTATTTGTCAGTTTAATACTATACAAAAAGTCTGGTACAGTAGAATGATTAGGCCATAGTTTCTTAGCTGTTGTCGAAACAGTGAAGGATGGTAAATATCAGCAGTATACTGAGATTCTCTGGAGAATCTCTGGAGAAACAAAGGAGCAAAAACAATGGCAAACTTAAAGGAACAGAATCACAAAGACACTCACGAGGGACCAAACAAAACCCAAAAGCACCAAACACTTATTTAAAAGTGGACTGTGTAGCAGTAGGGAAACTCTTAGCAGTAAAATGTCATAAAAAATAAACTTATTTTCAACGTAAGACTATAAAAACACTGCACTAATATAAAGTTTCCACTCTGAGCCCAGCAGGACATAGGGAAGGCTGCAGGAAGCAAACGTCTCCGAAACCAAAAAGAGCTCCTGTGGCTTTCTGCTTAGGCACTTGAAACAAACTAATTAAAATTTCAGGAGACATAAATAGGAGGAAATAATAACACTGGTATTTCAGACTTATTCCCATTCCCTCTGAGGCCTGAGCACACATTGTACTGTTACAACAAAGGACAATGAAATGGTGCTTGGAAAAGCTAAGCCAAAAAAACTTATCATCTGTTTTGAGATCAGTGCACTTTCGAAAAGACTTTATAGCTCTTTTTGTTTAATCATTAATATAAGTATCCTCCAATCAAGTTTCAACAAGTAACCTACAACTCGAAAAACATGTGCAACCCATTAATGTCTATTTTAATATGGACTTTTAGTTAGTATTCCTTTTCTCATTGGTACTTTTCCAATCCTTCACTATTTTTGGACTTTTCACTTTCATAAAGAAGGATAGGTCATTGTGCATTATGGCATTGGCTACGCAAACACTTTGAATTCACAAAGCTGCAGCAGTTTCCTGCAATGGTCGTCCTTCAACCGGAAGGTAGGTGGTTCTATTCCCACTTTCTCCATAGTTCATACTGTTGGTTTGTCCTTGGGCAAGACACTTATCCTTCCTTGCCTCCAGTGGTGTTCCAGCTGTAACACTGGTGAATAAAAGCTTAATGTAAGTCGCTTTAAATAAAAGCGTTAACTTAAAATGTAAACATGTAAATGTAACACTGTTGAATGGAAGCCTCATGTAAGTCGCTTTAGATAAAATCATAAAATGACTAAATGTAAATGTAATTGTCATAAACGCCGACTTGTTATTAACCAGAACACACACAAGACATTAAAGAAAGCCTAAAGGAATACTAGGTGGACAATTAAACATCCGTAGACTAATCTCTGAAATAGATCAGATCTCTTCACTTCTCTTGGATTCCAATTTAGACTACCTCTGTCTAACCGAAACGTGGCACAATAACGTGCCAACTAACATGATCATTGTTGGATATCAATGTTTTAGAAATAATATAATCTCAGACAAATTTAAGTCTCATTTGGTCGAGCTAAAGACCCTGCCCTCAATGGAATTTTGTCACCTTCAATGAATTTCAGTATTGTTGTCCTCTATAATCATAATGATATATTATCCCTCCCTCTGATCTGATTCAGAAAAACCTGGCCATTTTGTTCAACTTGGTCAACTACTGCAAAGATATTAGTTTGTCAGACCTTTTTATATTTATTTGCTTTTTGTCAGGGTTTTCTGTCTTCAAATGTTTTTTTTTTTTTTTTTGTGCTCACAACAGTGTCCTTGTCCATTCCTTGTCCAAAGGCTAATTCCAAAATCTTCTATAGAGGCTCATCATCTTCACTGTGTAATAGGAGGCCAGGTTGAAAATCCAGTGTATTGGTCCAAAAAGGTTTATTTAGTCATCCATAAAGAGTTTCTTTTAAATAGATTCATGCTAAGTTCCTTAGAAAGAAGGACAAAGACAATAAGTAATACATCAAAATGAAAAGATCAATCAAAACCAAAAATTCATTGTTATGTACGGAACACACTACCCGTCATCCAATTGATTACATTGTTTAAACAGTTTACACACAAAGCAGCTGGGTATAATTTGGTCTCAGTGAGAGGTGTGTGTCATCAGCATAACATACGTCACAGTAACATTATGTGAAGTTAGGAACGATTCAGCACTGATCTGTTTATAAGACACTTATAAGTTTACCTTTTATTGTGAAAATATCAGAAAGACAAGGGCCATAATAAAAAAACCTTACCTTGAGTTCATCTTAGTTCTATCTATCCACTATCTGAGCTTTTGACCTCAAATTAAACTAAAACAAATGATCTTTCTGCTTGTTAGTGTTTTGTTTATTGTGCTAATAATTAGATTTGAAGAGACACTTTAATGATGCTGCGAACACAATGCACCTGGTTCACTTCAAAGTTCTCCCCTGCCTCAGTTCTCCGCCTGCTTTTCTTTGTATTTTCCGTCCGTGTAAATAATAAACCACGCTTTTGTGACCCGAAGCCGCTCCGAGTTGCGTAACGATCCATTTTGCTTTGGCGGGTCGCGGAGAATCGCAGTCAAAGGCAAACTCATTATTCAGGTCATTTTTATAAAGAGAGTATTATACAACGGCAATTATGTAATCAGAGGATCAAACGGAGAACAAAAGATAACGGGACAAAGGGTGAAGCACGTAGGCCGCCAGGAAAACAACAAAAAACTCTATTTGAAGTGTATTATCTTCTCTCAATCATTTTCTGATTTGGAAATGAATAAATCCAGAAGGTTTTTGCACATTTGTGCTTTTAGTTCGATATACAAAATAAAGATTTCAGGTTTGCTCTTGGAAATAATTCAATTTAAAAAACAAACGGCTGTGGTTATTGTTTTTGGAAAAATCACAAGTCATTGGGAAGTTTTAAAAAAATACAAAAACAGGAGAGTTCAGAGTTGGAAAAGGTTGGAAGGTTGTGAAGTTTGCAAAAAAGCTTGTACAAAACATGACAAAGAAACAAAACAGATGTTGTAAAGTTTAATAGAAAAATGGCAGGGCATGTTCTACTTCATTGTTCAAATGTGATAGAAAGTTCAGTGTTGGAAAACTCTGTAAGAAAAGACCTTCTGACATAGACTATTTGCTTCCAACCTTTGAAATTGACTTTTTACAGACGCGCTTCAAAACAATCTGGAGACCCAATAGACTTTAGCATTGATGCATTGTACAAAATTTGTCTGTCTTGGAAAAATAGACATTTACAGCTCCACAGAACTCAGTGGAAGGAAACATTTTAGTTCCCTATCAAAAGATACACTCGATGCTACGTAGCATTACGCTATGGGGAACATTCTTTGTGTGACCGGTTGTGAAGCAAGTGTGTCTTTTTTTCCTGAATCAATCAAATTAAAGAGATTAATGCCGGAATATATCCCCTAACGGTGCGCTCTCTTTAATAGGTTAGTCTTTAACTAAATATAGAAAAACTGTACATTGGACAGTTTAGAACTTTAGCAACTTCAACTTAAATTTCCTAAACTCTAAGTAAGATGAGTAATATTGAGACCTCATGAGTGTCAAACGTTGAATGACAAAGCAACAACCAATCACAGAAGTAACAAGTTTAGACTCTACTACAGTAAAGCAGAGCTTCCCATTGGTCCCTTTTTATCAATATTATGAAAGTAGAAATGGAGCCATAGGTGTGAAGGTTCTCAGTCATCCACGTCATCTTGAAGTAAAGGTTAAAGCAAAGGCATCTGGACTTGGTTTCCATGGTGAAAAACCATCACAATGAAGTCCAGATGCCTTTGCTTTAACCTTTTCTTCAATGGATCCATATTTCTCGAAGCTGACCAGAAGCTCGGAAAATGACCAGAAGCACATATGGCACTTTTTAATTTTACTTAGTGTTAAGCTGCAACCTTTACCAAAAACTACCATAATAATGTTCATTTTATGAATTTGATCAAACAGATGAGACTGCAAGGATACTGGGGCTGCTGAGAGACAGAAATGAAGCATGAGCACATCTGCAGCTGAATGAGCAGTATCATGCCGTTCAACAGATGGAAGAAAAAAACTCCCCGAACCAAGATTCATTTGGATTTTCTGATGAATATGTTTGAATTACTGTTTCCGCCTGTGTCCTCCAGCCCACTCTGCCTACTGCCGTTAGTACCTCTCTTTCTGCAGAAGATCCTATAGCTAATGTATTTTTGCCTTTGAAGTCTGGAGATATGTTGTGATTTGCTGAAGATATGATTTGTCATTGAGTTGGTACTATTCAGCCTAGAGACGTTTTACTGCATTTTTTTGTGACTCTGTATCCTCAAATACAAAGAACCAACATGTTTGAGATTTAAAATACATCAAATCTATTAATCCCCTTATTAAGAGTTATATAAAGCTGGACCATGCACCAAATTTGTTTCATTAAGAGTTTAAATAAGAAAAAAGCAGGTTCCTATGATCACTGTGAAGGAAAATGATGCTGTGAGTCTGCATGAGAAACTTGAATAATGGCTGTGTTGGCTCTACAGATGCTAAAGATGACTAATAATCACTAGATTAAAAATACAAAACAGAAATAGCATCTGTGATATGTACTTGGATTTATGCAAGTGAGCCATGTGCTGAATAGATAGACATTTTAAGCACAACAATGACACATCAGTCGACTGTGAACAATATCATGAGGATGTGTGTGGGGCTGTTACTGCACCATTAGCAGCAAGACAGAGGACTAATCCATTCAGAAGGACATTTAGTTTGCAGATTGTTGGCAGTGTTTGTAATGAAGGCTGGAAAACAATGCGGGCGGTCGAAAAAAAAAAACAGGCAACAACCTAGGGTTACGTAAGGAATCATCAGGAGAATGTCCACAGCAGATATGTCATGTCAGAAGATAGTCCAGAATGTCCAGGAGGTTTTATAAAGTGTAAGACACGGATAACTAGGTTTACACAATATTCAGCAAATTAACAGCAATAATGAAAAAAATAAAGGTTGACAAGTTCCTGGTATTATCAATATTTAGTCCTTGTTTAGTCCTCTTTTAGTCCCGATTTGTTCGAAAATTTCGTCCTTGATAAGTTTGATTTAGTTCCAGTTTCATCAAAAAAAAGGTGAGTCCAGAGCCTTGTATTTCTGTGTACATTTTAAATTAAACTTTTACAATGACAAACTGCACAGTCCACAAACAAATTTGTAGAACTATTGCCTGTTGCACAACTACAGCAGCAAGAATATCCACATTTACAAAAAGAAGATAGTGTTGAAAGGGTTGACTGTGTTGTGATGGCAGATTTGAAGCTTTGGTTAGTATTTATCTCAACACATTCACAACAGTGACTATAGCGTAAAGCAATATATACAGTCAGCAGAAAACATGAGGCTACAACACCCTACTTATTCACCAGCTGCACATTATCAGCACAGCCACTCACAACACTCCTGAAAATCTCCAGACATCATTCATACCCAGACTGCACTACCAACATGATTTTTCCATTAAAATGTAATTCTCCTTTATGAATAGCATTTCACTTTATGAAAACTATAGCTTTCTTGGTATTAAATGCTATCTTTGAATAAAAAAAAAAAAAACATTTACAGAATTGCCTGCATCGACATGAAGGGAATGTCAAATGCATCCTATTAAATTCTATTGTAATGTTTGCTCCTTTTTTGCACTTTAGGTGTGTCCTATGATTTCATTAAATCATAGTGTTGGCTTCATTTCCCTCAAAATTCTTCCTATTCCTCATTTTATCCGCTCCTCTCTTAGATTCACTCTTTATGTCTCTCTTCTCTGAGTCTTACTCTGTTCTCCTCTCTTCCTGTAGGGGGCACTGTGTCTCTTTGTCTCTCCCTGTTCACGTCTCTCTGCGGCCGGCTACAGCCCCTGTAGTGAAAAGACTCACAAGCATCATTTTCTTGGTCAAAGTATAAAATATTTTTTGGCGCATAATGGAAGCTGGAGAATATTAACGCTGCAAATATCTGATTTCATGCAAAAGAAAATATCTGATGTACAGAGAGGAATATTAAACATGTCTTCTGGTATTGTAGTTTTTAGTGCCACTCGCAGCTAAACAAAACAGCTTCTCATTCTTGAGGAGGGACGAGGGAAAAGGAGGAGGAAGAGGAGGAGGAGGTAGGTAACGACACTCCTCTTTCTGTTAAAGGCCTAGTCTAAGCAAAAACGACTTATCAGAAAGTAACAGCTCGCATTGCCCCGCCTGACGTCGAGGTAGACTTTAGCTAGAATTAGCATTTAAATCAAACTTTTTCTATTTTGCAACACGTTTACCTCCAAGAAACAGCACTTTAATTTATGTTGGTTGCTTTTTTTTGCTTTTCATTTTGATGCCACAGTAGAAAACAAAGATTCAGCTTGGATTTTTCATTGCATTAACAATTTTAACAATTGCCCAACATTTCCTCCAAGCCTAATTGTCTTAAAATAAACTAAGACATAATAAAAATAGACAGATAAAAGAAAGGAAATTACCTGAGATTGTTGTAGGATCCTGCAACAACAGAGGAGACTAAGTGCTTTCATAAGACTGCTGTGAGTAAATAGAACCAGAAGTTCATTGATGGTTAAATTTTGTATTTTAATTTATATTAAGGTATATTGCAGTGTGTGGCATTCAACTTAGATGTGTCATGTTTAGTCTGTTGTCTTATTGACTCTTATCATGTCAAGTCCTCCCTCTTTGAGTGAGCTGTCACCGATTTAGTCCCATGACAATCATCCTCTCTTGTGCTGTAAAATGTCTTGTTCCAAAAAAAGATGGGAAAAGACTAATTTTGACACTCTTCTCTTAAATAAGTCATGACATTCCAAAATTCCAAAAAATTTAACTTTTAAAGCTTTTGAACAAACTCCCAATTTCACCTCGAGATTTGTGAGCTCACAAACTCCAGGGAAAGTATTTGTCCCTGTCCAGCTGTAGATCGGCCAATAATGTGGCAGCTCTGACAGTTCTATTTTTTATATTATTTTATAATCTCTTTGTCACTAACCAGAGACTATAGAATATTTTGATCGTGGTGGGAGCAACCAGAGTACTCAGAAAAAAAACACACATCCCCAACATGCAAACTTCACACAGAAAGGCTCCGTCCAGCCCAGGAGTCAAACCCTGTAAGTTGTCTTGCTGCTTTCAAGTGCAAGTCAGACAATTTGAATGGTAGATTTCTCCGAGAGCGGAACTTTTTATGCGACTTGTGCGCGTTTACAGTGGATGGTGGAAACCCGGAAATGTCATAATGGAGTTTCATCAACGTATTTGTTTGTGGCTTCTGTTTGTGGACCAAATATACATTATAAGTTGTTTGCCAGCACCTTAAAGATGTTGAAGAGAGGAGGAAATGCATAACATGAGTATCAAACATTTTTTTGGGTAACTGTTTTTTAAATCATCTGTTAGCAAAGGTAGAAACCATGCTAACAAAGCTAATGTGTTGACACCATGAATAATATATTTGACAATAATGTATAAAACCATTAACAACAAGCTTGCTGTTGAATCCATGTTGAATTAGTCCTGACGTCAGAACTTGGGCAGTTTGTGTTGCTTCTAGAATTCTGATGTACTCAACTCGATTAAATAACTTTGTGGGGTATTCGTGTGCTCTTCCATGTCGGAAACTTGTATATACAATAAACCCAACTCCAATTGAAAGCAGTCCTAACCACTGTGCCATGGTTTGTACCAACCGTTTTACCGTTACCAATGTAAAGAACAGGGTGTTGCTCTGCTTGGATAAAATGGCAGTCACTCGCAGATGTGAAGTACATGCCCTTTTGAAAACACTTGCTACAGAAGCCCTCCCAGATGGTTCTGTGTAAGAGCTAGGTTAGATTTGACACATTTACAAAGACTACCTTTTGTCTTTGACTAAAAAAAAAACAAGATGTAAGCTACTTTTCTCAATCATCTCTCCACCTTCATCCAACTTCAGTCCATCACAGACTCTCTTGACTCTGAATATACAGTAGTGTATACTGTACATTGTTGGTGGGATGTAAACAGGTGTGTACTTCTCTATTAGAGTAAATTATGGTTTCATACATTTTAGGTTTTTGGCCACTAGACAAAATGGATTTTCTTAAGTTTGAAAAAATCAATCTTTTTCTACCAGCTCATTGTCTCTTTAACAACATGTTGAAATATAATACCATTGTTGAAGATTCAGAAGTGTAACATGTATTTAGCTCATGTAAAACAGCTGTACGTGGGAAATCTTCATTTTTTTGTCTGCAGCAACAAACTAAAGTTTACTAAATGATGTACAATGTACAGTCTTACCTTACCTTTTTTTATGAAATTCAATAATGGACCAATAGTTTTACAGCACAAATGAAAGACAATGTATATTTGTGGATTAAATTATAAATGCCATCCTTGCAACCCTAATAAAGAACTATGGATAAGGAAATTATATTTCCTATTACTGCCCTCCATACCAGACCCATTAAGGACACACACGTCAACAATGTTTTCTCTTCAGAGGCTCCGCATTAGTCCGAGATACTGCATTTAATGAGATTTTTCTTCTGATTGGTTTATTTCGAACATGTCCAGATGATCTATTAAAGCCTCACTATTTACAGCGACTGGATGTGACTCATGCAAAGACCATATTGTAATTAATCAGTGGTAAACAACTCAAGTAGAAGCAATGAGAGGCCTCTAAAAATGTATATGAGGCATGCGATACTGCGTCAATGCAACATTAGTGAACTGTAGGTCAAATTTATATATTCTTATAGAGCGCGTGCTGTTTTCTTCCACACGAGAGCACTGAAAGTATAGCAGGACTGCATAGTGGAGTCATAGACAACGCGAGTCGAAGCAAAAAGAGGGAATGATTACATAGGGCGGCAGTAGCTCAGTGGGTAGAGCGGTCGTCTTTCAACCAGAAGGTAGGCGGTTCGATTCCCACTCTCCCCACAGTTCATACTGTCGTTGTGTCCTTGGGCAAGACACTTAACCCACCTTGCCTCCAGTGACTGTAACACTGGTAATGTAATGTAAGTCGCTTTGGATAAAAGCGTCTGCTAAATGAATAAATGTAAATGTAAATGTACATAGAATACTGTTGGTAAAAAAGCACTTTTAACTCTTGTTGTTCCTGTGAAGGAGAAAGAAGCGCTATTCTTTTTTTTGTTGTTTTGTTATTGAAGACAACCAGGGCAAAGAGTGTGAGTGCTGTGTCTGTCTATATATATATATATATATATATATATATAAAATGCACAAAAAAATGTCTACTGCATTCTGGGAAATGTAGTTACAAATGCTACAACCTAGATTACAGCTTTACAAAGTGAAAAATCTTGGATCATTTGTTGCACATTAAAGAAAACACTAAATAATACCTTTTCCTTTCAATTACATCACATCCAGAAAATGGCTGTTTTAAAATACTTTTGACTTTTTTGCTTTACTAAATGACATGGGACACTGTTATTCCTAGTATCCACTCACTGAAGCACACACGTCAGTTTTTGGTCCATGTTCTCTTGTTTGTACATAATTTGTCTTGAGCAGGGGTCTCAAACTCGCGGCCCGGGGGCCAACTGCGGCCCGCAATTGTTAGTAATGACGTTTGAGAGGATTTTTTTGTGGAATACCTGATCCGACCCAGCCTCACCCAGACTCTGCCTCCTGCGGCCCCCCGAGTAATTTGAGTTTGAGACCCCTGGACTAGCGTAATGCTTTATAATCCACAGAAAATATATTGTCTGTGAGAATAAAGCTTATGCTATTTACACATAAGGGTCTAAAAGCAATTTTTATTGAAAATTGTTTGGGTTTTATCAAAAGCGCAGCATCATAATTATGAATTTTTATGGCAGGAGGTAATTTTTTTAAAGGAAACTGTGTCTTTCCTAACTGATTATATTACATTTGACAGTTTTATAAGCAAACTGTATATTGTTTTCTAGGCTTTTAAGTGGTTTGTGTTTGTGGTCACAGCTTTTTGTCTTTTTTTTTTTTTGGCTCCAAATGACATTCTGTAAAATATTTCATTTTACAAGTATGGGGCACCTAGTTTTCAATGTACATTTGGTGTGTGTTTTTAGTGACCATATCTTTGTAACCTATCCTTCTAATAACTAAGGAGCCCTTTTGGACTGTGTATATTAATAAATAACTAAGAAGCTAAAATATAACTGTTGATTACAAGAGATATGTGTACTTTTTACACCAAACACATATTCTTTAAACAACTTAAAAGATAAAGATGATATTGTCATCTTTCTACATGGTTAAGAAGAAAAGGGTTGGAAATGACTGCAATAAAATCCATGCCCATGCTTATGAACAGAAATCGGCATCAGTTTTGTTCTGTATAATCATAATCTGACTGTGAATAACTCATGCAGGAGCTAAAACAAAACCTTCAGTGTGGATTAAAAATGATATAATACAAGTAAGTGAAACCTCCGTAAACATATATTCTTTTAAAAACACTTATGAACATATGATAAACTGATAAACCATTGATAAGCCTTGTTTAAAATCACTTTAGGATTATATAATCATAACGCAATGGAACTTAAAAAAGAAAAAAAAAAGAAAGCTAAAGCAAAAGCTCCTAAAAAGCTGCCATGGAGAGACCAGCTGATGTATGAAAATTTCATTGTCTGATGGGAAAATCCCCTCGCCACCGCGTTGCCATGGTTACCTAATGATCTCAAAGGGGAACTGTTTCCATTGTGCCGGGGTCAGGCTGTGTACTTTATTACCACGTATAATCTTTTTTTTTTTTTTATAGATAACATATAGAAGACGGTCACAAGGTTTGATTAACTCTGCTGCAGCTGGACTTGGAGGCACAGAGGGGAGAGGAGTGAGAAAACACGGGCTGCAGACGAAGAGGGAAAGGACTGAGGGGAGTGTGTGTGTTCATTTACAATGCAATGGCTCCTGTGATTGAGTGTTTGAGCTTATAGTCTATGCAAGGTGTGGGAGAATATTAGATGCTGTTCTATCCTCTTTCCCTAACATCGGAGGTGGCTGGAGTCCATCCTCTTTGCTTTAGGTCGGAGATGTTATCACCAGTTTTCTTTTGCCATGTTTGGTGCTGATTAAATTAACTAAACTCTGCATCCTACATAACTCCTGTATAGACCAAAATTATCTTTTTTAACTAAAAAAATCAAATAGGTCTGTGAATCTGTGGCATCTGTGAATGTACTTTTAGCAGACAAGCATTTGCTCTCACATGTATTCCTGTTGGATATGAAGGGGCTGCATGTCTACATTTCAATTAATTCAGTTTTCAGATAAAAAACAATGACACAACAAAGACATGTCGACAGACAAGACTGAGATTTGAGTTTTAAACATCTCAGCATTTGTCGGTAAACTAATCTATTATTTTTTCTATTATTTTCTTTCTGAATTGCTATTGATGATACTTACAGATTTTTTTGCCAAAGCAAAACACACTCACTGCACATGGCCAGGAGAAGGAGAAAATGTACATTTAGATTAAAAATAATGCTCAATTCCGTCTACTTTAAAACCTGTTTAAATCCAACAGCCAACTGACAAAGACAACTTCTATAAATTATAGTGTCAAACAAACAATCCAATTTTATAAAACAAGCAAAGTGTTACAGATTTCTTAATGTATTCTAAAATTTATATCCTGACCTGGAAATTGTAAACGTAACATTGCAAAAACATTCTCTGACTCTGAAATAAAGAGCGCTTCACGTCTTTACTTAGCACAGAAAGACTGTCTATGTACTACCTGTTCAAATCCAACTAAAACCTGTTCAAATCCAGTGTTGGAAGTAACGGCGTTAGCGTATAACCGCGTTACTAACGGCGTTAATTTTTCAGTAACAGAGTAATCTAATTAATTACTTTTCCCATTGTTGTAACGCCGTTATCGTTACTGAGAATGTAAAGTGTCGCGTTACTACAATTTGGTTGAATAAAGTGCGAGGTGTCATGCTTTGACTACACATCAGCTGCTGCTGGAGAGAGCAGGGGTGAGGATGATGACACGCTGCAAAAGCGATGATTGGCTGACGCGGTCTCACTGCGCGCTCTGACTTCCACTAAACACAAGACAGCGTCAGCGACAATGGCGAGGAGCCGGGGAAATTCAAATGTGGCGTTCTCAAACTGGAAGTACCGGCACTACTTCTCGTTAGTTAAAATCAAAGGCAAGAATGTTTCTGTAACATGCATAGCATGTCCAGGAAAAAAGACTTTATCCACGTCTGCCTCAAGTAACTTAAATCTTATGAAGCACCTCACATCAACACATGCTAACACGACACTTGTTACTGCTGCTAACCAAACCCCAAAGGCAGCTGCGTGAGTTCCAGTGAAGGAGACAGAGCCACTGTTAAAACAAGCAACACTCGATTTTACGTTTCACCAACAACCTCTGGTTTAGTTGTTAGATAAGAGGAGTATTTTAGAACAGATTAATGTATTATTCATTTTCTTTGAGAATGAACAACATGTTAATCTACAGAGAGAGTTGGATTGTGTTCTGTTTATTGTGCAATAATTTACAGATACAGAGATTTGCAGGTCTCCCTTTGTTTCTTTTTACACAGGTTTACATTTGTGTGACTTAATTTTGCCCTTGAATTTTATTTTCAATATTTATTTTTATATGTTTTTATTTATATCATATGGCAGACTGAAATCTATTGATCTATTAAATACCAAATGTTCTAAAATACTATACAGTATATTGTGTTTTTATTCTTCAATCAGTTAATTTAAACATCTTTGTTATTTAAGAGTAACTGAGTTACATTTACAATGTGGTAACTGAGTTACTAACTCAATTACTTTTTGGGAGAAGTAATTTGTAACTGTAACTAATTACTTTTTTGAAGTAAGATGACCAACACTGTTCAAATCCAACTAAAACCTGTTTAAATTCAACTAAAACATTTTCAAATCCACCTAAACCTGTTCAAATCCATCTAAAACCAGTTTCCATAAAAGTAGGAAAAAGATATTTTTGGTAAAACTCAAATGAAGATGAAACCTCACATTCAAAATTTGACAAAGCTTTCAAGTGTCACATTCTTCGGCCCTTGAGAGGATTCTTATCACCACTATCACCCCTCTGAGTTTGACACCTCTGATGTAAACTCTGGCTATGTCCACACGAAGCCAGTGCATCCCCTATCCGATCATGAGACGGCGTCGTCTCAAGAAAATATCTGCGTACACACGGCCGGCTGAAAACGATGTAGTATATATGCCCGACCAGTATGGGGCGCTGTAATTCTGCCACAGATATACACTATACACGAAGAAGAAGAAGACTTTGAGCATGCGCATAACCTTGCGCGCTGCAGAAGAAGACGAATACCTAAATATTTATTTTCTAATAAAAACAAGTTCTCAAATTGTTGCAGTCATTTATTTAGAGTGTAGTAATTGGTGCCCTCATGTTTGTTGTTTGCTCTTCAATATACGGACTGAGTTCTGAGTGCTTTGGACATGCGGAAATTCTCTCTCCATTCATTTTCTCCTGGTTGCTCTCCTGGTTCTCTTTCGCGGTGGATCTTAGAGCATGTGGCGTATAGTGTTGTCCATTATCGCTTGTTGCTCACCACAACTGCATAGAAGCAATAGATTTTGCTGTAATAAAGCTAGTAGGCTTAGTAGCTTCTGCAGCACGAACTCAATCATGTAGTCCGCCATTATTGTTGTTGCTGTTACTGTGACGAGGCCGACACGTGATGCGATGACATCATCGTTTTCACAAAATATACGGATTGGCTGTACACACGACACACGCAAGGGTGAGGTGTTGTCGAAAGATTTATCCACTTTAGAACCCTGTTTCAAAAAATAGCGGATTCAGTCTCCCAAAACACCGGATCCGTGTGGACGAAAGGCCAATACGATACAAAATGTATATGGATACAGTGATTTTTGTCTCCGTGTGGACAGCCCCTCTGTGTCCAGGGGATTCTGCCCACATTCTTTTCTGTGTTTGTGTCTCACTATGTCCAAGTATTTTCAATCTAACAAGTAATCAACTAATTTTAACCAAATGCTTTTTCAAGAGGTAGGCTGTCTTCTAAGGTAACAGTTGTCATTTGCAATGCATTTCATTTCTGCAGCTGTTTTTATTTTGCATGTGTTGTGCTGATTTTATTTGCATATTATTTGACTGTTTGCTGTGAAAGTGTTGGCAAACTGATAATGTTGCCTTATTTAAAGACATTTGTATTTCTGTTCTTGTGTGTTGCTTGAAATTGTAATTTGTAAAACTCTCCCAACCACAAGACAATGGCAGATAATTACATTTATTTTGCAGGTTTTGGTAGATTCTGTCGTATTTCTACATTACCACATTGTTGAAGCAGAATAAAACAGTGTGCCGGTCTGCAGTGTGACGCCGCAGTTTCTTTTGAAGAATAAACCCAAAAACAAGACGACATGCTGCCTGCAAATGAAGAGAGAGTGTTGTGTGTGTGTGTGAGCCTCAAAATGAAGGACCGAGGGAAGGCTGCTTCATCAAACCAGAGAGATATTTTTTTCTCTGAGCCGTAAATATCCTCCATTTTGTGTTTTTCTCTGCTTTCATCTGCAGGACACTGGCAGCAGGTTTTAATGAGTTGTTATTATCATTAGTGCTAATGCCTTTTTATTGGTGGCCCTGCACTAAGGCTATGTTTGGCTGTAAACTATAATGGGAACATGCAACATCGGTCATGTGCGGTTACATTAGGAAATATGGTGTTTTTATTGTAGGCACAGAAACATTTCCCCCAGATTGAAAGGAAGAGTGAGTATTTTATTTATACTGGAAATGACTCTTTCAGCACTTCCAGATGTTTGTTAGCTCAGTAGGTTAAGTTTGTTGTCAGTAGGTGAATTTATTGGACGTACTAGAGCTACTGGACTCCCTTAATGCATAAAACCCAAAAAGCTGAAACAGAGCTGGAATCAAACCCTTATTGTCAGGGTGACCAGGACAGTCCTGTTTTTAAGACCCTGTCCCGTGTCGCCAGGAATATCTGCCAAAAAATGTCCCAGTTTTCCTCTTCTTCCTTTCCCAATTGTTCCCTTTTTTTTTTTTTTTTTTTGCTTTGCAGAGCACTGTCTGTATGTCAATCAGAGTTGCCATGGTTACGGCAATATTAACCAGTTGGAAAAGATCAACAGAGTTCCACATTTCTGTAACTCAGCACTGATCAGCCGAAAAGAAAGTCCACTTTTACCAACGAGTTGAAGGAACAATACAACTGTTTGTTAATATAATAACATTTTTACTCAATCCAATGAGTTTACTTTTTTTTTTTTTTTGTGTTTGTGGTATATTGACTTTGCGCAACATTTTTTTAAATACATTACTGTTAAGGTGCTGTCCTCTGATTTGCGTTTATAAAATTAAAGTGTCTCAGTTTTGAGGTTTGAAAACTTATTGTATGACTTGTGGCGTTACTTTGTGACAGTGTTTTAAATGTCCGAATGATCCCAGAAGCTACTGTATGTTGTCAGAGGCTAAATGCACTGTCGGTTTTTCCAAGGCAAACTGATCACAGGTACAACTGATCAAATACAAGCACATTAATGAGTGTGTCCCATTTTGAGAACATAGACACAAGGCTGGACTAAAGTGTCATGGGTGTGTATCTCAACCAATCATGGTTTTCTCCCAGTCCCTCTTAGAGCCCATTATGTAACATGAGGACTTTTATACAAACTTTGAATTATTATTGAACTTATTTTATTTGACATTATTATTATTATTATTATTATTATTATTATTATTATTATTGTTATTATTATTATTGTATTTTCATACCTCCACATCCCGATGGCCTGCCAGACCCACATCCGAGGCCCAACACCATCAACCAATTTTGATGGTTTATCATTTTATTATGGCTTTACGCAATAAATCATAAAGTAGTAAAAGTAGTCTTGTTGCGTAGCTTACACCAGGTCGTTCGTTTCTCTGATTGGTTTAATTACCATCCTTTTGTACCGCCCCCTGGAAATCAAACTAGGAGAAACAAATTTTTGAATTAGGATGGCTGACCAGGCTATGGAGGGGGGGACTTGATCGCTGAGTAAAGATTATAATAGCACTTGTACTTATGTCTTGATGTGGTACAAGCACAGGATAGGGCCTAAAGAGCCACTGAGAAGACCCTTACAAAGGAACACTCACAAGAGCCCTGGACTAGAGCCACAAGTGGGTCTGGGGCTTGAAGAAGAGCATCTGTTTTTTGCTCATTGAGACAGGAAAAGGGACCAGATGTCCACCCTGACAAAGAAACCTCCTCTAAATCATGGGGTCAAACAAACAATCCAGTTTTATAAAACAGGCAAAGTGTTACAGATGTCTTAATGTATTCTAACATTTATATCTTGCACTAGAAACATAGTATTTCTGTATTGTAAACGTAACACTGCAAAAATATTCTCTGAATCTGAAATAAAGAGCGCAATCTTGTTCTCTCATTCACGTCTTGACTTTGCACAGAAAGACTATGTTCTCGCTGCTGTTGTTTGGTGTTTTTTTCTCTTCAATACCAGCCTCTGAATGAGTTTCTGTTTTATCTTCACAGCAGCAGAGTGTAACAAACTTTCAGACAGAATTACATGAAGCCGAGCGTGTGCCGAAACACCATTGCTCAGATGTAAACATACACATTTGACGAAAATACAATCTCAGTGTCTGTAGAAGAGGAGGCTCTGATGCAATGTTCAGAGTTTATTGAGGAGGTTTTAAATGATTAGTGACAAACAGAGCACTGCCTTCAAGTGACAAGACGCACTGTCATCAAAGAGACTGGACTGTGGCGTAAGACAAGACTCATTATTTTGTTACTTAAAGCTATCGTAACTACTTTTTTAGATGAAAGCTTGTGTAAAGATAACTGACACCGATTGTAAAATGAAATACATTTTCAGGTGTGTGGCATAAATAAAAGTGCCAACAAGAATATTGTATCATGTTGGTTCTTAAAAAAGTCTCCTTAACAGTTTAGTTTGTGTGCAAATTGAGAGTAATGTGCCTTGAGCTGTCCAGACTTACTCACTTACAATATCCCAAATAATTAAAATTATATTGATAAAAACCACTGGAAATATGGGTGATAAAGTTATTTGTGCTGCAGCTGAGTTGTGTCCAAGGATGTGGCAGCTCTGACAGGTCTGGGCAGGTTTCAGGTTTGAAGATGTAGAGACTGTTTTTGTCATGTCCCAACCTAGTGTTATCTGTTAGTGATTCTGTTTATATAATGTATTTCATTTCCTGTGTATTATTGTGAAGTGTTGCCATTTATAGTCTGTGTGTTCCCCCTGCCCATGGCTGGATTATAGACTCAGGTAATGTCAGAACACTTATGCCTGATTCCTCATGTCTGAACCTTCATGTCTGAACCCTGAAGTGGAGCTTATGTTTTGTAGCCGTAAGTTTATAGTGGCATTTCTGGTGTTTTTTGAATCCAGAGTTTTTGTGTTTGACCTTAGCCTTGTTTTTGACTAAACGTTTTATATTTTGGATTTTGCACTTCTGCCTTTTTGTTAATGAACCTTTTTGAATCCTCTGCCAGTCCTGACGAGTGTGTACTCGTGACAGTTTTACTGTTACCAACGTAAACAACGTGGCGCTGCTCTGATTGGATGAAACTAAGGTTAATAAATCCAATCATCTCCAGGTTTCATTTAAAGCATACCTACCCTTTTGTAAAAGCTTTCAAGAGAAGCTCTCCCAGATGGTTCTGTGGAACAGATCCAGACCATCTGGCTTGTCAGATTATTATTATGCTCCAGTTTTGAACAACCACTCGCTCACCTGTCCTGTCCCGTTTAAGCGTTTATAGGAGAGGAGACTTGGAAGTAGGAACAAAGAAATAAAATAAGTCTTCTGTAACATCTCAGCACTCTAAATAGGCCTATACAGTACATCAGGGGTTCCCAAACCAATATTAGACTGCTGACGACTATCTTAAAGAAGCCATCTTAAAAAGGAAGTGGCCAGTTCAAGGCCCTTTAGAATGCAATGATAATAAACATTTTTTTTTAAACTGGCCACTCCCTTTAATATTAGCATTAAAAAGATGGAAAGATACCAACTTGAACCAAAAGCTTTACATTTTTGGACCAATTTTAACCTAAATGTCTTTTACTTAACGCTTTTGGTGATATTTGCCTTTCATTGTTGAAAACTGAAATAATAAGTTAAAGACAAGTGTCCTAGACTGGAAAATTTACATTTACATTTAGTCATTTAGCAGAAGCTTTTATCCAAAGCGACTTACAAGTGAGGAAAACAATGGAAGCAATTTTAACAACACAAAGGTACAAAAAGCATAAGTGAACAAAAAACTAGTCAGTTAAAACCAAGAGCAGTATACAAAGCTAAGGATAGGAAAGGAATCGATGGAAAGGAAGTAGAATTCAGTGTTTGTCAGTCAGGTGTTGACGGAAAAGATATGTTTTCGGGCATTTTTTAAAGATGGCTACAGAATCTGCTGATCTTGTAGCAGCAGGTAGATCATTCCACCAATGGAACAGATCCAGAGAAGGTACGTGAGAGTGAGTTTTTTCCTTTTTGGGATGGTACCACCAGACGTTGTTCATTTGCAGAGCACAGGGATCTGGTAGGAACATAGGTCTGTACATGTTCCTACAATTGAAAATATGGTTACCCAATACATACATTTGTGAGTATTGCTGTGACATGTTTTTTACATGATGTAACGTTCATAGTTCTGCCTCTACATGCCAAAAGCACAGTCTCCAACCTTTCATCCAAAACAGTCTGTACCAAAAAAAAAAGAGTCTTTATTTTGACAGACAGAGCATGCAATTAAACTCTTGAAACCTGTCAGTAAAAATACTATTAAAGCAGATCTAATCCAGAGCACAGTCCCCTGATCTGCGTGGCTCGACGCCTCTCCACAAACCATTTCAACTCGGATTTGAAATGATCCCTCCCTCACATTACTGTATTCCTCTTCCATCCCTGACACGCATGTTAAAAAGCATGCATTGGTTTAAAAAAAATTCAAAAAGGTGGGGGTGATGTGGATTCACATTGTACTATTGTGCATTCACCCTCGCATACTAAAGCCACGGCTTTAAAAAGAATGTGGGAGGACAAGCAGGCAAAGGTGGGAAACAATCCGCTTTGGCCCTTAGAAATTACCACTTCACCGTTTATAAAAAAAAAAAAAAGCCTGTGCTCTAAAGCCTGCAGCTGATAAAAGGGATAGGAATAAACAAGAAGCAGCACTCCACCAACCTCTCTGTTCCTGATCATTTATTCTCAAAAGCAGCACAGTTTATCATTAGCAATTGGCAAAAAACATCACGTTACAACTCCACCATTACGGCTGTGCAAAAAAACAAATATGTGGTGAAATTTCTCCATCTGATGTGACACTGTTGCCCGAGGCGGCTCACAACCCAAACACTTGATGAGAAAATTGAAGGGAGTTTATAGGCAGTAAAAGGTCGGCCGATGTTATGAATGCAGAGACGGGTGTAAATAAACACGCTGTAATTTTGCTTTGAGCGTAGCCTCTCAGAGTTACAATCATCGTCCGACAAATTGAGGCCGACCGAGAGTGAAAAACAATATGCCATTTGTCGAGATGGAGAGAGATTGGAAACAAACATGGACAACACTTTTGCCTTATTTTGTAGTAAGAATGGTTCTCTTTACATCTCCATGTTGTTTTTGGATCCAGTATCTATGTTTAGACTTAAGGTGGCCATTGGAGAAGAGTTTTTATTATTCTGAAGTGTTGAGGCCGGACAGTAGAGCTTAAAGTGATGTTTAGAAAACATGAGTCACAATCAGTAGGTTCACCCGCACAGCTGACTCTTACTAGGCTCACAGCTCGATTAAACCTCAAGCTGGGGTTTACATGAACAAGACAGAATCAAACGTCATGTGTTCTTGGTATTAAACAGCAAGTAGCATTTGTTACAAAGAGAAAATAAGCTTATGTTAAATCCTGACTTGTTTGTAACATTAAATACTAATAAACTCCACAATAATTGATTTATGGCAACTTTACAAGTTAAAAACACATTACCACAACAAAGTATGAAAACATGTTCCTTTACACTGCAACTGTGTTGTTCGAGTGCACCTGAACACATCAGAAGCTATGGTAGATTAAGTTTTAAGACATGCCTGGGTCAAAAAAACAAAATATGTGTCTGTGGTCTTTGGGCAGCTGGTTGGCCTGGTTATTTGGCCCATGTTGACAAGAACTTTATTCCACAGATGAATATACAAAAACTTTATTAAATAAGTCAAATAAAAACAATGGAGAACAATTTATTCGAGTTCAAGATTATGTGCTGGAAACACCAAACTTTCCTCATTGCCTCAGTTTCTTTTGCAAAATAAATGTGTCTGAAGAAAATAAGGTAATTCCTTTCAACAATATTCTATTCTTGAGCAGTTTTTCTTCTTTTAAATAAGTGAAGATAAGTCAAATCCATGTTTTATATATTGTTAATATTGTTAACTAAAGTCAGACCCACTCCTTTTCTTAAAAACATGCTGGTGGATCTGGAGCCCCTCCCATTAGAAACAATTTAAATCAAACCTGACCAATAACTTTATCTAAAATAGGGCGAGCTTCATGTATTTCACTGTTTCTCTGATGTTTTATGTCTAATTGTTTGGACAACATAAGAAAACAGTGAAAGTTATGTAAGCTTTAGTATTCTACACATATTAGCCTACACTGGACATAGCCTTATGAGAGTGGACTTCTCGTTTCTGTGGAGTTAAATCTGTTTCAAAATGGAAAGCCTTTAGTGTTAATGTACCTAGAATCATGATTGTGTACAGACAGTCTCCACTTTTTACCAATGGGCTTGTTACATTATGTCACTTTATATAATCCAGTTTGCATTAACGCAGACTCTTCTCTCCGCTTAACACTGTACACCTCTCAGATAAACCCAATCCATGAAAATGTCCGAGAGCCAATCAAGAGCAGCGCCGGTGGAGAGTGGGCACACGGCGAGCTATCGACCCTCCAACCCTTTTAAAGTCCAGGCTTTTTGACATCTCTGAAAGACGTCCTGTGGAGGGGATCAAACCCGGCTCACCACGGACAGGAAGCCCCCAGTCTTCCTCATGGCTCCCCCTCCCCTACAGCCCAGCGCTACATCAGAGAGCATTAGAAACAACATGGATCGATCACAAAGGTGGGGCCACACACACAGGAGGAGGGGAGCTGACTTCTGCTGCTGCCAAAGAGGTAAAGTTTAGAAAATGAGTTACAAACCTTTAACTATTAGCTATAGATAAATGTTACTATGGAAAATTTCAAATGACAAAGCCATTATTTTAAATTATTTTTTGACAGCGGGGTGCTCCAGTCTCTCAGCAAGAATGGTTGATATGATCGATCCCCATCCAGTCTCTCACTGTCCAAATACAAAACTGATTAGAGAGCCAAAAAGCTCCATTTTGTAATAAAAAAAAACCCCAGGGCCAACAACAATGACAATAAAAGTTAGCCCACATAGAAAAGGAAAACTAAAGTTGTATATCTCAGTATGTTTTACATAAAAAGAGAACCAACCAGCTAAATGCATCTCTCAGATAGTCTGCAATCCTTCCCTCACTTTCCATTGTATTTAATCAGGAAGAATAGCACAAATAATTAATGGATAAACTTTTTGGAAATACACTTTGTCCCCAACTCGGTTTCTTTACTTGGACAAGTATGAACACAATATATTCACTGTTACTCATTCAATCACAGACAAACACAGTGACGTGCTGCCATCTTGGATTCTGCATAAGTAGATGTTCTTGTGTGAATGCAAATGAATGACTGTGAATTATTGTCTGTTATTGTACATATACATACGAATATGCGCAGGCTGATGTTTCCAGGATTGTACTGCACTGATTATTGTAAGAGCTCTACGATGGATAGATTTAATTGGTTTGGAAGAACCAATTAAATCTGATCAAGACCTGGCTCTGGTCTTGATGAGATCAGTTTTTTTGTGAGCTGACATAAAGGTTTCTAATTACCTAAGATGTGTAATTAAATTCAATGTCTGTGGCTTCAGGAGCTTTATATGTTTAACAACCTAAGACTACAACACATAAAACATGAAATTTAAAGGTTCCAAAACTCCACTCAGCTTCAGATGCAAAAGAACAGTAGACTCTGGACAATCCATCTTAAATCTATCTCTATATTATACAAAAGACTAGACTGGTCTCTTTCAGATCAAGTTGGGCTTCCTCTAAACCCACCTTGACCCTAGCTCCTTTTCATTCATAAAGACATATGATTGACTATTTGTCATCGTCCTGGGAGTGAGCCCTCCTTCTGTGGTTCTTCCATGGTTGTTATTGTTTCAATTGAATTTCATTTAATATAATTTTTCAGTTTTTTCTTTCCCTGATGGAGGCCCAGTCTATTTGTCATGAAGCCCTTTGAGGCAACCGCATTTGTGATATTAGGCTATAAAAATAAAACTGAATTGAGATGAACGTGAATAAACAGCCCGTGGACAAAATTTGATAGAACCAATCAGAGAAATTAAGATTTGCATAAAGACACCATCTTTTAAATCAGTTATGACTGGAGTGGAAATCACTGAGTAACAGAGAGTGCTTCTTTTATATACATTATGATTTTGTACTTCCTTCATACAATAGTGTGTCTAGAAGCTACATTAAATCTTGTCAATATTTCAAATGCAGTTAGCGTTCAGTATTCATTTCCTTTTATATAACTGGACTAAACAGGGTTAAACTCAGTGTCTCAGGTCGGATTTAACCAAACCCAATCCGTCAGTCCTTAAACCACCAACATGAAGCAGCGTGTCAGGCTTTTAATCAGCCAGCAGCCGTTACCGACTGGTTACCGGCTGCTCACAGGTCGATACGCTGCGATCGATGCTGAAAACAGAGCCACAACCCGCTGTGTGTGGCCTGTATTTCCAGAACAGAGAGGACCGCTGCAGAAAAGCCCACTGTAAACAGCAGACACAAAGCAACCATTGTCTGAGGAAAGCGTTTTATAAAATAGGCTTTATGTGGCGTTATCTCCTGTGTTGTTCTCGGGAAGTGTGTGCACTGAATTAGACCAATAAAATCACTACAATAACAACGGGAAATGACTGTCAGACTGTCTGGTTAAGTAAATGTTTTGTAAGTGTGTGTGTGTCCTAAACTGAAGAAAAACAATTACTCTTCCTCTGCAAAAATAAGGCTTAAAAGAGTTATTTTCCGGATGCACTTCAAAGTCTACTTCAACCTGGATCTCAAGATGGAATACATATAAGTCTAAAACAAATAGTGTTCAATCTTTGCTCTCCTTCTTACACTGTCATGGCCCTACATCCAAGTGCTGTGCTCCACTCATCTTCCTCCAAAGCAGTTTGTATCATCTTCAAAAGTTTAGGATAATTATAACTATTGTAACGATCCCGAGCTAAATGCAAGTGTTATATTATAAATCATGGATGGTGTTAATAGTATAAAGTAAGAAATGTAAAGTCACAGGGTCCAACCACTGTCCTTGTGTCTGTGAAGGATAGTGCAGTATTTAAATTCAAGTAGCAAACCTGAAATCCATTACTGTCTGTCAACTTGTGTGTTTACCTCCTGAAGAAGCTTAAAAACCAATACGTTGTGTTTTTAATGTTATCAGCCCAACTTTGTTCTATTTTTACCGACTGAGGGCCTGTGTTTTGTATTATTGAGAAGAACACCATATAAACTTTGTTACATTTGAGATATTGGGAGGGTCACTTCCATTGGAACTGCAAAATCCTTAGCCTTGCATAAACACTATTGGCAATAACAACAAATAAAACCTTTAAAGTTATCCTCATTTCTTTTCAAAGTCCATTTAATTCTCTCTAAAGAAACTCTGTGAATCTCTGCTGTTTGTAAAACGACCCTAACCTCGACAGACGTGAGCTGAAACAGTCCCAGAGTGAACAAATGCCACTGCTGCTGCTCTTAACTCTTTCACACAAAGCCATAAGGTCTGTGAAGCTCCTCCGTGAACCGTGTGCCAAAACACTGAAGTGTTGTGTCTGTTCTGTTTCCAGGCTTCATCATCCTCTCTCCATTCACTTTCAGTCTCAGACCATTCCTCGTCCCCCGCTGACTGTAGAAACGGGCCCAAAAGGAACTGAAGGAGGGAAGGATTTCTGACATAAACACAAAGGCTATATCTCCCTTCTGACGATGTTTCCTCTGGAGTTGGAGCCCAGCTGCTGAGCTAACGTCTGTTCTTCTGATAATGAACTCTCCTCAACAGCTCCTGTGATGAGACACTTGGTTTGACGATTCCACAAAGGCCCTAAACAGCAGAACGAGTGATACACAGTGGTACTTTGCAAATGACCAAAACCTCTGCTAAAAGGAACAAAATGACAGAATAAATCAAGACTTGAGGATATGTCAAAATTAACCCAAGGCTTTTTAAATTGTACTAAACCTTTAGTCACATTTCCACAAAGAAATGCAACAGAAACGTCTGCTATTACCACACGCCACATATAATAATGAAAACAGGCCGATACACTGGACCCTACAGAGTCATATTTGTACAAAATGCACTAAAATGGTCTGTTTCAGAGACAAGTTTTCTTTAAAACTTGCCGCTTAGATAGTCTCTACTTGAAACAAATATTGTGCCACTGACTGTGCAGTTGGATAAAAGTTATGCAGTGTTGCTTTAAGTTGTAAGCAAAGCTTCTGGCCCTTTGTCTGAGCACTCCTAGTCCTCCTAGTCTCAAATGCTGTTGACCTTGTATTGAATATTATACAAATGAGAACAAAAGTCAATACAATGAAAAACAAACAACTGAACAAACTTTTTGTCATCCCTGGGCCACACTTCATCATCATCATCATTTATTATTTATTATTTTATTTTTATATAGCGCTTTTCCACCTACTGTAGTAGGCACTCAAAGCGCTTTACATACATTAAGCTATTTACCAGTGTTACAGAACACTCACTGGAGGCAATGTAGGTTAAGTGTCTTGCCCAAGGACACAACAACAGTATGTGGGAGAGAGCGAGATGTTAGGATGTTTTGGGATGTTTCGAGCGGGGATTGAACCACCCACCCGCCGGTCAAAAGACGCTGAGCTACTGCCGCCCATCATCGTCATCATCAGATCCATATCATAACACTAACAAGCAATTAGTCAAACACAAATATGCTCACAATTTTAGCATTAGTAAAACATTGGCATACCATTTCTAATATTAGCATTGGGGGAAAAAAAACAAACAGCAAAGAGCAAGTATCTTTGAAATGCCTATATTTGTTTACTCTTTTGAACTCACTCAAACTAACTAATGGCTGACAGATAACAACACTATTGGTATTAATATGTTGCTTGTGCTAACAAAGAACTGGTTTGCAAGCTTCTTCCATTTACAGAACTGTTCAGTGAAGCATTACTCCTGTGTTTATAAAGCCAGAAATCAAAAAAGGTGCCAGTGGACCATTAAAGAGAAGTTGGACATTGACAGAAAAGTCTGTGCAGGGCCCGAACAGTGAGAGCTCACTTAAATTGGTTTGTTTGTATTGGAGAATGAGGAAGAGAGCACAAAGGCCGTATCCCCTTCAGACTAAATGTTCCTCTGGAGTCGGGGCCCAGCTGCTGAGCTACGTCTGTTCCTCTGATAATGAACAGTGCTAAAGACCTCCTGAAGAACCACTGACTCGAATAAACTTCACCAAATGCTCTCTGCAGCAACAGGGAGCCGTTTAAAACTTTCTTTACTCACTTTGCTTTCTGTTTAGTCTTTTATACTCTCCAAATAACATAATTTAAACACAAATGTATATTTTTTATTCAGTATGGTATATTTCATGTCTTTTGTTTACTGAGACTTGTTTTAGGGTTGAAGACGTAGTGACTGTTTTGTGTTTACTCAGAGATGGTAAATCCAATCAAAGACCAGTTATACACTTTCAATGGAAGCCCTCCCAGATGGTTCTGTCGAACAGACAGATCTGACAGAGCCGGGGTTGTACTGTAGGCCAGTTGTATCTGTATACTGTATGTTTGTATTGTCCCCTGAATTCTGATGGTTATGTCTCTATCCATCTACATTCAGAGGTAGTTTAATCTCTGTCCATTTGTTTCTCCATCTGGAAATCAAACACAGATTGCCAGAAAACATTTTATTTGAATAGAATAAAAAAAAGAACTGGGATGGCTGGTCAGGTTAACATGGGATTATTTCAGAGCCAAAGCAGAATGTAACAGAATAACTTTATGTAACTTACACCTGCCAACAAATTGGTTAAATCAAACAAAAAAAATAGTTTAAAAAAAATAAATCAAATCAGTTAATTCTTTAAAATGTCTGTAACAAAACATAAGCCCTCTGAAACTACACTTTATTTGAGTTTATTTCTACCCCCTCATTGTTTAAGAAAAGAGAGAACAAAAGAAGTCAGTCTCGCTGCTGAAAGGAGGAAGTGCGGCTGAACAAACGTCTCGTCACGCCATTGATTAACTACTGGGAGCTAATCAGAGAAAACCTGGCCTAATTGACTGATCTCAGTGGATCAAAGTTTCCTTTTAGCAGCTCTGAACCCTCACAGCGTCTCCACAGGAGCAACACACTCACAAACTCACAAACACACTCCTACCGCAAATAAATAATATCCCTGACAGAGATTACTCAACAGGAAAAACCCCAACTGCACATTTCAAATGAGACAAAACAACAAAAAAAAAAGAACAAAATCATACTTATATTCTTATATACACTGTGTTTTTATGTTTAAAATACTTCAAAAATGCATGTATTATTTTTATAGTTGCCTTTTTTCTTCTTGCAAGAAAAATCCATGTGACATAATTAGAAAATCCTACAGAAAAAGAGTCTATTCCAGTGACATCACCTTTAAAGTCAGGTCTAAACCTGATGTATTAGTATTTTGAGTTGGTTGCTATATTGTTTTGGGGGAGCATAGAAAAATAAGTTTTGGATCAACTGCATTATTGTGCATTATTGTGCTGGTTATAAGCCATTTTCACACACACTGAGAAGGTCGGAACGCCCTTTCAACCTGCGTAACCTGAATGTGTAAACATATTTTTAAACTTGGAGATGTTTGTGCTATACTTTCTACTGTTTGGTTGAGTTGCTCAGGTTTAAATAACTGTAGTCACTGCAAAGGAGTTGGAGTTGTCCATGAGCTTTGTGTTAGCTCGGTCAAGCTACACCTCCAGGTTCCTGGGTGCACCAACCTCAGGACTTTTTCTTGGGGGAGAGGGAAGGGAGGGCACAATTCGGCCACACTATGTTTCTGGGCTTCACATCTGAGAGAAGCTGGACATGGGTGGTGATTAGTCCCGACTTTAAATGCCTTTTCATAGTGCTTTGTCTCCCGAAACCTGGCGGTGACAGCGCTGCCAAAAGGGTCGAAAGGTGAGATGGGACGTCAAGGAGGGAGAATAAGCCACAGATGTATCTCTGTAGCGACCATAGCAGCCATAGAATGGTCGGTGGCACCGAAAACGCCTCCCTGTCAACACTGCGATGATGATGCGATGATGTCACACAACACGGCTTGGTGGGGAGGGTAGGCTTCCTCAAAGAGGACAAAGCCCCGGAGGAGAGAGATCCTGCGTCCATCTCCTCCACCTAAAGCATCGGACTATAGCTCCACACCTCTGTACCCACAATAGTCAAATAAATTGATGTAGAAGGCACGAAGACATGCAACAAATAAGGCTCACCTTAATTTAAGGTCACCAAAGACCCGTCTTATGTTTAGCCGCGCTACTGCACGGGTTACCACCTCGAGCATTTCTTCAAACACACTGTCATAGTAGGAAGGGTGCCCTGGGGCTGCACTAGGTCCGCAGAAGCAACCGAGAAAGTATTATCACAGGAAGCGCCGGAGCACACCTGGGAAACAAAACCAGGACTCTGCGCAAGTTGAGCACAGAGCACCTTGATGGGAACTAGCTCACAGTGTACCCAGTCCCCTTTGAGACACAGAGCCGCATGTTCCTTCCTTAAAAAACTCAAAGCAGAACTTGTGATTATCATTATCGGAGATGTGCCCCTGGCATAGAGGAACACATAGACAATTAAAGCCAGTTCTTGGCGTTTCGTGTTTGACACACGTGCTTCACAATCAGTCACACAAAGAGTGTTCCCCATAGCGTATATTGCTACGCAGCATTGAGTGTAGCTTTTGAAAGGGAACATAAAACACATGCAAAAGAGCACCTGTCCCATGGGCAGAAGTAAAGGCAGAAGTCAAAAAAATCTTTTGGCATACAGGCCAGGCAAGTTTCTTTGAGATTCAGATTCTTAATTAAACCATTGACTATTTCATAAACATGGCTCACAGGTTAGCAAGAATGAGTTAAAAATGTCTTTACAATTAAGGTTAAACCAGTTAAAGTCTTTCTACTCTTTGAAAGTAAAGTTTCAATATATTGTAAGATGCAAGCCTCTGATCTGACACATTCTTTATGAGACACAGTAGAATGAAACCGTCCTCTCAGCCTCTGTGAGTGTAACGTCGCCAGCCTGTTCAGTCGTCTGTCGCAGAGAGAGAATATGTAAAACGTTTGTTTGGACTTCAGCTTTCCAAGTCTTCTTTGATTAACTGCAAACGCCGCGTCCCTCTGACAAACAATCAACTCTTGTACGAGCACATGAGTCGCGCTGTTGTGACTTCCACCGAAGCCAAAAACACAAGTCGCCTCGCTTCCACAATCTGCCCAAAACACGGCAAACAAACATTAGACAAAGAGTCCAGGATTCGACAGATCTTTTGCCGGGAAACATGCCAGCGGAGATCTCAGATGGGCACACAATTATAAAATTCCAATTTGTTCCACACAAGAGTAACCTATTAATATGAAAAGTCAATTTGTTTAGTCGGAAGATGCCAGCTTTTATAGCGTAGGAGTTTGAACAGGGATGGATCCAGCCAAAATAACAAGCAACAGAACATTTGAAATCAAAGTATGTGAAAGAAAACAGTCAAAGTGAAATGCATTCAATAAAAGACTTTGACTACTAGACTACTAGACTTTGAGTTTGAAAGGCTTGCTGGGTAAATATAATAGCACAGAAGAAAAAAAAAAAACTTCTTAAAAAAAAAAAACATCTTATTCAGATTGGAGGGGCAGTTATTTTAATTTCTTGAAATCAGAGTAACACACCTGGATAATGTGGTTTGTTGTCGGATTTACAGCTTACTCCGATTAAAGTCAGCACCGCACTGAGCCGGACAGCAGCACAAAGTCACACACAAAAACAAAACCACAAAGAGTATTGTTTAAAGACATCTATGAGTAAAAGAAAAGTTTTTGTATTATCATTTATTCTTTATGGCCCAAAAAAAAAAACTCTGCCAGGGTATGTAAACTTATAAGCACAACTGTGTAGTTCACACCAGATCTGATCAAATTTCTCAGAATTAAAACTGAATGATAGTATTTAAACCCCAATTATCCCAAATTGAATTCTGCAAATATGAAATACAACAGGCCTATAGTCTATGTTTAAAAAGGATATACTGTATGTTGCTTACTAACAAATGCATATATTTAAGTGTTTTTTTTATATTTTCACTAACATGCAACAGGAGAACAACAGACTTTTCACAGGGGCAGTGCGTTTATGTGTTAAATCATTGTTGTGTGGACGGAAAAAGCAGAAGCCTCATATTAGATCAACACCCCACAATAATAAAGGGTAAAACTGGAATGGCTGATCCCCTGTTATTATATTCTGCAGGTTTTTGGTCTGCATGTAAATGTAGTGAGTGTAGTAAGGTTTTTGTGGATTCAAACAGTTGTGTTGAAATAAACTTGGCCAACAAGTGTCAATAGGTTTGTGTAACAAAAATGTGAATTTAAAATTTACATTTATTCAGTGTTAGCTGACAGCTTTGGAGTTAAGTGTCTTGCCCAGGACTTATTAACAGTCACTGGTTGAGGCACCGCTGGGTTAAGTGTCTTGCCCAAGGACACACTGGCAGACTACTGCCGCCATGCATGTAAATGGTTAGTCCCACTGGGATTGTACTGATCATAGACAATGTGGTTTGAAGCTGTGGCTTCAAGTGGAATGGCCCTTAATCCACAATTTATGCCACAAAAGCAAGTAAATGAGAAAAGGACAACAGTCCCTGTCACTGTATGATTTTTTTCTCACCCTGCTGTACATACGGTTATTGAGTTGAGGTAAAATTGCTTGTTACTTGAGAAGATGAGCAACTTTTGTTTAAAATAAGTTTTTCCAACATTGTGTGAAGCCACAACAGTAAATTGTCATCCTGTCAACATGACTGTAACTTTACCAAACATTAGTCTGAAGAATTAGAAGAATAGGATTTTAATAGATAAAAATGTTCAGCACATACTGAAAAATTACAGCTCGCTTCTGAATAAGGGACGCTCACATTGGTCGACATTAATGTTACAGAGAAAGTGTACTTTTTTCCTCAGGTAAACGGATGAAGCTTTAAATCAATTATGTACCAAATTAATGCTGATTTGTTCATATATTGCTACACATAAGCTCTGGCACTTGTAGATGTGGATTGAAGTTGATTCAAAAAGAGCCTGTGCTTTGTATTTTCATAGTTACAATAACAAATCTTATCTGGTTCACCTTTTGGATAGACTGCATTTGCAGATTTTACACAGGTTCTTTCAGAGACTGAAGTTTCTAGACGTTGGTCAGAAGTGGTGTCCGGATGTGCTGTGCACAGTGTTCGACCACGTTACCGTCTCTCGTCACTGAATATTTTGCTCCAGAGCTTCAAACTCCTACGATCTCACTCGCGGCTCTCCTCTCATCATCCTCCATCATCATCATCACTGGCTCAAATCCATGACCTCTGACCTCTCCATTGATCCGACAACTGCATCTTATCTCTCCATGCGCCGCTCCGACTGCTCTCAGACCTGATGAGAAATAAGCGTGACCTGCACAAGCTCTTAGTGCTGAATGTATCAGTGGCACGGACTATCAAAGACTAAGAGACGACTAATGGATATGTTCAGACACAGGTTTTTCCACCAAGTAAGATACTCCTCATTGTTTGTAACATATACTGATCATTTGCATTAGTTGGATATGAAATGACTAATCTAGGAAATAATCTAGGTAATAAAAATACAAAAGGTGTCTAATTCAGCATGTGTAAAATATAACTTTGTTCAATTACATTTAGAACATTTTTCCATGTATCTGGATCTAATATCATATACTCTGCCATAGATATTCTACTGTAAAACACAAGTACATATCTTATAGGTAGATCCTTTAGTCAAAGTCATACTTGCATTGCTACATTACATTATTGTAAGTAATTGTTTTTCCCTTGACACTTGTTTGAGTGAAATAGTGGAACAAAATTGTCCCAAGTGAGTAAACGTGAGAGTGAATGGTTGCCAGTGTCTAATGCTATCATATTACTTTACTTTGGAAACTCTTTGGCCTTTGGTTCCATCAGAGTGGTCGGCTCTTGAGAAGTTGAACCTTAACACTGCAAACTAGGATTACTGCTTTTCTTTGGCTTTGATTAAAAAAAAAAAATATATATATATATATATATATATATATATATATATATATATATATATATATATATATATATATATATTCTCACAAACATATAAATCTTGCTATTAATATTAATATATTAATATTCAATTATAAATGTAGCTGACATATGTCCGAGCACAATATTAGCTGTTGTAACATTTTAGTTTGGCTGTTCCTGAGAAACCGTTTTAAAACATTTATCTCATCCTGCAAAAAATCTCAAAAATGTACATGATTGAGACAGTTTCGGATACACTCTGCCTTCCTGGAGAACAAACGAATCAATCACCACAACTGGACACGTTATTACCGGTAAAGATTCTTTCTATTACACATTTGTAGTTCAAAGACAAATCTAAAGTGAAGCTGTCTTAAACCAGTTGGCTGCACACAAACATTGCGCAGTCGCTCCATGAGCTGAGCCGGACCGAGCTAGCGGAGACACCGAGCCTAATCCGTGCCTATCAGAAACACTACAACAGCCAACTGTCACAACCAGGACAGAAGTGCTTTTCTTGAGAACATGGCAAAGCATATAGCCTTCCAGCAAATAAAACCTTGATGAGAAATGGGCCACTGGAACAAGAAAGAAATGGCCGAGATGCGAGAACTTGGCTCTGTTGGAAAGCTACTACTCTAGTAACACTAGTCAGAGGGGTTACATGAAGAGAATGTGGGAAGCATGGTTTATTAAAAACTCACATTCAACAATAACAGCAAAACAGCTCAGTGTTCCAACATCCACAAACGGCATCTGCTATCACAACTTGAGATTGACAAGGTACAACACAAGCGCTATGGCGAGGGGGGGGCAGGACGAGAGGTACCCTGTATACTGGACAGAAAGCCAAATATCTGGTTTAATGTTATACATTTATTATAAATGTTATAAACATTACATTTTAAATAAATTAATGCACTTTTTATGTAATTTCTTCAATGTAACTTGTCACATACAAACAAAACAAAACCTTCCTGCCTCCAGCTCCTGGGGTGTTTTCTGACAAATAGAGCTCAATGTTCAAACTAAACTCTTGCCTTTTCTATGAGCAGCAGCTGATTTTCTCCTTTTTCCATTTAAATCAGAGACTTGTTGAGAAAAGCTTTTGAAAGCACTCGAGCTCTGAGTCCAAACCTATAATCACTGCAGAGAAACGAGAATATCTGCGAGCTGTTTGTTCAGTCGCAAAAAAGACTGTTTCCTTAAAACAAGTGGGAAGAGAAAGGCACCAGTTAATTTCACTTGTTTTTTGATGCAAATTAACTCTTTTCAAGTATTTTGGCAAATAATGTGTCATTATCTCAGTCTTCTCGGTGAGATATTGATTCAGGCTTTAATGTTTTGACGTTTAAGGCTCTTGAATTCCCGATAACATTCAGATAAAAGGAATTATCTGACTGTTCCAGTTTTATCATTTTAATCTGTTGAGTCTTGTCCCAACAGAGCTGCTTTAAGTCTGAGCGAGATTAGAAAGGAGACTCATTTTCAATGTGGTTTGATATTTTTCAGCCTGTTTTGCATGTTCAAGTGTGTCACAGAGAGTAATTATGGTTAACACGCATGAAAATTCTCAAATTGCAATCTTTCAAGAAAGAAACGGTTTAGGATTGTGAAATTGTGAATATAACAGAAATAGTACCTTGTAAGGACTGAACAAAGACTATTTTATAATTGAAGTATACATTTGAACACTTTATTTCTGGTCGACTAATACCAGCCACCAGTGTTGTGCCTGAACGCGTTCATTGAACGATAGTTCATGAACTCGTTCATATTTTGGGCGAACGTGAACTGAACGTGCTGTATTACTGCCTGATGAACGTTACTGTGAACTCGTTCATTCTGGTGTCTGTGAACGGCACGCTCTCTCAGGTTAACTTCGTTCAATAAGGTGCCAGATTTCTATAGAGCCTTCCAGGCGAAAACCCGGTTAAAACACACCGCAAACCAGCCGCAAACGGGTCTTAATATGTAGCGGAAAAACACCAAACCTGGCAACACCAGCCACCTGTGTCGCACCGCCGTCCGCCGCATGCGTGACGCGTCATCAAAAAAATAAAAATAAATAAACCATGGAGGCGACCGCAGCATGTAGTAAGGCGTATGATCATTTAAATTCATTCATATAACTTGTTTGTTGAACCTGCCTGGTCTATTTTTCCAGGATTCCAATATTCTGTTTTAGCATGTGGACAATGGAAAATTATTAAAATTTAAAAACGTTTTCACCTTAATGATTACTGTCCTGTTTTTCTTTGAATAATTCCTCATTAAAAAAGACCATTCAAGCAGCACGTTTGTCCTCATGTTCTTGAGAATGTACTGTAGGGTTGAAAGCTGCAGCTGCTACTAGTGTGGAGTGAATGGACAGCAACAAAGCATTAAAGCAACAATGTCCCCTCAATGCTAATGTAAACCCTGGTTGGATAAGGATTGAAAATTGGATATGAAAATGAAATCTAACGCATAGCTTCATTGTTAAAACTGATAAAATAATTGCTGTCTGTGATTCTACTGTATATGGGCTGTGGCAATAATTTTGAAAAATATGAACTAGTTCATTTTTGGAACTGTGAACTTAGTTCAAAATTTTGAAGTTTGAACTGAACTGAACTAGTTCATTTTAAAATTTGTGAACTGAACTTTGAACTAGTTCTTGTAGAAAGTGAACTTTCCCAACACTGCCAGCCACATACATGGAGTCACATCTTGTGGTGTAGAAATGACCACACTAACCAACAGGTCATTATAGAGACCAGAGCGTACCAATCCGGACTTATCAGACAGAGACCATTTGAAAAGTGAATTACAGATTTTGAATTACTAGTCCTGTGGGGGAAAGACATATTTTGAGACTACATGCAGAAGAATTTGGGGACTGTATAAAGCATATTGCCTTTATTTAAAATGGATAATCTAAGGCGCAAAATATAATGTAGAACATTAAGGTCTATTGTTAACTTTAAAAAGTAAAATCAATCCTTCAATAAATAAATATGTCTCAGGAGGTGCCAGATTGCCTCAAATAGGTCCAATTTCTGATAACTCCCTCTCAATGACCAAGTTTATAAGACAAAAATAAATCATCTTCTCTTTTTTTTTAAAACTGTAGACAGCCACATCCTGTTTATTCAGTTAAAGGCGGCAGTGGCTCAGTGGTAAAGCGGTTGTCTATCAACCGAAAGGTAGGCAGTTCGATTCCCGCTCTCCCCAGAGTTCATACTGCCGTTGTGTCCTTGGGCAAGACACTTAACCCACCTTGTTCTCCAGTGGTGTTCCAGCTGTGACACTGGTGAATTGAACCTTAATGTGAGTGTCAAATGTAAACATAACACTGGTTGTAAGTTGCTTTGGATAACAGTGTCTGCTAAATGACTAAATGTAAGTGTAAAACAGTGGAGCATTATCAAAGGTATCCAACTTAAAGTGGTGAGGGGCCCCTGTAGTGAACAAGCATCCTTTCAGGGGCCAAAGACTGTCACACTTGGGTAACTTTTATTACATTTTATAAGGTTTGATTGTAAGGTTTCATCTTCATTTGAGTCTTTAATCTCATTTGGCCCCTGGGCTTTGAGTTTGACATGTTTATGAAGTCTTGCATCATTACCATTGGCTGTTGACACACCTAAAATACCTTTACCTGCATTAAAACCTTCCAGGAGCTGGTCAGTTTACATTATCAGGGCCTGTTTGACCTTCCATGTCTCTAGGTCCTCTCAAGGACACTGGAGCACAGCAGAGCCCTCTCATCCTGGACATGGACTCTTTAAGCCACACCCCTCTGGACCTGAACCTCACAGCTTCTTGCCCTTCTGCTGTTATCTCATGAACACCAAGCTCCCCACATGACAAGGACTTTTCCAACAATAGAGGGACAGATTACAGGCTGCAGAGAACCAATAGCTAATGTTCTCCACTTTGTTTAACAGTTGTCCTACTGCAACATCTTAGACCATGCACTTTAAATAAATTTATAAAAAAAAACTACAAGTGGATAGGATTTGAAGTTGGTAACAATGAATTTGATTAAACAGACTGCACTCACTAGCATTAGTAGACTTCCCATTTCAACCAAAAGCTTAGATGGCTCAATAAAAATGTATTCCAGTCAGTCCCATGGCCCTCGTTTATATTTCTGTGTTGTTTGAAATAGTCCTTGTTGCTGTCTGCTGCTTGATGCAAATCTGATGCAAACAGAGCTGTAATCTGTGAAAACAAAAGCTGGAGTATAAATCAAAGTCTTCACAAGTGCTATTGGTTCTCTGCAGCCTGTAATCTGTCCCAGGGAAAGGTTTCTGTGAACAAAACAACAGTGTTATCCTCTTACAGAGTGAAAGTCTGATACGAGGCCTGCATGTCAGATGGGACATGAAAAGAGCATTTTTTGCCACAGATCAAGGAGGTGTGTCGCTGTCGGAGACATGCATTCACTTTCATGCAAGAGTCAACAAACCCCCCAAAAAAAACATGTTTAATGATTTATTTGCAGATATAGACATAGTGTTTGTGGTGCCTAAAAAAAGATACTAAATAGGTCCAAATTGAACTTATTGCGTAACATGACACGTTGGATTTGTCTTTTTTGGAATATTGTACATTTAATTATTTCATAACGGACAAACTAAGATCAGAGTGACCAAACTGAGCACTGCTGGAAGTGAAGCACATTCATGTCTATTTACAATCTTGCTGAATGTTTGGACTTTTATGAAGTTATTGCATTATGTTTAAATTTTTATTTTTAAGTCATTCTGACCTGCTTCTATTTAGTTTGCTTATTGATAACAGCATGTCCCTGCAGGGCTTCCATAGCTGTTCACTGGCAGCAGAAAGAAGTGGTGTCCAGATTGGCACCTAGAATTGTGCCAACGTTTTGGACATGCACACTGTTACCATTACGCATAATGGTACGGCAACACTACTTGGACAAACAACACTTTATGAACTTTAACTTTTACTTAAATTAATGTTGTTTGGCTAACAGACTACCATAACTGACGCCGAATGGGAAGTAGTATTTCACCACCTTACATAATTAAAACAGACTCACTTCTGTTAGATATAAGAGAATGAAAGGTTTACTAAGGCGGGTGCCTCATGTACTAACTGACAATTGACAAAATTCTTGTTTCTGCGCAGTTGGGTTGGATTTCCAATCGGCGCTGGATAAACTGCCTCTGGACATATTTGGATAAACATTGCCTAAAGTCTGCCCCATTTTAGATAGACACATTCATTTGGTCTGACAAGATTCGAGTGGAAGGAAAAGTGAAACATTCACATATTGAAAAGTGAGCATTATATAAATTCCAAAAATGTTCCTTGAGAGTTAACTTTTTGTTTTCAGACAAATCAAATAAGAAAACAAAAAGTTAAGTGAGCACTATATGTTTTCTGCATCTGCTTCCTGTTTCCCTCATCTGCTCTGTGCTGCTGTGAAGATATGACATCTGTAAAATATAGACCTATTATTAGGGACATGGTGCACAGAGCCCAATAATTTACACTTTCCATTACACACTTTTTAAATTTTCTATATCAAAATCTATAATTATTGTGGTGTAAGTGTAGTTCTTGCCTAAACATTATCATCATTTTTAACATTAAATTCAGGGTGAGGCTATATAAAGACATTCAAACCCAAAAAAATCCCTCAATCCTCTAAAAGCAGGGGGCACTGTGTCTCTTTACACAGTCTATACACTCAATGGTTCTACATTTTAAACCTGTCTTTTGACATAAATCTGAATAAAACCCGTCGGTGTGTGTCCACTGGGGGTTTCACACTCGGTTCGGTCCAATTGGCTTTGTGTTGGAAGAATTTCACATCTTATTTGAAATAATCCCAACCTGTATGAGCAGCAGCGGCCCGTTAATCTACTAAAGCCAGCATCCCTCTCTTGCACTGCCACCGCAAACACACACAAATATATAAATGTACGCACACGCGGCAGGCCCTAAAGCCGGCCGTGAAATGGGATTGTTGGGGATGAGAGGCGCTCTTTGTGACGGCAGAGGGGGGATCCGCCACACACTCACCGATGGTCGTAGTGTGTGAGTGTATTCGCTTTAATGTGGCTCTGAAAAATGAGACAAACACTGTTCCCATGGCAACTGCAGGAACAAAGTGGTACTAAAAGAGAAGACGGCAACGCTGAAGTGACACTGAAGAGGAAACAAATGAAGCAAGATAAAGTAGAAGTGAGTGACCGAGTGATTGTGTTTTTGCAGAGACGATGATGTCAGATGGTGCAAAAGAAACCTAACCTACTGGGCTAACACACGTTCATATGGTTTCCATCTGCTCCGCCGTAAACATTATCCCCTGAAGAGAGCTGTTTTCACTGAGCTGTGTCCAGTGTCTGAGATATTTAACTCTTGTTTTATTATCAATAGTTAATATAAAAAAGATTAAATTTATAGAAATGCACCAGTTGTCTACACTTTAGGGACTCACTTATTTAATGTCCAAAGTTCATCTTTTTCATTACAGTGTAGATAATAAATGCATTTAATTTGAAAAATCATTTGAAAAATCCAGTGAGGATTCTTTATTGTTCAATCACCAGACCTTTTGGAAAGTGGACAGCCTTGGGACAGAGGCCATATTGCCCTTCAAAGTAATGCAGTAGGGTTTGCTTTTTGAAGACGCTTCAGGCTCCTTTTGGTCGCAGTATTGACCCGACTTATACCCGACCGCTCCAGAGGAAACAAGGCTAAGTAGAGTCTTGGATTAAATTAAGTCCAAAACCTTATATAGATACAATTTCTTTAGTATTAATAATACTAAAGAAATGTAATACTTATTTAGCACTAGTTTAGTGCTAGTATAGAATTAGTTTAGTTCTAGTTTAATACATGTTTTTTCATCCTGATTTGGTCCATGTTTGGAGGAACTTTAGTCTTAGTTTGGTCTAGTTTATGTTGTTTTGTAAAATAAAATATTATTATTTGCGTAATATTGCATTAAAGCCCCATAATCGTTAAAAACAATATGGCTCATGTAAAGTTAGACACAAGCCCAGATGTAAGAATGTAAACTTTATTTATAGACGTTTTACAGATATAAATCGCAAAGTGCTTTACAAAGTGCAACAATTTGAATAAATAAATAAAAAAATAAAAATAAATAAATAAAACAGATAAAACTATAAAAGATAAAACAAAATTTAAAAGCCCAATCAACTAAAAGCTTGTCTAAATAAATGTGTTTTCAGCTGTTTTTTAAAACAATCGACAGAATCGACCTCTCGCAGCGATGGGTCGGGGCGTTCCAGAATCTGCGAGCAACTTCTTGGAAAGACAAGAGTTTTAAAGCAGGTCCAGACTAAGCCCTTGGACCACCACTCACTTGGACACCGCCTGCTCTCTTTACAGTGATTTTATGTGTATGTTTAAAAAAGCTCCCTGCAGACACAGCTCTGTATGTTTGTACGCACACACAATGAGCCACATGTGAAAAATGAGACAAACACTTCTTTTCTCTGAAGGCTCTGTGCGATGGATGTGGTGGGACCTGGCTGTTTCCATGGCAACTGCAGCCCATTTACTTCCTGTTGTTTGATAGAGTAGTGTTTATTTGACCCGCTCTGACGGATGGGAGTCAGAGGAACAGCCAGCAGTCGACACAGACTCATCTGTCGCCCGTTTACCCTCAGGACGCAACACGTGTGAAACCACAGCAGAAGGGCCAGTGCTACATTTACAGTTGAGTTGCTTCAATGCGCAAACCCAAATCCAGAAAAGAGAAAACAAGCGTTCCTCAGCGCATTTCCTGAGCAGTATTTCCAGAACAGGCTACCTAATCTAGTGTGTCTTTGAGTCTCTGTAGGGAACCATAGCTGCCTTTATGATTGGCCCTGGTCTCTTCAGTAAAATTACTTTCCCTTTGCGTGAAGTCTTGTTCAGTTTGGACACTTCAAAGTCTGATTTGGAAGTTGGTGACGGATGAAGACAAAATGCCTTGATTAAAAGCAACTTGACATTTGATTGGTGATGAACAACTGCTCCTTATTAATTCAGGTCAGATTTTTTTATAGCACAGTCACAGCTTAATATTTGTTCTGTCTTTTTTTGCCTTGTGAGAGATGTGAACGATATTGATATGCATTTAAACGCATGGTTTATGGGGAAGACAGCTCCTGTTACAGTTGTGACAGAGTAGGTTTCATACTATGGTTTAAGATGGATTTGAACAGGTTTTAGTGGAATTTGAACAGGGTTTAGATGGATTTGAATAGATTTAGTTAGATTTGAGCACACTTTAGATGGATATTAGCTGGCTTTAGATGGATTTGAATAGGTTTAAAATGGAATTGAATAGGCTTTAGATGGATTTGAACAGGTTTTAGATGGACTTGATCAGGTTTTAGTTGGATCTGAGCTGGTTTTAGATGGATATTAGCTGGCTTTAGATGGATTTGAACAAGTTTTAATTTAATTTGAACAGGCTTTAGATGTATTGGAACAGGTTTTAGTTGGATTTGATCAGGTTTTAGTTGAATTTGAGCAGGTTTTAGATAGATTTGAACCACTTTTAGATGGATTGGAACAGGTTTTAGATGGATTTGAACAGGCTTTAGATGGATTTGAACAGGTTTTAGATGGATTTGAACAGGCTTTAGATGGATTTGAACAGGTTTTAGATGGATTTGAACAGGCTTTAGATGGATTTGAACAGGTTTTAGATGGATTTGAACAGGCTTCAGATGGATTTGAACAAGTTTTAGATGGATTTGAGCAGGTTTTAGTTGGATTTGAGCAGGTTTTAGTTGGATTTGAGCAGGTTTTAGATGGATATTAGCTGGCTTTAGATGGATATTAGCTGGCTTTAGATGGATTTAAACAGGTTTTAGAAGGATTTGATCAGGTTTTAATTGTATTTGAGCAGGTTTTAGATGGATTTAAACAGAAATTGTATTTTTGTGTCTTAATGTTTGGGCACAGTACATCTTATATGTGAAGCGGAGGGGCATAACATCTTACCTTGTGTCCCAAATGGCCCCTAGGGCCAGACATTTGACATGTCTGATATACTAACGCTCCACTTACCTCTTTGTTTACTTGCTACGTTGCTCGCCATTTTCTCTATCTCCTGCCATCAGTTACCAAGGGTGCACACTTGGTTAAATTACCTCTCCATAGGCTGTCCATAGGCTGCACTATTCACCTCCCATTTAAAAGTTTTGAACGCAACTCTCTTCCAACATTAAATTACAACATGCACGTGTGATACCAAAGTGACGTAATGCAAACCCATAATATGTGATAAAATTGCAACAGTTTGTTATAAGGAAACCATTAGAACTTTTCATAAAACACCAAATAGGCAGGTGAAATAGTGCAGGGCCTGGTATAAATACACATGAGTCACTTAGATATGTTTAGAAAGGCAGAGCTGGCGTGCTGTGAGATTGGAAAGTGTCCGTGTCGCTGTCGCCTCTGGAGCTAATAATGGACTGAAAGAGAAGAACAGAGAGGAGACCTGGACTCAGCAGATAACTGTCCGAGACTGGACTGAGGTCAGCGGCACAAACAAACACACTGTCATTTCTAAAAACGGATGAAAAATGGACAGTGTGGGTACCTGAAGAGAGATGAGGGACTTATCCGCAGACGGTGAATTACCTTCAGCAGAGGGCAGTGCAGACAGAGAAGAAGAGCTGTGGGCTAGTCCTAGTTCAGGCCCAGATCTTGACCAAGTGTATTTCCAGGAACCTTTATTTTCAAGAATTTATTTGAATGGGTAAAATAATTCCTGGTAATCTGTATGGTTTGTGTTTCCACCACACCCCAAAGTTTTGGAAAATGTATTCAAATTAGGCTGAAGACATATTGGGGAGTGGCGTCATTAGCAAAGACAATTGGAAGTGCGGATTGCTGAAAGCCTTTCCACCAATCAACGTTCTTCAGCAAACAGCCCCCACCTCAAAGATTACAGGGAATCTTAAGAGTCCTATAAGTAAGTTTGGGGTTTGATTAAAGGTTTTTAGCCCACACTGAGGTTTTTCAAAATCCCAGGTAAATGATAAAAGTTGTTGGAAAAGATCCTATTAAACCAATCAGAGAAACAGAGCATTGAATTAAGCCCGCCCCATTTTAAATAAACCATTATGATTGGTCAGAGAGCATTGATCTTGGTTGAAACTGGTTTAAATGCTAGGAAAAACTCAGACTTAAACAACAGCATCTAATGAAACAAAGTTGTCACTTCACACAAAACTTTGGGTTTCACATTTTGAATTAATTTTCAGAGTTACTTTAGACTCCGAACATGATTATTTCTCAGATAAAAAGCCAAGGTTGTTTACTCACAGTCTGTCACCTGTTGATGAAAACGTAATTACCAAAACTGTGCAATTTCTGTCTCCCAAGGTAAGCCCAGTCTTTTAGACTCACTGTATTAATTAAGAGACTATAAAGTAAAGCTGAAAGAGATAACAAGCATTTCTTTTTTCTTTTCTTTTTTTCCTTTTAAAAGCTGATTTACTCTGTGGACTTTCTTCAAACATCTTCAACCAACACAAAGCAAAACCATTTACCGTTTGCTTTTCCTCCCCTTTATTCTAGACTGTCTTTGTGTTCGTCGCTGGCTTTTGTGGCGGAGAAGGTCAACAGATGATAAACTCTTCTAAAACACTGCAGTCCTTCCACCTCCGATATCTTTAAAGTGGATCGGCTTCAAATTAGAGCAGAGAGAAAATGTCACGGCGTCTCTCCGTCGGCCCTTCTGCGGTTTATAGCACACTACTTCAAAGGTTATTCCCTGACCTTATTCAGGCTCATATCTGAAGACGTAAAAGAGAAGCCAACTGGGCGCTCCCCACTGAATGCTCTTTTTGCTGAGACACACACAACGCGGCCGCTGCTTTCGCCTTGCCTTGTGTTCCTCGAATAATAAAATGAAAGGGAAGTTGAAGGCTTAGGTCTGTGACAAAAAAGTAAGAGAAAATACAGCTGCTTTCACAGAGGAAGGTTTGTCGTCTCGAGAGGCTGCACCACAGGCGGCTGGTCACCAATTACAGAAGGACAGCACAGGTTTTGAACTGGTAAAGGGATTATATCTGGAAGTTTGGCTTTAAAAATGCCCATAAGCTATAAAATGTATGCCTAGAAATATATATTAACCCTGAGTACATTACCACTTTGGGAACCCTCAGATCTTGCATCTTTTTAGTTGACTGATAGATAATCCTCCCCCGAGAGAAAATGAGAATTGAAAGAGAAAAAGACAAAACAGAAATGTAATTTAAAAATTTATATAATCATCTGTTTCCAATTATAGATTTGTTTTACGGCAATTACTTTTAAAAAGAAAACATATTGTAGAGATTGCATTAGGTACTCTATGAAATGAATGTACAGAAACTAGTCTAATGTTTACTGCAGAAGTTTACAGCCTCACATCAGCACACACCAAGATTTATGAACTTCTTTAAACTATTGGTAATTCATCCATGTTTGTGAAAGTCTTCTTCAAATCTGATTTATATCTAATACAGAAACAGACCATTCTGTCTTGTGTGACATCTCTGTTTCTGCAGCAAATGTTTCTCTCTGGACACAGCTCAGTGGAAACACAAGTCTCTTCACCAAACTGGGTTGAACTGGGCTGAAGCTTAGTCCAGCTCCAGTCCCACTAAGCAGTACACTTGCACCAATTGCATTTATCACCCTACAGAATATTGATTTTACCTATTTTGTCTGAAGAAAATTGTAGCAGCACAACTGACTGACCACTTAGAAGCAGGTCAGCTCTTCCACCCACAGCAGTTTGGCTTTAGATTGAGATATTAAACCAAAATTGCAAACTGTTATTTTTTTGAAAAGTCCCTTTTTCACATTTGATGTGGTGGGAGCTGTAGTCCTCGACCCTAAAAAGGCTTTTGATACAATTAATCATAGCTTGCTTTTAACCAAAATGTCATCTTTTAATTTCTCCATCGTGGTTGTAAATTGGTTTGCATTCTATCTTCGGGCAGTACGTTAAAGTCAACCAGAATAAATCTATGCTCTTGAACACCAAAATGGGCATCCCACAAGGCTCTATACTTGGTCCTTTGCTGTTTAGTCTCTTTATAAATTACTTGCCTTCAAAGTGCTCAGGTGTCAGCTTCAACTCAATGCAGGTGCATTAATAAAAAAAAATAATTACGCTAATATATCAGAAACAAAACAGCAACAGAATTACCAGAAGCACCACAAACCAAAACTGCACAATACCATACTGCAGGACTTCCTTCAGACAAAAAGCCTTTTCTTTTAAGAGCTGTAAGCTCTGGAATTCAGTCAAACCTTAGAGCTCCAAGCAGGAGAGTAAGTGATAGATAAGGCATATTAACTCATGAATCAGGCACATTACTTTAGACTTAGTACTTTGCCATATGTTTTCCACTTAAATTGCCACTGACTGATGCTTTGTGATGGGTATAAGCAGATTATCAGATTGAGACAATGCTGTGTAATCAGTGGGAGTTAACACTTTGGGATGAGCTCATTTTCACTTGCTTTGGCTTGTGTTAGTGATGCATTCAAACAGAAGCTGTGAGCAAACACAGGGGAGGACCCCTCCTCTTTAGACCATTAACAAGAGGTGTTCAACTGTTTATAGATCAGCACATCTGGATTTGATTTACACATTTCTCCTGCGAACAGTCACGGTATCAAGTGTACTGTGGTGTTTATTGAAAAGGCTTCTAATAAACCAATGTGTTGCACAATAATCCTATTGTCTACATTTATGATACAAGGAGCTGAAAACTGTAGGCAGGTAAAGTTAATAAATATCTAAAATAATAGTCTACATTTGTCATTATTGTTTTGTCTTTACCCTGAACACATGCTCTGTGTTGCTTGCTTCCATGTTGCAGAATATGGAGGCAGAATATATCAAATATAAAATGTGCAACAAAACTGCCACAAATAGTGTCTTTAAGAAATATAGTGTATCAATTATAAATAACAAAAAAATCTTAAATAAAAAACATGTATAATTCAAATAAATTTGATTTAAAAATAATTTCAATAATGATAATGAATTAATTTTATTAAACATGTTCTTCTGTTTTGTAAATTGTTGTGGTTGTTTTGTAAATATGTAAGAATAAGCTATATTTTCCCATTCTGGAAGAGTAGCAGTGCTGAGTGGCCAAAAAGGGCAAGGGCTAACCCATAATGTTATGCTCTGTTCTGAGCACTAAATAAAGATTAGAAGAGATTATCCTTAATTGTGTTTCACACGTCCACCACTTAGTATTTCATCCATCCATCCATCTTCTTCTTCTTCTTATCCGGGGCCGGGTCGCGGGGGCCGCAGTCTAAGCAGAGACGCCAAGAGTTCCCTCTCCTTAGACACCTCCAGCTTTTCTGGAGGGATACCGAGGCATTCCCAGGCCAGCTGAAAGACATAGTCCCTCCTCCAGCGTGTCCTAGGTCTTTCTCGGCCTTCTCCCGGTGGGACGCTCCAAGAAGCATCTGGATCAGATGCCCGAGCCACCTCAGCTGGCTCCTCTCAATGTGGAGAAAAAGAGGCTCAACTCTGAGCTTCTTCCATGTAACTGAGCTCCTCTCCAAGGGAGCACCCAGGCACCCTGCTGAGGAAACTTATTTCAGCCACCTGTATCCAGGATCTTGTTCTTTCAGTCATGACCCAGAGCTCACACCACAGGCCGAGAGTAGGAACGTAGATCGACCGGTAAATTAAGAGCTTTGCCTTAAAGCTCAGCTCCTTCTTTACCAAGACAGACCGGTACATCGACTGCATCACTGCAGACATATAGTAGTTATTAGTATTTCAGTGCACAATAAAAAAAAAAAGTCTAAAATTGATAAATAGTCGAATTAAAAAAAACATACATAATAATTATGCATAAAATTATTCAGAAAGCAATGTTCAGAGTGCTTGGTTCAGCAGCCTGATTGCTTTGGGAGTTAAGCAGTTTAACAGTTTAACTTGTCTTTAGGCTTCTGTATCTTTTCCCCGACTGCATTAAAAAGAATATAATAAGAATATAAAGTTTAAGGATCCTTCAGAATTCCTTCTGCTCTCCTCACACAGCGCTCTGTACATGTCCTGGAGCAGAGACACCTAGTGTTTCAATCCAGCTTTCAATCTATGGAAACTACAGCTAACCACATTGGCATAAGGTATAATTTTACCTTTTTAGAATAACATATTTGTTAATGTTGCAGTATGTAGATCTAAAAATTAAACCAAGATGTATAGACAAGCACAAATAAGCAAATCTGAAAACCTAAACAGCATACCCACAACCTTCTGGGGATCCTGGGTTCAAATCCCGGGCAAATATGGATGCCAGACAAACAAATATTCCAAAATAGTGTAATATTATTTGAAATAAGGCTAAGCAATATTTAGAAATTATTATAACTATAAGGTCTGTAGGATCAGTAGTGTAAATGTAAATGTGGATGTGTGGTTATGGTTTGTAGCGTGTTGTATGGTGCAAAACTAAAGAGCAAACAAAAGACAAGGTTTAACTGTAATCTAGTTTGGTACCTTTCATTCCTGTGATACATTCAAACAAAAATCAAATAAAAAATAATAATAGCCATGTAGAATATTAACGTTTCTGTTCCAGTTTAATGCACTTTTTTGTCAAAAGACGAGAGCTGTTAAGATTTAGGCTTCAACTATTACCAGACAAAGTTTTCCATCTCTCTGTGCAGTGTCTAGTGGCGGAAACCAACACCACTCACTTTCATTCTCACTGCTTCTGTGCGGCACAGCGCTGTTTCCTGCCAGGAGCAAATGGTGATGATACTCCCGGTGATAATAGACTCTTGGCAGGAGCTCGGGCTTTTGTAGAGTTTGATGTTTATAGTTGTTCGCTGTGTTTCTCTCTATGATTCGACACGGCTCTCCGCAGGATTGACAAGATGTTGGAACGAGCCTCTGGGCGGCCATTACTCTTCCTGTTATGGAGACCAGACCAAATGGAGACAGCAGTAGGCCTTTAGAAAAACAACAGGTAGTGGGGAACAATCGAGAGTAGAGCAGCCAGAATCTGTACTTGAGCAAAATGAGTGTTGGATTTAAGCGTTAGTTTGGGATTTTTGAACTAGGGCTCTACTGCTACTTAAAAGTGTATGCATTTTCACTAAATTATAAATCCTGTCTAAATTGAAAAAATTAAGCTCTTTTCAGATGTTTGCTTAAGGTTCTCACTAGTCAGGTTAACCGTCTGTAGTATTTTTCTTGATCTGTAGAAATAATTATGGTGTCTGTGGATTTAAGTGGTTTATACTGTGTCAAAGAAGCGCTGCATATTTTCCCGCCCCGAGGGTTGTGATTGGTTCGACTGAGTGAAAAAGGCTGTGAAAGGGTTACCAGACACAATTCAAAGAGATGAGATAATGGGGTGAAAGTGTATGGCTGACCAGACTAGATTCCTGAAAACTAACACTGAAGGACTCTCCTGTTCCAGAGCATTTTAAAATCCAGATGAAGGTTGGAAGCATGACCCAATCAGCAACAAGAGTGACCTGGTGTGGCAAAAAAAGAGGCAACCCAAAGGCAAAGACATGTGCAGAACAAGCAAATTCTGTGAACTGGGAATAGACTCAAGGACATTCTTCAAGGACAGTGCTAACTACAGTGACACCTCTCAAACAGGGCCGTTACAACAAACCAAAACACACAAAAACACTGGATTGCAGGATAATAACAGAAATCTGTGTTCATACAGATAGGCTCGGATGTTTGTTGTTGACTGAAGTATGTCTGCCAGACCATTAGTTAATGCTCCAGTCATGGAAGGGGTCAGCTCCAAAAAACAACCTTTTAACCTGCAGTGCTGATTCACTCTAAAGGCCAGATTTACTAAAGGTTTGCTGGTACTAAACAGACGCTAAGCACAATGTCCGCAATGTGATTCTGTGATAGCAGTGAGCCCCCGAGGTTAGAGTCTCTTACAGATGTGGAATAAGAGCTAATCTGTGTCGAAATCAGTGCCTTAATCAATGTATTAAAAGGGGTGTTTTCTCCAGAATGTGCAAAATCTAAGGTGGAGTGGACACTGTGTGATTTATCAAAGCTGCGGGAGCAAAAACTCTGAGTAAATTTAGCACAAAGATGAAGCGTAGTAAATGTGTAATTATCTCATAACTTTAAAATTTTTAAAGTTAAATTTGCAACAATTATCTATTAGAAGCTGGTTAAACATGAGTCCTGTTCAGCTATTATATCTAATCAGAACATGAGTTTTCAAAGCACAGAATAGTTTTTCTATTGATGAGAACGCTGTTATTAGAGTTGATTTGAATAAGCCGTGTGTGGCGTATGAAATTAGAACAACTCGGCTGTTTTCAAAATGTTTGTGAAAGACTGAACAGCGTTCTTGTGTAAACAAATAGAGAAATTGCAACTGAATGGTTTTGGGTGAAACATGAAACATGAAAAGATCATAGTTAGTCAAAGAAGCCGTCTGTTTAGTTTAATTATGTTTACTTACTTTTGTACAAGTTTCATACAGTTTGCTCTTCAAAACAAACTGAGACCTTGGTTTGATTGAATCAAAGCAAAAGACTTTCAAATCTCTGTCTAAGTACTCTGCATTTTGTGACTGTAGCCGTTGTGGGAGTCATATCTTAAAATCCCTTCATAATTTAATCTATGTAAAATTTAGGAGTAGATTTAAGTAAGACGAGTGTTATCCTCCTGAATCCTTGAAGATTATCTTGCTTAATCACATTTTATCCCACTTCATATGCAGACGCCTGTCCTGCCACGTAAGAGTTAACAAAAGACCACTATGCCTTTTTAATACCAGAGTGATTATTTGCTGTAAAAAGCCTTTCTATTTTGCCCGAGAAGCCAATCTTTCAAAGCCCGTATGATTGGTTCGGCATCAATGGCCACACGCTCTGCCATTGTCTCCTTTGTATTCTCCCTTTCCCTTTTTTCTCTGCGTCCTTGGTTTGCAGTTATCTGGAGCCGCTGTGGCGTGATGTGCGATGCTACGTGAGATGGTAGTAGAGCAGACAGGTGAAAAGCCACTTTGTCAAAGCTTAAAACCCCACCTGTGAGCTTTTGCAACATGCTCATTAGCACCTTTTCGCTCGCTCTCTTATCCAGGCCCAGCTTTGTTCTTTGAAATGTCAAATTGACGCTTGACGAACGCTGGCAGTGATTACAGGCTGCGAACCCGGGACAAATGCAAGGTAAAGCCATGCAAGGAGGAGAAGTCGGTCAATGTCTGAGCCTGTCACTCCGGGTTGTTATTATCGATCCACAGGTTGTGAGCTGAAACCGTACATTTCAGACCTTAATCTCAGCCCTGTGCAAATGCAGAAGCTTATTTTTGAGACCTGACACATCACAATAATGCTGCAGGCTGGTTTAACGGCAGCCAGGAATCTGATCGACTAGTAACAGCAGGCAGTGCATTATGGGAATTTATGTGCTATGTTTATAATGTACACAAACTTAATTCATAATGATTCATAGAACTACTAAAACTAGAAAACTTTAAAAATTGCTGTGTTTTGGTGTATTGCTGCACTTTACCCTCTGTGTCTATTAAAGGTAGGATTTTTGTGTAAAAATATGTAGATGTATGAAAATACTTTTAATAGCACTCAAATTTTCCTCTAGATCAATGTGGAGGGGATTTTAAGTAAACTAACTGCCCTTTGCTCGTGTTTCACCCTTTGTCTGGGCCTTTTTTTGAGTCTGTAGCTCTCAGCCACTTACAAAGACTATCCAAGACATATTTCTTTTCCAGTGGTGGACAGTAACGAAGTAAATGTAATTCGTTACTGTACTTAAGTAGTTTTTTCCAGTATCTGTACTTTACTAAGTATTTCCATTAAGGGATACTTTTTACTTTACTTCACTACATTTCAACGTCAAATATCTTACTTTTTACTCAAGTACATTTTGCAAAATTAGTCGTTCCTTGTGTTTCCATTAAATATTTTTGTAGAAGAAGACCTCAAAGACGCGTCTCAGTGGGAGTGTCAGGACCGGCTCAATAGAAGCCTCATTCTCTACACGCGAGCTGATAAACATGAAATAACAAATAAAAAATACACCTGTGATGAAGCTTTGGTATTAGTAATGGCTGACTCTGATTCTGAGGGAGAACATCTACCTTTAGAGTCTTTTCAGCCGAGTGAAAGTGAGAATGAGCGAGAGTGAGTGCGTCTGTGACTTGGACAGCAGAGCCGGCTGCTCGTGCCTTTTTCAGCGTCTCTCATAAAGCACACGCTGTTTTTCCCACATTTTACCAAACATCAGTGAAAGAAACGGGAGGAAACTAGTCGTGAAGGATGTTGGAAAGGGAAGCCGTGAGCGCGTAGCACCTGCAGCTTTACCTTTAGCACCTGCAGCTTTACCTTTAGCACAGGTGTTAGAAGCCGGGGCGGGTGTACTGCCGTGGCGCGATAGTGACAGGGAGTTTGGGAATAATGCGGCTTCTATTGACAGCTGTTTGGGACAAATACGTGTTGGACATCCTGACACTTTACCCAGTCGAGGAGAGAGGCGATAGTCAGCGAGAATGCGCTAATCAAAGCAGCGATCGTAATAAAAGTGATGACTGTGTGCTGTGCTTTATGAGAGGTCCCACACTCTAAAAAACTACTAACTATGCCACATGGATGGATAAGAAAAGATAAAGCAACTGCAACCACACACATACAGTACATGTGTATATTTCTCATAACTATTTGCATACGTTTTACTAGTTATGGTTTATTAGAAGTTGTAGTTATTCTTTATTTCAGAAAAGAAAAACTATTCTAATATGTTCATTAGTGTGTAAGTACTGAAAAAACATAACCGCCAATATATAATGTCATAGTATGCAAATTATATGCAAATTAGATGCTTAAAATTTATTTACTTAAATACTTTGGGTCAGGTCTGACATTTTTCTAGTTTAGAGTAGGACTCTATCTCGTATCATTTTCAAACCACAGCCTTTTGAAATTTGGATCTCAAAATCTGTATTTTTAAATAATTCCTGGCACCTAAAGGGGCAAGAGACTGACAAAAATTATAAGGGCATTATAGCCTAGTACTTGGATACTTAAGTACATTTGAAGGCAAATACTTTTGTACTTTTACTCAAGTGAAAGTTAAAAGGGAGTACTTTTACTTTTACTGAAGTAATATTTTACCTAGTGTATCTGTACTTTAACTCAAGTACTTGGTTTGTGTACTTCGTCCACCACTGTTCTTTTCAACTGAGATCGGTACAATGGAGTGACTTATACATGTTTTGGTAAATACATTGTAAACACAGGGAGAGCTGTAGTGCCATCCACTGCCACTGTGTCCCTGAGCCTGACCAAAGCAATCAGGGCCGATTTTAAATTCATGTCTTCACACTAGAATAGGTGTAGGTGCTTTCTTTAATCTCGTCTCATGATAAATGCACAAAAAACAGGAGCACCACATTTATGCAAATTAGCCATGTGCCTTTTGGATTTGATTTTCCGCATAGCACTTTTCCCCCGGGTGTTTATAACTTTTGGCCCATTGACTGTAATATGCTCACTAAAGGCTAAATGCTAAATGCTGAAAAACTTGACTTGGACTGTCCAGGTTTTGTTAATGCTTCATAATGCATCATACAAGTCTTGGTTTTGTCTTGGTCTCGATATGCTCTGGTCTCAGACGTGTCCTGGTCATGGGTAGGTTTGTAGTCAATACCACATTGACTGAGGCCAAGTCATGTCCGAGACCAGAGCGTGTCAAGACAAGACCAAGACCAAGGAACAGTTTAAATAAAATTTTTGGCCTAGTCCAATCTCAAAAAAGTCTAATCTCTGTAAAATAATAAAAATAAGAGCGAGACCATGAAAAAGACCTTTACAAATTGGTCTTAAGCCCGCTCTTAAGACCAGTCTTGAGTCTGTCTTAAGTCAATAGTCTGAGGTAATGTGGACTTGACTACAACACTAGACGAAAGCAGGAAGAGGAAGTTTAAAATGGCTCTTACGTTCGTAATTGATTTTGACAATGCAGTAGTCAATAGAAGATTCATAGAAAGATACTCACCTATCTCCTTCAGACAGCGTTATGTGGAATAAGTTTAAACTCCCACTGTCTTGTATAAATACAGTGGACTACAGTAAAAGTACATTGTGTTACATGGAAACGGATAGTCAGAGGGAGCTGCTGTTAATAAGAACCCGCTGCACACTTTTGCCCAAGGGCCCCCCAGCAGTATTAATGCAAACGACTTCTGATTTGTAGTAAATGAGCTCAAAAATCGCCGGTAAAGTCATGTAAATTGGAGGGAATTTGTTCATTTTTTGGCCCACACCTGTCACACTGGGCTTAAATACAGAGATAGTGCACATGAAAATGAGCTACATCAGCAGAGTCAGAGTCAGAGCTGAGCCGGAGCTGCCTGAGCTGTTATTAGCGGTTAAAAAGTGTCCACTGACTGCTGTACATGTTATTGTGCTGATGCAGAGGAACTAGTGTGATGCAATGTGGACAATGTGACAGAAGGAAAGTTCTAGAGAGAGGAAATATCAGTCTAAGTCTTTCTAACTGGATGGCAGAGGGTGGCGCCGTTTTGTATATTTATAGTTTATGGTCAATTGGTCTAAATGTTAAAACTCTCTAAAGCTGGTCACTTTACCTTAACTACAATTCGACCATGATGCACCTCCATCCAACTTGAACGGTACAAAGAAAGTGTCTGTTTTAATCTGACCTAACCTCATGTATGGTACTAAAACCATCAGGCGCCTCAGTGTGGTGTTATTTGTCCTTCTGAATGTCCAGCAGAACATAGGGTGCTCATATTTCAATTCCTTGACTCATAGAAGACGTCGCCACAAGAAGTTCATCTCTCCTCCTTTCATTCTCTCTCTTCTTTCTTCTCTCTAAGCGGTAGAAAATGAATGAATGAATGGTTAGTGACTCACTGTGCACCAAACAAGACCACTCAAAAAGGAGGGTCTCTTTCTGCTCTCATCTGAACTCTGGTTCTTGTGGTGTTCACAGTTTAAAGGTGAGCACTACATGAACAAACCAAAAACAGCGAGAGCGTGACAAGATGAAATTTTCTTCTGAGAGCAGAAAGAAAACAGTTTGTTGTGCAGATGACTCAACTTCAGCCATCGGACTTTAGAGTTAGTAGATAGTGTCTCAAAGGTCTTCACACATCTACCACAATCAGCCCGCGGTCCCAACCTTTTGCTTCAAAAAACAATTATAGTTTAGTAGAGATTTAATCTGAAAGAAACACTAATATATCCACAAAGTCATCATTAAGTTCTAAAAAAATATAGAATACATCATCATAAGGAGGTTTAGATAATGTTCCTCACAAAACAAGCTCGGCCTATTTCCCTGTTAGTTTCACACACTCATGTTCTTTCACAGAAGAAGCCCTGCGATAACATTAGTGCTGAAATATATCGACCTGATGCCAGAGAGATGTGCTGCTGGAACTGCTGTAAAAGGTGGACACACCAAATATTAAAGTTATAAGTGGATAAAAACAGTAGGATTGATCTGATATTTGTTATGCTCAGAGCAGACTTCATGAACATTAGGTAATTAAATCATGTTTAGGAGGGAAAAAAAGGTCAGTATTTGCAGATCTGTCAAGTGTTAACTAAATTATTTACCCAAAAAGTAATTTCTCTATAGTTCCCTGACACGACACACGGGAAAATAATTATTGTTTGGAAGAACATTGTACCTGGTTAACCCAATATTCCACAATGAACCTCTAAATAATGAGGCACCATCTCATGAGAGCACTTTCCACACATTTTAATATTAACAAGATACTTCCAATAATCCAACGGGGTGCTCTCGCAGACATCATCAGAGTTATCCACTAAGTGAAGTTAAGTAGTCTTTTTTATCAAACCATGTGTTATCTGCTCAGAAATGAATAGCTTAAACTGTAAGAATCATCAAAAACTGTTGAAGATAGAGATTACTTTGCGTCGGCGTGAAGTGTATTTAAAGTGGAGTGTACTTTTCTGCAGTGTCTCCTGGAGATGATATTTTGCTGATGCAGAGAAACCAGTGCGGACAATGTGACAGAAGCACGTTTCTAAATCGGGCAGCGCAGACTGGGAGCGCTGATAAGCACCGCTAACACAGTAAAGAGTGGGGCCTTCAAAAGCAGCGCCGCTAACGCTAACCTTGCTGTTGTCAGACCCACATTGTGCTGAGGAAAAAAAGAGCGAGAGCAGGAGGAAGTGGCTGTTAGCACTCAGCAAAAAAGAACCAGCCAGGCCCTGTTTCTAATGGCCTCGCCAAAACTTTTCATTTTATAATTGGCAGGCAGCCGCGGTGAGATTGACAAATGAGTGTCAGCCATCAGCAATTCCCCGAGCCAGGCATGCCAGCGATGGAGAGCGGGAATCAAAATAATTAAAATAAATAAGGTGCCAAGTGATGCAGCGTTCCCTCCAACATGGCAGATGAGAGCTGCCAGCGGAAAATAAAATAAAAAACGAGAAGGGACGATTCGAGTGTCAGTCTGAAGCTCCTCTCCCGGACCTCCCGACACGGAAAATGACAAAAATCCACTCGTTAGTCAAACTGCGCGGTGAGATTGTTGAGGTTTAAATGAACAGGGAGCTGACCTCGCTAATTACTCCACTGTAACAGATTGGGTAAAGCTAGAACTGTGTTACGTAAGAAGTTTATATTTGTCGACTCGTCATCTGCTTGCGTGAAAGTTCACTCTGTAAGTCTGTGGCTAAAATTAAAAGTGCTTTTGGAGTAAACGTGTGAGGGGCTTCTTGCAGCTTTTCTCTCTCAGTTTCTGAATTGGCTCGCTGGATGTTTAGACCGGCTTTCTAAACCTACAATAAAAATGGTTTTGAAGGATTCATCTTCTACCACCTATTCCTTTTAGATAAAGTTTGGCTGCATCTGATGAAAAGAACATTTCCAAGTGACCATTGTCTCTTCTGATTTTATTCTTATTCAATATGGACAGGTTTTTGTCAGATTTGGACAGGTTTTAAATGGATTTGAACAGGTTTTAGTTGGATTTAAACCTGTTTGTATAAAGCTGCTGCTGTTGGGGCCGTAAACAATACATTTCATCTCTGAAGCTGAAGGAACCATAAAATCCCTCCTTGTGCTGTGATTGGCCCCTGGGTTGAACAGGTTGGACAGGTTTATGGATTGTGTGGAGCTGGAGCCTCTCTTAGAAATGTTGGGCCTTAGGAGGGGTACAGCCTGGACAATAGCCGGTTAATTTAACACTGACGGAGAAACCAGTCCATGCATATCTTTGGATGTGTCCGTGTCTGTTAGCCCTGCTCCTAGCCATTGTCTCCTGTGTGGCTCCAGCCCGACCCTGACCTCTGACAAGAATAAGCAGTAGAGGATGTGTTTAAAGTAAATGTGCTCAGTCATAACCGAGCGTTTTTCTGCTGAAGGGTTGCACAGAAGCACACAGAAGAGTGGTTAGCACTCTCCTCGTGTTACTGTGGTTTTCTCAGGCTTCCTTACACAGTCCAAAGTTAATTAGTGACTAATTACCATAGTGAATAAATGTAAGAGTGAATGGTTACTAGGCTACTCTGATAAGTACTAGAGCAATGGTTTTGTCGAAATATAAACCTGGAAGTCATTATCAATGATTACAACATTATTTCTTTTTCACAAAACACTGCAACTGTTAAAAACACAAAGAATGGTGCATCAGATGTCATTAGAGCTCAAGATGGGGCATTGAGGTAACATTACTCTATTACACCTGAAGAAACAGGAACAGTCTCTAAGCTCTGACTAAAGCCCATGCAATTGTGTTCATCTCAAAAACCTGTTTTGTTTTGATGAATTCATCTGCTTCAGAGCTCTGCCAATGCACACATTTTTATTTTGTCAAGAAAACACACTATTCGTATTCTTCTTAAAGTCGAGCTTGTTAATTAGAATGTAGCTTGTCTGTGGGATTAACAACAAGCTTTGCTGTTCATTTTTGTAGCACCCCCGCATCACAGACACCTGCCCTGATGGATTATGGGTAAGCACTTTTGTTTGTAGGTTGCATTTTGTGATGAGACGTTTGATCCGGCAAAAGTGTCAAGTCAGGCAGAAAAGCAGGGCTAACAAGAAGCACGTATCCTCTGGGTGTAAAAACAGTGGTTTAGTTTTGTTTCCCTGTCTTTTTTATCAGCATATTTTAAACGTCATGCAGTCGAGAACAAAAAGAAGACAAATTGAGGTTTGGGGAAGGACCAGAAACACCAACATTTCTCTTGAATTAACGTGAGGCCAGGCAGAGCTGGGAGCTTAACGGCTCTGTTTCTGCAGCGTTGTGTTTCCCAAAAAAAACGTCAAAGGCTGCGCCCACTTCCTTCACTGGATAATTGGAAGAATATAAAACACTGGCTTTAAGTGAGTGTTTCGTTTTGTTTTGTTTTAAACACTACATGTAAATAAATAAGCTAACTCGGCCTCACAAGGCACATGTATGTGATGTTATTGCAAACTGATTTAGCAACATAAGTGTGCATTTCAGAGAGAAATTTTCAAAATTTGTCTTATGGAACTTTTTTCTCCAAATATGGGATTTAGAGAAAAAATAGTTTTTCTTGACCCTGTGCTTTTGCTTTGCACCAGAGTATCTATTTTCTGGTAACCCCTTATTTATGTGCTCTTTTTAATAGATCATTATGAACGTTTGTTTTTAAGAAAGATGCTAAAGACTGAGGGGAAATGACCGGGCCTGGATCAGACCAAACTGAACTACTGTCCGGTTCATTTGTTGTGTCAAAATTTGTAAGACAAATGCACAAATTCACAGCTAATCAAGTCGACTCTTTCCTAAAGAGTGTTATAGTGATTTATATCATATCAAAAACAGTGCATTTGAAGTTGAAGCTGTATTATTTCTACATTAAAAATAACACGTCCCCAAGGGCCTCTCTGCTGTTGAACGTTATAGACTTAATGGTACTACAATTAATATGTGTTTCTCCTCCACAGAAAGTTTAATTACTTCCTGTTTCTACATCTCATGGAGTAAACTGAGCTCTGCTAGAGGAAAAGCACATTCATAACTCTTACATAAAAGCTTAGATTACACAAATAAATGGATTTGTAAAACCCTTCATCAGTGGTGTCTCGTCTGACCCATTCATACAGGATTTGTTTGTTCATACACAGCAGAATAATGTCTCTGCTGGATTATTGTGGCTGCTCACAGGCTGTAGAAAAGACGGAGCGAGGATTTGAATACACACTGCAGCTTTAAGAGTAAACGCTGCAATGGCTGTATATCTTTCTGCATCCATTCAGGTAAGTATCGCTCAGCTGGAAAACAGACTGGTTTAATGTTCCTAAAATAACATTTCTATATACAACGTATCTTGATCGATGTCCATTTTTCAGAAAGGACTTTGTTCCATGTTTAAAGTGCACTATGTTTTTCAGTGGTGTTTTTGTCAAAGCTCTTTCCTCTGAGTCACTGATTTCCAGATCTGTGCCGTCTTTAATGACACACTCGCCTTCCATCAAAAAACACTTCACTTTAGCTCCTTCCCAATCACAGCCCCACCTTTTACAAACACTCCAGCTCCATTTCCTCCCAGAAGCACCAGTGATTTGAAGCTTAAGCAGTGAAGCGGCAGATGTTTTTTCAACTTGTTTTGAACATCTAATTACCCAATTTCTTACATATGTTCCCTCTGCTGTCCAGCCGGATACAAATCACCTGCTGATTTTAAAATTCGGAGCCAAATAAACCTGAACGTGCCTGCCTCAGTGGTGCACTTTTTGATTGCTTGAACAAAATAAGTGAAAAACAATTTAAATATCATTCTGTTTTTACTTCATCCACAGATTTAAATTAGACTTGAGGATAAAAAAGGGACTGGAGGTTTTGGGTTGGCTTTAAGAAACCTACATGTGATACAAGTTTTTTTTAATTCATGGATAAACTTTTGTAATTGTGGTATATTTTTGTATACAAAAAAAAAAAAAATAAGACAATCAAAAATAATCTTGATACAAACTTAAATATCTGTTGTATACTGGCATTAGCAGCGATAAATGGGGATCTAAACAAAGGCCTACACTAATGAAAATGCTGTCTCAAATAATGTGTTATTTCAAGCTCTTGTAATACTGACACTCAGTTTGACCATACCACAAATCTGTCTACAGTCCATTCCTCCATTCACTTGATCCCTCCAGTTGATTTACAAAACAATACAACGCTCATGTTCGGCCTCAAGTGCCTGAAAATAAAAACACAGTCAGTACAGACAAATACAAGCCAATTCATTTACACACAATGTTACGCCACTGCACACTTCTGATCATTTCTTCATTACTCTCGACTCTCTTGACCTAACTTCTCCAGACACTGCAATTGTTTTACCGCTGGTTACTGTCCGACGCAACCTGCGTACACTCAGTCCCTCTCGCTTTTCCTCTGCTGTCTCCTCTGCGCTCCCCCCCTCTGAGGAGCTCTCTCTTTTAAACAAAAACAACACCACCGACACTCTGTGCTCCACGCTTACATCCTGCTTGGACAACTTATGTCCTCCTACATCTAGACCAGCTCGTACATCCTCGTCTGCCCCCTGGTTATCCGATGTTCTACGCGAGCATTGCGCCAGCCTCCAGTCAGCTGAGAGAAAATGGCGCAAGTCAAAAGATCCTACTAACCTCTGTATCTACCAGTCTCTCCTCTCTACTTTCTCCGCTGATGTCACCTCTGCAAAATCTGACTACTACCATTCTAAGTTAATCAACTCACCTGACTTGCGCACTCTCTTTAAAACCTTCTCTGCCCTCCATTGTCCGCCTGCTCCCCCACCTTCATCGGATGTAACAGCTGATGATTTAGCGTCTTTCTTTGTAAAGAAAACGACCGCCATCAGCAGTCAGTTCTCTGCGCCACCACCTGTTGAACTTGTCCACACCTCTGATATGTGTTTGCTCCCTTCTTTTTCTCCTCTAACTGAAGCAGATGTTTCCAAGGTCATTAGTTCTAACCACCCTACTACCTGCCCGCTGGATCCCATCCCCACACATCTCCTTCAGGCAATCTCTCCATCTGTCGTGCCTGCTCTCACCCACATCATCAACTCATCTCTCTCTACTGGGTCATTCCCCACAGCTTTCAAAGAGGCCCGCATCACACCACTACTGAAGAAACCCACTCTCAACCCTACACTGCTAGAAAACTACAGATTGGTTTCCCTCATTCCCTTCATTGACAAACCTCTGGAGCAAGTTGTGTTTACTCAGCTCTCATCCTTCATCACACAGAACAACCTCCTGGACCAGAACCAGTCTGGGTTCAAGAGCGGACATTCCACCGAAACTGCACTGTTCTCAGTCATCGAAGCCCTGAGACTGGCAAAGGAAACATCCAAGTCATCTGTACTCATCTTACTGGATCTGTCTGCTGCCTTTGACACTGTTAATCATCACATCCTCCTGTCTTCTCTCAGGGTGATGGGCGTCTCTGGAATAGCATTGCAGTGGTTCAAGTCTTACCTCTCGGATAGGTCATTCGGAGTATCCTGGAGAAACGAGGTCTCTGAGTCCCAACATCTCAATACAGGGGTGCCTCAGGGCTCAGTGCTTGGACCGCTACTCTTTTCCATATACATGACATCCTTTGGCTCTGTCATCCAGAAGCATGGCTTTTCTGCTATGCAGATGACACTCAACTCCACCTGTCATTTCAACCTGACGATCTCTGCTCGCGTCTCGGCATGTCTGAGTGACATCTCACTTTGGATGAAGGACCATCACCTGCAGCTGAACTTTGCAAAAACAGAACTGCTTGTGATTCTGGTCAACCCAGGGACCTGCCATAACCTCTCCATTCAACTAGGCCCATCAACCATTACACCATCCAGTGCTGCCAGAAATCTGGGAGTGGTAATTGATGATCAACTAAACTTCACAAGTCATGTTGCCAGCACCACCCGGTCCTGTAGATTCATCCTCTACAACAGTAGAAAAAGTAGACCTTTCCTATCAGAGCACTCTACACAAATCCTAGTCTAGGCTCTTATCTGGTCCAAACTGGATTATTGCAATGCTCTACTGGCTGGACTCCCTGCCTGCACAACCAAACCTCTGCAGCTGATCCAGAATGCAGCGGCAAGAGTAGTCTTTAATGAACCAAAGCGAGCGCTAGTAACTCCTCTCTTCATTAGGTTACACTGGCTCCCGGTTTACGCCCGCATCAAGTTCAAAGCTATGCTCTTGGCCTACAAGACCACTGGCTCCACACCCTCATATCTTCACTCACTAATACAGACCTACGTTCCTACCAGATCCCTGCGCTCTGCAAATGAACAACGTCTGGTGGTACCATCCCAAAAAGGAAAAAAATCACTCTCACGTACCTTCTCTGGATCTGTTCCACATTGGTGGAACGATCTACCTGCTGCTACAAGATCAGCAGATTCTGTAACCATAAACAACGCCCGAAAACACATCTCTTCCGTCAACACCTGACTGACAAACAATGAATTCTACTTTCTTTCTATCGATTCCTTTTCTTAATTATGCTTTTTGTTACCTTGTGTTGTTAAGGGACGGAGTGGCTCAGTGGTAGAGCAGTCGTCCTATAACCGGAAGGTTGGTGGTTCAATTCCCGCTCTGCCCTGTTCATACTTTCGTTGTGTCCTTGGGCAAGACACTTAACCCACCTTGCCTCCAGTGTCCGTAGCACTGTTGTATGAATGTGTGTGACTGTAGAGGTGTGTTTGGTGGTGGTCGGAGAAGGTTGAGCGCCGTGTGTATGGCAGCCCCCTCTCTCTGTCTGCCCCAGGTGTGAATGTGTGTGAATATGTGTGAATGGGGTGAGTGGAAGCACGATGTAAAGCGCTTTGGGTGCCTGAGAAGGGTGCAAAAAAGCGCTATATAAATGCATGCCATTTACCATTTACCATTTAAAATTGCTTCCATTGTTTTCCTCACTTGTAAGTTGCATTGGATAAAAGCGTCTGCTAAATGACTAAATGTAAATGTAAATGTAGACTCCCACACATTGCATTTATACTTAATGCACACCTACAGATCCAGTATCATACACCATTAACATCTGCAATTGCCCAGTCCCAGTAGTGTTTAAGCAACATGGTTTAGGAGCTTCGTGGAAATTGGAAAAAAAAACAATTTTAAAGTTTTCACTGAGGAAATCTGTACCTTCCTCCCAAAGGCAAAATAACACAGTCTGAATGAAGGACATGAGCTGGATCTGTCAGTCTTCTCTGAGCTTGTCTGAGCACAGACTGATCATAGACTGATCGGAGGGACTGGTCTTATAACTTTCATTGAGGTGTCGATCAGACGGACAAATTTAGATTTAAGCTGTGCAGAAGTTTCCATTCCATACATATCTCACCCGGCTCTCCAGCACTGCACTGAAACTTACTTACAAAATCTGCTTTTCTATTTGCATCATGTGACACTCATCAGGTTAGCCTACATGTACATTTATTTATTTAGCTGTCGCTTTTTATTCAAAGCAAGAGTATTCAAGCGGAAATCAAACTGCCAACCTTCCAGTTAAGCAATACCTGCTCTACCACTGAGCCACTGCGCCCCTGGCGCTGAAGCTTGATTACCGTAATACTTCTTGCCCTTCTCCAAGCAAAGTATTCACAAACCGTGGCTTTACTGACTCGTGGCAGCTCCAACAGGTCTGGGCGGGTTTTAGGTTTCAACTTAGACAACATGGAGCTGCTATGATTGGATAAAACTGTGATTAATTAATCCACTTACTTCCGGTGTTCATTTAAATTACCTGCTCTTTTGCAAACATTTTCTGTGGAGCAGTTCTATCAGAGTCAGGTTAGCATCAGGTGCATTTCAGAGTCAGTGCAAGTTGAAGGAAGGTTGCTGCATGAGGTGGAGGTGTTTGGCATCAGGTTCATGACTAAGATAAAGATGGAACTGAAGATTCACAAAGTATCTTTCTTTTATTTTGATTTTAGTTAAAGGCACCCTCAGTTACAAAAGGCTGGAATACAAAAAGGCACGAGTTTGGATTACAGACAGAGCAGGCAGCACTAGTGTCTTTTTGAGTTGTGTTAAAGACTAATACAACACATTTGGATTCAGACTTATTTTTGCTGCATGTGACAAATGTTTTGTCTCATGTGCAGTTGGCTGCTGATCAGCGCTTGAGAATGCTGTGTGACTTTTCATTTTTTGCAAATGTGAAATCTGATTAGAAAAATGAGTTCAAGTGACAAACCCTGAATGAAATTTGCAAATCAAAATCAGCAAATGAGACCCTCAGCTTTTCTGTCTAACAGTCTGGCGCCTTTTGTTTTTCCTCACAATTAAAAAATGCAGTTTTTGTAGAGAATATTGTTAATCTTTCTCCTGAGAGGGACACTCTTCTGTCTGCTTTCACCATTAATCAAACTTGTGCTGTTTTACTTGTGTTTTTAAATGTCGGCTCGTATGAAGGCCCGGCTGCTGATTGGCTTTGACAGCGACTTCATGAATGGAGCATAGAGCCATGTTGGGTATTGCTTTGTTGTCATCTTTCACCTGTTTACTTTGCTCATTTGTGGTTTGACAGCAGCCGCTCGTCTCAGCAGAAGCCTGTCACATCCGTTTATCGGATATTAAGGAGCGAAGAAAACAGCCAATGAGCAGAGAGTAAACATATCTCGAAGAAAAAGTAACCACAGCAATAACATGAAGCAGAAGCGCTAAGATGTTGAGGAGTAGTGAGACAAACTGATAACAGGATAAGAAATGACATGGTAATAAAAAAATCCAATGTTAAGTTACCATGTTAACACAAAAACAGTAAAAATGGAAAACATGTTCCTTGCTGTTAAAACAATGTCAGCCGAGCAATCCTTGTCTAGAGGTGATGTAGGCCGACCAGCAGGAGGTTAGGTGTTTTTAGATCACCCAAACACAATGGACTTATGACAAATGCCCATACATGTATTACAACAGATAAAGAAACAATCAATTTAGCAGGATTTGTCATCTGTTGTCCTGATAGTAATCAATAAAGTAATACATATTTAAAAGGAAGGACACCTGCATAGGCCAGGGACCTATAATACAAATCTAATCGAACCTTCCCTCAGAAAACCATAAAGGAGCAACATGTAAGTTTTTTGTCCAAAAATACATATTGTCATAGTCCTTTTGATGGTTCAGACATGTGATCAGTAGAGTCAGGTCTATCTCACAGACACAGAAACCTCCTGTAACTTTCCTGTCCCGGGACAAGGACAAAGGATTATACGACTCTCCTGTTGTTCGTGAATATGGTGCCGGCTAAAAGCTACACAGTTTAACTAGCTAACTAACTAGACTAAACTTTAAACAAGATGAACAGCAACACAGACTGAATGAAAGTCAAGACTAAAGACCAACAACAGACAGACGTATGGGGTCTACATTGTAAATGAGTCAGCCGCTTGTGCAGACACCACACAGATCTATGTGTCAGAAGGTCAACTGGTTAACTGATACAGAAAACCCAAAAGGCACAGTGATTTTTACAGCCAAACACAATAGACACATGACAAGAGCACATAGATTTGATGTAAAAATGACACAGGAGAAACAAAACGTTGCCATCCACAATAATCTTAGTCCCTTGTAGTCTGCATCTGCTTCAAATAACACTGTGAGCCAGGCCTAAGTGGGGCATTGTATTTTATCATTAGAACTCATGGTTTAGTGTAGAAAAAAATTAAATGTGATAATTGGTCCACTACAGAAATGCTTTTGTCTTGAGTCCTGTGTTAGCTGGTCCTCTCCCACTGGATCTAGTGTCCTCCTTAAAGGCTCACTTTGTCACTTGTCTACCTCAATATGCAACAGACACCAGACTCAATAAGTCATTTCAGGAGAAGTATGTTACATCTGACATTTAGCTGAACAACCATCAGACACATGTAAAACCCATTAGTGGAGCATGTTTTTTTCAAGTCTCCCTTTGTTCACTTTGAGTTGAAATGTGGTCTAAGTGAAGGTTGCAGCCTCTGCTTCATTTATTACTATAACTGAACTATTCATTTAGCTCATTTAGTCCTCTCCATTGTCCTCTACTGTCAATTTGTCCCAACCTTGTATTTTTAATTTCAAAAGGCTAATTCTAACCTTGACACAAAGCATTACTTATTTTCATCCTGTATTGAATTTGGGGATGATAATACCGTGTGCCATGTGCCAGACGAGTGTACATTTTTAAATGAGCAGGTGAGGGTTAAGAACTCTCAAAAACATGTATTGAACAGAAAAGGCTATGATTTGTCTCAGAATGAACAAAGCAGTGAAGGCTGTGTTCAGTGTCTGCTGCTGAGAGTCTGCATCATGGCTTTACTGTGGAACCAAGCACTTACATATTACTCCGTTTTCCAAAAAGCTTCATTATGAAAAAAGTGCCTGTGCTGTTGATGAAGTCTATCGTACGGGTCATTTTTATCACTTGCCAAAATCATGTGTGCTTTCATAAAAACCTTGTATCTTACCCTTTTCAATGAAGCTTTATTATTTAATAGAGAATATGCGCTTCCTGGAAGAAAAGAAAAAAAAGCCCTGGCTGCACTTACACTGCTTCTGACGTCATAACTCCACCAAAATACAATAAAATAACACACATCAGAACAGCACACACAAATATTTTTTTTGTGTGTGGAGTTAAATTAACACAGTTAAGTAAAAATATTTAATAGTGTTAAATTTAACTCTTTACAATGTAACTGTCAAACGGTTTCCTGTTTGTCCACAGCTCCATGACACAGGTGGACAGTGTCACACATGGACTGATTTCTTTTAGAACAAAGAAGGTATGTATTTCAATGCACTCACTCCCATCATATGCAATTAAAAAGACAGCAGGTGATTATTTGTATTTGTATTTGTTCTTTAATTTTCTCCCATAGGAGAAATTTGTCTTGGACAAAAAAGGGCAATACTGCAGCGTTACATAAAACACAGTTAATAAATACATAAATAACAATAGGGACATTTTTAAAAACAACATGGGCAATGTCACCTCCTGATGTGCCAGCACCATCAATAAGTATCTGGTACAGCCAAACATGACCATGACCTATCCCTAAACCTTAATTTATACCATCCCCATATGTACAGTGCGAAAGCATCAGAAATTAGTTATCTTGACCTCGAATGCCCTTTATGTTTGCGTTCATCCCCCAACCGCTCATTAGTGAGCCTTATTGAGAGAGGAATGAACGAGTTTTTAAGCCGATTGTGTTTGCAGAGTGGAACCCTGTACCTCCTCCCTGAATTCATTAAAACATATTCTTCAAACAGTACATGAGATGTGTCAGACAAAATACTGTTGGCCTGTCTGATGACAGCCTGCTCTAACATCTCCTGTGGGGTCAGTGGGGCAGGGGTGCCCATTATCTTGCTTGCTGTTTTAACTAGATTGTAAATTTGAATTTTGGATTTAACTGTGAGACTTCCAAACCAGCAAGTGATACCGTACCCAAGTATAGACTCTATAGTTGCTCTGTAGAAGATTGTCATGATGTTTTTACAGACACCAAACAGTCGGAGACGTCTTAGAAAATGGAGGCGCTGGTGGACTCTGGCACAAACACTCGCCACCTGCGTGTACCAACTGAGGTCACTGTCGATGTGCACGCCCAGGTATTTGAAGGACGTGACCTGTTTGATGGTGTTTCCATGAATAGTCACTGGGCACCAATCCCCCACTGATCTGGGGTCGAGCAGCATCTCCACAGTTTTACTTGTGTTAATGAGCAGTCTATTTGTATCGCACCAGTCCACAAATACATCCACAGCAGTTTAAGGTTATTTAAGTTTTTTGTAAGCAGACTATGGATAACGGTATTATTGTTGATCTTATCATCTGTCTGCAGCCTTAACAAACCTAACAATATAATGATGTACTGTGTTGTTGAGTGCCACGTGGAAAGGTCTGAAGGAGCATTAGAAGAAGTGCAGTTATATTTTGCTGATCGCTCGTGTGTGGATTTTTTTCAAACAGACTTAGAAAATACCAGCTTACATCAAAATAATAATAATAATAAACTTTAATTTATAAAGCGCCTTTAAAGGCAACTTCTCAAAGCGCTGTACAAAAAACAAGCAATACAAAAAACAAGCAATACAAAGTTCAAACAATTAAAAGTAACATCAACTATCAAATGCTAATTTAAAAAAATAGGTCTTAAGTCTACCTTTAAAAATGTCATAGCCCTGTGCTTCCCTAAGATCAGGAGGCAGATAATTCCAAAGGACAGGAGCATAGGAAGAAAAAGCCCTGTCACCCATAGATCGTAGGCGTGTTTGAGGAACAGCCAACAAGTTGGATTGAGATGAACGCAGTCTCCGAGTTGGGGTATAGGGAGTTAACAATTCAGACAGATAATAAGGCCAAGCCATGCAAGCGCTTTATATGTCAGCATCATAATTTTAAAATCTACTCTGAATCGGACTGGGAGCCAGTGTAAAGACTCCAAGACTGGAGTGATGTGATTACAAACCCTGGTCCCAGTCAGTATCCTGGCGGCCGAATTTTGAACATATTGTAGTTTGTTAAGTGTGGATTTAGAGACTCCGGCTAGAAGGGCGTTACAGTAATCAATCCTAGTGATGACAAAGGAATTCATCAGCTTTTCAGCTACTGAGAAGTTTAGCATAGGACGTAGTCTAGCTATATTTCTGAGTTGAAAAAAGGATGATTTAACTGTACTCTGGACAAAAGAATCAAATGAAAGCCTGGTATCAAAAATAACTCCAAGATTCCTCACTTTAGCTTGAGTAGCCAAGACAGAGCCAAAAAACACTGAAGAGCTATTTTAGGCATTTTAGCACGCTATATTAGACCCACTCTACAATAGACAACTTGTACAAAATATACAGACACTATGTTGTCACTCACTGTTTTGGCGGCATTTAAAATTTTTTGTGACGTTGCAGCTCGGCCACATTTGTTGTTTTCTCACTGCGAGGACTAATTGGTGACACTTGACACCTCTTTGTCTGTCCTCAGTAACAAATCACTTAAATTAATCAACCTGAAGATGGTTCCTAGTATCTGGCCTCTCATTGTTCACCTCCTCTGCTCTGGCAAACTCGTCAAAGGAGACACTTAATGCAATTTTTTTCAATTAATAACAGTTCCTTGTGCTCTCAATGAAGTGTATTTTACATGTTTCAATCAAAAAGACTAATGGTTTAGGTTTTAGAGGACTCTGACAAACCCTTTCTGAAACACTCGGTTTTGAGCGCTGGCCCTTTAACAAAACAGAGCACTTCATGTCCCGCCCCATTTCCTCTCCAGTTCATCAATATTGTGTAGTCTTGCCGTGAAACGCCGCACCTACAAAACTACAGTTTGTTTTTTTGAGGATATTAAACCTTCTTTGGAAAGTGCCTTCTCGATTAAGTTGTGAATTATTGCACTATTGGGCAAGGACTATTATACATGTACTTAGTTGTAGGGTAAACTGGAGTACCTGGAGGAAACCTACACAGACACGGTGAGAACATGCAAACACCACACAGAAAGGCCCTGCCTTGGTTGGGAATCAAAGTCCAGTACATAAGTCCATGTACGAATATAAATATTGTGATCTGTAGCTTTTGTTAGCTTTGGTTGCTACACGGAGAGCAAAAGCAAACTTAGCCTGTGAAGAGCAATGTAGCTGGTGGCTGCTCCCGGCTGTACTTTTTGGTTCTTTTCAGGAAACCTGCTGGGACAATTAGCGGTCAGAATGGGGCAGGAAGGACAGCTGTCTCCAGAGCTGAGAGGAGCAGGAGATAAACTGTACAAAGGGATTTTGTGCACTGGATTGAGGACTAAAAAGTTAAAGTAAAAGTTCTAAACATTACTGTAGCTTACCCGCAGTGTATGGACATTCACTGGTATTATTTCATGTAACAGAAAGATATTGAGAACGTAACTCTCTTGTCTAAATGTCCACTTAAAGCGCAGTGGCTCACGCGCAGTGGCTCAGTGGGAGAGCGGTTGTCCTTCAACCTGAAGGTTGGTGGTTTGATTTCCGCTCCCCCCACAGTTCATACTGCCGTTGTATCCTTGGGCAAGACACTTAACCCACCTTGCCTCCAGTGGTGTTCCAGCTGTAACACTGGTGAATAGAAGCTTGCTTTGGATAAAAGCGTCAGCTAAATGAGTAAATGTAAATGTACTTTGCTCTTTGGCCTGTAAAGGGAAGTGACATGAAGACAGAGCCCACCACCTTGGATTGTGTCGTCACTGTCAAGGTGCCCAAGTGAAGAGACTCTGGCCGATAACAGAGAGATCCCACAGTTGCTTTGTGAGTTTGAGACCCCAAACACACAATTATAAGGCTATAAAGCTGAAAGGATGTGAAAGGGTTTTTTGCAATGAATGTCCCCTTTAAAGCGTTTCATAAAAATGTCTGTGCATTGTGAGCTTTGATCCAGTTTGGATTTCTCGACTTCAATCGAGTTTATGAACTGAACTAATCTTCTTCTCTCTGGAATGAAAGTATCTGAGCAGAAATATTTCCTAGCATGAAATGAACCTTTCCAATGAACATTTTTGTCATTGTGTTAAGAACTTGTACAAAGAACTTTCTTGAGGTTCAGTTAAACATCATCCTCAGTTTAAAGAAGAAATACAAAACCAAAGCCACCTTGAACAAAAACAGCACTTTCTATGCTTTATTTCTGTCTGGTATGTGCTGGGGCTTTTAAAAAGAGATCTCTCTCTATATCTCTACCTCTCTCTATATCTCTCTCTATATAGCATACACATAGTGTGTATATATATATACATATATATATATATATATATATATATATATACACACACACACACACACACACACACACACACACACATATATATACACACACACACACACACACACACACACACACACACACACACACACATATATACACACACATATATATACACACACATACACACACACACACACACACACACACACACATATATATACTGTGAAACTCGGCAGGCACTGTCCCAACGGCAAAGCTACATCCGGTAGGTTTCTACAGAACGGGCTGTTGTCTACGAACAAACCCAGTAGAAATAGCTCTGCTCATAAATCCTCTGCAAAAATGAAGACACACAATCATTGCAGCTCATTGTCTCAAGCCTTAAGCACTTTTATGTTCAAATAAACCTCTTTGTTTTTCAACTATCAATCTAAAATGTAAATGTATACTTCTGGTGGTTATTTCTGTACCTTTTGCAGTGTCTATCTCACAGTTTATCTTCTGAAAATCTGCCAACTCACCTCGCTCGCAGCGGCGAACACGTCTCCCACCGAGCCCCAAAGTGCTGAGTAACTGTGAGGAGAGAGCTGCTGTTTATTTTACACTGAACACCGCTCTGTCAAAACGCTGCTTTAGAGGCTTTTAATTGCATAAAGCGCTGGTGTAAACACAAACCAGACGCTCTGTGGACGCTCCGTAATCAAATCAGACGAGTCGCGGCAGAGGTCACGCACACATTTGGCCTTATTAAGAGAATAGTACATGTAACAGGCTTTTATTCCACAAACAGACAGGAGGTGGGCTGATTTAATTAAAGAAAAACAAAGACGCGCTGGAGAACCAAAACACATCAGTCAGGATTGAGATTATACAATTAGTGCAGAGAGAGGAGACGGCTTCTATTTGTATCAGTGTAATTTACCAAATGGGACCCACAGCATATTTTTTACTTTAACATTTTCAGCTTTATAAAGCATTTTTTGTCATATTCTTAAACAAATCATAGAGATTATTGAGAGACTGTGAGGTTTGTTAAGAAGCAGTTTTATTCCAATTATCTTGAACCACATTAGCTCTGTCAATTAGTTTTGACAATAAGTCTGTTTTTTAAGCTCTTTTTTTTTTATATTTGTCAGAATGTGTTCCACCAAGAGGTCTGTATTTAGTTTAGGGCAGTGAGCCAGGAAAAAATTAGTCTTTTAAAAATAAAAATAAAAGAATAATTGACATGTCTTATGTCATGTCTGTCTGTCTGTACATCAAGCAGATGTAGTCTTCAAAGGAAACAAAACTATTAAAAAAAAAAATACAATTGTGGCTCAAATTTGTCTTCAAGGTGTGAATATTATACAACAAAAGTAATAAACATCTAAATAAATACAATTTAATTCCTAATATTCATAAACAAATATATGTACAATAGGCCAAGATTTTAAATGTAGACATAAAGAAAGTATCGAACTATATATTTATACATTTAGAGGGCATTATCTGTCACATAACCAGTGTTGTGCAAGTTACTTCCAAACTGTAATACATTATAGATTACTTGTTACTGTTATTTAAATGTAATACTTTACCTTACAATATTACTGTCTCAGAATTGTAATACATTACATTACTCCTGCATTACTTTTGAGTTACTTTCACAAAAATAACTACAAGGTTCTAAAATGACAAAATGTAATACAGAGCAATTTACATCCAGTAGAAGGCAATTTGATGTTCCATAATGACTGTGGGCTATCCAGGCTACTAACAATATAGCATATAATTGGCAAAGTGAAGGCTCAAGACAAGAAAGGATGAAAGACAAAAATGATTAAAGTCTGTTAAAGTAATGGTAGAGGTAAAAATTATTATCTGGCAATATCCGTGAATAGCTTGGGTCTTTTAATATTAGACACAACATAAGTAAACTCTAATGCCATGACAAGATGCACATTTGTTTTACTTTATTCTCTTTGAATTTAAGAGGTTCACAACACAACACTGTCATGCACAAAGTGCACATGATGAACATAGCTTAGGCTGTGCTTTCTCAAGTATAAAGTGCAATTCTCAGCAAGTGTAGTGGTCGCATGGCACCGTTCGAGATGTTTTTTTGAATTGCAAGTGCTATTTCGCGACGTCGACAGTTCTTTCGGTTTTACACAAAGGTTCATTTGACTATTACGTTCTTTTTGTCCTTATCTCTGACAAATTCAAAGTAATGAGCATACGTCCACCTCGTGAATATACAGTCGTCTTCTGCCATCTTCATTAGCCGCTTTTCTACTGGCAAGCGCGACTCGCGAGCACAGCAGGGGCAGAAATCATACCTCGCGCCACTCCTGTAAAACCCGCCTTCACTGGACAATGTCACGCAATAACAAAGTTACACCAACAAGAGGGAGATTAATGAAATCTTGCGGTCTCGCAAAGGTTTTTTTTTCTTTTGTAACGCAAACTTTGCTGAAAATGTACCGAGTAAAATATTACTGAAAATTAATTAGTCATGCCTTACACTGCTGTGTTACAGGAAAAAGTAATAAATTACTCTAATGCATTACTTTCGTAACGCGTTACTCCCAACACTGGTTATAACCCACTGTAACTCAAAAGCACATTGTTAGCCTCTGTAAATGTGATCCTGGTAAAAATGCTAATGCTACCAATATAGATTCTTTCTCACAAATGGTTTCATGAATATTTCACTTTATTAAGGTTAAAATTCTCTACACAGAATATGTTGTTGTGTTAATTCAATGCAACATCATGAATCAGTAAACCATATGTTGGCTTTAATTTGCACATATTGTAGGTGAAGAGTGCTCAACAGGAAACTGAGCCAGAATAGGAGTTTTAGTGAAAGCTTTGTCACAATTCCAATCTAGGAACCAGCTTACAGTTTACCAGCATTTTCCTAAATCCGACAATTCGACAGCTTCGCTTTTATTGGTTTACTCTATGTCAAACCACCATTCTCTTTTAGTCCGTCTTATTTCTTCCATCTAGTCTCCTGCAGTGAACCTGGCTCCAAGTGTGCCTCTGTCTTAAATAGCACCTGAGAGCCGTCCCTGTCCTCTTTCCCGCTGTACCTTTTACTGCTGCCTGTGTCATATTGTCTGTCTAATGCTTCTCCCTGGCTCTGTCCCTCACTTACCGCTGCCTATCTTTCTGCCTCGCTGCGGTGAGTGCGTGGGCTGATTGTACCTTGGGTTACATATTCTGTCCACATTCTGCTTCACATTCGTCTCGAGTGCCGGCCGACCGTGGGCTATTACTGTCTCATTAAAGGCAAGCTGGGGAGACGCGGCCTGATAAATCAATCAAACTTCCTCTCACGGTGCCAGAGGGGAGATGGATCGAGATGGATTTTGTCCCAGAGAGAGCGTGTCCCAGGGTGCACCTTTTCCAAATGGTGTCAGAGCATGTACGTATGTGCTGAGGCAGCGCTGGCTCTTACAATAGTCCAGCTTCTATTTTTATACGTTTTAGAGGGATTACTTTGGCACAGGGACAGAGTGTGCTCTTATGTTCCTCCGGCACACACTTGACATGCATCACGCTCCAAGAATCAAGGTAATTACACAAGAACAACCGCCATCATATAAAAGTAAATGAACCATGAGCTGTCCTTTAAAACTCGGGGTCAAACTCAAGGCCCAGGGCATAAACAATTACAATGTGTGTTTCATATACTGTATATTGGTAATCAATTACCGTATTTTTCGCACCATAAGACGCACTTTTTCTTCACCAAATAGTGGGAGGAAAAGTGCCTGCGTCTTATGGTCAGAATACCATATCTTATGGTATTCCCTCACCCGCTGCCGCTCGAATTGCAGAGCGGCAGCAACTCGTCTAATGGTCCGAGTTACAGAGCGGCAGCGGGTCCCCCGGGACCTTCCGTGTCCCTGGAAACTGCATTATCCCTCCCCCGCCCCGTGTCCAGGCTTCTCAGTAGTCCACTGAGATACTGGCAGAGTGGCAGCGGCCCCCCCGTGTCGCCTTGCCTTACCGTAGTGGCAGAGCGGCAGCGGGTCCTCCCTCACCTTCCTTACGGAAGCCGATGTGTGCAGGAAGGCGCGATGCTGCTGTACTGTGTCACCGCCGTATGCTATTGGAGGATAGCATGTAGTAGGCGGTGTTACAGTACACAGCAGTGCGCATGCCCTTCACTCCAGTCATATACCGTATTTTTCGGACTATAAGTCGCACCTGAGTATAAGTCGCATCAGTCCAAAAATACATCATGACGAGGAAAAAAACATATATAAGTCGCACCGGACTATAAGTCGCATTCATTTAGAACCAAGAGAAAACATTACCGTCTATTTACATGTGTTTATGTGTGTGTACATGTGTAAATACACACACGAATCTCTCTCTGGCATTTTCTCAAAGTTACGATTTATTATTTCTTAAACATTGTCAACACATTAACTGTGCACCACACCTCATTCATTGTTTTACTGATTATATTTCTGCTAGAGGTTAATACTAGAGTTGCTGTCGTTTTGTGAACAGGGCATTTTGTTTGTGCTAGCTAGCTTACATGCTAGCGGGTTTTTAACAATTGAGTTAGCGCTTAGCATACCTCGAGTGTTGTGCTTCATTTATTTAAAATCCAAGACCAAGAACAGATATTGGTAATCTGGCAAGTCTGGCAAGGCAAGTTATTCAGCTAATGGTACACAATAGTACACAGAACAACAGGCTGAATATGTATATTAATGTAACACATTAACAGTTAGCTACATATTAGCATAGCAGTCACTCCAAACTTTCTTTCTGCTGCTCGATTAACATGTTACCGTTTATTCGGCTGCATATTTTACTATCTGCAGTTTGTAATCTGCAGAATAGGATTTTCTTTTCGGTGGCATTTTGTTTGCATTCAGTCTTTCTCAGTTGTCTTTAAGTTAATATTTCAGTTAACAGTTTTCAGTGGTAGGCTACAGGCGCACTGAGCAGCATAGAGCGCCCTCTCGTGGCTGTAGACGGTAATGTTTTCTATTGGTTCATTTCTCTTGGTTCATTTCTCTCGGTTCATTTTTATCGGTTCATGTCAAATAAATTGATAAATAAGTCGCACCTGACTATAAGTCGCAGGACCAGCCAAACTATGAAAAAAAGTGCGACTTATAGTCCGGAAAATACGGTAATTCAAATATTATTCTGTTATACTTTATTAAATATTTTATTACACTATTTGGTTCAGAATATTTTTTTTCCTATTTTTCTCCTCTAAAAACCAGGTGCGTCTTATGGTCGGGTGCGTCTTATGGTCCGAAAAATACGGTAAATGTTTTTGAAGGTGTTTTGTAGGATTGGCAGACTGTACATCCACACTCTTCATTTCTGCAGCCTGTAAGCTCCTACGGTAGCCCTGCAGGGACATGCTGTTTTCTGTGAACAAACTCAAAAATTAGGGAAAAAAAAATTCCATTTAGGTCAAGTCTACAACTTTGTTATTGTAAAATGATTTGTTTGTTCTCTTTGTGTTCCACTTGTTAACCTACTTCTGTCTTTATCTTTTGTTTTATCTGTTAAAAGTGTTTTAGATGTGTCCCAGTTCAGGGGTCAGATTTGAAGTAATTACAGTCCAGAAAGTAAATTGACAATAAACCCCTTTTAAAAAATCTTATTACATATGGGAACCTTAATTTGACATGAACCAAAAACACAATGGAGCATTGGTTTCAACCCTTTCTGCATCAGGCCAGAGGTGAGGCATTGACCTTTGAGTGGATTTGCTGCACGTCCCGCTGTCCCCATTCATTTCCAAAAATGAAATGCTACGGAGCCGGAACAAACAGCCCGAGGAGTTAAAACACAGAGCATAAGCAAAACTCAGGCCCTGTCTTTGGACGTCACCGGCTGCCGTTCGCTTTGTCGTCAGAAATCCCTGTAGGAAAAGGCTTTGTGAAAAGGTCACTGTAAGACGACGTGCCGAACTGAGCAGACCTGCCACACTTCTCCCAAAGGCTGCGAGATCTGTCTGCAGCAGCACTTTTCAAAGCTGCATTCTGAGATTTCCTTCTGTGTTTGAGTCTAAAGCTATGACACATAACATTTACCTTGGCTTTTAAACCTTACCATCATTATTTTGCCTTCCTCATATTATTTAAACGAGTCAATTTGCATAAAATAGCAGCTCTTTGGGACAGATGTACTAGAAATTGAATTCTTGGGAAGATTATACACTATATATAGCTCTTCTTTGTTCCTGTACTTGTAACACTTTGCATTAAAGCTACAATGTATGGGTTATAAAACTAAACTAGTAAATGCAAATCTACTTTTTTAAAAACTCTGGGTATACAATATTTAAAAACAAATAGTTTAATGTTGCCAATAAAATGGGTCCAGAAATCCCCCTCTCTTCACAGCAATTTCCACTTGGTAGATATCCTGACAACCCAAACATAACATTTTATCTAAAATTGTGCGGATTTTGCAACGTTTTCTTCCTTGTCCGGTGGTAGTTTTCTTTCTGTTGCTTTTTTTTACAGTGACAGTCTATTTTATTTTGCATAATGGATAGTGGATAGATTAGCTGTTCTGGCTTTCTTTGTTGGTGCTACTCAGCGCCGTCGACTCATCCATCATCTCACTTTATGCTAGATTTTCACTGGAGTCAACAAAATCATTTGGCTCTACTCAGTTCCCTTGCACGCCAGACCTTGCACAACGTGCTGCGGGCGGCGAGATGTTTGTGTTAATCTAGCACAAGGCAAGATCTCACCTTCCCCTTCACTTTTGTCCAAGTCTCGCAGCTGATCTCTGATGTCCACAGTGAACCCATGGTCCAGTGTGGCTGCTGTATATTCTTGAATGTGGTCCACACTAAGCCAAAAAAGCCAACTTTGGTGTCAATGGTGTAAAATGTCTCTCAAAAGCATGTTGGTGTTGATGAGACACTGTGGGGTAATGTATATCATTATCTCATTTGTTCACAAAAACTCAAATAATGCAAATTGGGCTCTGATTAGACGGATGTAGTCGAAGTGTAACTGTGTGAATTTTAAAATTAATGTATAGTACAGTGTAATCAATTCATTCTTATGGGCTTGTTTTGAAAGTGTCACCTTTTTGACCTGGTTTTGGTAAAACACTACAAGCCAGATTAGGATTTGAGTAAAATGAGAACATAGAGACACTACACTGTAAATAGTTTATAAGAACAAGCGAGGAAAATTATTGAACTCACACTGAAGTGTATTCCCATTTCTAACCCAAGAAGATGATAAAAGCATGTGTCTGTGTCTGGTCCCTGTGTTCCCACATCATGACGACAACACACAGACTTCATGTGAAGTGGCTGCGTGTTGACTTTAAAGCCTGTGTGTGTCCGCTGCTGCTTCAGAGGCGGATGCTTGCATCATGGAGGAGCTCCGTGTGACGTCCCGCTGCCTGCCGTCGTCCTGGGACCTCATTAGTGTGAACGGGCCGCGAACAGGGCTGTGACGGTCAGCGCAGGCTCCTTTGAGGCTGAGCACAGATCGCCACAGGGACTGGCTTTTCCTTCGCAGAGGGTTAGCAGTGAAAGGCCAAAAAACAGACCCCCTGACTCTAAACAGGACACTGCCTCCGGTTCAGTGTAAACTACTGAAGTGAGAAATATCAACATTTTTCTTTAAAATCTATGAATACACACTCTCAATATCAGGCTTTCCCCACTGCTGTGTCGGTTTTTAAGAGACACATATTTCAAAAGGGCAAAAAAACATATCACAACTTTATCTAATATTTCCTTTTCTGTTTTACTGTCCTTTGTAGTGACTGTCTCTTTTGTTCAATAGCCTGTTTGCACATCCCTTTCTGGAGACGCTGTGGTGTGAAATTTTGATGGAGTGATTCTACTGAAGAAGGCTCTGTTGAAGTGTGAGTGTTGCTTTAACTGGTTTACAGTTGGTCTAGCAGAATAAACCAACAGGAGTTTTTTTGTTCCAAAGATCCACAAAAGGTGAAAATGTAAACAACAAAAGGTGACCAGCCCCAAGCTTAGTTTGTGGACAGGGGAGTGTAACCAGCTGGTGCTTGTGAGTGTAGAGACCGCCAAGTCAAAGGTAACTCATCTTTTGTGGAGTTGAACATTGGAATGGTGGCCTGGTCACAGCCGACACCCAAAGACTGACTAATAATGTTGGTAGGGCATGTGTCTAGATGAAGATGATAAAGTTTACAGGTTCTCAGAAAATGTAAGAGCAGATAATTATATTATAAAGGCTAGAAATCTGTGTTCACAAGTTCGATTCAACATTTATCTTCATGACAGAGCATGATCCCATCCGTGATGTGTGGACCAAATGTTATTTGGCAACAACAAACTACATTTTTTGCCTCCCATTTAGTTTTTTCACAGGCTTATACTTACAATGTTGTTAGAGCAGGTGCACAATGACAATGTTTAAGCAAAATAGTTTGCTGTTGTAAAAACTAAATGTAACCCACTTCAAGGTATGTACACAACTGGACCTCTAGGTTCGTAGGAGCTGAGATTATGAGAATAGTCAACAACAAATTTGTAGTTAAATGTGAACTTTAGTTTATGTAAAATAAAAGAATGCACATTACATTAACAATTTTGTAACCTCTGGATCCAGATAAACAAAACAAAGAAATAGAATGTCTCTTTACAAGTGTTCTCTACGGAAAATGTTGCTCTGCAACCTCGCTTATTGTTCAAGTCCAAAAGTCAGGGGAATAGTCAAAAGTCATGGAATGTATCCAAAGTAGCTCGCGTTGGTGTCGGTCAGTAGGACTGACACAATCCTACCACAGGATCGGTTGTATGGTTGGTAGAAGTTCAAAATTTGACTGGGAGACTCGTCATCAATGAATCGTCTCACATCAACCTTGTTGGACACCAAAGCTGGAAGCATCACTTTTCTATGATGTCGAAAGACCTGACCTGTATTTGCAAAACAGGTTTTATAATCCAGATTCTTACAAGCAATTTCAATTAAGCTTGTCAGAATCATTAAGGATTAATTTAAAGTGTTGTACAACATAACGTTTTCATCTCATATAGAAAATTAACTAAGCATAGTTAAACAGTTAACAGCAGTTATTTTCAAAATAAATGTCTTATCTTGTCCAAATAGACTATTGGTGATTACAATGAAATGTAATAATATCACATTTTACCAATGAATTTACTTACTTATAAAAACACATTAACTTGTACAGTATAATGCATAAACCATCTTTTGTTGTCTGTATTGTCTCATTTTGTATCCATCTTTAACATAGGATTTTAGATTGTTAATAAAATAAATGAAAAACATTGTTTTAATTGACAAATTCACAGCTTAGCTGGTTTTACCAATGTTAAATAACTTAAAAGGCCAAATTTATCTTTAAATGTGTATTACTTTGACTCACAATCGCATTTAGCAAGTGTGACTACATTTTACAGCGTAATATGGCACTTATTTAAATGACACAGTGTGTATCACCATGAATTTTCTACCCAACAAGTAAATAAATGACTTTTAGTAACATACATTCTTGTAAAGCTCAAAAACTTGCAAATTACCCAAAAGGATTAGCTAACTACAAGGGCATCTCAATACATACAATCAATGAGAACATGTGGGTGCTAGCTTACCAAGGCTTTTCACAGTGTTTAAATAAGTTAAATAAGCATAAAAGTGCTTCTTCGACGGGTTTCCCACCTCTAAACAGGAGTTTTTAGCATATTAGATAACTGACTTGAACATTTGTAATTTTCAAGACATTACATTTTGTTTGTCATACCTTTTTCTCACTTTTTAGTGAGAGTAGAAGCCATGCTCCGTGCGTCAATGAGCAAGTGAAGTTATCTGCGTTTTTTCATACTACTTCCTGTTATCCGTCACAATAAACTTTCATTTTTCAAAACAAAATTCTTAATATATATAAAACATAAAATCAACCAACATTTCAACATAGACAATTAAAATAACTCCTTTTAACCAGGTGGGTTACATAAACAACATTTATCGTCACGCTCCTGGAACCCAGGGTGTGGGTGCCTAACATATGTGGTGGTTTTCTTTTCATTTCTTTCACTCAAACCATGTCTAAGGCATCCTCTATCTAGCCACAGATATTGGACTTAGGTCTGATTTGATAATGAACCAATCAGAGGGTTATACTGTATTTCCACAGCAACATGTTCCAGTCAGACGCAGCACACCATTGGATTGCGAAGGAGCAAAGAGCTATATAAGTAAGCCTTAAAATGTCTTTGGATTCAAGTTTGTGGGCAATTCAATGTATTAAATGTAACTTAAAATGTTCTCTATTTTCATTAGATTTCAGAGCGATCGAAGACGTCAGTTCAGTTTAACTCGGTCTTTAAAAACAAATATAAATAAATAAATACATTCATTAAATTGAAGCACTTAAAGTGAAGCACAAACTGAAAGGGTTTATGCAGAAATCAAGACCCCTTTTAACATTTAAATTATAGCAGTAATATCATTACAAAACATAAACTAAACACTATTAACTTGTACAGGTTAAAGGTCAAAACACAACAGGTTGAAGTTGTAGCTCTCATTTTGTATCCATTGACTTGTTTTTAAAGGAAAGTTCTGAAACAAGTTTCCATGTCGACAGCTGACATCTTTTAATGTACAACACTCCTCACAGCTTAGCTGGGTGAGTCAGCCAATTTTAAATAACTGTTAAAAGGCCAAATTTATCTTTAAATGCGCTTACTTTGACTCACAAAAAAGATGTATACCACAGTGGGGACTACATTTTACAGCGTTTTAAAATGTCTAAAGTTTATTTAAATGACACAGTTGTTATATGAATTTATCTACCCAACAAGTAAATAAATGACTTGTTAGTAACATACATAGGCTTTTAAAAAGTCAATCTTAAATTACCCAAAAGGATTAGCTAACCACAAGGGCATCTCAATACATACAATCAATGAGAACATTGGAGGAGTGCTAGCTCCAAGGCTTTTCAGTGTTTAAATAAGTTAAATAAGCATAAAAGTGCCGCCGACAGGACTATAACACACAAACAGGAGTTAGTATATACTCTAGATAACTGACTTGAACATTTGTAATTTTCAAGACATTACATTTTGGCGTTTGTCATACCTTTTTCGGTTCCTTCTTAGTGAGAGTAGAAGCCATGCTCCGTGCGTCAATGAGCAAGTGGTCCGGTCGTTTTTCATACTACTTGCTGTTATCCGTCACAATAAACTTTCATTTTTCAAAACAAAATTCTTAATATATATAAAACATAAAATCAACCAACATTTCAACATAGACAATTAAAATAACTCATTTTAACCAGGTGGGTTACATAAACAACATTTATCCGCCGCTCCTGGAACCCAGGGTGTGGTGCTCAACATGTGTGGTGGTTTTTTCATTTCTTTCACTCAAACCTCTGTCCTTCATCCTCTGTCATCTCCGTCTCTGTGTTTTCTCACAGATATCTCTTAGGTCTGATTTGATAATGAACCAATCAGTTATATTGTATTTCCACAGCAACATGTTCCAGTCACGCAGCACACCATTGGATTCTGGTCGATGGAGCCCAGAGCTATATAAGTAAGCCTTAAAATGTCTTTGGATTCAAGTTTGTGGGCAATTCAATGTATTAAATGTAACTTAAAATGTTCTCTATTTTCATTAGATTCTCAGAGCGGCATCCCGGTGCTGGTCAGTTCAGTTTAACTCGGTCTTTAAAAACAAATATAAATAAATAAATACATTCATTAAATTGAAGCACTTAAAGTGAAGCACAAACTGAAAGGGTTTATGCAGAAATCAAGACCCCTTTTAACATTTAAATTATAGCAGTAATATCATTACAAAACATAAACTAAACACTTAAATAAGTTTGTGGCAGGTTAAAGGTCAAAGGTCACAACAGGTGAAGTTGTAGCTCCATTTTTTTCCTTGACTTGTTTTTAAAGGAAAGTTCTGAAACAAGTTTCCATGTCGACAGCTGACATCTTTTAATGTACACACTCCTCTTCAGTGACGAGGGTGAGTCAGCCTTTGAGGATGTTACTGGGACTTGCAGCCGTCTCCTCGGAGAGCGCACAAACCCTAAATGAACTTAAGCACCACACACATTCACCACAAATGAAAATAAAATCAAATAATTTAACGTCATAATCAGATGAAAACTAAGCATCTCAGTACAAAGAAAATATGAGCTAGTAAAGCCTTATAAGAAACGGCCAGTTTTTATATTATTACACATAAATGTCACAGCTCTGCTTCGAGCCCATTGGTCAGAATCAAATGTAAGATGGATAAAACACAAGTCAGCTTTGTATTATCACAAATATGGTTCAGACCATTTTAAACAGTGTTCCCTGACTTTTAGCTGCAGCTGCGGCTTGTACTTGTACTTACGTATATCTTGTATTGCCAGATTTAAATTATTATCTATGTTTTCAATTTACTTACTATAACAGTTCTCTACCATGCAACACAAATATTTCTGCCAAATACTGTATGTATCCATCTTCTGTCAGCTTTTAAACATAAACCCTGACTGAGTCTTAAGTGCTTTGTTTTAGTGTCTGTGTCTTTAAGCCCCTCCCTCTATTCGCAGTCTGCTTTATTAAGGCCTTGGATTATTAGCTCACAGCTTCCACAAACACTAGACCTTTTTTGAACATATTTTGGTTTAATGAATGGATCTGTGCACAGTTTGTAAAATAAACCATATCTTAATGATCTGCCTCATAAACCGGTCCATCTGTATTGTTTCCTCGGTCCACCCTCGGCAGCAGTGCATTAGTGTTGTTACAAGTCCACATTAATCAGAAAACACTGTGGCTCCCCCATTGGCTGCTGTTGCCATGACGATGCCTCAGGTCCGGTCAAACACAAAAGGCTATTAGTGCCACAGATATGAAAACACATGTAAACAAATTATCCTGCACTTACCTGTAACCAAACCCGGATATGAATCAATAGCAGAGGTGCGTTTACTACAAATGAAATCCACTCTGCTTTATTTTGGCTTTAAATAACTCACAAAATGACAATAATTCAAACATATTGTCTTGTTTTTTAAACATTCAGAGCTTCATAATCCATCCGTCTGCCTTCATCACTGTTTGTTTTTTGTTATCACTATTATTTAGCCACTAATTAATTTTAAATTAGCCACAGAAACTCAAAGGCTTATTAAAATTTATCAACTTGTCTCCCTGAGGAAATCTCTTAAAATATGGAGCTTATTAAAAAAACTAAAACAAAGAGAGCTACAGACCATTCTTTGTCATTAAATAAACTAAATATTTCAAACATGTTGGGATGGGTTGCCTCTTCATCGACTTAATGACAGAGTGTGAAGCAACGACTTGGCCCTGTTTTGACATGATGCTACATTTTTAACTAAAATTAGTTCAATAGGTTTGAGAAGGAAATTCACAATGACATTGTGAATGTTAAATAAACTTAGCAACTTGTATCTTTTGTATTTTACTGTAGACTCAAAATAATTGAGATCTGCTACAATGAACAAATAAAAATGTTGTCAATGCAAAATAATCATGTAAGAATTAACAGCAAAAGATGATTTCAGCTTTTTACTTGTCAGTACATCATTCACTGACAGACCTGTTCCTTCTCTGTTATAAACCTTTCCTGGGAGTTGTATTTGTTACAAACTTTCATGTGCATAGTGTTAGCGGAACAACCCAGACAAAAAGAGCACAGGTCAGATAAACGCAACGAAAGAAAGGGAGACAAAACAATAAAGTACATATGCCAGACCAGTAGTGGGTGGGTTTTCCTCTTACTTCCTCTGTTGCCTCCTCTTCTGTTCAGACGGTTTATCAGTTTACACGAGAACGGAGCGCCAGCCGCAATGAAACAACACCAAACTGATAGCTGTAAAACAATAAAGTTTTGCCAGACCAGTAGTGGGTGGGTTTTCCTCTTACTTCCTCTGTTGCCTTTCTGTTCAGACGGTTTATCAGTTTACACGAGAACGGAGCGCCAGCCGCAATGAAACAAGACCTCCTCGACAGGATTCAAAAGTTAGCGTTTTCCTGGAGTGAGTACACAAACCGATATCGTGTGTTTTAGATGGGTCACCTGTCCACACGACACCAATCGACAACAGCATGTTTACAGTTTTGTCTTCTCATCCTATTGGTTCCTGTGAGCTCCCTCAGAAGTCCCACAGACCAAGTCCAGTTCAATAGGACTTCTTTTTCAGCTGAAAACGTTGGGCTCAGTTATTGTCATGAATCCATCCACTGTATATTTATATTTTAATCATTCTTAAAGTAAGGTTTTATAATGCAATTAAAAAATATTATAATAACTATAAATTTTCTAAAAGAAACTGTGACAAAAGAATTAAAAGGAATAAAGTTTGGACAGGTTTGTGGTTTGAAAACATTGAGGCCAAATACAGAGAGAACATATATTTATTTGGACAGGATTATCTATTATTGTGCTGAACCTCTGTCACATCCTTTCAATGTTCTCATTGAAATTCATCTTTAATCCTTTTATGCAACATAAAATATCAATTTAGAATCTTTCTTACACAGTGACCTTATTTCTTCCACTGAGGTCTATTCTTACCAATCAAACGCTCTGTGTAACAGAAAGCTTTGCCCTTTGTAGTAGTGTCTCATTAAAGTCCAGACTGAAATACGAAACCTTAACTTAAGTGTAGTCGCCAGGGGAGCTCACCATGTTATAACGGTACATTCAGGTCTATACTGTGCATTATTATATTAATAATCCAAAGCATTTATTCACATTTTTGTCCTTGGTCTGAAGCTTATCCAAAGCAGCTATTCTTATCACGTCCACCCACTTTCCACAGATGCTGCATTTGGCAGAAAAAAAGTGTGAAATCAGACAAATGAGAACATATAGACTTTTCAACTCTCAATATTCTACATTTACGAGAAATAAAGTGTGAGCGATAGTGATACAAGTTTATTCTTGTATGTATTTACACTTTTATAAATTAACCAGTCTTCATGAATGTGCTGAACAATATAGAACCATTTTACAAGCAACTCCTGGATAAACTGGAGTTGCCCAGTTTTCTGTGTGTCCTGGGTTTTATGGCCCATTCAGCTTAAATATTGTCAGTTCCAAGACATTCAACATGGTATTGTGTGAACTATTAAAAAAATATTCTGGAACTCAATATCAATTATTACAACAAAGTTTGAGAAACTTTGCTGCAGTCCTGCTGGGTACACGACATTTACATTTTCATTTATTCATTTAGCTGACTATTTTATCCAAAGTGACTTATATTAAGCTTCTAAATACCAGTGTTACAGCTGGAACACCACTGGAGGCAAGGTGGGTTAAATGTGTCATGCCTAAGAACACAACAACAGTTTGAACTGTGGGGAGAGCAGGAATCGAACCACTAACCTACCGGTTGAGGGTCAACCACTCTAACTACTGAGGCACTGCACCCCATGCACATGAGTAAATTAACAAAATGTTAAAAATGCTAAAACAACACAGTAGTACCTGTTACCATAAACCTCAGGATTTCCCATTAAAGCTCACAATGGCTTGCTTAACCTACATTGGAACTAGGCTGAATGAAACTATATTACAGAAATCATCTCAGAAGTGTCTATAGACTTCCAGAAGCTACCACCCAATGTTTAATTTTTAATTGCTTCTTTTCCCACAAATGGATTTATTTTGAGTGGCTGAAATTGTCTATAAAATGTCTTTATCAGATCATAATTCTCTGAATGACCCTTAATCACTGATGAAGGTTCAGTCCTTTTATAGAGCCGGTCCATTTCCTTTTCAGACAGGCCTCCAATACAGCAGCTTCTCGGTCAAATGCCACAATCTTTTGACTTGTCGTGTCTTAATCATGGAAAGCAAACCTTTTAACTCACATTTTGAGGCGGAAGAGCAGCTATAAACACAGCACTTAGAGTAATAGTGACTTATTAATTGTATCTGGGGCTGAAACATATTCAGTGGTGGAGTGCTGAAGGTCGTCGAGTGAACACGTTCAAAAGCCCCTGACATTTGCTCGGGTTTGGTTCGAGTCGAGAATGTCACACATGTTTTCTCTCCAGCCTCATTTTTTCTCTGTGGGAGTACAGAGTTTGTGTTGCATGTACTTTCCATCGCGCTGCGTGACCTCAGGTTCAGCCCGTTTTTGACGAAGCAATCAGGTAAAAAATGGTTCTGAAATGGCAGATTACTCCAGACACAGCCCAGAGCGGGAGGCGCCGGCCGACTTCGAGGCAAATTGCCACTTTTGGGCGACACTTACATAAAGCCTCCAGGTCTCCCTCCCTTGCCCTCTCCATTTCTGTCACTCACTTCTGTCCAATTAAACGATATTGACACAGCGTTTAGATGAAAACAGAGCCCCGTTTTAGCCTTTAGAAGGTGTTGACTTGATTTAAAACCCATTCAGAATGCTCCATTTCCAACATGCATCATTGGATTCACCAAACTCCATAATTTTTCCATCACTTTTGAGTTGTGCTGCTGTTATTTATAAAAGAAGAGTATTTTTGTTTGTCAAATCTGTTCATCTTCTTGGGTCATAGACCACTCATAGAAACATATTGACAGCTTCTACAAACAAAACCCAACCATCTTCATAACTCTATGTGTCCACAGCTGCTGTTGAGGTCATAATACATCTCTGAAAATATAAAAGTGTGCAGAATCACTTTTAACCTCATTATAAATGGACAATATACTTCCAATTTTTCATGCATTGAATAAAAAATTTACATTCTTTTTTTTTCAAATCATCTGCCATTGTGTAGTTATTACAGATATGCTTTTCTAGGGTTACAGTCCAAACATAAAGATACACTTAGGGTTTGATTTCATTTTGATTGTTGTAATGATACATACACGTTCCATCACCTGAAGTCACTCACAGTCTCCTCTACTCTCTGGTTGGATAAATACCTCTCTCCACTCGCCGTTTATTCACTGGCACTTCATCTACAAATCATTATCGGGACTGCTTCCATCATATCTTCAGTCACTTATCCACAACAAACCAACAACCAGCTACAGTCTTCGGTTTTAGGACCTGTTTCTTCTGTCGGTCTGCAGAGTCCGAAGTGAACTGTGGAAAAAGGCTTTGCAGTTCTCTGTCCCTCGGACTGGAATCATCTCCAGATGGACCTCTGTCATAAAGAGCTCCTCCTTAAACACTTTGTTAGAAAAACTTGTATGTAAATGTTTATGACTGTTCTGTTTTTATGTGTTTGAATCTTTCCTTGTCTCTGCTGCTGCCTCTCGGCCGGGTCACTGATCTGTATTTAACCTGGTTGAACTCATTCTTCAGACTTACTGATCTGTTTTGAGTTTGTAGACTGATACATTTACATATTTACATTTACATTTATTCATTTAGCAGACGCTTTTATCCAAAGCGACTTACATTACACTACATTACCAGTGTTACAGTCACTGGAGGCAATGGTTTGTCTTCTGCCACAAGGACGACAGTATGAACTGGTGCGGCGGGAATCGATCCTACTACCTTCCGGTTGAAGGACGGCCGCTCAACCCACTGAGCTACTGCCGCCCCAGATGTAAATGATGATAGATGTAAATGTATGCATGAACCTTCTTGGAATAATTAAGATTTTATGATTCTGCTTTTGCTTGCCACTTTATTTTTTATTTTATATAATTGTGGCGTCCATTTGAGAATGGAGAGCATAACAGCACAACAGCACTCTGCAGAACAAGGTTTGTTTACATTACAACTATTGGAGAATGTCCAACTGTGAGATTAAAAACTAGTGTCATAGACGATTCTACAGGGCTCTTAAATCTCACCATACAGTTTATTGCCATGTCTGAACCTCCAACAGTTCAAAACTCCAAATGTGCAACATTTCAGAACCAATGGGCCATGCTTTATGTTCTTAGACAAGGTATGGACCCTAAATAAAAATAAGTAAAAATAGAAATAAAAAAGAAACAGAGCACGCCGTGGGAATGCAGTCTGAATCCACAGAATTTAATCTGACATATTTGAAGAAACCCAATGGCAAAAGGACACCAAGAGAAAATCCTCTTGCTTGACTTTTCCACAGCCGCAGCAGTGTTAGACCGACATAGGGCATCCATCTTTATCCCACCGCTTCGAGCAGTTTGTGTTAGGGCAGGTATGAACACATTAATCACATAAAAACGGCTGCTCCAGGACCGCTTTAGCCGGTCTGGTCTTGGTCCAGTTTGAATTGACCTCTGGGGCAGTTCATTTAGTGAGAGTATGATCCGACCTTCATCTGACCTCGGAGCCAATTACCAGGGCCGGCCCACAGACTGGAGCCAAGCGCAGTACTCAATGTCAGTGTTTGAACCCTCGGTTGGAGAAGTTAGCCATCCACTGGAACAAAAAAACTTTTTACTTGTTTTTAGACGGATCTTTAGTTTCACACTCATTATCAAATAAAATAAAATAAATAGTTTATGATTGTCTCAAGGAAATGGTTTTTTGGTCCAGACTTGTACCAAACGCCCAGTGGAGCACAGATAATCTACAATTTGTGAAGAAAGATGTGACCTCAGTCAAAATTATACTAAACCGGAATCAAATGTCCAATAAATTAGAGATTTGAAGATTTGAATAAGCACTAAACAAAAAGTCCAGACAGTGCGGGACAATGTATCATAAAAACTATCTTTATAAAGAAAACAACTAGCACAGTTTTTATATTTAATGCATTTGCAGCCCTTTTTGAAACATGTTTAAACAACATCCAGCTTTTGGGGTTTTAAATATTGAAGGTTATTTCCATTCAATTTAATGCCCCGAGAGGCAAGTAGTAAGCTTGTATCTCGTTTTTACACAAGAAATTTTTTTTTTTTTTTTTTAACCTTTATTTAACCAGGAAAGTCCCACTGAGATTACAAATCTCTTTTGCAGGGGAGTCCTGGTCCCTCAATGTGTGTATTGGGAGGGAGGAGGCACATTGGGTTAAGTGTCTTGCCCAAGGACACAACGACAGTATGTGGGGGAGAGCGGGATGTTATGATGTTTTGGGATGTTTCGAGCGGGGATCAAACCGCCCACCCGCCGGTCGAAGGACGGCCGCTCTACCCACTGAACTACTGCTGCCCCCACAAGCAGTTTATTCATTATTTTAGAAATATAATAAGCATTCAGACTTAAGAAAAACAGTTGTTTATACATTTTTCACATTTTAAAACTCTTCACGTATATGTTTTATGTATTTTCAATGAATATTTTATTTCAGTTTGTATTTTTCGGGCCCTGTATCTTCCTTTTCTTTCAAACGACACATATGTTCTGTTAATCGTAGGAATTATGTTTTGTAAGCTCAATCATAAAACCTAGCTCAGGGTTCATGAGGTTAAAATTAATTTCATCAAAAGCCAAAATAATTTCTCTGTATTTACAAAATCATTGTCAAAGTGAGTAACCCCAGGTTTTAACAGGAGTCACCGGAAACATGTTTCTCAAAAATAATGAGACACTTGAGTGAAAAGCCCTCCATTTTGTTCAGGGGCGAAGTTGTAGATGAAGCGAACCTGACGTGACTTTTCGGCTCTAATCAAAGTAATAAGGCCCTTCTTCACCTTCAGCTCATGACGCTCCCACCTGCCCAGACCCCTCCTCCTCGGCTCCTGTCAGTGTCAGGGCCCGGGTTTTAAAATGCTGCGACCGGGTGACATCCATTACAGCTAAGGATCATCTCGGCATGTGTCCCCCTCCTCCCACCTTTTCCACGGCTCTCATAAGAAAAGCTAATGACGGAGATGGCAGTGCTTTACAAAAGAGAAAAGGTGACAGGAGATGATTCATGCGAGCGGCCGGCGAGCGGTGACTGACGGCTGATTTACGATGCAGCGCTGAAGCGGGGAGAGCTTAGAGTCATTTCCAGCCATTTCTTATTTTAATTCCTACCTCAGGTGACGGCGCGAGGGATGGGAGCCAATTATCTTAAGTGTCTCTCTGCTCTCTGTCAGCGACTGACATTCGGAAACAGTGCAGCCGGCTCAGAACAGGTGACTCCCGCCCCCTCCGTTACAATCAGCACAATCACAGCTTACACAGGGTTCACACAGTACCCGAAAAACGTGTGGTAGAGCTGACCAGGGTCTTCAGTCTTTTAAGGGCCATTATTAGTTTAGTTTAGTTGAACAAGAAAACTAACAAAACAAACATGTATAGAAAATAACATAATAATTATATCCATAAAGGAGTGGGTAGAAGTGTAAACTTAAAGAATCACACCCACCTTCAGAATTATATAATCAAATATTTAACGCTTCATGATTATTATATATTAAAGATAAATAAATGTGTAAATGACCCACCAACCAATGAGGCCCCTCCTTAGCCCTGTCTGAAAACTGTCTTTATAAAATCTTTTGAACTGTTGAATATTTCAATATTGCTTTAGTGCCCCTTCTTAACATTCCACAATGTGCCCCACAAACACACAAACGAAACCCTGTCCTGGTGCTTCTGTGTTTTAAAATTGCTTATTTCCTTTAAATTATACCTCCCTCCCACTCAGTTAAACATCTTTGAAAGCTGGCAAGTTTGAACATTAGTATTGCAGTTTTAGTGTTGAACCAGATCCTTATAGGGGTGTTGACTTTGGGAAGAGTGGAGTGCATTATCAATTATACGTATTTTTCTATTTGGGTGAAAGACAGGTGAATGTACTATACTGTTGTAATTGTTCTCCCAAACCTCTGCAGTAATTTAAGAGTGTGTGAAGTGAACTATGTTCCAGTGTTGGCCTGTGTTCTGGATTGAGATTATTATTATTAATAATTATTATATCCTTTATTTAACCAGGTGAAAAACCTTATTGAGATTAAAAATCTCTTTTCCAAGAGTGACCTGGCCAAGACACCATTACACACAGTTTCATACAAATACAAGACATTATCAAAGACACAAATAACAATATTTACAATAAAAATTTGAAAATCAAAATCAATGTTTGCAAGTTCAAAAACTGTTACATTTACCAAGCTCATTTAGCTTCTTTAAAATTGATTTAAATTTTCCTAAAGTCACAAGTTCAGATAGATTTAGGTCCTTTTGCAGTTCATTCCATGCACAGGGGGCAGTGTACTTAAATACTGCCTTACCCAACTCTGTTCTGACTCTGGGAACCACCATCAGTAGCTTTAGCTTCAGTTTAGGTACAAGATGCTCAATATGTTGCTTGAAGGACAGATTTCCATCAATAACAAAACCTAAAAACTTGTAAGAAGAGACCATTTGGATTTCTTTTCCTTCAGCTGTTTTTACTTTAGGGAGCTGAGAGGGTAGTCGTTTTCTATTTGAGAAGACCATAATTTTAGATTTGTCTTTAACACTAGCCTCAGCTCTGTTTTAGATGAGACTGAACAGCATCAAACACAGACTGCAAGAAATCAAAGGCTTGTTCAATTGAAGGAGAAATAACTGTGTCATCAGCATAAAAGTGAAAAAAGGCTTTTGACACCTTTTCACAAAGATCATTCACATAAATAGAAAACAGCAATGGCCCCAGAACAGAACCCTGGGGTACTCCTTCAGTTACTGAGAGAAAGGAGGAAGACATGCCAGCTAGATGTACACACTGAGTTCTACCTGACAGATAGTTAGAAAACCAGCCAACAGCAGTGTCAGACAGACCAATTTTATGAAGCTGATTTAACAAGGTCACATGATCGACGATGTCACAGGACTTTGACAAGTCAATAAACAACACTGTACAGACCTTTTTACAATCAAGAGCCTCAATGATATCATTAACTACTTTAACTGCAGCAAACAAGATTGATTGATAAAATTTCATGAACCTCAATATTTTTTTTAAGCTGTTCAGCAACAATTTTCTCAAAGACCTTTGCCAGAATACATAACTTTGATATCGGCCTGTAGTTATTAAGATCTGGTGAATCCCCGACTTTCAACAAAGGAAGAACAAAAGCAGACTTCCAGACAACGGGGATAACATTGTTTGAAAGGCTAAAGTTAAAAAGATATGTCAAGTTATATGTTCAGTTATAAAATCTTTTGACATTTTAAGAAAAAAAAGGATCAAGATTGTCTGGACCTGCAGATTTGTCTGTTTCCAGCTGCTTGAGGGCTCTGTAGACCTCTGCCTCAGTAACTGGTTTGAAAACAAACAAGCCAATTGAGGAAGGTAATGGAGGGGGCGATGAAAGCTCTTTATGTTCAACTAAAGTCTTTGTGATCGGATGCAATGTCTCATATAGACAACCCCATGAAACAAAATGTCAATAAAGTGAGATCAATACATTGGGTTATGATGGTTTGCTTCACTGTAACAGCGTGATGTTTTATCCACTTACAGTATATTATCATTTTATATTTTTTATGTGTGTGAGATTTACTTAAAATTCCTAATTATCTTCAACTAATCATATGTAACGTCCTTACACAGGTTAAACACATGTCTTTCCAGAGTAAAAGCGCTCTGCTTGTCAACATACTCCCTTCCTGTTGAGAATGTGACCTGTTTTAAGAAATGATTCAATCTTAGTGAACACATTTAAAGTGTTTTTAGTGTTTTTTCTCATGTGACAAAGGATGTTTCTAACATTAAGAGAGATCCAACTTAAAAGGGTTTAAAAAGAAGGCACTTGGGGGCAATTGTTTAAAGTTAAGGCTATAAAAGTAAGTGCCACTGTTTTATTCTCTATTTGAAAATGCTCTCACTCCCTTCTTTGTGTTAAAACAACCTGATTGATCTATTTTTTTATTATTTGCATGTTTTGTCTTTGCCACTGTTCTCAAACCTGTAAAAACTAAACAAACAAAAAAAGAGGAAAACTGTAATTATCTTTGCAATAAAGTCACACATAACCCCAGCTTTATAAAGCTTGAAACTGCGATAATAAAAAGGCAAAGAAGCCTACTATCAGAATTTACTTCTATGGGACGTATAGATTTTATTAGATAGATTATAAACTTTACTTTAAACAACACTATGCTACTTTTTAGGATGTTGAATTTTTAATGAACTGAAGGAAAGACACCTTAAAGACTTTAAGGGAGTGTGTAAATGTGTGTTGTGGGATATGAGTTTTAGCAAGTATCTGTTGAATTATTTTAACTGCTCGTGTCAAGATCATCAATTTAATTTGAGGCTTCTTCTTTTATTGATTTACAAACGCATTTACCTAAACATTGTCATTGTGTACAAGGCTAAAATTTAAAATAACATAGGCAGAATATTTTTTTGTGAAAAAAAAGTATTAGAAATTAGACGGTTTTGCAAAATCACAATACAAACAACATTGTCATTTAAAAAAAAGCAAACTGAGTTCAAACTGAGAGCTGTGATTTTATTTAGAAATGTGTTCGGGTTAAATAGGTTCTATCTCAGCCATGTTTCCAATATAACTACACCCGACCTCCAACATGACGATAGTCCGACTGTTTCAGGGCGGTGTTTAATGGAATTATTAAACCTCTGACAATGCAAAGAGTATAAAATGTTTTGGGATATTTTTGGGCCGATACTCTATGTTTGTTAAAGTGACTGAAACAGATTCAAATTTGAAAAAAAAATTGCAGTCACATGATTTTGACAATAAATAAAAACAAAACAGTGTGTGTGGCAAAGACAGAGGAAAGACCATAGGTTAAATATATTTAAGATAAAGATACCAAGAGAAAATAACATACTGTATGGTTTGTTGGCTGTACTAAAAATTAAATCTATTTTTCAACTGAGTTCAGGGATTCCAGACGTCCTTCTGCAATATACAAGAAATGAAAGCCATCAGTTCTGGACATACAGACGTGGACAAAAATGTTGGTACCCTTCGGTCAATGAAAGAAAAACTCACAATGATCACAGAAAAAACTTTATTCTGACAAAAGTAATAATAAATAAAAATTCTATGAATGTTAACTAATGAAAGTCAGAGATTGCTTTTTTAACCATGCTTCAACGGAATTATTTTAAAAAATAAACTCATGAAACAGGCCTGGACAAAATTGTTGGTACCCCTAGAAAAGATTTTAAATAATGTGACCAAATGGACATGTTAATTCAAGGTGTGTGCACTAATTAGCATCACGGGTGTGTACAATCTTGTAATCAGTCAGTGGGCCTATTTATAGGTCTTCAGGTAGTCACTGTGTTGTCTGGTGACATGGTGTGTACCACACTCAACATGGACCAGAGGAAGCGAAGGAAAGAGTTGTCGCAGGAGAATAGAAAGAAAATTATAGACAAGCATGATAAAGGTCAAGGCTATAAGACCATCTCCAAGCAGCTAGATGTTCCTGTGACTATACAGTTGCACATATTATTCAGAAATTTACAGTTTTTCTCGATTGCTAAAACACATTTCTTGAAAGCAGCTCACCTTTTCTCTTAAACTGTGAACACACAACTCAATTTTCAAGCTACATTTACAAAACCTCAGACACTTCTTGCAAAACCAAACTTTCACCTCAAAACAGTTCAATCTGTGCTCAAAACTGAACTATGTTGTCAAATCGTGCCCCGAGTCAATCAAAATTAAAAAAACTACTGAACAGTCACTAAACACTACGTAGAAAAATAGAAAACACAATACTCAGGACATGAAGCTGGTGAAAAATGTTTATTGTTCACTGTAGGCTAAATGCAAGTTGCAAAAAAAAAGTGCATTTAGCACTTGTACAAAAAGACAAAACAGAAATCTTGTGCATTTACATGTACTGTATCACTTTTAAAAACAAACAGAAATCATACGTGCTTACCACTTGTGTACAGTAAGCCTATGTATACTGTAAATATAAAGTACAAAAAATACAAATAAGTGAATTATTCAGCCACAGCATCATGTCTCCGTACTGGGTCAGGCCACAGGACTTCATCCACATCACAGGCCACATTTTGTCTGGCCAGGCAACGGAGAAAAAAACCCCTGGCATGCCATATCCAGGCTTGGCATGCCTCCACACCTATGTCACCACAGGCATGTCCCATGGCTTGCAGGAGATTTACCCTGGTGTAAGGTTGGCGTTCATATACCTTCCACCGCCATGAGGAGAAGAATTCCTCAATGGGGTTTAGGAAAGGAGCACGTGGAAGGCAAAGATTGATAAAATCTTGGTTCATATTGAACCACTCTCTAACCTGGAGGCTCTGTGAAAACTCACATTATCCCAAACAACCACATAGATGGGATGCTCATCCTGCTGCCCCAACAGAGCATCTCGCATGTTATTGAGGAAAATGAGGAGCTGGTGAGTGTTGTAGGGCCCCAGGTTGGCATGATGGTGGACAACCCCATGATTGCTGATGGCAGCACATAATGTGACATTGCCACCACGCTGCCCAGGAACACCAACAATGGCCCGATGGCCAATCACATTACGGCTCTCCTTCTCCTTTTGGTGAGATTAAACCCAGCTTCATCCATATACATGTATTCATGGGGTCTTTCCATTGCATCCAGTTCAAAAACCCTCTGTAGAAATAGATATAGTTCTGTAAGTGATACGGAAAGTGATTTAGGCCACTACAGTAAATCACTACAGTAATCATCATTGAATGTGTCTGGATGTATGCCAACCTGTACATACTGGAATCTTTGCTCCTTTACTCTGTCTGAGTTGCGGTCAAAAGGCACTCTGTATAGCTGTTTCATGCGCAGTCTGTTGCACTTGAGGACACGATCAACACTAGAGAGGCTGACACTGTTTATACCCTCAAAATTTACATGGTCCTCAATGATCTTCTGCTGAATTTCACAGTTTAATGGCATTGTTCTCACGGACCATATCAACAATTAGGGTCTCTTGGTGTGGGGAGAACATACCTGTCCTGCCACCCCCATGTGGCAGTCTTTCAATTCTACAAAAAGAGAACATGGAGTTACAAAAAATAAACATGGAATACTAGGCCTACAAACAGTTAGACCAACCCTCCATTACAATACTACAGTACATTGGTACAGTGGTGTACTGGAACATATATTTACTTACAGTATACTGTGATACAGTATATAGTATGTCTTACAGTAATTGCTGTCAGCATTTACATACTAGGCTATAATTAAAAAAAGAAAGTTATTACCTGTTCTCTTCTCTAAATCTTCGGATTATGGTGGACACAGTGAATCTACTAAGGTTTGGTTGTACCCTTTGTCCAGCCTCCCTCATGCTCATACCATGGACAAGAACATGGTCAATCACAGTAGCTCTGATTTTATCAGATATTACTGTTCTTTGTCTTTGCTGACCACCTTGACCACCTCGACACATCTCACACGGACTCTTCCTCTCAGATTTCTATCCATTGTAAGACCTCACAAACCAGTGCTCTCTGAACTGGCTTATATGTTCCCTCACATCATTAGCCACAAGTGTGATCAATTTTGAGTTGTTGTGTTCAACTGGTGACACCTGTGCTTTCATTGTGTTTGACTTTTGTCACTTGTGCTCACCATTCTGCAGCACAGGTGCATCACAATGAAAATGTGTTGACAAGTTGTGTTTAAACAGGTGAAAAGTGCTTATGGTTTTGCCAAAAGAGTGATTGATTCAATCAGTGGGTTCAGGCAACTGAGCATTTGGTTCAAACAATAGGGTTTAGTGTTTTAGCAATTGAGAAAAACTGTAAGATCCATGGGACTGTAGCCAACCTCCCTGGACGTGGCCGCAGGAGGAAAATTGATGACAAATCAAAGAGACGGATAATCCGAATGGTAACAAGAGAGCCCAGAAAGACTTCTAAAGAGATCCAAGGTGAACTCCATGCTCAAGAAACATCAGTGTCAGATCGCACCATCCGTCATTGTTTGAGCCAAAGTGGACTACATGGGAGACGACCAAGGAGGACACCATTGTTGAAAACAAATCATAAAAAAGCTAGACTGGAATATGCCAAACTACATGTTGACAAGCCACAAAGCTTCTGGGAGAATGTCCTATGGACAGATGACACAAAAATGGAACTTTTTACCAAGGCACATCAGCTCTATGTTCACAGACGGAAAAATGAAGCATATCAAGAAAAGAACACTGTCCCTACTGTCAAACATGGAGGAGGCTCTGTTATGTTCTGGGGCTGCTTTGCTGCATCTGGCACAAGGTGTCTTGAATCTGTGCAGGGTACAATGAAATCTGAAGACTATCAAGGGATTCTAGAGAGAAATGTGCTGGCCAGTGTCAGACAGCTTGGTCTCAGTCGCAGGTCATGGGTCTTGCAACAGGACAATGACCCAAAACACAGCTAAAAACACCCAAGAATGGTTAAGAGGAAAACATTGGACTATTCTAAAGTGGCCTTCTATGAGCCATGACCTATTGAGCATCTTTGGAAGGAGCTGAAACATGCCGCCTGGAAAAGACACCCTTCAAACCGGAAACAACTGGAGCAGTTTGCTCATGAGGAGTGGGCCAAAATACCTGCTGAGAGGTGCAGAAGTCTCATTGACAGTTACAGGAGTCGTCTGATTGCAGTGATAGCCTCAAAAGGTTGTGCAACAAAATATTAAGTTAAGGGTACCAACAATTTTGTCCAGGCCTGTTCCATGAGTTTATTTTTTAAAATAATTCCGTTGAAGCATGGTTGAAAAGCAATGTCTGACTTTCTTTGGTTAACATTCATAGAATTTTTATTTATTATTACTTTTGTCAGAATAAAGTTTTTTCTGTGACCATTGTGAGTTTTTCTTTCATTGACCGAAGGCTACCAACAATTTTGTCCACGTGTGTATACAGATTTTTAAGTGTTTGGGTCCAGGGCTTTGGTTACAGAAGACTGACTTTTTTTTTTTTTTTTTTTTTTACATTCAGTATATCTCATGTGTTAGTTAGCATTAGTGGTTGTCTCTCAACATTGTCATTATGTGCCATCTAACAACAGTAAATATAATGTTAAAATGTCCAAATTATGTAAAAGATCAGCATATTATTAATATTCAACATAACACTTAGCAGAGACATTTGAATAATTGCCCTCTATCTTAATTTCACACTAGTGTCTCCAGGTGAAGTGAAGAAACAAGCTTTATTAAAGTTAATTAGTCTGGACATAGCCTTACTTGTGAGGTATGTGGGATTCAGGTGGAACGGGGAGGTTACAGGGATGAAGAGGATGGACAGCGTCAGGAATGAGTACATCCCAGGGACAGCTCAGGTGAGAGCTTTAGGAGATAAAGTCAGAGAGAGGCCCGACTGAGAGTTTCCATACGTTCAGAGGAGAGAGGGAACAGATCGGACGAAGGAAGAAGAGCTGCCAGGCAGGAGGCCGAGTGGAAGAGCACAGGAGGTTTATGGACGTAGTGAAGGAGATGTGAAGGTAGTTGGTTTGAGAGAAGAGAATGAAGAGGATGGGGACAGATGAGTCACTGAAGACCCCTGAAGGAAAACAGACGATGCTCTGGCAACATTTAAAGTCATATTCATAAATGATAACAATGTAACACACCTAAGATGTCTGTGTACGATTGCTCAACCCTTGGGAAAGCAAAGAATTTCAATGTATGTAAACCCAAATGGTAAAAAATGTTTTCTCTGCTGCTGATAAAGAATGCATTTAATAAAAGATATATACCGTTCGCTCACTGACCGATGGCATCTTGTCACTCGTTCCGCCGTCCAATCAATTCCCCATCCGCCGCAATATAATGTGACAGTAAGACAAATCGGACTTCCAATGTGAAATAATTGAAAGAGACGCTTATTCGCCAGAGTGTATTCTGCATGGAGCTTAATGCACTGCGTCGGCTCGTGTCAGAGATGGATTGTGGTGTCACACTCGGGAGATAAGCCTCGGTTTAGTTAGCTCCATCGGGACGAATGAACATTGTAGTCATTTTATAGATAAGTGTTTTTATCCGAGTCACCGCCACACGCTGGAAGGAGGAGGAGGAAGAGGATAAGATGCTTGTGTGCCGTCAAGTGAATTGTAATTGCCAGAAGGATATATAATTGAAAAATTGGAAGAGAGCAAAAAGTCAGTGTGGTAAACAAAAGATGGGACCAGGATTCAGAGCTGTGTGGTGGGCGGCCGGCTTCGCGCGGGGAAAAAAAAGGCTGTGCTGTTGAACTGAATCCACTTTTGTACAAAATGAAATAAGGTTGTTGGTTGGATGCAAGAGGATTAAATGGCACACAAACAGCATTTTTAGAGAAAAGGAAATAAATAACCCTATAGGAAGATAGAAGATGCATTTTGGACATTTTGTGTTTCAATCAGTTGATCTTAGGCCTGCTGTTTTAATCAAGAAGTCACCAGTATGAGAGATAATATGTGCGCCCAAATATGCAAACTTATATATAGGCTACTTCAAAAATAATTACGTATTCAACCATGAGACAAATCTATATTTTTCAAATAATCTGAACTATTATACAGTAGATTCATAGACAATATTTTTGTGTATTTCATGGGACCCAGAACAATGTGAATTTGTTTTTGTGATAACCTAAAATACCCTCCTTTTGGCAATTAGTGCTCATCCAAAAAGGTCTCCCAAAAAGTCTAAAAACAGAGGATATCTGTGTTTGACCCGAACCCACAGTATAAAATCATTATTTCTGAAACAATGGCACATTCTAAAAACTGATCCGGAACTGACGGAAGTTTTCAGATCCACCCTTATTGACATACTGAAGCGATATAACTAGGAATAATGTTAAATGGTGTGCATTTATATAGTGCTTTTTTGCACCCTTCTTAAACACCCAAAGAGCTTTACATTGTGCTTCCATTCATTCCATTCACACCTGGGGCAGACAGTGAGGGGGGGCTGCCATACTCACAGCGCTCACAGCCTTCTCCGATCACCACCTCTACAGTCACACACATTCATACACCAGAGCTACAGAAACTAGAATTAACCTAGCACTAAGTCAATAGTAAACCCAAGACCAAACTAGGACTAAACAAGGACTAAGGAGCGCTCAAGGTTAAACAATGAATGAACCAAGCATTTAACTGAAATAAAGTTCAAACCTTGCACTAAACTAAGGCTAAACCAAGGTTAAATTATGACAAAACATCAGTGCTTAATCTAACAGACACAGCAATTCAGATCCATGTCTCAACTTTGTCATGTTCATAAAAAATTTACACGGACGTGTGTGTGGAGCAGTGTCTCGACCACAACATCCTGACTTTAGTAGATTTAGGCATTTCTGGGTCAAAACATAATTTGATATGAATTAAAACACAATAAATGCACGTATTTAAACACAAAAACAGGTGCAGGTCAATTAAAAGTCAGTGATTGAAGGAATTGTCAGAGCAGAGCATTTGAAAGTGTGTAATCAAGTAAGGTAATTATAACCAGTCACCTGCGAAATGTCCAAACTGTCTCTCTGTCTGCTTCCTAAAATTTTAGTAAATTAGTAAATTAAATGAAAACAGACTAATTTGAATGATTTGGCTTTAATACTTCAGTCCTGTTGATCCAGATGATTGATGATTGGTGATAATAACACACAGCAAAATGCAAAAAAAAAATTGTGATATGGGGTAAACCAGCAACCCTTACTGCAGCAGCTCCAGATGCACATATCTGACTGAGCCGAGGCTTGTTGTGAATCATGCTCAGCTCAGGCCTGGAGCTGGTCCAGCCGCAGATGAATGGTCCACACCTGAGTCACAGACGAGTGGGGGCCAACAAACACCGAACAAAGCCCCTGTTTGCTCCTCATCTGCAGCTGCCTACGCTTCCACGGCCCGGGGCAGAGTACTGTAGGGATTAGGGTCTCTCATCAAAACATGGAGGAACTCAAGACCAGTGGGAATAAATATGGCCCTCTGCAGAAGATTTTCTCTGCTCCAAAAAGGTATTTGGATTAGTAATAAGAGGAGAGGCTTAGATATTATCAAATATGTAGGAATAAAGAAATATTAAGGCAGTTAAAACAATAATAAACAACATAAAGGACCAAAATTACATTAAACAGACAACCAAGAAATGTACATAATATGAAATGAAACAAAGTATCTTCAAACAGACATTCAATTAGTTTCTAATGCTTAAAGACATCCTGGAAAAATCCCACACAATCACACAAATGATAATTCATTTTAATCAACTCTATCATGCCTACGTCACGTGACTGCTCGTTTTCTTTAAGATTTTAGAATAAAAACTGAATAATTCGTCCAAACATGCATAGGTCAAGTGGCAAATCTACAGTGTCTATGGTGAATGAATGGTTGTCTGCTAATATCTGTCTTTAAGTGTCAGCCTTATGACTAACTGGCCACTGACTTGTCCAGGGTGGACCTCAGGCCTGGGATAGGCTCCAGTCACCTGCGTCCCCTAACAGGACTAAGTGGAAGAAAATGAATGAATGAGTAAATCACACAATTATTAATAAGTTTACAAAATCAACCAACTTATGTTCTCAAGTGCTAAACATAAAAGTACATTAATATTTAAGATGTTAGGCAATTATATGAGCTTTACAAAAGAGGAACAGTGGGCAGATCCCTTACAGTCACAGCAGCAGTGGAGCTCCAGCTGCAGGTCTCCTGTTGAAAAAACAGTTCACATTTTAAACCTTGTTGGGGCAAATGGCCATTGCATTAGTTTATTTTACTGTTGTTTATTTGCGAGTGCATAATGTGCCATTGTTCCTCAGTGGAAAATTAAAATCTTAAATGTAGGCTTGAAACCAATATTTACTGTTAAAATAATAGTCCTCCTTGATAATTGGATATGGTTGTCTGTGTCGTTGCTGCGCTCTCTGGTGCCAGGTCGTCTGAGGGAAAAGTCTTGGTCTGGTCTTGATTTTGTACATTCCAGTCTCTATCTTAACAAGCCAAACTCTCAAAAATTGTCCTTCCTTGTTACTGTGTAGTTCTGTTCTATTATATTCTCATTCTATGATTTCCTCTTCTTTTTTTTTAACCAATCAGATAGAGACGTCCTTTCTTTCTGGTTTGAATACACTAACCTCAGGCAGCTATAGTAAACTCTGAATCAGACTGGAGTAGTGTTTAGGCGGGGGTTTAGTGGTGGCTGAGTGAAACCCACACACGGCTCGCTGGAGGTTAAAGGTAAAGTAAACTCCACTGCAGTAGCTCGTCGGTCTGATAAACCAGAGTTTAGAGGAAGTGGGCGGCTAAACAGGCGAGCTCTCAGGTTAAAGTGTGCTTTCCAACAATCTGTGCAGACTCCAAGTGATTGGCATCGAGGAAAAACACAAGCAAAAACAGGACAACAGCAGAATCACACTTGGTAAAATAATAGGATTCAAAAATGGTGTCGCAACCAAATTGCCAAAGGCGGTTAAAGTCGGTGTGATCCCAATGCGTCAACTGAGAAAACGACAACAAAGACCCTCGGATACAACACTGGATCCTAATATTAGCACTATTCTCTGAGATACGAGCCTGAGCCAAAGAGGCGCTGCTCCGTCTGACCTCTGCAGATTGTTGGCTCAAAGTCAGGGGCTCAGTGTCAGAGGAATATTTGTCCGGCCTATTGTCTGCCGCGACCCCTGACCCCTGACCTCATTACGACTGCTGTCAGCACGGCTGACCTCGAGAACAAGAGTCGCTGTGAGCCCAGAGCAGTCAAAGAAGAGAAATTGATTTTATCGAGCGGAGGACGTTCACCTGGACACACACCGAGAGGTATTTACCGCTGAATGGAAAGTATGACAAAGAAGTTGTGATAGGTGTTTACAATAACATACTTTTTCACTTTTTAAGAGGATCATATTACAGATTATTTACTGATACGGGTCTGGTCAAATATTTAATTATGTGTTTGTGTCCAAGTAACGTTTGATACATGTTAAACAGGAAGCATTTTTGCCATTAGTTTTCCTAGTTTCACATTAGTTTGTCTAAATACAGACTTTTGACACAGTCTGACTATAATGATTTTATAGCTAACATCAATAAACTCCTGCTGCATATTTATTTATATTTATGACTCACAGTGTCATACAAGCACAACACAAAGTTAGTTTATATTTAGGGAATAAATTATACTAGAAAAGTTATAAAATGTAGGTGTGCTGCCATTAACTAAAGCAGAAAAAAGTGTGTTTAGTGATGCAAGAGGCTGGAGGTACAAGTGTATACCTCTGCAACAAACAGGAGAAGATGGTTCCCTTTTAGTCCATTTTCCAGCTTTCTAGTCTTAAAATCCAGACAGCTTTTTACATTTTAGAAACTGGATCTTCTGTTCTTGCTTAATGCAACACTATGTAACTTTTTCTTTAACACATGGAGTCTATAAATCATTGATATAATAGCTTTAATTTAATTTTGATAATTTCTTGAAATGAAAGGAAGCAAACCTCCAGTGTTGGTCATCTTACTTTAAAAAAGTAATTAGTTACAGTAAATAAATTACCTCTCCCAAAAAGTAATTGAGTTAGTAACTCAGTTATCTCATTGTAATGTAATTACAAGTAATTAGTTACTCAGAAAAGTAACTGTGAAGTTAATTTTTCACATTCTATAACACTATTACATTCAATAACATATTTAATATCAAAGATGTTTATCTTGATTGAAGAATAAAAACACTAGTATATTAGAACATTTTTTTTTTTTTTAACTCAATAGATTGCACTCTGCCATATGATATACATAGAAAACATAAAAATTAAGACCAAATAATTAAGAAACACAAATGTAAACTTGTGTAAAAAGAAACAAAGGGAGACCTGGCCATTAAGTAGTGCAAATCTCTGTACCTGTCAATTATTGCACAATAAACAGAACACAATCCAACTCTCTCTGTAGATTAACTCTCTCTGTTGTTTATATTCAGTGAAAATGAACAAAACATTATTATTACATCAATTTTATATAGCTTTACATATCAATTATTTATTCACTCAACAGTCACACATTAATCTATACTTTAATACTCCTCATCTAACAACTAACATTGATTACAACATAACTTGCAATCAAAAGTTCTGGCTTGGTCACCTGTTGCTTGTTTTAAAAGTGGCTCTGTCTCCTTCACTGGAACTCACGCAGCTGACTTTGGGGTTTGGTTAGCAGCAGCAACAAGTGTCGTGTTAGCATGTGTTGATGTGAGGTGCTTCATAAGATTTGAGTTACTTGAGGCAGACGTGGATAAAGTCTTTTTTCCTGGACATAGCATGTCATGTTACAGAAACATTCTTGCCTTTAATTTCAATTAATGAGAAGTAGTGCCGGTACTTCCAGTTCGAGAACGCTACCTTTGAATTTCCCCGGCTCCTCACCATTGTCGCTGACGCTGTCTTGTGTTTAGTGGAAGTCAGAGAGACTGCGTCAGCCAATCATCGCTTTTGGAACGTTGTTATCATCCCCACCCCCGCTCTCTCCAGCAGCAGCTGATGTGTATCCAAAGTAACGCGACCATTTTTATTCTCAGTAACGATAACGGCGTTGCAACGATGAGAAAAGTAATTAATTAGATTACTCCGTTACTGAAAAATAAACTCCGTTAGTAACGCCGTTATACTCTAACGCCATTACTTCCAACACAGCAAACCTCTCAGTGGAGGGCCTCTTTTGAGAGTCCACTGTGTAAGTCTTTGGGGGACGAGAACCCCCTTTGTGAGTCATATAAACACAAATTTACTTTACAATAAAAAAATAAATAAATCAAAGACATCACCTTTACGAGGCTGGCCCAGTGCCAAATTGTTGTTTGAGTCTGAATAAATCTCACTTGTTGGACAGAGTGTTGGGCTGCCCCCTCCTTTCCTACGCACCGGCCCCAGAAAATAGATGTGCAAAGTTTTCATATTTTAAAATACATAAAATACTTATTGAGAGGTTAAAGGTCACACACAGCTGCTGATACAATAGAGTATTTATAGTATTTTTACAACATGTCTAAAAACGTGCCACGCCACTTTCTTGCTTTATTTTCCCATTGTAAACTTGCTCCATACACAGTGGTTTCTGAAAGCTGTTCTGATTTTGGGGGTGTCCTCAGCCTCGTGTCAGAGCTTGTGTACATTGTTTAATTTCCATCTCCCTGTTGCACCGTCGATAAATGCACTGGCTGTGGATGACTACCTCACAGGCTTCAAACTCAGCCTTTAAACTCAGAGCCACCGTCTACCACCGACTCCACTTTGATGTGAGCCCAAATCACTATTGTGCAAAGATTTTCTGTCATTTAAAGAACCAATTTAGAGCCAAAAGAGAGTGACAGTGAAAGGTGGATGGGCCTTGGGGAAAGACGGCTCAAGTCTTTGGCTCGACACCAGCCTTCGAGTCGAGGATAAAAGGCGGCCGGGGTTTGACAGTTCCCCGGGAGAGATCAAGAAAAGCGCTGGCACAAACTAGGTAAATACGGGGCTCTCTGTCATGGCAAGCCAAATGGAGCAGAAAAACAACGTTAGTTTCTGTCTGCTGGACTGTAAAAATGAAAAGTGGCAGACTATTCCTCGAGTCCTGCGGTGATTAAGAGGTTTGCAGGTATTTGAATGTTCTTGACTCATGGGTGAAAAGTGGCAGGCTGCGGGAGAGGCTGAAGACTCACAGGTAATGAGATACTGGGACATGGTTATTGCACGCTTTATGCCATTTACTGAAGAGAAGCTGCAGACTGGATTAGATAAGCTAAACAGATTGCTTTATATTTTATTTCCTCACACCTTTTTTTTCATCCACACCCATATTGTAATCTTGGTTATTCAAAGCACTGTTTTGTTGCTTTTAATCTTTGCCATTTTAGTCCATTTCCAAACAAACAAACAAAAAAAGAAAACTCTGCAGCACTTCTCTTTAATGTAATCAGATCTATGGAAATATGCTAATATTTTAATAGTAAGCTTAAACTAAAAGCATACACTTAGAGAAGATGTTTATTATCCAATGTCGCACTCATGTCTAGACATACAAGGCAGAATAAATGTTATCAAACAACTCAGCTCAGTCCATAGATTTAAGACGAGAAGAACTTTGTCTAGTGTTAAAAATATAGTTGACAATATACAAAAACTATTTTTAGATGTAGAACCTCAAGTCATAGCAACAATGAGCTCCCTTGTGTGTTATGCAGAAAATGAAAAGGTTTTGCAATTAAATATGGTGCAACATTTTTTTCCAGTGTTTGAAGGCCATGGGCTAACACAAGTGGGTTCCACCATGAACACAGCGGACTTTTTTAAAGAAAAAGATTAAAACAAAGGCTTTCAGGTGAAAAAATTTAGTCTTCACCAGTTCACAAGTGAAAAACTGTTTTTTTTTACTCGTGAACTGGTGAAAAACCAGATGCCTTTGCGTTAACCATTTCTACAAGATTACCTGCATGACTGAGAACCTTCACAGACATGTGGACTATAGCCCATATCTGTTCATTAGGATCGTTGCACAGAAATAGACCAAAATGTCAAGTGGCCAGTGGGTTTCAATTTCCATATCAAGCCTATGGTGTTTTCAGTAAGGACCCACTGATTGCACAGAGAGAGGAAGAGGAGGCTTTAATTTAAGACCTCTGTGGAGTTAATCAGCACTTGGACTAAAGATAGAAAGATAAAAGTCTCTGAGACGATGATGGTAGGACAAAACCAAGGGAGGGTCCTACTCCGGGGGGTTTTGTGAAGACTTTAAGGCTGACAGTCAGAAACACCAGGCTTGTTTGAACCTGGTAGTTATCCTCTGCTGGATTTGAAATGGTCTTGCTTTGTTTTTTGGGAACTCCATATTTAAATGCTACTTTGTTTGAATGGTTTTAAAACAATAGAAGACACAGATGTAAGGAAATTGGAGACCACTGCCATTTATAAATAAATGCTGGATTTATAAAAAAGACTTGTGAGACCGTTTATAGAGATCAGGAATAAAGGGACATACATGTTGGAAATCTTGTGATATTGGTCAACTCAAATCACTCAGAAGCCAATGTTATATTTGTATAAAACAAAAATAATGTATTAAACCAGGCGATGAACTTGTTAGTTTTGTGAGAGTAATAAGACTCAGAATAAGACCAGGTCAAAAGAAGATGGAGAGCTAACTTACTGAGAATTTAATGAGAATAACACTGCTATGTTAATAAAAAAAGTTTTATGTCAGGTCTGAATCAAACAAAAGGTAAAACGTTAAATGTAAAAACAGTTGGTGTTTGTCGTAACATTTGGTCAGTAGACTGCTCACGGACACTTATATTGGAGTTTTCTGTCCAGCTGAGGGACTGTGTCAGTGACAAAGGCATCATTCTATCAACTGTGTGTCTCTAAACTAATTAAATAATTATAAGAATTCATATTTTTGGACTTTAAAGTCACGCAGTGTTGCTTTAAAGTTCCAAAGAAACAAGTGGAAGAAGCAATTTTAGTTCCTACAGTTGCCCAGAGAGGACAAACAGAGCACTGCTGAAGGAGAAGCACAATATATAATGTAAAAAAAAAAAAAACAAGGAGCTAAAGGCAGACTGTTCTGCTAGATTAATAATACAAACTTTTGGTTTGTATATTCTGCATACAAATTACAAAAATAATGAGTAATAACTTCATAATACTTGTGGAGAAATTAATTTTCTGTAAAACAAATATATATTTTTCATTAAAATGTCTTAAAAGCTGAAAAGACATTATCTCAGAAGTTACCATACGTATTACTGGGGAAACAAAAGATATTCAGTGGCTGTAGGAAAGTCTTTTGAACTTGGCATAAAAGAACTGCCTTTAGGCAACAAGTCCCACTGTAAGCAACAGAGTATTCATTCACACAGGAATAAAAAATAGCCTGTGCATTTTTCCTGACATTGTTCCACAGCTGAGCAGCTTTAGGGTTATTTTCACTCGACTTCACCTGCGCTGTATATATAGCGTGAGCTGATTTATTACGACGTGCCACTGTGAATTAATGTAATGATTCTTTCTGCAGTCCCCTCAGATATCAGAGTGAGGATAAAGATGTTGATGTAGGTGTACTGTAAGGATTAAGAAGTACCTGCTGCCGTTACAATTTTAAACCAGTAGAGGGAGTGGTGAGCTACTGCTGCACTTACATAACAGCAAGTTAATTTATTGAACTAAAGAAACCGTAACCCTTTGTTGGAGTATAAACTGCTAGAACTTGGTCAAGATGGCAGGAAGGTGTGAGGGGGTAGTTTTAAATGAATGACTGATGCACTTAGAGGTTTCAGTCGCTCCACCCAGTTCCATAGTGATTTTTACCTGCCCTTTTCGTCCGTCTTTTAAGATCTGTTTTTAATTTAATGTTTTTATTATAATTTAAGAGCACTTTACTAAGGCTGTAAAGCACTTTGGACGGTAACGGTTGATTTAAATGTGCTATATAAATAAAGTTGACCTTTACTTAAATAAAAAAATGCTAAAAACAAAAATGGGTGTTCTAGGGTTGCAACTAAGTCATATTTAATTTTGATTTGCTGCTTGTTTTTTTTATATATATATACAAAGAATTAGTCGGGTTAATTTGAGTTTGATTTAGAGAAACATATGAGCAAAGATTAAACTACCTCTAAATGTAATTCAGGGGCTGGACCAACATACGCAGAATAAACTGCCTTTGGACCAATGCTACTTAAAAAAAACATTTGACCAATCATTGCAAAAAGCCTGTCCCATTTTAGATAAACAGTTATCTTGTGTGGGTAAGTTGTATTGTAGTTAAATTGCTTAAAATTGTGATTTTGTGATGTTAGTTCTGACGTCAGGGTGGCACCATCTTGGATCTCACCTGCTGTCTCGCGCTGTTCTCTCATCACACTCACATAATCATTCTCACTGTCGTGCCAACTGGCCCCTTGTCTCTGGACCTAATATTGACAAAAACATTTAAAATGACTTTATATTGATTTATATTCTTTCTTCAAAGCAGTCCAAGCTGACTCCATCTCCCAGCATGCCTCTTTGTTTGCTGACCCAGCTGCCAGTCAGCATTTTAATGACGTTTTGAGTCTGTGGATGTTTTAATGTAGGTGAAACACTGAGGCAGACTCAGAGCGGCTGCCGTTTGGTCGCAGTGGGATTTTGTGCCACAAGCCTTTTCCCCAAAGACCATTAGCACAGACTCATCGTAAAGTGTTGACAGCATACCTCAAGCTGCACAGCGCACGGTGGCTACTCTCACTGAAAGCACCATGTTTTAGGGTTTTCAAACCACACACACAGTGGAGGACTTTCAAAATGTAACTGTAGGAAGCTTAAAACGGCTGAATTTATGGAACACTTTTATGGTGGCCTCTGTGGGACTGTGGCTAATGTTGTCTCTTTGTTTTTTAGTGATAGTCATTAACAAAAGCAACAACAGAGAGCAATTTTTAATTGACCATGTCATTCCTCAATCAGTATCACTATCAGTTTATTTAGCAGCATAAACATGTACTGTATTTACAAAGACATTATGGCTGTATTTAAATTAAAATGGTAAAATATTGTAGGAGATTGAGTGAATATTAAATACTGATTGTCCAAGTGGTGTTGGCAAATACGCAGAGCGTGTCATGCAAATGAGCGATGTTCTGAGCATGCATAAACCAAATTTTGACCAAATTGGTTAGGCCTACAGCTCACCTAACCCAGTTAGGTCATATCGAGGAATAAACATGTCATAGTTGAATTGTAACCTCATTATAGTCTCAGACCAAGACAAGATGAAGATATGGAGATAGAGCCATGGAGATAGAGCCAGCCCTTGATAGGTTCCAGTTTGCGTACACTAAGAACCGTAGCACAAACGATGCAATTTCAACATTAATGCCTCTGGCTGTGAAACATATAGAAAATCCTGCTGCATATGCTAGGTTGCTTTTTATTGATTTTAGTTCTGCTTTTAACTCCATCCAACCAAACATTCTTATGAATAAATTAGTTCAGTTGAATGTGAACCCTTTTTTAATTAAATGGTACCATTCCTTTCTTTCAAATCGATCACAAGTGAAATTTAACTCTGTCCTCTCCAGCATAACTGTAAGCAGTACAGGGGCCCCTCAGGGATGCGTCAGTTCACCATTCCTTTTCACACTGTATACTAATGACTGTGTCAGTTCCCAGCCTAACCAATATGTAATCAAGTTTTCAGATGATACCGTTATCCTCAGTCTGCTTACAAAAAACTTAAATAACCATAAAACACGCTGCTCGACCCCAGATCAGTGGGGGACTTGTGCCCAGTGACTATTCATGGAAACACCATCAAACAGGTCACGTCCTTCAAATAGCTGGGCGTGCACATCGACAGTGACCTCAGTTGGCACACGCAGGTGGCGAGAGTTTGTGCCAGAGTCCACCAGCGCCTCCATTTTCTAAGACGTCTCCGATTGTTTGGTGTCTGTAAAAACATCATGACAATCTTCTACAGAGCAACTATAGAGTCTATACTTGGGTACGGTATCACCTGCTGGTTTGTAAATCTCACAGTTAAATCCAAAGCTCAAATTCACAATTTAGTTAAAACAGCAAGTACGATAATGGGCACCCCTGCCCCACTGACCCCACAGGAGATGTTCGAGCAGGCTGTCATCAGACAGGCCAACAATATTTTGTCTGACACATCTCATGTACTGTTTGAAGAATATGTTTTAATGAATTCAGGGATGAGGTACAGGGTTCCACTCTGCAAACACAATCGGCTTAAAAACTCGTTCATCCCTCTCTCAATAAAGCTCACTAACGAGCGGTTGGGGGGGGAGGAACGCAAACATAAAGGGCACTCAAGGTCAAGATAACTGTAATTTCAGATGCCTTCGCACTGTACATGGGGGGATGGTATAAATTAAGGTTTAGGGTTAGGTCATGGTCATGTATGGCTGTCCCGGAGACTTATTGATGGTACTGGCACATCAGGAGGTGACATGCTGTTTTAAAAATGCTGTTTTTAAAATTTTCCTTATTATTTATGTATTTATGATCTGTGTGTGACTGTGTTTTATGTTGTGCTGCAGTATTGCCTTTTTGTCCAAGACAAATTTCTCCTATGGGAGACAGTTAAAGAACTTTGAACTTTGAACATCAGTGCGTAATAAATGGAAGCAATCCTGGAAAAGAGATGTGGCTTTGGCTCTGAAGACTGAGATGTGATAGAGTGAGCAAATATTCAATTTTAGTGCCATTTGTAATCCTTAAATTACTTTACAGATGTACTTGTTACATACAGTTAAGGACAATGTTGGTTTACAATAAATGTGAGATGTAAATGTATCAGATATCACTGGACAAACTTTATACAGATATAATTACATTTGCAAAAGCTAAACAGAATGGGCTCTCTGGTTCTCTTCAGACCTGGCAGACTGATGTGGCAAGCCTTTAACCACGCTCAAAGATCTGAAGACATATCTGGGGTGGCCTGTGTCACATGTTAACCATACATATAGTCACCCAAGGCCCTGTCCGTTGTTCTTTTTGATCAGTATGGGAGAATTTACACCAGAGAAAGTCACCAGAGAGAATACTTGTACCACAGACGTAGAGTTGAACTGTTGATATAAGATAAATAATAACAAAACAGGAAGTAAAACACATGCTTCCTAATAGTATTGGTGTCCTAACCCTAACCCATAGCAAACAAGAAAAGTGTTGTTTTAACCAATCAGAAGTGGTTGTTGTTAAAGAAGAAATGGACTGGTCCAAGATTTAATTGCACAAGTCTAAAGTGTTTACTGTTGAATGTGTGTTATTAGTTTTTGACGATAGCCCTTTGTGGACAAATAAATTAATTCTATTCTTATATTTGGGGACTTAGGAGGTGAATCCAACAAAAGGTCTGTAGACGGTCGATATGTAACTCAAAGGTTATTTTATTTCTACGAGAAACGCCTAACTCCAGTGCAGCCGACCTAAACCCACACTATCTTTCTTGCTGCTGTGAAGAGTCGATGATTTACTGCAAACTTCCTCTTTTAACGTATGGCTCCAGCCCTCAGCTCTGACAAAGACCCCACACTCATACAAATACACGGAGGTGGTTGTTTCGTCCGCTCTAACAATACGCCATTGTCAGAGTACAGTAGTGAGCTGGAGGACGAGTGCTTGTGGCGGATGGACCTCGCTGCTTGTGACAAATTGCATGTGGTAGGAAATCTACAGGACCCATTGAACTTTAGTATTGCTTTTATTCCTCTGTCATGTTCCCGCAGAGTTGAAATAGGATCCGATTTTTTTTCTCTGAGTCTTATTCATGGCTGCTTGCTCGCTGGTGTGCTGGATAAACGGCCAGCGCTGTCTCACACATTATTCTTTTTTTCAGAATTTCAGGTTGATGGGAAAGAAGCAGAAAGGAAATGATACACATTCAACCGAGCAGGAAAGAACGGAGAGCGACTGAGAAGCACGACGGCCGGGCTTTTATTCTCCTAACTGTTGCCGACATGGATCTTTGTTAGACATTTCTCGCAACATGAATGGAAGAGGAGTTTGCAGAGAATCACTTTCAGGAACATTTTTTTCATGCTGTCAGCGAATACAACAGTCCTGTCCTCGAAGAAAAACACGGCCTCGGACTAAAACGATGACTGCTCAGTTTTGTTTTGTGACTTTGAGTTTCTTTTACTTTGTCTGGAATGACTTGTTCTAAAACTACTGACCTAATCACCATTAAACATCATTGAAACAGCTCTTTTCGAAGGTTGACCTAAACCCAGTCTCCCATTTAAAGTTTGGGCTGTAAAGACACAACAGTTCTGTTTCAGCAGAACAACACCTGGAAACATTGGTGTAAATATATATTATTATTATTATTAAACACACCCATAGCTTTCACTGCAGCAGGTCCGTAAAAGTGCATTGAATTCAAGATAAAGGGCAAGAACCAAGCTTAATCTTGGCGGCACTAGATAAAGACAATGCCAGACAAACAGAAGCCAAGGTTTTGTAGTAACCACTCTGCCACTTTGCAGCCCAGCTTACAAGATGTATGCTCAAATTTAATTTAATATATATCCAACTTATCAAAACCAGATTGTGCTGCATGCAAATACCATGGTATAACTAAAGTCTGTCTTGTACTTTGTGACCCCAGACAGAGGTGACGGGCCACATTAGGACAAATTGTACACAGAGGTAAATTAAAAAGGTTGTGTCCTCCCTGTGTTACAGTGGGCTCTCTCTGGGCCAGCTTTCTCCCAACGTCCAAACACATGTATGTGTAGGTGAACAGGTGACCCTCAAGTGAATTAATGTCAGAGTAAATGTCTGTTACTGTCTGTCTTTAAGTGTCTGCCTTGTGACTAACTGGCCATTGTCCAGGGTGTACCCCTCAAAGCTGCTGGTGCCATGCACTAAAGGCTTGAACTCCATCTTAACGATTTGTGCCTCTTATTAATGTAATATAAGCATCACAATAATAACTTTGTTTCTTCTCTTCTCAAAATAAAACTTGTAAACATCACTGCTCCAATTGTTTTGAACCTAACAAACATATATATCTTTATTATGTCTAAACAATCGCACAATGAAGTTGATCAGAATATCTGCTGCAAAAACCCTAGAAATTATGTTTTATTTTTTTACCACTTTATTTTATGGATTCTATACCATTTATTCTTTATAATAGAGACATTTCTTTGCTTAAATACAGATTCCATTATATTTTCATTAAGAGGAATCCTCATTATGTTGCCATTCTGTCAGCTCTGTAAATACAAGCTCAGTATGCCACACATCTTTGACTGTAACACAGTATAAAAGCATATCATTCCCATTATGGACGGGCCGTGTAATTCATTGTGTGGCCTCCTCTGTATTTATGTCTGCCCTGGCGGTCACGCTGTCATCTCTGGATGATATAGACTCATGAATCCCTGTCAAGTCACGCTCTTTGTTTACTATTATTGTCGTAACTTGACGTCTTTTACTCACGTCAAGAGCTATTAAGACTCTGCACAAATAAACTGTGTTTAACTGAAGTGGTTCAGCAGCTTATTGTGGGGTTTGTGCAGAGTTCAAGGAGGATAGGTAATAGTGGCAACTGATTTACAATGTTTAAAGTCATATTTTCAGATGCTGTTGCTACGGTCTTATGTCTAAAAGTTGAAAGTTTATATCTTCATTGATTGGGTATTTTTTTTATGTGGAGCACGTTAAAATAGTGCTTGATGTAAATTGTCAAAGGACAATTTGATAAACCTGACCTGGAGGCCAGTAAAATCTTACCTTTTGTAATGCATCTTACATTTACATTTATTCATTTAGCTGACGCTTTTATCCAAAGCGACTTACATTGTTCTTATGAAAATGTCAGCGCCCCTCGGCTGCTGGTTCGTTTGATCACCACAAAAAGAGAGTACCACAGAGAAACACGAGGGACTGAGTTTTCCAAGTTTTAAAAAGTCTGAATTTATTAAAAAAGTATAAAAATAAAAGAAAACAAAACAGGGTTAAGAAGCCCAATAAATAGGCTTTTAAAGTCAATCCAGGGTAAAAGGGAAGAGTCATTAGGTTTTAGGCTTCGGCCTCCCGTCCGCGCCGCAGGGCCGGCTTGGAAGAGTGCTGGCGCTCCTTTAGCGGTCTCAGTGGACTTCAAGGTCCCCGTACGCCGCCACAGGACTACAATAAAACACAAAGATGTCGGCTCAGCGACCACACAAATATATATATATCGAATAGCACCACACAGCATGCAATAAAATACGGGACACGTCCCTTCACTTAGCATGTAAAATTGGCGTTGTACAGGTCCCTGGTTCCTTCCTGGTCCGCGTAGATACGGCCGGCCGCTCCTCCGAATCCTAGTCCGGTCTCCTCTCCGAAGGGGGAAGATGGCGCTGTGGACAAGGGAAGGCGGTCTTAGGCACACAGTAATCAACAGCTCAGATAGGTGTAACCTCCACACAGTATGGGTACTTCCCTTTACTTAGCTGTATCTGGGCGTTGTATGCGGTGGATTCTTGTGGCTTCGCTGCCTTCAGTCGGTCCCGCTCTCCGTGCTGCTCAATGTTCCTTTTCTCTGTCCGTTCCTCCGTCTCTGTCTCTGTGTTTTCTCCTTTCCGCTTTCCCTCTCTCCTTTTCCTTTCTCCGTCTCTCTTTTCCTTTTCTCCGTCTCTCTTTTCCTTTTTCGTTCCTTCCTTCCCCGCCGTAGCTCCTCTTGCCCGTACCAGTCCCTGGCTCTCTTCCTCTGGTCGCGGGTCGCCCCAGGCCTCCTCATCGGCCCCTCGCTTCCCGTCCTACCAGGCACGCCTCGCGGGTTCCCTGGCCTCAGGTCTGTTCAGGAATCCTCCCGGCTTCTTTCTCCTCTCACCGGCATCCGCCGGCCCGGTCTTTCTCCCGGTCCCGTCCGTTCCTTCCTCACTCTTCTACCAAGCCTCTTTTCCCTTTCCGTTCCTTACTCCCCTGCCCAGCGTCCGCCGGGCCGCTCCCTCCTCCGGTGCCGTCTCGTTGCCTTGTGTCACTTCCTCTCCGCAGTCTTTTGTTGTTCCTTGATTGGGCCTTTTGAATTCGACCGGGCCACATCCGATTGGTCTGGGTGATTGCGCAGGTGTGGTAGGCGTTCCCCATCTCGGGTCCATCCGCGTGTCTGAAAAATTTAAAGGGGCCGCGCACTCACAGGGTAGGAAAGGGAGAATACACACCAGGTGCAAACCGGCACCCTGTGACATAATTACCAGTGTTAACCCACCTTGCCTCCAGTGGCTGTAAGTGTCTTGCCCAAGGACACAATGACAGTATGAACTGTGGGGAGAGCGGGAATCGAACCCACTACCTTCCGGTTGAAAGACGACCACTCTACCCACTGAGCTACTGCTGCCCATCTTAAGGCAACATGCATTATTTCTGTGTCCTCTCTTTCAGGTCTATTTGTAAAAGTCAAATCCAGGTTTTACTCCCGGGGGCGGCAGTAGCTCAGTGGTAGAGCGGCCATCTTTCAACCGGAAGGTAGTAGGTTCGATTCCCGCTTGCCCCACAGTTCATACTGTCGTTGTGTCCTTGGGCAAGACACTTAACCCACCTTGCCTCCAGTGTCTGTAGCACTGGTGTATGAATGTGTGTGACTGTAGAGGTGTGTTTGGTGGTGGTCGGAGAAGGTTGAGCGCCGTTTGTGTGGCAGCCGCCATCTCTGTCTGCCCCAGGTGTGAATGTGTGTGAATGGGGTGAGTGGTAAGCATGATGTAAAGCACTTTGTGATCTATATCTGTGTAAGGTGCTATATAAATAAGACTTACTTACTTACTTACTCTCTGACATACATTTTGCTTGGTTGAGAAGCACACACATACAAACTGCCTCAACCTGCCCACTGGCCCAAAACATAGTCTATATTTTATTTACTAATGCATTGACAAAATATATATTTGAAAGAATACATTGTGTTACTTTAAATATCTCTAGTGGTATCTGCCTACTGGTTGACTGACTGATAACTGTTTCAGGTGGACATTATTTTAACAGAAAGGATTGATAAACTTTACTACATTTATAATGGGACAATTGTTTCACCACAGGTTTACACATACTACTGTATTGTTGTTCTAGACATACTGTGTATGGAATAAGGAATAAAAGAAAATTTAATTTTGTGAGGATTCGAAAATTTTATTTTTATAATATAGCTATAAAGCAACATTTGTACCCAAAAGGACTATTTCTGCAAATTCACTGCTTCATGTGGGGTTTTGTGGGGATTTGTTGCGAGTAAGTACTGTATGTGTGAAGTCCCAAACCAGACACTTCTGTTCAGAGAGAGAAGACGGTCTGAACAAAGCCAGTATATTCGGTCTATTTCACCATGGGTAAGACAGATGATAAAATCTATTTTTGATGCAATGTTTATTTGTTATCTAAGCACAGTATACAACACATAGAAGGAAAATGAGCCACTTCACATCTAGCGTTTGACTGAACATTTATAGGGTAATCTAATTGGCTGATGTTTTTTTAATGTTTGACACAATCAAAAGAACCATCAGATATTCGCTTTGTCTAACACTAGTTTTTTGAAGCTTTTGAACAAAAGCAGCCACTGGGGGTCATTCTGTTGCCTTTTGTCCTCTCACTCTTTTACAACACCCACAGTAACTTTTGATTGACATAATTCCCTTTGACAATTGATGCTTCAATCGTGCAGTGACTCATCTGTGGCAGAGCTGTCAGCTGAACAAACGGAGAGAGAGAAACCTGTTGCTCCTCCACTACAAAAGCCAGCGGATGTCGAGGCAGAACAAACAAACTGCCAGGTGAACATAAAGACAGGCCATTTAGCCCACCGCAGAGCTGGTTAATGAGACGTCCCGCTGCTCACTAATGAGGACGCTAACGTCAAACACCGCCCACCGCTCGCTAATGGCAGACGGACGGGCAGCGTTCGAGTGACTGGCAGCTCCACAGCGGGGGCGTGGTCACGAGGACACGGCTAATTGCAAAGTTAAAAAACAGCGGGGGTTTGTAATGCTGCACTTTTGCTTTCATCGAACAGGATGTCATCGATCGTGTTGTTGTTTATTTGCTCAGATGCGTGGCTCGGACAAAGGTTATCAGGTATCGATGAGAGGCTGATGGGCTGTGGCCTTTGGCTCCGAGCAGCTAAAGGGGAAAACAGAGAGACAGAAAGAAAACGGTGGTTAAGAAACTCAAGAAAGATGCTCACAAGTATCATCCTCACTTTGGATGCACCACTCTTTTGCAGAATTTTCTGAAACATTATCTGTTTGCTCTTTGGGTCAGGAACAAAACCAGGCAGAAATAATGCAGTGCAATGCAACGCAACAAGTATTTAATGACAATTTGATAACAACAGAACAACAACAGAAAAGTGCAACCATAAGTTGGGTTGTAATTTTTTACTAATGTAAGTTTTGTCGTTGATTTCATATTAACAGTGGAAAAAATGTAGCTCTTTTTACAGAATAATAAATAAATATATGTTTACAAAAAGCAACATTGTAGTCACACTTTTAAAAATGAGCTAACTTAAACATATTGTACCTGATTTTTTCTAGAAAATGGTTTAAGCCCCAAATAGTAGCAATAATAGCAATAATTTGTAAAAAAAAAAAAATAAAAGAGAAGAAAAACAGGCTTTATGATGCCTTCTTATGTTATTATAGGAGATTAAATAAGTTACTCAGTGACAGAAAAAAATGGGCCAATCACATGCGAGCAAACCACAAGCTCAAAAACGGAGCACTCCTATTAGTCTACACCAAAGTGTAATAGCTGCCGATAAAGTGTATTTTCAGTTGAAAATGTCTTAACAGAGAAACAAAGAGAGAGAAAAAAATATCAACAGACAAAAAGGAATGCAACGTAAAATGATAAATACTGTTAATTCAATTACGTAATGTTTACGTGATTAGGCTAATGTAAGCTAATGTTTGGTATACTGTATTAGTATTTTGTGGAGGAAAAATTGGTCCAGTTTTAGTTTTTTAATAAAAGAGAAGCAGGAGAGGTCCCTAGTCTGCTTTTGGGGGAGAGTCCCTGAGACAGGGATGACAACAGACAATTTAGGTACTGGAGCTTTGATCTGTTTACTTAAAATGTGACCATAAAGAAATCTAGAAACAATGAGTGGAATCAAATTTTTTCAGTGGCACTAGGAATTTGGGAGTGTGTCTATGTTTATACAGCTCTAGTTACACAAAGTAGGGTTAGGCTAACAATCAAAAAAATCTCAGAAATGTGGAAAAATAAGGTAGATGTGGGAACAATGTGACCCTGAAGAGAAATATTACTTATTTTTATTATTCATGATAAGCCAAGGGTTGTTATGTCAGTGTATCCAGATGATGCTGGTGTCATGCTTGACTCTGTTCCTCTGAGTCATGGTCACACTATGATTGATGTTGACAGAAAGCCGTTAGAAAACCCAAAATATTTTCTTGAGAAAAAAATCTTATACACAGGATATTACTGTTTACACAACATATTGAAAAAGCCGGAATCATATGTTCAGAGCTGTCTTCAATTCAACATGGAGAAAACAATAATGCACAGACCACCATTAGACGACCTTGTCAATTCAAAACTATTATAGAAAACTGTAAACAAATGATTAGGCATTTTAATTTTAAAGTCTGTAGGGTGAAAGTATGAACAGATATACTGTAGAGCATTGGAACGTTTACCAAGAGCTCCAGAGAGTTTATTTATCATTTTGGACAGTTAGTTTTTCTAAATGTAAATTTTGCATGCTAGTTTATTTTACAGTGTTCAGCTTGAAAGGCAAATACCACTTCCTCAGCTCTGAACATGTGCGACCTTAATTCAAGTCCATACTGCTCGGTCATGCTGATTACACTCATATTTTAAAGGTATAGAAGTGGGACACACCGTCTCCACTGGGAGCCCTGGTGCGTTTGGTGCCTTGCTCAAAGGCACCTCCATCGACCGACCTTGTGTTGGTGTCTCGTTGGAGAGGAGCGGGTCACCTTTAGGAGCGCCGGTGCAGCATTTTCTCCCCCTCATCTGTCTTTGGGCCGGGACGACGGGGCGATACGTCTCCGGTGTGAAACAGGTGAGCGCTGCCATGCATTACGAACCCGAGGGACGCGCCGCACTAACAGAGCACCAGCTGGCCGCACAAAAATAAAATAAACACCCAATCCTGACAGAAAATAATCCCCCAACAAGGACGAGCAGAGAGACGGTTTATTTCTGTATAATGTACAATGAGCGGAGGGGAGATTTGCTGCATCAGGCCTAAAATTAAAAATCACACACAAACAGGGCAGCTCATTATCCTCTACTGTTTACTCTGTTAGACAAGCCTCAGCAAAGGCACTACAATCATTCAGAGGTCTACTGTAACAAGGGCTGAGCAAAACAAACTGTAAAGTTTTATTTTGTCATTTTCCATTAGTAGACAAAGAAAATAACAGAGAGAGTGAAAGATAAAACAAAGTATCCCATGTTAGGGTTGTTACTGTAAGAATTTAAAAATATGACCCCCAAACGTATAGATTCATTAGCAGCTATTTTGTGTGTGAAGAGGATTAAGGAAGTGATGGTGTGGCCCTCAGAGCCCTGAGACTTTCAGTCTGTCAGGGATGGTCTGGTTTGGTCCAGTTAGGCCTGGTTCTTTCTGGGGTTTCATGATGAGACAGTGGGATTAGAGAGCCTAGTGAAAACAGAGAGTGGACCTAGAAGAACTGATACTGTCTGCTCATACTATCATGTGGATTTTGCAAATTGACAACATAAAAAGCCTAAAACGTCTGTACAGTGGTGTACAGTAAGTTGAATTTCATCATTCATCACCATTTTTATTTTTTATTTTTTTTTACAAGAAACTATGTAGAATTCACGCTGGAGTTTGTTATCTAAATGGCATTTGGACACAGCTTTTTTATTTATTTTTTGTGTCACTTGTTTTAGTCATGTCCAGATGCCTTCTTTTTTTAGTACAGGGGTCTTCAAACTTTTCTCTTCAGTGAGCTACTTTTTTTTTTTTCAGACGTGAAAAAAAAATATTTTGTTTTGCATGAATATTAACCCTGAATATTTACAAAATGTTGGAGTTTTATCTAATAAAACATAAACAAAAAACATTTAGTTCCCCTGCATGTGCATTTTCTAACTGTGTACAGACTCATTTAAATGTCTTTCTGTCTGCTTCTGTACTCACTTTTATAATCCCTGAATAAAGTTTCAGCCACCACAATCTTAGTCTTGTTTTTTGCTTTGTTAAGATGTGCGCCACTTTAAACGTGGCTTCTGTTGCTGCACTTGTGTTATGGGAATTGTACATTTTTTATTATTATTACTTTTCGTTCTGCTCATGTCCTGTCCTTCATGCTAATCCAAACATAGACCTAGACATAGCCACCAACATCTGCTCTCTGGGAACCATCATGTAGAGGCGTGAACATACACCTCCTAAACACTGTGTGTACTGCTGGATATAAAATCTTATGTATTGTTTACTTTGTTAAGCAAACCTCAGCCTGCACCATTGTTACATGTCTGTACTTTTGCTTCATTCTTGCAAGAATTAAACCTGACCATTCATTTTTTATAATATACATGTTCTCCTCATTAATCTGAACGGAAATTCTTATAACAACTTGCCTTCATCGTAAAGTCTGCTGTCTTTGAAGAGTAGTTTTTAGTTCCTTTATCTTTTCTTAGACTGCAGTAATGATTGGCCCTGAGCTCACATCACCGCTGACTCATCAAGCTTGACTGCAGCAACTGTTTGACAACAAATTGGCAAATAAATGTGTTGTGCCCAGAGGGGCAAGCTCCTATAAATTAGATTAGATTTACATGTATGTTGGTTTACTGAGTGACTAATCAAGTTTGACTAATCAAGTTTATGTATGATTCATCAAGTCTTTGGCCAGTTACTTGGAAAGTTATTGCAGGGTAACAGTACACTATTAGTAGTGTTTGATGACCAGTATGACCAAGAACCTCCACAAACTTTGCTTTGAGCTTTGAGTTGAATTACACTGTCAGATAAACAGACCAGTCAGTCTGAGCATATCAGTGCTGAGCGTAGACTTGCTGTGCGTGTGTTTTTTTTTTTTATTATTTGCGAAAACTGCAAATTGACTTATAGTCCAGTGGTGTAGTAAACATACTGTTACCAAGGTGATAAAAGCACCATATTTTGCATGGTCTTTCTTTAGGGTCTGTAGTATAATTTTGACCTCGGAGCCCTCAGTAAAACAACTTTAACTGTAAGAAACATTGAAACTGTGTCATATTAGAAGTATATAATTTTCAATGAAATATGCTTAAAACAGCGATTTTCAAGTTCCTGCACAAGATAAAGTGTTCAAATGAATCCCAAAGTTAATATTTGATGTTTATTTTATGTTTATGAACTTTTACATAACTAAAGCTTCAATACATGTCAAAATATTAGCAAACTAATCTTTATAAGGCCTGTAATTGATAATAATGAGTTGTTACAGTTGCCTTTGCAAGGAGGTGAGCAGTCTAGACTTGCTTTGCCACATTCTGCAGATGGAACAATCCCCCTTACAGCAACATTTGATACGTTCTCTGCAGGCTTTGGGGACTTCTGAAAGTGTCATCCAAACTAGTTCTCAAGATCCTGATTCCTTGGCAGCAGAGTAACTTGGGTGGGTGGCAGTTTCTCCATCTTCCTTTTCCCATGGCAGAAGAGTTCTTTCCTCTTCTGGACAATGTAGCTTAAAGGACTGGACTTGTCATACAAGGTGATAGTCAGTCTCTCAAGCTTTTGGAACTGCCATGAAGCAGCATACATTTTCTTTTTTTTAGGTATAGGGTGTCTTGGCACTACACTTATAATTTGGAAGATCTACTGGCCTGAGCACAAATTAACAAAAGGAATCATATTCAGTGGTCTTAAAAAGCCATTGCCCTGAAAGTTTTACTTTAGAGGTCCTAGGTTGAAATCATTCAGGAAGTCCTAAATAAGCTTCAGGTAAAATGTGGTTCTTTTATCCTCTTGGTAACTATATTATTTAATATGTGCACCAACCAACTGGACTATTAGATGGCAATATGCAGATGTAATTCTGATCAATCTTTCAGTGCGTTGGTGATTGACCTTGTATTGACCATCACGATCTGAGTAGTTGTCTGACATGTAAACACAAACAAACACAAACACATGAACATCTGGCTGACATTTGGAAGAGTCCAATCTTGATTTTATTATTTTCTACCACTTTCCCTTTACAGGTCACAGGTCTTGCTGTATGCTGTCTTTTAGTCTGTTATAAGTCTGTCCAAAAAAAGGTTAGAAAATGTAAAGAAAACACATTAGAGTGGACATAGCCTTGGTGGGTAATGACTTTTGTCAAACCCCAACCCCACCTTCGGTGCTTCTGGAGAAACAGAGACCCAACTGTGAAATTTGAGCAGAACAAACATACATCAATGATATTTAAAAGTCTAGACTGAATTGACAAAAAAGAAACACTTCCATTTGCCTTTAATGGTTTGAATCAATCTGTCATCTTTAAGGTTTCAAATTACACTTTGAGCCACAGGTTATGTCTTCTTCAAACAAATCTTCAAACATTTTAGACACTATTATGTTTTACTCACAAAACCACAGGTCAGTGTTGTACCCAGAACCTGGTGGTAATGGATTTGAGGTCAGGGCCTCTTCACTTAATGGAGACCCTTGCACAGTTTGATAAACAGCATCAGAAAATGAATTTAGAGTCAGTTTCAATAAAAAAACAAATCAGAGGTTATTTTATCTGGTAAAAGAGGAGGAAGCCTGACTATCACTCGTTCAAATGGTGTCACTTCTGTAGCTTTTATAAAGTTAAGTACAGAATACAAATGTGGTTGAGGTCAAATTCTGAGAAGTTTCTCTTAAACTAATGGCTACTGCATTTATTTACCTCCACTTATCAGTCAGTGGATACTCTATACTTCTACAGGAAACAATTAAAAGTTTTAAGGGTTTTTTAATTTTGTACATTTTGTCTCGACTGCTCTTTTTAAGACTTCTTGACACGTTTGACACATTAGAAATCCTTTTCTTTCTTTTCTTTTCTTATGTTGATGTGAATGTCCAACATTTTAGCTTGTGCTTTTATTTGTTCTTGAGAAATTAAGAATATAAGCTTTAAAATGGGAATTGTGTTATTAAATAATGTAGGTCTTTTATTTCGTGTACTGTTACAGCCGAGCAAGTGTGTTTTATCCATGACAGAAAACTGATCCATTTTCCCAAATATGAATTATTCTCATCAAGCTACAAAACAAAACACAAAACGATTTATTCCAGGAATCAAATGAAAAACTCCTAATCCAGCATCAGTGTGGGTGTGAACGCCTGGCTTTGGCCCTGAAAACAGAATAACTTTGATTTCTGGGTTAGAGCCTCCACTGAGCCTGCACTGCTTTCTTTTGCTCTGTTCTGCTCGAGTCAGCATTGGCCTGAATTCCCACAAACATCGCCCTGAAGGATGCACTCGCAGCTGCAGCACTTCCCGCCGCATGATATTGCACAGAGAAAGTCATCGCGCTCCAGAAGCACCTGTATTCGATTTCTCATCTCGACCCGGCGGAGAACTCTAAGCCTTGTTCTCACTGGCACTAATCCTTGCCAGAAACAGCTTTGGGGGGGATTAGCATCAAGGGGGCATCGCTGGGAGGGAAACGGCACTTCAGCATCGTCCCGCTCGTCTTTTTCTCTCACACACGCCAAGGTTTTGACTCGCTAAATCTTTGACCTTCTGATTCGACCCCCCGCGGCCCGCATTAACGCCCCCCAATCCCCATTGACATTCAGCTAAAGCTCGCCTCAGGTTGGGGGCTCCTTCACGCTAGCGCTCGAGCACTTAGCCGTGTAATCACAGCCTTATCGGAAGCAGGAGCGGGACGGAGCAGACTGTACCACACTGTAAAGGGTTGTTTGGATCGTTTCTGGGTCAACAGATTGAGATTTCAAAATGAAACGAATGGGGAAAATTGACTTAACCCGGTGCTACAGCTGAGCTACTGTGTTTGAGCTGAAATGTCAACAGTGGAGTCCGAAATATTATCGAGATATGGGCATATAACTGAATGTAATTAGCTTAAATGGGAAAGCGTGTTGTAAAATATGGGTTAAAGGTGTTACTAACATGAAGAAAAGGTTTAAGTAAAAGCATCTAGACTCAGTTTTCAAGGTGAAGATGTGTCGTCTCTAATTCCAAGAGACTTTATCAATTCTGAGATCAACTGGTAACAGAGCATAGCTTATATCTCTAGAGGGAGGAGTTTCCCCTGAAACCAAACCTGATGGACCAGGCTGTTCTTGTCTCATAGTCGTTAGCCATGAAAGGGAAGTGTGACTCCTGATGTGGGCGTCTTTTCTTCAAGATGTCCTGGATGACTGAGAACCTTCACAGACGTGTTAGTAACATGATTTTCTTAAGTTAGATTTGTCTTTGAGTCAACTTATTCATTCATTAATCCATCTACTATCCCTTTTCCTTCCTTGGGTGGTGGTGTCGGAGACTATTCTAGCGGCTTTGGGTCTGAGGCAATCATTAGCTAATCCAAAAGCAAAACAGAAAACCGCTCGTAGATCACGGTGGGATTTTGAAAACAATGCATCAGAGCAAAATAGAGCTCAATCCAAATATATCAAATTTACAAGAAAACTTCCCAACCCTATATGCTCTGAACCAGACGAGAAAAAGAGAGAGGAAAGGAGCTTCAATGCTTCTTTACTTACCTCTCTTAGCTCACAAATCTGTGGATATCCCTTACTCAAAGTTAATAAGTTTACTGACTTGACTGATTTCTTTACATCTCTTGTCAACAAAACTTAAAGGTGCGTGACTAATTGCATAAAACAGAAATGACATTTGAATAACTACATGGGCGTAGGAGGCCTTTGAAAAGTGAGGGGGACAATTTAGCTCAAGAAACTAATAAAAAAGTTTTTCTGTTATCTGGTGCCTTTGAACAGGTCAAGTTAATTTTTTAAATCAGGTTGTTTAAGCTGAAGAAAAACGTATTTTTTTTTTTTTTTTTACGATAAGTGGGTGGGACCTGTCCCCCTCAGCTCTGTTTGTGATTAGAGCCCGCTAATAAATGGAAATAATGTGGATTTATTGGATTATTTGACCAGGTCATGGCCCTATACCAGGAACAGACCAACACTTGGACCAGACAAGGACCAGACCAGGACCTATGGTAGGTTTGCTGTGCCTTTACCAGAAATGGTATTATGCACTCTGTGTTTTGTATTCAGTAAAGAAAAGTACAAATCTGCACTTTTTGATGTAGAAGTTATTTCTGTGTTGTCCCAAGCGCTACTAAACTCAGGACAGTGTTGGGAAAGTTCACTTTCTACAAGAACTAGTTCAAAGTTCAGTTCACAAATTTTAAAATGAACTAGTTCAGTTCATAGTTCAAACTTCAAAATTTTGAACTAAGTTCACAGTTCCAAAAATGAACTAGTTCATAGTTCTTTTTTTCCATGTTGCTGCGAGCTATTATTTTTCAAAATTATTGCCACAGCCCATATACAGTAGAATCACAGACAGCAATTATTTTATCAGTTTTAACAATGAAGCTATGCGTCAGATTTCATTTTCATATCAATTCCTTATCCAACCAGGGTTTACATTAGCATTGAGGGGACATTGTTGCTTTAATGCTTTGTTGCTGTCCATTCACTCCACACTAGTAGCAGCTGCAGCTTTCAACCCTACAGTACATTCTCAAGAACATGAGGAAAAACGTGCTGCTTGAATGGTCTTTTTTAATGAGGCATTATTCAAAGAAAAACAGGACAGTAATCATTAAGGTGAAAACGTTTTTAAATTTTAATAATTTTCCATTGTCCACATGCTAAAACAGAATATTGGAATCCTGGAAAAATAGACCAGGCAGGTTCAACAAACAAGTTATATGAATGAATTTAAATGATCATATGCCTTACTACATGCTGCTGTCGTCTCCATGCTTTATTTATTTATTTATTTTTTTTTTTGATGACGCGTCACGCATGCGGCGGACGGCGGTGCGACACAGGTGGCTGGTGTTGCCAGGTTTGGTGTTTTTCCGCTACATATTAAGACCCGTTTGCGGCTGGTTTGCGGTGTGTTTTAGCCGGGTTTTCGCCTGGAAGGCTCTATAGAAATCTGGCACCCTATTGAACGGTTAACCTGAGAGAGCGTGCGTTCACAGACACCAGAATGAACGAGTTCACAGTAACGTTCATCAGGCAGTAATACAGCCCGTTCAGTTCACGTTCGCCCAAAATATGAACGAGTTCATGAACTATCGTTCAATGAACGCGTTCAGGCACAACACTGACTCAGGATAATAATAAACTGCAATTGTCCAGTTTAGGGACAACCAGAGTTCAGTTGGAAACAGTTCCAGACTTTATGCGTAGATCTTGGCACATGTTTGGTTTGATACAGGTTTGTCCAAGTGAACGGCAAAAAGAACAACTGCACCAAACTTGAGATTTTAAGTGAACCACAAGAGTCAACAATTCACAATCACATTTTAGTTATTCTGGTGAAATTTAGTTATTCACAAATTTACCTACATATATACATCTTTTAATAATGAACAGTCAGAAATACGTCCCTCAACCTTTTTTCAGTGAGACAGGACCAGCAGCCAAGATCATAAAAAGTGAGGAAAAACTTCTGATATGCTTTTTCAAGTCAAGGATGTGTGTGTAAATAGAAGCTCAGTGTTACGTACTGCATATTTCCAGATGAGAAGCGATAGTTTAGCTTGTTTCAGTGAATCAGTTACAGTCATAATTAGAACAATGACATGGTGTCTTTAAATATCGATCAATAAACGTTTTACATTTTAATGGCTCTGACAAAGATAGAAGTGCTTCTTTCCCACCAATATTAGTTTATATTTACAGTTTCCAACATGTATTGGAACAATACTAAGCCATGCACAAGCTTTTCATCTTGACACTGGTCAACTGTTAATTTTTTTCACATACAGCACTCTTTGTTCCTTCAGGATGTTGTCAGGTCTTGTGATTTTTTTTTTTTTTTTTTTATAATTTTGTGTCAGTCTTCCTGGTTACAACCTCCTTCATTCATGCAGCAATTACTTCAATAGAGCTGCACCTGAGACATTTTAACCAAACCAAACATGCCAAGTTTAGCACACGCTTAATTTCTGCTCGCGGTGAACAGATATCAGTCACAATACACAAAGAAAAACATGTTGGAAGAACAAACAGACACATGCCGCTTGAGGCTTTTACAGATGCTGAAATAGTGGAATAACACGCTGCTTTTTTAAGTCAACAATTGCGTTTTTGTGAACAAAGAAAGGATTATTCTGCCGGCGATGAGAGGAGCTGCTGGAGGCCCGGGCTCCTGCGGCGAACACAACTTAGTGGAGATTGTAAATTTAACTTTCTTCAACAATTTCATCCACGTTTTATGTTGTTACTTTTCATATATATCCTTCTTGCTTTTTCTCCCCTCAAACCTTGGCAAGTACTTTCTTTCTAATCATTGCCTTTGATTCTCTGCAAACACAGCAGCGTTTAGTTAAGAGCACCCAAAGATGAAAGCAAAGCAACTCCACACGGATCAAAAAAATGGAAAAAAGGGTGTGTTTTTTCCCCCTCTGAATCCAAATTTGTGCTGGTTCTAACAGTAAATACCCAAGATAAAAGATGGCTGTGCTGCTGTGCTTAACGCTCCCATTAGACTCCCAACAATTGCTGCTTTTGTGCGCTCTCATGTTCGGATGGAAAAGCTTCTGCCTGCAGTACTTTGAGACACACAATTCAACAATCACAGGGAATATTTAGAAAAAAAGGAAAAGGTGGGTTTTGTGTCGAACAAAAGTGGTGAACAACATTTTGGGAATTCTCCAAGGTGAAGCCAAAAGGAAAGGATTGAGTTGAAAAAAAGGATGAATGGGGGAAACTGACAACACAGCGGAGCGGTGTTACAAAAGCAGTTGTGGTTAAACAGCCGCAGGAGGCCCATTACTAAGTCAAACGCTCCTCTGAACTTTTTAATGAGGAGATGAGTGAAAACCAGGCTAATGATGTAGCAGCATCAACAAATGTGAAAGATATCACAAACTTTATGCCCTGTGTGTTACTGTAGTAGAGCTAGTTTACAAAAGTGTCACATTTTGAGGTTTAAATAAAGAAATCTGATTAATCTATTTTCTTTTAAAATGTAGAAAATAGAAGAAACCTACACAGATACAGGAAGAACATGTAACTCCACACAGAAAGGCCCTTTGCAGACCGGGCATCTAATCCAGAACCTTCTTGCTGTGAGGCAGAAGTGGTAGTAACTCCAACATAATGAACAATATGAAGTTGTCTTGAATTGAAAGAAGCTCCAAGAAAAGTATATGATGACTTACAAAGGCCAATAATTCACTTTGATTAGAAAAAAACAGGAAACACAATATCCACACAAGTGCCGTGTTTGGGGCTGTTGTGAAAGCTCTCTGAGCGAGGTTCACTCCAATAAGTGCGAATGCTACATTTGAACCTCAAACCACTAAAACATGCTCCAGGATCTGCTTCCTACTGAACTCTGCTACGCTTCAATTACAGACTGCAGATGTCTAAACAATGAACCATTGCTATGCTCTCAACACCGTCTTGTGTTTTTCTTCTTCAAAATGTCGACTGTTGTGAAGGTTCGACCATGGAGCGTGGATTTTTATGGCAAACAGAACAAAAAGGATTGTCTTTTGTTTTTTGGTTGATACTAAATGAAGCAGACTACACAAGTGTGATCACACCCAGAGTAACACAAAGCAAAACCACCTGTTTGTGTTCTTTGAAAAGCAATATACTATTATTAGTAGTATTATACACTAAACTCGATTGCATCCATTGTGGAAACACATCGGCCATTTTGAGTGACATGTGACCCCCTGGGAAACATAATCTAACTACTCATGACATAAATACATGTGTCAATTAGTGATGCGCGGGTCGTCTCGTAACCCGCGGACCCCTCGGGTACCCGCGGGTCGGGTTGGGGCGGGTAAAGAAATTGACACTTTATTTGCGGGGCGGGTTGGGGCGAGTCATTAAAAACAAAATGTAAAATCCATGTATGTTGCGTGCAATTTACAGCCTATATTAAATATTTGGGAATATCTATTTACATATTTTATTAGTTTTTTTGTAAGGTTACCCGACGCTTGCGTGATGTCTCCAAACATTTGGCGTCACATGACACAAGCGGCGCGCCAAGCAGCTCCCGCCGCCGCTGCCTGCCAGTCACAACAAAAGCGGAGAAGATGGAAGACGAGGTGCGGGAGAAATTAGGGTCGGGAATGTACATAATAATAAAAAAAAAGGTCAGGCTGCTAAGTCTAATGTTTGGGACTGGTTCTCAGAAATAGTTGCAGCAGGAGACAACCGCAGTATTGGCTACGTGAAGTGCAACTCGTGTGAAAAAATATACAAACATGAGAGCCACAAAACGGGCACTTCCAGCCAGTTTACAGAGCGATGTTTCCAAACACTTTCAGACTGAAATAAAGGCTGTTTTCATTTACATTACAATGCCTAATAGGCTATGTCTATTTAATTGTCGCGGGTGCGGGGCGGCGGGTTATAAAAATAGATACAGTGGTGCGGGCGGGCTGGGGCGGCCAATAATTTCATAAAGCGGACCCGCGGGTTGGGCATCACTAGTGTCAATCCACTCATTTACAAAAAAATGTAAATACAATAACCTGTCAACAACATTGATGTGGTCTACAGCGTCTGCAAAAAGATAATAGAACCTAGAGATGTAATTTTCTCTAGACAAAGAAAAGGCAGTATGTGATGATGAACAAACATTTCTATAGGTGCAAATGAACCACTGTTACCATGACGACACCCAAAAACACAGAAAGGATATTGTAAACGTTAGATTTAGTTTGTTGTGTAGACCCTGTTACAAGACATTCCCACCACTGCAACGAAACCAGCAGTATTTGTTTTATTTATTTGTATCAGGGTAGGGCCGGTGACCTGTTCTAGGTCAATCAATACTCAATATTTTATTTCATTTAGATTTTATAGATTATTGCAATGTTTTTTTTTTCTGACTGAGCAAAAATGAGTAAGAAACAGTCATCACTGAGGCGCTAATAAAAGGGGGGATGGCCCAATGATGGGACAGCAAGAGAAAATACACTAAATATAATATTCCCAAACTGATACAACGTCTGTTCTGGATTTAGGTCAATGCAGAATATCATGAGATTACCACAAAAGCTCTAAAAACCCTGCTTTCATTTTCAAGGGATTTTTGTTAAGCACTGTTTTCTGCCGTAACAGATTATGAATTAGATAATGAACATATTTCCAGTGTCACTGTTTCTCATCAGCCCAGGTCTCATCAGCAGGAAACAAGCCACTGACTCTACATTGAGTTACATTTATATTAGAATAAGCATAAAATACATTAATATTGATATTGTATAAAGGGAGGTTAGACAGATATTACATAATGGCCTTCACTTCTAGACTGTTGCTGCACTATCAGCAGATGAAGCAAAAATTTAAAGAAGCTACAGCCATTACTGATTTTGCATAGCTCTGAAACCATAATGTGTTACTTAATATGGATTTATGAAATAATTGTCTTTTTAATGGCAACATGTCTTTTGCCTTAATGTAGGTTTAGTAATTAACATTAAGCTGACCTTTTTAAACGCAACTTACCTATCAGACTTATTCAGATCTTTATGCAATAATCTGTCTGGTAACTGTATTTTACAATCATTATTTTGGTCTTTTTGTTTAGCACTTGTTGGCTTATTAGATTCAAAGCCCTTAAGTACCTTTCTTTATGTGCAATTAACTCGGGAGTGGTAGAAGACATCTTGTAGGACCAGCCGTAATGGCCACAGCTCCATAAATCTAACGTTTAATACCGTCTAATTATGTGTTAATGCATAGTTATTACAGTAATACGCTCCCTTGCTGTTCCACTGTGTCGCATGGCTTCCTCTACGGCAGCCGTCCCTAAATCTAAGCTTCTTGTGCGGTGTGTGAGGGATGCTTAAACCCATCAGAGTGGAAAATGACAATGTAACAGGCCACATGCAGACTGTAACCTGCACTGGCCTGGCTGTGGACTCTCTCTGCACTGGAAGGTTTTGCCCTGAGCTCAGAAAGTGACAAATGAAGCGGGTCAAAAGCAGGGATGACACAAGACATCAACTGGTACAACAGTCAGGAGAAGCATTAGAAAAATAGTGGACTAACTAAACCAGAAATAGATCCCATTTTAAGATGTTTCTCTTTCTTGTGCTTTACTCAAAACTATCTTCCTTTCTTTAAAACCAGGTAATGTTTATTTACAAAACTGGTTATACTTCAGCTAAGAATTGTTGAAGGTTTGCATTGATTTGGAACAAAAATGTGTTCCATCTTAATAAAGGACCGCTCCACATGCAGGCTCCAGAGTGCACTTATGAGTGACAGAAGGATAAGGAGAATGCAGGTCAAAGTTTCACACCCCACTACTTTCTACAGCCTTTCAGCATCTATGGTAGCCCTGTAGGGACATGGTATTGTTTGTGAACAAACCCTACGAAAACAGCACTATTGTGGCGGCAGTGGCTCAGTGGTAGAGCGGTCGTCTTTCAACCGGAAGGTAGTGGGTTCGATTCCCGCTCTCCCCACAGTTCATACTGTCGTTGTGTCCTTGGGCAAGACACTTAACCCACCTTGCCTCCAGTGACTGTAACACTGGTAAAGTAATGTAATGTAATGTAAGTCGCTTTGGATAAAAGCGTCTGCTAAATGAATAAATGTAAATGTATTGGAGAGTTAATGGTTAAAAAAAAATCAAGCCTTAGGCAATAATGTGGTAAGGTGCTTCTCCTTCAGGAGTGCTCTGTTTGTCCTCTCTTCTGGGCAGTTGTAGAATCAGGACGTAATTCTTTTCCACTGGGTTCTATCAAGCTTTAAAAGTCTATTTAAATTAAACTTTGGTTTGATTTTGTTTGATTGGATACTACTTTTATTCATTCATCTTCTTATGCTCATTCCCATTAGGGCTCATCAGGGTCTGGAGCTAAGTCCAGCAGTTTTGGGCCTGGGGATGGGGTAATTGCAGGGATGACACTTGAAGACAACCATTCACTCTCACATTCATTTACTACGGGACATTCACAGTCACCAGTTCACAGATACATGCAGCTCTTTGACGGGGAGGAAGCCGGACCTGAGAGAACCTACAGTATCTCGTGGAAGACAAGCAGACTTAAGCAGAAATTACATATTTCTTCTTTAAAAGTGACCTTTTCTGTCGGAATATGTGCTTTTCAACAATTCCTCCAAGAACTGCTTGGCTGTATTCAAAAATAACCTAAACTTTTACTCTAAGAATAAATCTTTGTTCACAGAGGAGTGTGTCCCCAAAGTAGTGAGCGCCTGCCTGTATGGGATTCCGCTCTGGTCGGACAGAAGAGACGTCCTGGATTTTCCAAAGGCACCAAGCCCCTCAAATGTGTGGCCTCTGCGGGAAACAGGTGACCCTGCGGAGGTCGGCCCCCGGTGTTGTGAAAACGAGCTGAAAAATGGCCTCCTGTCTAGAAAATGCATGAGAACACAGTGCTCCGGCCCGACACACACGCTCATAAGGGTATAAAATATTATCATCCGCCTTGATTGAGCTTATTTGGGTCTCCTCGTGTTTCCACATCGTCAGCGCTTTAGCGTTTTCAGAGGGGGATTTGATGACGGGTAATAAACTGCTGTTGCTAAATAAAGCCAGGCCCCTCCTTCGGCTGATGGCAGGACAGTACATCTTTACACACTTACCTCAAGGCTCTGTGAACCGGACAGCTCTGCTCACTTTGCATACTTTTAAAGGTCATGAGCTATTTTTGAAAGGCCGTCCCGGCGACCTTAGACAACACCAACCCTCCAAGATGTAGACTTTTTACCTTTGTCTTTTCCCTTTACAGTAATTTTCTGTCTCAAAAATATTCTCATCTTCATTAAAAGGTAATGTAGTCATGCTTTTAAGACAACCATTTCTTATTAAAAGGTCTGGTTGTTCTCAGTGTCAGACACAGAGGAATGTTTTAATTAAACTGTTTTTAGTCTATTCATTATTATGGAAACTTGTCTCTTTATTTCACCAAGGACATGGCTCATCCTTGTCTCATTCATTAAAAACTCAAGCTCTAGACATGGACTGTCTGAGTCTTATAACTGTTACTTGGCATTTCTTTCCTGGTCTCAGTTTGCAAAGTCTTATTAAAAATACCTAAAAACTAAATATTGAAAGGACAAAACCTACCAATTTTTTGTCCACATGGTAAATAAGATGTGTCCAGATATTGTATCTCTCTTTAGACTTTTATCGCCAACATTTGTCCTCATCTTAGACTCTAATTCATACATAATGTGTCATTTTTAATGTGAACCAATAAAACATTTATTTAAGATTGTTTAATATAGCCCACCGCAGTGGGACAGACGTACAGTACAATGAACAAGAGTATGTTTCAAACAAGCCATTTAAGTGCCACTACTCTAGTCTTTGCTGTTGCATGTGTTGTTTGTCTCTCTGATTGGAATTAGACAGCAGCAGCCCAACATCCTTTACCACTTTTCTTTGTATTAAAAAGTTAACTTGTCAAACTCACCAGGACAAAATACTTCATCTAAATCCTACTGTCTCAAATTTGTTCTTATGACTATGTACTAGCTGTTGTGTGTGTCATGTTTAAGGTTCGACGAGGCATCCATTTTATTGTTACTAATGTAAAGAGCATGGCATTGCACTGATTGGATAAAAAGACCTGGTGATAGACAGCTACAGGTGTCTCATCCAACAAGTGTCATCTCTTAAGTTTTCATCTAAAGCCCCTGCTCTTTCTGTAGAAGACCTTCAGAAACAGCCTAAAAACTAACCTTGTTTTGGATAAACGGTCGCATGTGCAACATAAATGAAGTACTATCACTGCCAAAAAGAACATGAGTAAACCATCAACAATCACACTTTTGGGCAGAAAACTAAACAGACTCATTTCTCTCCTGTGCTAAATCTGAAACTAACAACGTTGGTTACATCAGACTTGAACTTGGATTTAACCATGTAATCAGAGGACCACTCTACAAAATGCCAAACTGAAGTGCTGCTCTGTGAAAATGTGTTACTGCAATCCAAGAAAAGACTCAAAGAACCAAACTAAACCCCCATAGTATTAATGTTCCTTAAGAATTTTATGATTTATCATACCATAAAAACAAGAGGAGATGTTATACCTTTAAAAAATTTTGATGATACTGCCTCAAGAAAAACAATGTGTGTTTATAAAGAGGTCACGGTTTAAGGCTGGAGCTGCTGAAGTGTGTTTAGCTCTGCAATTTTAATTTATCTGCTGTTTAATTTGCCCACGTCGACGGGGAACAAGCGTGGCTCTATACAGCTGAGCGAATACATTTACATATGCCTGTGGTGTGCACATTTATTTGATTAAATACAAGATGAACAGTCTGTTAATAATGGCTTCTGTTGGTCATTTAGTCAAATATTCATAAAATCAATGAATATGCACTGTAAACCTTCTCTTCTGCTCATTTGTGGATTTGTGATTTAATTTTGCGCTCTACTTAAGATAGGTACATTTTATTAAATCTTCCAAGAATAAATTGTCTGCTGTAATTGGTCAGATGGCTAATTCTCACTTTACAGAGATGTTGGCTTTGGTTACTGGGTCACATTAGAGCAATTGACTGAAAACAATTGCAGACCAGTGCATGAGTGTTTAAAAATGTTGCTTTCTCTGTGCGTCTGGTCTCCTGTTCTCAGATCATACAACTTACAGCCAACAGGACAATACCTAAGATAACTAAAGCTCAGTCTGTCCACACAAATAATAATGGAGAAAATATATCTATTGTACCAGTGGACAAAGCCTGTAACTAGAGACTGTCAATGTCCGGACTAATGGGAGGGGTGCTTGGTGAAGGAAGATGGAAAGGATTAGAGGTTTTAAAAAGATATTTCATTGGCCTTTAGCCTTTGTTTGAGAGAGAAAAAGCACTGGAAATATGGAAAAGGGATAAAGGATGACACAAAGTACATATCAGGATTCTTACAATCACAATGTGTATAAATAAATTCAATAAACGCAATTTCAATGCCTTGTGAGAATAGCACTGACACTAGACCTAGACAAGACATAAAAGCACATTGTGTTACTTATTTACCTCACTTTGTAACATAGGGTTATGCATCTATAGCCGAAACATAATCCTAACGTAACAAGCCGGGCCAAACATCCGTTAGACATTTAGGTGCCGCTCCTGGTTGTGGTTTGGAACTTTACAGACCTTTATTGTAACAACAAGTTTACGACATGAAAGACTGAGACATGAAAAATGCTTGACTGAAAAACATATGTGCCACTGTGTCTGCTTAATTACATTTCTAGTGGAGCTTCTCTTTGCCAGACCTCAGCTCAGAGTGTGGTCACTGAATGAATTATGGTGAATAATGACACATGACCTGGTCCCATTTATTACAGATCCATCTTAAAATTGATTATTGCTTAATTAAGATAAACCAGGGCAGTGTCACTTCCTCCCTGTGCTGGAAAAAATGCTGGCAGTGGCTCAGTGGTAGAGCAGTCGTCTTTCAACCGGAAGGTAGTGGGTTCGATACCCGCTCTCCCCACAATTCATACTGTTGTTGTGTCCTTGGGCAAGACACTTGACCCACCTTGCCTCGTATGAATGTGTAAGAATGTTGAGTGAATGTATGTGGTGATGGTCGGAGAGGCTGTAGGCGCAAAATGGCTGCCACGTCTCTGTCAGTCTGCCCCAGGGCATCTGTGGCTACAGTTGTAGCTTACCATCACCAGTGTGACTGTGTATGAATGAATAATGGACAGCCTGTAAGCGCTTTGGTCCCTTGGGAGAAAAGCGCAATATAAAGACTTGTTTGGGTAAAAATAATATCTCTATTATGTTGTAGGATTTTGGGTTGGTCAGTTTAAATAACTGAAAGCTGATATTATAGGTGTATTAACATATAAAAGAGGAAGGTGCATTTTGGAAGTACCATCGTTGTGTCTCATTTTTCTTAACATGCCTCCTCAACTCCTTGATTGGAACGGAAGTTATTCTCTGTGCACAATCTTTAGTGCTATCCCCAAAGATCTTAAAGCTGCTTTGAGGAGAGAGAAGCCGTAGAATGCTCCTGAGAGGAAGCATAAGGAAGATACACCGGAGCTTACTACGCAGAAGTCAAAGTCATGGTGGACACAAGAAGCGTCTCATGGTTGGTTCATGACGGAGACTAGAGAGGTTGCAACGGTTCATCTGTTAATGTTAATAAGTCATGGTGTTTGGGAACCTTACATTTGTATAAATACAGATAAAGAACATTTACACATTTAGATCACACTAAATTTAAATTCGGGTTGATTGGAGATGTTGCTGCAGATCCAGGAGGGTGAATATCATAAACAGACATTGCTGCAGGTGACGCTCATGAGGAGAGGATGTTACATCACCTTTACTCACCTGTCCTCTTTCTTTTCTCCTCTCCTTTCTGTGGCTCCTCTGGGCAGGACTAAAGTGACTAGGAGAGGAGGGGAGTGGAGGAAACGAGTGTGCATGATAAGAGCTCTGAGACGTACCCAATATCTCTCTATCAGCTCTAAATCTGACTTTGCTCTAAGCTTAGGGCAGTGGCCTAGTCCAGCTGTAGTCTGACTACATTCCACTCAAGTGTCTTAATCTGACAACTAAAACTTTTTAATGCAGAAGAATACATTTAACACTGTTTTTTAGTTTGTTTTTATTTTATATTCATTTACAGCTGGTGCAGTTGTGTCTAATGTAGTGAGGACTACGGTGCTGTTAATATATGACTGTGCTTGTTTGTAATAACACATGTTCTGATGCTTTTATCCATGTACATTATTCTGCAGTGGCTCTGCACTTTGCCCAAGACTAATCTTCCCTTGGGTACAATAAAGCACATCTGATTTGATTTGATTTATATTTACTATAAGCAGGGTGTACATGACCACCATAAAATCATCAGTACTTGCACAACATGGCTTTCAGCTCAATACACTTTCTGATTAAATATTTTATTTCTTTTTGTTCATTAAGTAAGTAAACGTAGTATTCATCGGAAGTGAGACAATAAAGCTTCATGTTCAGATGTTTGAGGATCAGCAGCCTGATGACTGTACTGTTGAAATATATAAATTATGTCTGTAAGAAACTGAATGTGAACAGAAAAATCCTAAACACATCAACAGTGGTTTCAGAAAAAATAAATACTGAATGACAAATGAGCAAAGGACCAAACTCCATCTCCTGGTCTCATCTAAGTGACTGAAGTGTGTGCACCCCGACAATAAAGCTGTTTTAACTGACAATAAACTGTAATGTCTTTTTTAACAGCATGAGGACTGGACGCTAATGTTGGCAGGCCTTGGTCTCCAGCCCAGTGTCAGCGCGGTGCGGAGCACCACAGATGGACCGCAGCTTCCTGATTAGTCGTGTTAATCTGCTGTAAGCACAATGTAAACTTGCTGATGTGACCTCAGCAACAACAACTGCTGCTTGTGATGCATTTATGCCTCGTGTCCCAGCGGGAAAAGGGTGTGTGTGTGCACGAGAAAAACAAACGGAGCAAATTTGCGACCCGCAGCAGACCTTGATCAGGGCTCGGGGTGTTTTTATATCAGCCACACACTCAGGCAGGTCATTATAACGAATGTACAGGACATGACAACAAACAGGTCAGCAGCTCTCAGAGGGAGAGACAGGGGTCAGAGTTCATGGCTTCAAAGCGGTAAAGACTTTCATCACAGTGCTTTGAAATAGGTTTGAAATGGTGTTTTTTGATGATTACTGTTCCTTTTTAAAGGCTTGTCCTTTTATAATATTAGTATAACATTAAATATTCAATAACATTTACCCACAGGACCTTTAATCTATTATTGTTTTATGTAAGATTTAATCAATAAAAAGGTGAGTGTTTACATTGCAGAGGTGAAGATCCACATACTGAACCTTTCACAGACAACGTCGAAAAGATAAAAGCACATCGCTGTAACACAATCATTTAGCTCAAATGAACAAATTTAATAGACTATATTAGATGGACTTCAGATGTGTTTCCACTGGAGGGCTACGTACATGTCTGCTCAGTTTAGCTCAGTTTTGTTCAGGGTTTGTTTGTGTTTTTCCTTTTTGCTGTGTCCAGAGAGAGACGTCTGTTCCAGAAACAGTGAGAATAGTAGCAAGGATCGTACTTCGTTGTGATTAATACACTAGCATTAAATGGAAGAATAAAAAATGAAAATTGGTTGCTTGTTCACGACTTTTCGTTACTTGCACTTGTCTGGAACATCTTTGTCACTAAAACTCCTCAGGTTCTGCACCAAAAACTACTTTTCAGTTCAAACATACATGATTATGCCATAAGACATACCATTGCTAAGAAATGTATTATTATTTATTATTTATTCAAAGTTTAGTTCTAGAGCAATTGATCTGACGTTAGTCTTATTTTCCTTGATTCCTTGTTACTTTATGTCTGTGAAGGTTCTCAGTCATCCAGGACATCATGAAAAAATAAGTTGAAGTAAAAGCATCTGGACTCAGTTTTCAAGGTGAAGACGTGTCGTCTTTAATTCCAAGAGACTTTATCAATTCTGAGATCAACTGGTAACAGAGCAGAGCTTTATGTCTAGAGGGAGGAGTTTCCCCTGAAACCAAACCTGATGAACCAGACTAATGAATCTGAGGAGGTGGCCTCAGATTCATGTTGCCTAGTGTTTATAACAGTGTCTTGAAACCTAAAACAAAGGAGTTGCACCCTAGAACAATAAACAAAGCACCTGAATGGAGCAGTGGCACTAACGACTCTCCTGAGTCTTAACGACTCCCACATCAGGACTCACACTTCCCTTTCATAGCCAACGAACATAGTTTCAAGGGCAACCCCTCCCTCTAGAGATATAAGATCAGCTCTTCTACCAGTTGATCTCAGAATTGATAAAGTCTCTTGGAATTAAAGACGACATGTCTTCACCTTGAAAACTGAGCCCAGATGCTTTTACTTCAACTTTTTTTTTCTTGTTTCTTGATGTAACATACATTTATTTATTTTTATTTCAGTTTTGTTTTAAATGTTGGACTGTTTTGCAGATGTTGTATTTTTTATTTTGTTTTTATTGCTATTTCTTTTTTTATATTTGACTGTTCAGACCCCAGGAAGAATAGCAAGAGCTCTGCTGTGGCTAATGAGGACCCTAAATAAATAAATAGACAACAACAGTATAAACCGAGGAGAGCGGGAAACGAACCACTAACCTTCTGGTTATAGGACGAGCGCTCTACCACTGAGCACCTTTAACTTTTAAGTCTTAGAACTGCGCCAATTTATGTTTGTCTTGATCTTGATCTTTACACTGCAGTGTAGCCTTGGCATCTATTCTGGGGAAAAGGAAATACACTTGACATATTTCCTTTAGCATTATGTTTGTGCAAAAGTGGATAAAAGAGAGTTGTTTCAAGAGTCATTTAACATGAAGTAGAAAGAAACCAACATTAAGCACATGAAAGAGTGAGGCCCTAAAATGGAGAAAACTAGTGCAACAACAATTAATTATCTTCCAGCATTTTCAACATTTCAAAAGTTAGTTTTTAGTTTGTGTTGTGTTACCTAAACCTGATGATTGTCGTTCTCGTTACCATTATGTGAAAGCATTATGCACTAATTGTTGGTTGTTGTTAATGTGTTTAAATTTGGCCACGTTTGACGGCGTTGACATAACGTTTGATGGAAGTTAATAACGAGACCAGACTTATTATACGAGGTGTTTCTGCCGTTTCAAGCTCCAATTAGCGCCGTAGCTGCCAGAGTTTGAGTTAACGACACACACTTCATTAAAGAGCCTTTAATGGGGCTTGTCAGGTATTAAATGTCGCGTAAATGGGGCACACGGTGCTGACAGCAGAGGAGAGCAAAAATTTGATCAACTGAGGTCGATCGAAACCTGAATGCTCCCAAAATAACTCACGACCTTTGAGAATGTGTAGCACAATGACTTTAGACGATGGAGCTTTATTTATAGGTTCATTAGCTTTCATTAATTTGACTTTGACAAGATGTTTAGACTTAATTTAAAAGTTAAACTCATTTTGTTTTTGACGTTTAATACATGTTGTACGTGTTTTAATTTTCTAAAAATAACTAAGTCCATGCACTTCTTCAAGTGTCTATATAAACCTAAATTTGAGAACATCTTTGACATTTGGGGACACCAAAAACATAATAGATAAGTTTGTAGATTCATTAAAAAAGGAGATAGGATCATAACCTACATACTTTATCTTTGCCCACTTAAATTGAGCTCCAACATGCCATCATCAGCTCCACCATTACTTCTTTTTGAGGTTACTGTTTAGAGCAGGGGTGTCCAAACTTCTTGCCGCATCTGATGAAAGGAAAATTTCCAAGGGCCGACTTGATTCTTTTTTTCACAAGTGCAGGTTTTAGTTGGATTTGAATGGGTTTTAGTTGGATTTGAATGGGTTTTGTATAAAGCTGCTGCTGTTGGGGCCATAAACAGTACATTTTCTCGCTGAAGCTGAGGGCCACATGAAATCTCACCTTGTGCCATGATTGAACCCCGGGCCGGACTTTGGGCATGTCTGGTTTAGAGCGATAGCAACAGAGGGGTCCACAGCTCCCTTAGTGGCCCGGAAGACATACATATCCTCAACAGCTGATTAAATCATTGTAAACACACTTAGGTTTGATCACGCTACGGACCAGAAAACATTCCCACTCTTTAGATTCAGCAGTTCACCTAGACGTGAGAAAGTTGGAGCACTCTGATTGCCCAGTATTTTTTATTGATTATATATTTTGTTGTAGGTAAAGTTACTCTAAAGCACTAGAGACAACATTTTGAGTAATTTGTTTGTTATCATTTATTTTGCCAATAAAGCTGGCTCTAGACCACAGTGTTAAAAAAGTGTCCGGTTTGATTTTTACCTGTGGTGTCTTTAATCTGCTCCAGAAAAACACACTCTTAAGTAATAACTGATGTGACCATGTGACTGATAATTTATCAGTCACATGGCCCATTTCTACTTTGGACTTTAACTATTTAAACCTTTTAACCGTTTCCTACCACCTCTTTATTTTTATCCTGCACTGGTATTAGTCTTGACCTGATCTTAGTACTAAACACTCACATAGATTTCAAAAGTATTCAGTCACCTTAGATGTGACACCTTTGTCTACCTGCCACATTTCTCCATTTCACTGATGGATGACACTATTCTCTCTTTTGCCACTGCCTTTAAAACTCAAAGCTAAGTTTCACAGCTGGAAAAGTCAGCGCTGCTAAGTCCTAATGATCTCCTACACTGAGGTCTTTACTGCAGCGAGTGTGTTCAGATAAAGGAGAGTTCAAGAGGTCGACAGCCATGCAAGTCGTCTGCAGGGAGCAGCTAAAACCACTGGTCCTTCGTTAATGAGCCATAATGTTACATCAATGTCTACGGCTAAAATTATTAAATAAAGTTAAAGCCAAACCAGGATCTAACCCCAGAGCTTATTATCTCAAACTAAAAGGCTGCAGGACGAGGACTCAGTCTCTGGTGTAAAGTTTAGGGTTTGAAAATCCTCTGCAAATAAGAGACAAATAAAATTGTAATTAGGAGGAATTTCTTTGATAATAAAGTATTTTTTCTTCCAACTTATTGTTCTCACATTATAATCACAATACTTTAAGTCTGAGTTATGTGGGCATACACACGTGGACAAAATTGTTGGTACATTTCGGTCAATGAAAGAAAAACTCACAATGGTCACAGAAAAAAACTTTATTCTGACAAAAGTAATAATAAATAAAAATTCTATGAATGTTAACCAATGAAAGTCAGACATTGCTTTTCAACCATGCTTCAACGGAATTATTAAAAAAAAATAAACTCATGGAACAGGTCTAGACAAAATTGTTGGTACCCCTAATTTAATATTTTGTTGCACAACCTTTTGAGGCTATCACTGCAATCAGACGATTCCTGTAACTGTCAATGAGACTTCTGCACCTCTCAGCAGGTATTTTGGCCCACTCCTCATGAGCAAACTGCTCCAGTTGGTTCCGGTTTGAAGGGTGTCTTTTCAGCTCCTTCCAAAGAAAGATTTTTTTTAAATAATTCCGTAATTGACGAGTTGTCACGTAGTAAAACCTAGCTCTAGAGACCGGAGACATCTTTTGTACCAGGCTGTAAACATGATTTTTACACCTGTAAAGTCGCCATTGGGTTTCTCCTTATATTTCCACTTTTGGAGCCTGCCCTCTGGTGGACGGAGGTATATCACTGTATGTTGCTGTAAAATCGCCCTTCCACAAGGACCCTTTTAGAGGTTCCATGGGAGAGGCTTTGGTTTAACCTTTATTTCTGGTTTAATCCATTCCAGGTTAAGTCTTCATGTAGACATATGGTTGTTCCTGGTGCCTTGTTTAGTTCTTGGTTTAACCCTGGTTTTGTCCTCATTTCATTTTTCTCTTAAGTATCATCCTTGTTTACTTCTGGAACAAGTCTTGGATCTGGGTTAAGTCTTGGTTTAATCTTGTATTTGAGTTTTTATTGTTATTGCAGTTCCATCAGTTCGCACCAGGGGGATAAAATAAAGTCTGAGAGGTCAGGTCAATCCTCATTATCTTAAAGAATAGTGTTAGATATCTATCGATTTGGTGTAATTGCAGGACACTTAACACAGTTGACCCACACACAGTATGTTACCCTTTTGGAGCTAAACTCGTGTTAAACCTCGCTGCGTCTCTGTCTGCACTCATTTACCTTCAGGAGGCTCCATTTCCATTATACGAGTTCATTTAAGCCCACTCTGTCTCACTGTGAGGATAAACAGACAAACCACGGGACTCCAGCCGCTCAGGTCAAAATGAGACACCTCTCAATTCTCTCTAACAGGGATCACACTGTTTTCTGGAGATTATTGTTGGGATTTTTCCAAGTCATTATTAGGAGGTATCTATGTGCCCAATCAAAATGAGGCTACAGAAATTAGAATATGTGTATGAATTGTATCCCAGGGTATTGTTCCTGAATGATCAGATCAGTGCAGCTTCTACAGTAACGCGGTCAAAGTCCCAGTCTGTTGCATTAAAGAAGGAGCAGGATCAAATCAATAAACTTGTGAAGAAACTTGTCTATATTAAAGCTCCACTACCTGACATTATTTTTTGTTCCTACTCTTTCTTTTATATATAAAAAAAAAAAGCAAAACCAAAACATTTTTTCACTACAAAATACAAATAAATTCCATTAAACCAACATTTAGAGCTTACCTCTAGCTCCGATTTTTCTTTCAAACTCTTGCCTTACCTTCAACTCGTTAAACAATATCTCCATTTCACTTTCCTTTTCTTTCCATTTATATATAGATTTGTTTTTGTTTCTCAGTGTAAAAATAACCATTTAGCACCAATAAAATCAAATGTCTCTCTTATGGTTATGGCTATCAAAACAGCCATTACTTCCTTGTTGACATCAGTGTTGACCAATGAGAGCACTCCATTTTACGGAAGCAGCTGTGATTGGACAAAGACCTGAATGGTGTTGAACATTCTTATCAATGAAAATCCTTGATAATAAAGCCTAGATGACATCTTAAGTTATTTATTTATTTTTTCACAGATGATTGTGTTTAGAAGATTAAACAGTTAAAAACTGAAAGAGTCTGAGGAAAGAGGAAGGTCTGGGCATCCTGCTTAGACTCCTCAAACAGCAACATCTTTTTTTCCCAATATTTGATTTGAAAACCTATAGTAACCTATAGTAAAGTCAGACGATAAAGAATACATAGTGCAACATTTTCTTTGCTAACTGGAATAATAATTGATATTGGTATCAATATTGGCAATATTAGTAATAGAAAAAAAAAGTCACGACAGAACAGACAGCCATCAATAAAAATTATTAAAACATACAGTATATAAACCATTCAAACTGTAATTATGTCAATTTCTAGATTAACCAGACTAACAAGATTTAAAAAAATAAAAATAAATTCTCCCATTTACCATATACAGTAATTGACCTAAACTCTGTCCCAGTTTTTTCCAGGATGCGTGGGAAGACAGGACACAGCCTTCTTCACACTCGCCTGGGCCTTCATTTCTCCGTCTTCTGGACACTCCTCTGTTCGGCGGGAGGCATGTTCTCCTGCTGCGCACCGGAGGGAACAAACATGATTACATGGCTGGGATTACTGCGCTCTCACTCCAACGTAAAGAAAAAAATAAACCCTCCTGGGATTGTGGTCTTTATCTCAGCAGCATTTTGACATTTAAATTGAGGTCTGTGGGTTTTTATGAGGCAGCTTTACAGCGAGCTATAGTTTTACCATTACTACAGATTAAGTTTGACAGATGCTGTGCCAGATACATTTTTTTTTTTTGGGATGTGTAATCATGTTTTAATCCTGGGTTGCACTAATGGATGATTTATTTTTTAAAGTAAAACTTTATTTATAAGTATTGCTGCTTTCAGGAGACAACATTGGTCCAAAGAGGTGGTGAAAAAAATGTTTATCCACACTTTAAACACTCTGGCACCGAATGGACAAAATTATGACTTTACTTTAAACATTTTTTTTGGGTTGAAGAGGTATTTTCAGTTTTTAGTGTTTTGTTGACTTTAAATTTACTTTGACCTCTTGAAAATTGTAAGTAGGAGGTGATTGGTACCTACTATTGAAGTGTACCTCTGACTTGCCAACTATAACTACGTAGCACTTTTATTGAAGGGAGCCAAATCAACCAGTCAATTCAAATCAATTTAATTTTATTTACTGTATATTTACACAAGTCTGAACTAGACAACACCCCCTGTCCTTAGTCCCCCCATTGGGGTAAGTTAAAACTCAAAAACCCAGCCGGACAAAAAGAGAAACCTCCGGGAAAACCACATAAGGAGGATCCACTTCCAGGACATACCTGTGTCCAGTACAGTCACTGACAAAAAGTTCATCAAATGTAATTTCTATGGCACCTTTCATGTGCAGATACAACTCAAAGTATTTAACAAAATACATCTATCTTCTTCAGCTTATCCAGGGTCGGGTCGTGTGGACAGCAGTCTAAGTTGAGATGCCCGGACCTCTCTCTCCAGACACCTTCTCAGAGAGTCATAGTCCCTCCAGCATGTCCAGGGTCTTCCACGGGGCCTCCTCCGGTAGGATATGCCCAGAACATCTCCCGAGGGAGGGCGCCCAGAAGGCATCCGGAACAGATGCCCTAGCCACCTCAGCTGGCTCCTCTCAATGAGGAGGAGCAGCGGCTCTACTCTTACCTCCTCCCGAGTGACCGAGCTCCTCACCCTATCTCTAAGGGAGCACCTAGCCACCACTGTATCCAGGGACCTTGTTCTTTTGGTCATGACCCATACCTCATGACCATAGGTGGGAGCAGGAGTAGGTGTAGAGTAGATTGATTAGTAAATTGAGAGCTTCACCTTCTGCTCAGCTCCTTTACCTCGACAGACCGGTACATTGACTTCATCACTGGAGAAGCTGCCCTGATCCGGCTGTCAACCTCCTTCCCTCACTCGTGAACGAGACTCCGAGATACTTGAACTCCTCCACTTGAGGCAGGAACACTCCACCACGATAATAAATTGATGATTAAAAGGTGAAAAGATTACATTAGATATTAAATGGTAAGCTACTGTATGTTAAAAAGATGCTTAAGATTGTTTTTTAAAAGTACTAAACAGTGGCATGAATCTTAATTTTACAGGCAGAGAGTTTCACAGACTGGCAGCATGAAAAGTAAATGATGCTTCTCCATGTGTAGTCTGGGCACCTTCGGTCACAACCTGGCTCTAAACAGCAAAGATAAGACTTGGTGAAAAGTGAATTAAATTGACACAAAATCATGGGTTAAATACCTCCTCCTGTCCATTTTCTCATTGTCATTCTCCTCTCTGTCCTCCTGTTTGCTGTCTATCTACACCATCCTGATCTAATTAAGGCTAAATAGGCTAAATAAATAAACAAATCTATGCCATCTGTGCTTCTTAACACAGAATACTATACTTTAAGACCTTCACAATGTTCTAATTTACCAACTACACAAGTGCCATATCTACAGTGCTGAAGCATTGTTAACACCTCAGAGTACACAACATTTGACTAAAGTGAGCAGCACGCTTCCTGGGGTATGACACGGTTGGAGGAGGCGATGGGCTGCGTTTACATTGTGGACAATTAGTGCAATCTCTTAATTAACTTCATCTATTGTTTCTTCCACAGGGACAGTGCACAGGTTAATGAGCTGTTCTTCTTCAGTTGCATTGTTACCTTTAACCCCTAAAGTAGGACAAATGCCCAAATAACCAATGCAAAAATAATCACTTCTAATAAACAAAATACACTTTATAATGTCATAGACAGCTAGTCAAGTCAAGACAGCTACAAGAGATAAGTGTGCTCAGGCCTTGGTCAGGCTTGTGGAAGTGTGAGTGCAGACAATGGACACAAATTCTCAGGTAAATGTGTCCTTAAAACCTCCCTTTTATGGTGCAGACTTGTCATACTCATGATCACTAGCTGTGGAATGTAAACATAAAGATTAAGAACAGCATAAATCCCTTAAAAATGCTCTCTTTTATATGTGGGCTTTGAAAAACCAAGTCAGACAATAGATAATTACACATAAAACAAAGAAACACCGTCAGACTGCACCTTCTCACCCCTCTTTGTAGCATCTCATATCAAATTGAAAGCCACCTGGATAAGTGGTTTTGGAGAAGAGACCTGGATTGTTGCGGCGTATTGTGCTGTCGTACGGTGGCCCGGCGACGCTGACAGCTCGAATACTAAGTGACTTTAATTTCCCTGGAGGTGAGAAGCCCCCCGACCGCCGCCATCACCAAACAAAACTGCCATCAGGACTAAACAGCCCGTCCTGATTTAATATCGCTTATTTAATCCAACACAGAATACCAGGCGGCAGATGAATAGGGAATATGTGTCTGTTTTCCGCTACGACGCCGACCCTTTTTATTTGTAGCCACAGAAATATTAATAACCTGAGTGGGATATGAAAAGGTTTTAGCAGTAAATTGATCACTGAGAAAGAGGCAGCTGCTGTTTGCGAATCGAAAAACAACATTTCACTCTAATGAGTAATAACGCACGTAGAAAAGGTCGGGACGGCGTTCAGCCCATTTTAGCGGCCGTCGCAGAGGTATTCTCTCAGTCGGTTTGAAGAACAGCAAAAACATGTCTTCATTTCACAGTAAATCAAATCAGTTGTTTTGAATATACGCTGACCTTTTCAGAGTGAGGTACGGGAAATATTTACAACTCCATCTGTGAGTATTGGGCCTCAGAAAGAAGATGACTGGAGTTGAAGCAAATTAGACGCGTTTAAAATATGGAGCCTGGGTTTCATCTTCCAACACTGTGGATTCAAATGTATTAGATTGAGAGTTAAAAATTCTGTTGTATAACAAGTTTGTCTATGTCAATGATTCCTAAACTGTGGGGCAGGCCTAGTTGCCAATAAAGACACCAGGCTTTTCTTTACATATTTAAAACATACATACAAACATACAAACATTCCAATGGATTTACCAATAAAATCTGGGTCAAAAATCCATTGTAAAATCTAACCTGCATTTGCCTGAAAAGCCTGAAGGCAGAGGAAGCAATTCTTGATAAAATACAGTACCTTGGTGACTAACCCTAAATCAGTGCAATTATTTATTTATTTGGAGCAAATGGAACATTAACAGGAGACAGACCATTGCCTTGTGACTTTAGGTTAAACTGAGTAAACCTGAGCCCACACAAAAAGGAACTCAAGGTGTTAAATGTTTCCTGAGCAGATGGGACCCTCCGTCAATAGTGCTGGAGCAAGCGCTGTAAATGAACCAAACTTACATACACAAGGATATGTTTCCTCTGGGACTGGGGCTGTCCGCTCGTATATTTTTATAGATCCAATAGATTTGTAAACTCTGACCTCTGACACTGCGCAGGGATGTTTCATGTAAAACACTTCAGCCTCCGGTCGTTTGAGTCCATAAACACTGCCCACTGAAGAACAAAGCCCACCTTGAGCAAGGACGACTGCGGATGAGTGTGAAGATTACATTCAATTTAGGAAAATGAGCCACAGCAGAAACGCATTGCACAACACTGCAGTGGTTAGATGGTCTCGCCTGTAGAAAATGCCATGTTTTTAATTGGATGGAAACTTGAGTATATCGACTTTATAAGATACATTATTTTGGCAAGGTCTTGAGGTAGAATTTAAGATTAAAAGGTGACACACTACACAATGCTTCACCTTGAGTCACTATAAGTTTCCAAAAGTTGTAATGTCATGAAAAGACATCAGAGATTGGAAACAGGAAGACACAATTCAAGCGGAAACAAGAAATTCTTGTGATTGATTGAAAACCTCTATAATTCTATTTTCAGTAAAAAAAAAAATGTACTTACTTTAAACACTTCTCCATTTATTCTCCATAAGTCACTAGCAAATTTGATAACTGTTCACTCGAGTGTATCATACTGTAGCGAAACACTGTTGTGATCCGCTCGGTTAGAGAAATGTTCCGTGTCACATGACTGACCCAACTTCTGTTGATTTGCATATGCCGTTGTAGTTTGGTGCAGTTATTATTTGATGCCGTTATGTGTTGTTGGTGTCTAGGATTGGTTATGTTGGGATTATCTGTTTGGATGTTCATGCTAAATGATGTTGCTGGGAGAGAGATGGGCTGGGTATTCGCATAGCACTGTTGTCTGAAACCATGACTGAGTATACCATGTTGTGCAATGGCCCACTGTGGTTCATGTTAAATTGTTGTAAATAAAACCTTGTCTATAAACTTGACATCTCACTCTTGTGACTTTGTCTTGATAAAGATGTCACAATACATTACTTTTGGTCTCCTAAAAGTCTTGGTATTGGCTTGGTCTCTGACCCTAAGTCAGTGCGGTCTTGACTACAAAATTAGTATCCAGGCATTGGACATCTCTGTTTTTAGAGGTCTTGATATTTATGAAATTACCAGTAATGCAGTTTATTCTTGTATTATGAACTGATAACACACTTATATATAAAAAAAAATCATCCAATAATTAATGTATCTAAATAAATAGATCACAAACACCAGTGGAACTAGTGGAGAAGAGAGTTTTAAGTTCTGCTTTAAAAGGACTGCACTCATTTATTTGCAGGAATGCTGGGTGGATTTGAATTTTATAACATTTGCCAATGTTCCATTTACTTACTGTTTTCTTAGTGGTTAGTGGTTAGACTTGTTGTGTGTACTGAGTTTTCCCTATAACTTGTGGTTGTACTGCTGTGTGTGTGTGTGTGTGTTAGAATTTATCATTGTGAGTTGTGAACAGTTGGCTTGACTTAGCTGTACCTACACTAGGTCCCTACACCGGGTCCCTACTCTTCTTTCTTGGATGAGTTTGGAGATTTCCTCTCGGACGCTGATAACATCCTTCTAGTTGGTGACTTTAATATTCATCTTAATAAGGAGTGTGATCCTCTGGCCAGAGCATTTCAATCACTGCTTACAACCATGTCTCTTAACCAGTTTGTTCATGAGCCCACACACTTTAGTGGAAACTATCTGGATCTTGTTTTGGCTCGGGGAATAGATGTCTCCCATCTCTTCGTCTCCTCTCTTTCATCTGCTGTTTCAGATCACTCACTGGTGGAATTTGATATAAGTTATAAACTACCCTAACAAGTGTCTACACGGAATTGCTGCAATGGAAATTTTTGCCACACGGCTGACAGATGTTCTTCCTAATTTAACTCCACCTGGAAACTCAGTAGGGGCCTACACAAAGGAGGTCCATGCAACCCTCTCGGCCATCACTGACTCAGTGGCACCCCTCAGGACAAAGCCCAGACCAACCAGACGACCTACACCATGGTATAACGATGAAACCCGAGCTTTAAAACAGGCCTGCAGGAGTTTTGAACGCATATGGCGCAAGTCAAAAACTAATCTAAATTATCAAAAGTGGTGTTTGTGTCCATCCATCCATCCATCTTCTAACGCTTATCCGGGGCCGGGTTGCGGGGGCAGCAGTCTAAGCAGAGACGCCCAGACTTCCCTCTCCCCAGACACTTCCTCTAGCTCTTCCGAGGGTATACCGAGGCGTTCCCAGGCCAGCCGAGAGACATAGTCCCTCCAGCGTGTCCTAGGTCTTCGGTCTCCTCGGTGGGACATGCCGAAACACCTCCCTAGGGAGGCGTCCAGGAGGCATCCGAAACAGATGCCCGAGCCACCTCAGCTGGCTCCTCTCGATGTGGAGGAGCAGCGGCTCTACTTTGAGCTCCTCCCGAGTTACCGAGCTCTTCACCTTATCTCTAACGGAGCGCCCCGCCACCCTGCGGAGAAAACTCATTTCGGCCGCTTGTATCCGGGATCTTGTTCTTTCGGTCATGACCCAAAGCTCATGACCATAGGTGAGAAGTAGGAACGAGATTGACTCCACCTAAATCGAGAGCTTTGCCTTACAGCTCAGCTCCTTCTTCACCACGACAGACCAGTACATCGACCACATCACTGCAGAACAGAGTATGTGAGCGGAGCTGAGCGGGAAGAATTTGCGCTCCACGCTCAAAGTATTTCATAATTACTCCGCTCAAGCTCCGCTCTGGGTGTACTGTTTTCCGCTCCTCGCTCCCTCCCCCACTTCGCCCTTTAACGTCTCGCTCTGTTTTCGCTCCAGGATATATATATTTTATTTTATTTTATTTTTTAAATAACACCAGTGTCTGATCAGAAGATGCATGTAGTGTAAAACGAATACGCAGTACTTTATATAAATGTTTGTGAAAGTACTAATAAAACAATACAAATGTGAAATATAATTAGAAACATTTTGAGTCCTGACAGTGGTTTGGTCCTGGGACTCCTGGCTCGGAGCGGGAGAAAATCACAACGCTCCAACATTTAAAAATCCGCACTGCTCACATACTCTGCTGCAGAAGCTGCACCGATCCGTCTGTCAATCTCACATTCCCTCCTTCCCTCACTCGTGAACAAGACCCCAAGATACTTGAACTCCTCCACTTGAGGCAGGATCTCTCCACCAACCTGAAGGGACAAGCCACCAAACTTTTCTGACTGAGAACCATGGTCTCAGACTTGGAGGTGCTGATCCTCATCCCAGCCGCTTCACACTCGGCTGCAAACCGTCCCAGTGCACAATGAAGGTCCTGGCTTGATGAAGCCAACAGGACAACATCATCTGCAAAAAGCAGAGACGAGATCCTGTGGTCCCCAAACCAGACTCCCTCCGACCCCTGGCTGCGCCTAGAAATCCTGTCCATAAAGATAATGAACAGGACCGGTGACAAAGGGCAGCCCTGCCGGAGTCCAACATGCACTGGGAACAGGTCTGACTTACTGCTGGCAATGCGAACCAAGCTCCTGCTCCGGTCGTACAGGGACCGGACAGCCCTTAGCAAAGGGCACCGGACCCCATACTCCCAGAGCGCCACGAGGGACACAGTCGAATGCCTTCTCCAGATCCACAAAACACATGTGGACTGGTTGGGCAAACTCCCATAAACCCTCCAGCACCCTGGAGAGGGTATAGAGTTGTTGTAGGTGTTCCACGACCGGGACGAAAACCGCATTGTTCCTCCTGAATCCGAGGTTCAACAATTGGCCGCATTCTCCTCTCCAGTACCCTGGCATAGAATTTCCCGGGGAGGCTGAGGATCCTGGATGCCTAAATAATTTCCGTCCTGTCTCCAATTTACCTTTTCTATCTAAAGTCCTCGAAAAAGTTGTGTTAAAACAACTTACTCTATATCTATCGGAAAATGACCTCCTCGAGCCGTTTCAGTCTGCATTTAGGGCCTCTTATTCCACTGAAACAGTGACTAACAATCTCCTTCAGATTGACGAGGACTCATCAGCTCTACTGTTATTGCTAGATCTCAGCGCTGCATTTGATACGATCGATCATGCCGTGCTAATCAACAGACTAAAAGATGTGTTTGGCATCTCTGGCTCTGCTCTCTCTTGGCTAGAATCCTATCTGTGTGATAGGTCTCATTTTGTCTTTTTTAATAAATCCTTCTCCTCCACGTGAAATTCAGTGTGCCACAAGGGTCTGTGCTTGGTCCCATACTTTTTTCACTATATGTTACACCATTGGAACAAATCATCAGAAGTTATGGAGTAAACTTCCACTGTTATGCCGATGATACACCACTGTATTTACCAATAAAGGGAAATAATACTACTGACATCAAGCATCTAGAGGCCTGCCTCTATTAAAAAATGGATGTCTTAAAACTTCCTCCATTTGAACTCAGATAAAACAGAGCTGAAGTTAATTGGTCCTGCCAGTCATCGGCACAAGTTCAACAATCTTACTGTCTCGATCAACAACTGTGTGTTGGAGCACGGCAACACTGTGAGGAACCTTGCTGTCATTTTTGACCCCACACTATCACAGCAGCAGCACATTAGTGACGTCCCTAAACTGGGCTTTTTTCACAGGAAGAAATTCGCTCCTGTCTCTCTTTAGCTGATGCTGAAATTCTCATTCATGCATTTGTCACATCCAGGCTGGACTACTGCAATGCGTTATTCTCTGGACTGCCGAGGAAAAGTACTCAGACTACAAATGGTCCAAAACACAGCCGCCAGACTTTTAACAAAGACCAGGAAGTTTGATCACATTACTCTGGTCCTGGCTTCATTACATTGGCTTCCTATTCATGTTTAGTGATGAGTCGTTCATGAACGATTCGTTCTTTTTGAACGAGTCTTTAATATGACTCGGGAACGACTAGTCATCTCAGAGAGTCGTTCATTTTTGTGTAGACCCGCGTATGCGCATTGCACTACATCTCATACAGGAAACAGAAAGGAGTCATTCATCTCCGAGTCGCTTCGTTCGTTCGTTCGTTCGTTCACCAAGTCCCTTCCCCATAGAGAAAGAGTATGCAGTTACCGGAAACAGAAAGGAACTGTTCATCTCCCGAGTCCTTCGTTCGTTCGTTCACCAAGTCCCTTCCCGATAGAGAAAGAGTATGCAGTTACCGAAAACGGAAAGGAACTGTTCATCTCCCGAGTCGTTCGTTCGTTCGTTCACCAAGTCCCAGGGACTTGGTGAATGAACGAACGAACGAACGACTCGGGAGAACGAAATGAATGAAATGACTTGAAAAAAGATTTGTTCATTTTGCTGAACGAGACTTAAAGAACTGAGTCAGTAAAATGAACTGAACTTCCCATCACTATTCATGTTAGAGCTGATTTCAAAGTTCTCCTGTTAACATATAAAATCCTTTGTGGACGCGCGCTCTCTTACCTATCTGACCTCATCACCCGGTATACTCCAGCTCATACCCTTCGCTCTCAGGACGCTGGCCTCCTTCAACTTCCTCGAGTAAAGAAGAAGTCTGCTGGCTACAGAGCCTTTTCTTATCGAGCTCCATTTTTATGGAATGGGCTCCCGGTGGAAGTGCGGCAAGCTGACTCTGTTGAGGTTTTCAAAAGCAAACTCAAAACATACTAATTTCACCAAAAGTATGGAGACTGATTGATCATAGGTATACGTTTACACTGGTTGTAGCTTTAGGTACACGTTTACACTGGTTGTAGCTGTAGATGCACACTAAACCACTCATATTATTATCACATCTACCTATTACAATTTTTTTTTTTCTTTTCTCCCTCCTCCTAGGGTGGACGCAAACCTCTGACCTGCTGGGTGATGTGTACCCGATGTGTCTCCCCCCCCCTATGCTCCAGTGTGAGGGCCCCCACCTCATCTGTCATTTACCTTGATGTTGGCTGCGGCCCCATATACTATATCCAGTGTTGTTTGTGTGTCTATGTATTAACTCTTTGTGTTATTGTTAAGCGGTATATAAAAACATTATTATTATTATAAAGCACTTTGAGTAACCCTTGTATGAATTGTACTGTGTAAATAAAACTGCCTTGTGGCTGTGGTTGAGTCGACTGAGCAGTTTAAAGCCGTTAGTAAACTCGTAACAAACACAAGGTCCAGGTCAATGGAGCAGACTGTCACATATGAACCTGATTGACACATCACAAAATGCATTGTTCCAACGTTAATTATTTTTGATTAATTTTGAGACTATGGTGTAAATTAGTCTACTGCGGGCCGCCAAAGTTTCTTCAACACACACAGGATATTATTGTTGTTATTGTGTCGGTTGTAAGTCAAGCTAACCACTTACAGTATTGCTCAAAATAATAGCAGTACAATGTGACTAACCAGAATAAAACAAACAAGACCCAGCATTCATGATATGCACGCTCCTAAGGCTCTGCAATTGTGCAATTAGTTGAAAGGGTTAAAAAAATAGCATTGTCTGCCGTTGACTGTACAAACTCAAAATTATTTTTTACAAACATTTTTTGTTGATTTAGCAATCCTGTGAATCAATAAATTAAAATTAAGTTGTATGACCACAGTTTTTTAAAACTGCTTCACATCTGTGTGGCACCAACTTGTGGCATCTCTCAGCTGTTATTCCACTCCATTATTCTTTAACAACATTCCACAATTTATTTAGAATTCTTGGTTTTGCTTCAGAAACAGCTTCTCGATTGGATTAAGGTCCAGGGATTGGGCTGGCCACTGCATAACATTAATTTAGTTGGTTTGGAACCAAGACTTTGCTTATTTACTAGTGTGTTTGGGGTCATTGTCTTGTTGAAACAAACATTTCAAGGGCATGTCCTCTTCAGCATAAGGCAACATGACCTCTTCAGGTATTTTGACAAATGCAAACTGAGTCATGAGCCCTGGTAAACAATAAATAGGCCTAGCACCATAGTAGGAGAAACATGCCCATATCATGATGCTTGCTTCACTGTCTTCATTGTGTACTGTGGCTTAAATTCAGAGTTTGGGGGTCGTCTCACAAACGGTCTGTGGCCCTTGGACCCAAAACGAACAATTTTACTCTCATCAGTCCACAAAATGTTCCTCCATTTCTCTTTAGGCCAGTTTAGGCAAATTGCAACCTCTTCTGCACATGCCTTTTTTTTAACAGAGGGACTTTGTGGGGGATTCTTAAAAATAGATTAGCTTCACACAGACGCCTTCTAACTGTCACAGACTGTCTTTGATCATCTTGGAGCTGATCATTGGCTGAACCTTTGTCATTCTGGTTATTCTTCGATCCATTTTGATGGTTGTCTTCCATTTTCTTCTACGTCTCTCTGGTTTTTCTCTCCATTTTTAGGCATTAGAGATCATTTTAGCTGAACAGCCTATAATTTTTGCACTTTTTCCCTACTCCAATCAACTTTTTAATCAAAGTACGCTGTTCTTCTGAACAATGTCTTAAACGACCCATTGATTCTCAGTGACTGAATTCCTCAATGCTATTTTTATTATTTTTTTAACACACCCCTTTCAACTAATTACCCAATTGCACAGCCTTAAGATTTAGATTTTTTTTTGTTTATTTCTTTAGGACAGCGTACAGTCTACATTAAGCCGGAGCAGAGATGCTTGTACCAGATTATAGCTTAACAGCTAATTTACATCTGTAGTCCTATATTGTACATGTTTTGAGGAAACCTACGCAGACACAGGAGAACATGCAAACTCCACACAGAAAGGCCCTGCCCTGGATGGGAATCGAACCCAGGACCTTCTTGTTGTGAGGCAGGCGTGCTAACCACTTTGCCACTGAGCGTGCATATTATGAATGCTGGGTCTTGTTTGTTTTCTGAGACTATACTGCACCTACTGGTAACTTGTTTGCCACTTAGCAATAAAAAAATACTAAAAACCTTGATTATTCTGGTTAGTCACATTGTACTGCCATTATTTTGAACAATACTGTACATTTTACAATAGAACAGGACGTAACAATAACTTTAAACTTGAACAGGATGGAGTTGCTGAATTTGCTGAGGTCAAACTAAGGTAAGTCTAACAATAAAATGCTCAGTAAACCATAAACCCAGTGTAAAGCCATTTACAAAACTGATTGATTTGCTGGTGCATCGTCGTGAAGTCTAATTGCTTAAGATGCGTATTCATTATTCCCACCTCCAGATTTTAGCGTTGAAGTTCAGATTGTCCCGCTGTCAGATTGTTCAAAGAACGTCTAAACACAAAACGGCACAAGTGTTGAATGAGAAAACACAGATTTACCGCTCCTCCTCCAGAGAGCTTTTAAAAGAAGAGGGAGAGAAGAGAAAGAGCCGAGGATGTCACACTAAAATAATCTAATCCTGTAAGCAGGGGAGGGATATTGTGGCAACGTAAAGAAGAGGAATAAAAACAGCTGAGAATGTGAGTTTTTTTTTTTATGCTGAATGATGACAACGACGTCGCCTCGGGGCCACAACAATCAGTGTGAATAAACAGCAGCCTCCAAATGAGGCACATAGAGGAGGGAACGACAAATAGGACACAGGAGAACCCAAAATGAGAGGGGAAGTAAGTGATTTTAAAATAAAATAAGGTTTAATTATACACAGTGGTCTGATGCTGCAGTCATGTGGTCCTCGGAGTTGAACAAAGGCATTTAAAGCCTGGAAAAAAGAAAAAAGAACTTGGATTTGATTTGTGGCCTGACTTTCTGACTTAACAACATTGATTACAAAAGCAGTTTTATTCATTTGCTAAATATCAACTAAATACACTTTTTTAATTTGACATTACCAGTAGTTACCCAATTTATGAGTGAGCTGGACTCATTATAAAAGCTGCCAATTACCCTTTAGGGTATTTAACCCCTAGCAGTCAGGATTGTAATTAGTTGAAAAAAAAAGAAAAGACTTGTAAAGTGTAAATTATAAATCATTTATGGTCTTTGAACAGCAATGTTCTGTGTTAGTAGTAGCAAATAATGTACCTCCAACTGCCCAAAGACATGCATAAGGGAAAGTCTAACCCTAGCTGTACACCAAAAACATACATTTCTGTGCAAATCCTCAGACCTCCCTCAAACATGCAGTACTGCAGGTGAACTTAATCTAAATGATGCCCAGGGAGTAGATGGTTGTCGGTCATTGTCCAGGGTTTCTTTCTATACTGGCCTGATTAAAGTTTTTGTAATCTTTGTATGCCAAACCTATTTAACTACACTGGTGAAAATAAAAGACTTAAAAAATAATCTGAAAAATGAGTCTGGATAAAAAGACATGATACAATTTGATGGTTTATTCCAACATGTGAATAACCAGGGTTGACACACAACACTGTTCTCATGTCACTTGAAAAGAAAGAGGCCCATTAAGAAGAAAAAAATCACCTGCTCTCTTTCCCACTTCAAGAAACAAAATAATGAACTTTTCACCTACTTCATTCTGAAAATCTTCACTTTGGGAGCTGGAAATACAAACTGTTTTCAAAAATCTCTGCACGAACTTGGACTAACTTTTTATTTATTTATTTCTATTTTCCTGTTTGTGGCAGTTTTATTGCCAGAGTAAATGTGGGTTAACACTTTTCGGAAACACCTGCTGCACAAAGAGAGTGTCGTCAGCCGCGGATGACTTTCTCAACATGACCTCCTCCGACGCAAAATTATTCCTCTCTGGGATTTTTTTTTTTTTCCTTTTGTCATTCTGACAACGTGCTTTGAACTCGTCTTTCCCCGGGTTACATCAGCGGGACGTGGAGCAGATAAGTGAATAAATTGTGTTGGAATTGTCAAAAACTGTCACAGCCTTTGTCTGACGGGAGCTGAGCGCGAGTGGGTGGGTCGCTCTGTCAACGCTCTGTTTGTCTTTTCAGGATTTCTGCAGCTAGTTTCACCGCATCAGCCTCCACAACCACAAAAAAACTCACTGCATTACAACTAAATCCTGGAGGGTTTACTGGGAATAATAACAGACATCTTTACCCTAATATGTTTGCTAATTTAGAAGCCTCTCTAGACATCCTAATTCTTTTATTTTTTCTGTTCTTTACAATAGAATTAGTCTTGTCTTAGAGTCATTTAGTCATTTAGCTGACGCTTTTATTCAAAAAGTTACATTAAGGTTCCATTCACCAGTGTTACAGCTGGAACACCACTGGAGGCAAGTTAAATGGGTTAAATGTCTTGCCCAAGGACACAATGTACTCGGGAATCGAACCACCAACCTTACGGTTGAGGGACAACCACTCTACCACTGAGCCACTGCGCTCAGTGGTAGAGCAGTTTGAGATGGATTTGAAGAGGGCAGTACCAACAGACGCAGAATTAATCTTAAAATTGTCTTCCTATCAATGAAAAGCAAGGTTATAGTAACTGTATAGTCACTGTAACTTTGCCTTCTTCATCAAACACTGACCCCTTCATGAGTTTTGACCTGTTCTAAGGCTATGTCCACACGAAGCCAGTGCATCCCCTATCCGATCTTGAGACGGCGTCGTCTCAAGAAAATATCTGCGTACACACGGCCGGCTGAAAACGATGTAGTATATATGCCCGACCAGTATGGGGCGCTGTAATTCTGCCACAGATATACACTATACACGGAGAAGAAGACTTTGAGCATGCGCATAACCTTGCGCGCTGCAGAAGAAGACGAAGACCTAAATATTTATTTTCTAATAAAAACAAGTTCTCAAATTGTTGCAGTCATATATTTAGAGTGCCCTCATGTTTGTTGTTTGCTCTTCAATATACGGACTGAGTTCTGAGTGCTTTGGACATGGACATTCTCTCTCCATTCATTTTCTCCTGGTTGCTCTCCTGGTTGAGTGGACAACCACTCTACCACTGGTTGCCACTGCGCTCAGTGGTAGAGCAGTTTGAATGGATTTGAAGAGGGCAGTACCAACAGACGCCATTATTGTTGTTGCTGTAGAATAAATCTTAAAATTGTCTGTACACTATCAATGAAAAGCAAAGGTTATAGTAACTGTATATCCACTTTAGAACTTTGCCTCAAAAATAGCGGATTCAGTCCCCAAACACTGACCCCTTCATGAGTTTTGACCTGTTCTAAGACTGGACTTGGTTTGTTAAACTGTTCCCTGGGATCTCCAGAGTTTTACACACTGGCCATAACTCAAAATCAACCTGCCTACATCCACTCTGAGGTGTTGCATTAGCCGGGTCTGTTCACACATAAATAAAAAAAAGCACCCAGAAAACCACTGCAAGGTTGAAGACTTTCTCCTGTTTGGTAAATTGCGTTTATAAATAACAGATAAACCTGATCACCATGAAATCTGCTATATTTGTGCATACTTATCTTATGTAATGAGCGTGGGATTTAAACAATGTCCACACAAATAAATAACTTAAACAACTTATCTTGATATTGTTTGTCATCACCTAGTGGTCTGGAGGACCTTTACAGTTTTGTCTTGTTGCTAGAGATATATTACAAAAAGCTCTTAAGTTCTCTCTCTCTAAAAATGTCTGTGTAATTGCAGACATAGCCTTGGTCTTGACACATGCCGGTCTTGGTCATGACTTGTTCTTTATTAGTTTGGTCTTGCACAACATCTCATTAGGAAAACACATCAGTTCTGACAGATGTGGAAACAGGTTGCATTTATCATTTGAGATGGACAGTAAGCAGACACAGAATTATTTCTAAATTTATCTTTGGGTAAATCCAGGCATAGACACTTTTTGTCCATTCTGCAGAGATTCAAGTGTTTCCCTGTTTCCTCTCCGCCTCACCTTCGACCTGAACACATCCACTGAGTCGGAGCTCTTAGGTTTTTGGACAGCGGCCATGTTTAATTCATGGCAGGCCATCTCTGTCTGCGTCGCTGTCTCCTTTAAGTCGTCCCTGTGGCGGTTTGACAGGGGCTCGGCGAGGAACGGCTGAATGTCTCATTTCCTGACTCGTCCTGATAAGCTTCAGTAAAAAGGTCTAAACGGCCGTGACAGGTGCCGGCCTCCAGACTTCACTTTACATCACTCCGCTGTTAATTTTGGTTATCTCCAGCGTCCTATTTGTCGTCCCCTCTTCTCTCCGCCTCTCAGTTTTTCATTTAGAGACTCTGCAGTGTTTTTCTGCTGATTAATGTTGGCCCCAAGGCAATGTTTTTGTCATCTAAACTCGCTCACAGCCATTTCTGTCCTTGTTTATCTTAACACTGTGTTTGTACCAGAGCAATAATATGTGATTTACTTTCATAAAATGCAGGTTGAATACTTTCAAATTATGATCCCTGTTGTAGAATATTAGGTCCCTGTCCCTCTGCTTTACAACAAAACAGAGTCATACCAGAGATTTTCTGGTATGTTATCTCCTTTTATCCAGTTGTCCAAGCTTTAAATGATTTGTGTGTGCTGTGGGTTCAAACGATGGTTGAGCAGATGAAAACTGGCAGCAGGTACAGGGCTAAAATTTACAATCAGTCAGTCATATTGCCATTTGCAAATGTTTTTGGCTCAGGAGATCCTAATCATAACTAGTGATCACTTGAGCTGCCAAAGGTCTCATGCTGGTGGTCCGGCACATCCTCCGTGTTGGTTGTGCTCACAACGCTGTCAGAGATAGCCCGAAGTTCTTGTTGTAGGATTAAAAACTAATTTTTACTTTGTCTTGTCTGGGACATCAAGACAACAAATGTTTTTTTACCATTTGTTTTGTTTGTTGTGGAGTTCTGTCTCGTTGTGCTAATGTAACACTGTTTGCAGCTAAAACACAAGAGTGGAACTGTGCTAAAGTAAAAGTTCAGGCCTAGATTTTTATGACGTGAAATGCAAAGCACTTGGCAGATGGCGTACTCTTTTTCAGGGCGTGTCCAGAGACAGCGCATCATTTAAAGAAAGGCTGGATATGGCAAAGTCGGGTGGAGCTTTTTTTTTTTAGATTGTCAAGTTGCATATGACAGAGGTGAAAGCACAGTCTGTATTTGGTCATTTTAGATGTTTTATCGGATAGTTTCTCCTGTGAACTCAAGGGACATGTATTTACAAGATGACATGTATTTAATGAATAACAGCAGTTTATAGAATACGTTATTTTACATGAGTCACTGATGTGCGTCATGTTTGAACAATGAACTACATAAATGCACCCTAAATAGAAAATAAATGGAGTAGATAGAGACTCAGAGACACTGTCAGGCTCTCACTGTCATATATTTATAGAAACTTACTGTTCACAGGGACTTGTCACGCTTGTGTTTTACTGAGATAAAGGAAGAGCAATAGTGGTGTATAGGACTAAAACAGGGCATATCCTGACATAAAGCAGCACGTGGATGGATGAATAGATAATAAATTATGTGACAAACGGACCAAATCTTGCAACATTCAATTGTAAATCTACTGCAGGTAGCGTCCACAGGTACGGAGCAGGTGAGTAAAGCCGAGCGCATCCTCGTTTTGGACATTAACACACACACACACACACACACACACACACGTTTATAACTGAGTTTGGCCTCCTCTTTGGAAACTACATTCTTCTTGAGGTGGCCTCTGGAGTAAATACCTTGTGTGGCGTTGCTGGTTCCATTTTAACTTCTTACAATTATTTAGACTCCAAATGATTGTCTAAATCCATAGCACACATCACTCTGTGATGTACAACCACCATGAAGAGCCATTTTTTCAGGAATAATTAATGGGTCATCAGCGACTGACAAAATGCCAGTTTGACAAAAGCCCGAGTCAGAAGCAGAGATAGTGATTGAGTATGTTCTTATTGGGGACTTGGCTTTAATTATTACATCTCATGTCTTTGTTTGAGGCCCGGTGTGTTTCTTGTCTACCTCACTGTCACAGGAAGCCAGAGTGAACCTCTGAGCAGTAGTTTACAGAACATAGAGAAAAACTGCCTTTAGTATCTGTAGCTGTGGGACATTTATCTGAACAAATTTAGACTCACCAAAGACCAATAAGGTACAGTGTGGGTGTGCTTAAATGATTCATGACCCTGTTACACCCTTAGCAGAAAACTTTATTCAAAGAAGTTTTTTTATTTACTGCAGGTTTTTCCCATCAATAAACATATACCCCATTTTCGGGAAGTTTATTTTGTTTTGTGCCTCCAAACTCATAATTAGGCCTGAGTACATAATACTGTTTTATGTTTTGTATTAATAACCAACACGCACAACTCAGTTAAGTTCTCTGCTGCTTTGCTTTGTTTGTGTTTGAGAGAAACCAGGTCAGTTAATGGTGTTCTGTCCAAATGATAAAAACTATCTGCGCTGGAAATAAATACAGCACAAGAAAAGGCTGACGAAGGCAAAAACCGCAGGGTTTAGTCGTTAATGTGGACCAACCAGAGACCGCTGATACAAACACAGGAGAGTGGGATAAAAAAACAAAACTTACAGCTAATGCAAGTTTGTTATAAGTTCAACTTAAGTCCAAACCTACCACTAAATGAAGTCTTAACATCAATAAGCCCTTTGTTGCAATTAAACCAAGGACAAAACTAAGACCTGTCCTAGTACAAAACGAAGACCAAAACAAAGGACAAAAATCAATAACTAGGACCAGTCAAGATTTAAACAATAACTAAAAAAGGAGTAGATTAGGTCTAAACCAAGAACACATGCTTAAATCAGAACTAAAACACAGACTAAATAAGAATACACTGGGATTTAACCCTCACTAAATGTCAAATCAAAATCCATGACTAAACTTGGACTAACCTCAAGGTAAAGGATCCTTAGACCAAACACTAAGCAGGAAAATGCACAAGACTAAACCCTACCACCCAGAGGTAACCCTACACAAAGACGAGCTACAACAGAAACTGGACTACACCTGGACTAAAACTGGAGACAAAATATGTCAAAACCCAGGATTAAAGTAGAACTAAACAAGATTTTTTTCATTAGATTCTTTATATCTGTTACTTTAATAAAAGATTTGAAGCTGAGTATGATGTGTCATAACAAAATCCATCAAAACTCACCTCTGAGCCGAGATATGAGTGTGTCCGTCCGTGACAGCCGCGTGTCATCATCTCGCCAAAATAAAATAAAAGCTGCTTCCTGCCGTGAGGATTTAGCAGCGACGTACGAATGAGTCTGTCAATCAAAGCCACCAATAATTGGACGCCTTTGTTCTCCCCGAATGTTTTTGTGGTTGGCTTTTTTCTCACAACATCTGGGCACATTTCATTTGTCTGCAGCTTTTTTGATTTTGGACAAAAGAGAGCTTTTTTTTTCAGATGGAGGTGTAAAGCAACGGAGGGCCGTCAGTGAAATGATCAAACACAGAGGCTGATTAGTTCTACCTAAAAATGGACACTGTTTTCTCATTTTCTGTTTTCAAACCCATAGGCCTGGAATGGACACAGAGAGAAAAGAAGGACAACAATAAACCATTATCTCAGCTGCACAAAACACAAAACCGTAAATTGTCTGCTGCCCTGAACCCACTGATGGACACAGGTCTGTTTTTTCTCGCTGTAATGAGCCTATTGGCACAAACAAACAAACAAACATCACTTTGTCATGATTGTAAAGCTTCTTTTTTTCCAAAACTTGGCTTCAAAGGGTGCTAACGATGTTCCAGTGACTCTATCCATACCATTTTAACCTGGTTTTATTTATGTTGTATGGTATTGTTGATTCAAAAAATGTTATCTCTTTGTACTATTTGGCCCATTTGTCCCAATTTACCATGCCTTTGTCACAGCACATAGTGTCCTGATACTGTGGGATCAAGTACCAAGAGCAACACATTAAAGTCCAGAAAGTTGTGAGGAGGGGCCTCAATGTATAGACACGTCTTACACAGCTTCTTTTACCCTCTCATTGGGATAGAGCTCTCTGTGGCTGGAGCCTGAGGCAGACACACAGCTGGATCTGGGACTCAGGGCTCAGTCTTGGGCTCTGTCTGGAAGAGGTTTAGGGTTGTCCACCTAAGGTCTTTAATCACCAGGTTGTTTTTTTAACCTTTATATAAAAAATTGTGCTAATATACAGGCTCTGAGAGTCCCAACTAAACAGAGAAACAGCAAAATTATGTTGACTGGATTTAATTTGGCAGAGACGTCCCATTCTGCTCCACTTTCTCAGAGAGGATGGGTGCCTAGAACCTAGACCTTTTATATGATCTATTGAGCGCAGTTTAGTTACGTGTCAAAATAAAGACTTATCCTACTTAAACTGCCCTTACATTACATCTAAGTTAATCTATCATTTGTGTTCACTGAATTTAGACGAGACAAGACATTTGCCGTCTCCAGGTAAGGAAAAACTGCCGGCAGGGAAAAAAAATAAAACAGTTTATTAGTCCTTCCAGGATGGACATGCTGTGTAATAGATGTGTCCAGGAATGCACATAAGTATTTAGGCATAAAAAAATTGTTATTACCAAATAATGCTTTTAGTTCAGCCATCTTTACGCTGCTACTTTGGACAAACCACAAAATGCCTTTTAGAATGGGTTAATGTTGCACTGGAGAAAGTATCATGGACTCATTCCATTGTTAGTCCACGCTATTGATTGAAATCTGGGTTAAATTAGACAAAAAAAAAACATATTGCATGGTCAATGCTATTGTTTTTTTTATTTTTTTATTCAGTATTTAGATTAAACAGACAACAGCTATTTTTTTAACAAGCTAGTGTGGTAACAACAAACAAACAAAAAAAAAACATAGGAACAAGTATTTATGAGTATAATAAAACAGGAAGGCATAGGAACACTATTCTTTCTCTGTGTGGCCGCTCTGAGGCTCTGTTTTCAAGTGAATTTCAAGAAGCCCATTTATTTTATTTTTTTTCTTGAAACTGAATGAAGCTGGTGTCGTTTGGTCGTAATCTACCCTCTGAGGCATTTTCACAACAAATTAGCTCGCCACGTTTCATGTTTTAATTACAGTTTGCCCTTCAGATGAGGACTCCGTTTAGCAGTCCTGCTGGATTTCACACTGTCCAATAATAATTCCACTCACTCAAATACTTTTATCCCCTCCGGCTGCGAAACGAAAGGACGCGCCAGTCGCTCTTTCTGTCGAGAGTGAGACATCTCGGTGCAATTCCCTGTAACATCCGTGCTCTACACAGGCTGAATCACACTAAAGCCTGGCCGAACACACCGTAAACTCGCTGCTGCAATAAACTCGGTGGCCTCCAGACGCGGCTAAATGACTTTTCACTGTTAGCTGCTGAGAAAGATGAGGTTAATATCAGCGACGAGCATCAGCCGAAGCGAGAAAAAGAGCTTTCATGTGGTTTCAAAGTGTCACGGCTGTGTTTTCTCTTTGTTATTATGCTCGATGTTGTTGGGGAAATATTAAAATCACATCAGGGAACAGGCAGCAGCGTTGGAGACATGCTTCTTCATTAGCATAAACGCACACTGTAGGTTTATTTGCAGAGATGGAACCGTGAATTTATGCTGTTGTTGAAAAGCGTAAGTGCAAGTTGTAAACAAGACTTGGCTCTGATTAAAATGGTCCATCTGAAGTTAAAAATGTGAATAAATCAGATTAGATTAGGTTAAAGTAATACAAAAGCTAATGCTAACAGAGTTCTGGTAATTTTATTTCTGCTTGTGTCAGAAGTCAATAAAGAGAGACCTTTTTTTTAGTTTCTCTTTATGGAATGCTGTCACTTCTATTATGATGTTTGTCGGCTTAAAGACAACATTTAATATCAAGAAAACCTTTGTTTTTCAAAAGACAGTGACACACAACATGATTTTTATGTAATCTCGTTCTAAACTGCACTAGTCGCTCACATTAAATGTCACAAGGCAGCGTCTTCAAAGCTAGCAATAAATTTAGATGTTTTTTTTTTTTTGTTTTTTTTAAGAACAATGGTTGTCAGTTTAAGTACATTTCATTCTTTTATACTCTATTTAAATGTTGACTGTATAATTGGAGCATTTCTGTGACTGTCCTTATTGATCGCTGAATTTGGGGATGTGTAGGACGTGAAGTCTTCAGTATGAGATGAGACTTGTGCACAGATAACCCCCAATTTACACCAACTCCACCGCGGAACAGCAGCGTCACGTCAGCTCCATATACTTCTGTTTTACTCAGTTTGACAAATTACAGCAACAACTGAGGCATGGCCCAGGAACAAGTCGCAGTTTGGTGTTCTTTTTTCTGAGCAGCTCAGCGACAACCTACTGAGCTACAGGCCGGGAAACACAGGAAAAAGGCAAAATGAAGTTCTCCTAAACTATCAAAACAGGACTTCTGTGGTTTAAGCAGTGGTTGCGATGGAACAGAAACTGACCACTGGCTTAAAATGTTGTTCCCACTTTGCAACAAAGCAAAAGATAGGGTCTTTACAGTTGTTTCATAAAGCTACTGGACTAATGTTACAATTCAAATTTTATAAGCAACTCCAAAAATGGGAGCTAAAGGAAAAATCCATACTTTAATAATTATTTGGCACTGTTCAGTTAAGTTCAAGGCAGCAGTTGAGCTGCAGCTGGTTTCTGTGAGATAAAATATCTTGGAAAAACGTTATCCAAAAAACAAATCAAACTTGTTCAATGCAGTTATCTTTAACTGCTATTGGCTCAAATATTTGCTTTTCCAATGAGCAAAATATCTGGCTACTGCTCGTGAGCTTAAGTATCTGCCAGTTTAAGTCATACTTTCATCACAAAATGCCAATCAAATGGTTATATCTTCAGTGGTATAACCATTAGTGGTGTTTCATCAGAGCTCAAACATAAAATATAAACTTTGTTGATAAAATATGATAAAAACCAGACTGGGAGACGTTTATTAAAGTGGTGTGGGCAGCAGAACAGGTCTGAACCCTCTGAAAGTCATTTGTTAGCGTCGCCATTAAACTTAGCTTTGGGAATCTCTGAAGGAAATAATCTCCAGCGTTTGAAACCCGTTAGCGTCGGAGAAGATGCTGAATGGAGTTAAAGAGCTAAACAAAAAGAACGTCCGCCCTCGGCTTTGGCCTGTGTTGCCAGAACATTTCTCCACCGAGCTTTCTGCTTGTTGAGGCTCTCGATCAGCTCTGGCATGGATGCGTTGCACATATTGGAGTAGGCTGATTGGCTTCTGCGTCTTGGCATTGGAAGAAAAAAATAACAGAAAAGGGGAGAAAAAACAAAAACTGGGAATGGTTAGTGATTAAATTCATTGGCAGCTTTTGCAACACACACATAAACAAGTGAGTCGTCTGTATTTATATTGTTGGAGCCTAATCCCGTTAATGAAAAATGTGGTGTTTTTCACAGCCACTGGCGTTAGGAGCCGCTCCGGTGGGAGGCGAGGTGGGATGAGTGTTCGGCAGCCAGAATGAATGACACATTAATAAGAAACCAATGTCGCAATTGAGTGAAAAAATGTCCCGGACACAGCAGCATTCAGAAGGCTCACCTGAGAAAGTGTCATGAAGGAGATAAAAATGATTTAAGTGTTTTACTCTGAGCAGAAATTACAGCCTTTTAGAACAACTTCCTAAATGAAATCCAACAAGAGACACAATCCAAATGGGAAAAAATAATAAAATAAAAGGACAAATGCAAGCCAATATTTAGCTAAAAACAACCAACTACAACTCGGAATGAAGCACTTTTTAAATTCAACAATAAACTCTAAAATACAGAGACTATGGGTTGTTCTAGTGAGAATACTTAGATTGAACCAAAGTGGAGCAGAAAACTGATTCTCTTTGGACATTAGCCATCATCTGTCAAAAATCAATCAAAGTAGTAGATCCCAAACATGCAATAATTTAATGCCTACACAAGTCTCATATTCTATCATCATCATCATCATCATCATCATCATCACCTTCATCGTAGTGAAATTCAGTCAGCAGACACCACCAGGGCGCCCAGCATGTTGTGATGTTGGTGGGGGGAACTGGACTTTAGTGGCTGATGAAGACCTTTTATGGTCATATTTAAGTTACATATTAGACACAAATACAAAGTATGAATGGTGTATAAAAAAAAAAATTTGAGAATGTTCTGTTTCCTTTCTCCAAAATAACATTTCTTTTGATTTTCTTAAAATTTTAATTTGAATTTGTATTCAAAAAAAATAAACAGGGCCAATTCCTGAAGTCTATGGATGCAGGTTTTTAATGGTTTGTAAAAAAACAAAAGTTTTAAAATGACTTGACATATTTTCCACAGTTTCTTGTTCTTTGGTTACAGGATTTTACAATTTTATTTTTTTGTTTGTTTTTTCAAAAAAAAATGCCAAGAAAAAAATACTTTGCTGCCCCTTCATCAACTTCTAATACAACTTGTGGCTAATGTGCATCTCCAGTAAAAGCTTTAATGTACCAATTAACAGCAATTTGGTATTTTTCCTTCTCACTAAAGAAAAATGTGAAATGTGTTCTTGGCTTTAGAAGCGAGTGATGTCTCTCCAGAAATGACTACGTTAAACAGGTTTGGACAACATTAATATACATTTGTTTTTGGGTTTTATTATCAGACACTTATTTCAGATGGGGACTGCAGTCTCTTAAATCAAACCTAACAATGGGATTTTATGAAGCAAGGAGGGAGTAACAACAGGTGTAGGTGCCAGTTTAGGGGCTGTTTGCATTAGAACACTGGTCAGGAGTCCCGCTGTCACCGGTTTATGTTCACGATTCATGACAACATTCCGCGTTCTCACATAGACACCCAAAATGCCCAAACAATGCAGTGCATATGCCAGACCAGGAGGAAGTGGGTTTTCTTTTTGCTACTGCTGATGGTTTTCAGAGAGACGGCCAGCTTTCACAGAACCACAGCTTTAATGAAACAAAAACTTTTGGCCGTACAAAAGTTTTCGAGGAGTTAAAATGCCGACTTCGTGTAAGTGAGAGGTCAGTCTGTTTTTAGAAAATGCGCTGTTCTGTAAACGGCTTCTTGGATACAGTTACATTGAAGCAAAATCATTTCTAGGGATTGTGATTCCAGACACATTTCTCTTTTTCAAAGTGATTGGGTAAAGCTTGCAAGTCATCAACCCACAGTACCCACTGACATTCATTCATTTACAACTGAGGAACCTGTGGTGGTCTACTTTAAAGCGGTGTACCTTAGCCTCTCTGTAGTAGTATTTTAATTGGGTATGATTTTCCTCTACATTAGCTCTATTTGATGTGTTTTTGTTAAGACAATGACTAATGCCTTGTAAGCGCTCGAGCCCTGAGTGAAAAATGTGTCTAATTCTGCTGAGATAATGCAGCAGTGAAATATTGTTCAGGGCCCAGTTCTACTGACAAATCAGCGTCCAGTTTTTCATCAAAATGTGATCAGCAGCTTTGCAGATATTGCGTGTGACAGACGGAGGATCGAGCCATGGACCGGAGCCGACCGTGGTCCCGCCGTGGGGGGCAACGGAGGAACCCACGGCTAATTAATCAAATTACGTGACAGATGGACAGCAAGACACCACCGGCCAACACTGAAACTCAGAGTCAGCACTTGAATCTTCTCAGTCTGTCTGTGGACTTTAGAGATGGAGGACATACTGTATCAGGTCTGGAATATTAAGTATTTTATCTCTAGAGCCCACAGATTGTACATCTGCAGTTTAAGGATATTTTAAATGACTCATTCAAAATGTGAGTTACACTTTTGAGGAAGATTTCCTCCCATTGCTCCATGTCTAAGAAATTATGTTTTTTTATAGATGACGTAAAATTTGAGAGTGTGACTGACAGCAATTTCCATCTGATGCAAGAATAGTCAACAACCCCAGTCAGACATTTGGTCGGGAACAGTCATGATGTTTTTGTGGCTTCACACTTTCTGTTTTATGCCTGTGGAGATGCTCAGTCTTCCAGGACATATTCAAGAAACGAGTTCAAGGAAGGAATGTGGATGTAAAACCTTTCTTGACTTCCTGTTTTTAATTTGGAGAGAACTGAATGCAATGTTGTTCCGTCTGCATTCCCACCAACAGTGCCAGAGGACACTTCAGAGCACTTTTAATAAAATAAATAAATAAATAAATATATAAATGTCTTTTAGCTTACTGACTATTTTAATATCAGACCTTATTTGATCTTATTAAAATGAAGTCAACAGTCTCTTCGGTCAGAACTAAGTAAAGGGCAAAGAAAAGCCTGCAAAACACAAGATGCATGCACAGAATAAGGATTGTTTCCCAATTTGGGTTTCCATTGATAAGTGTGGCCTCTACTCCCAAGTATGTGGTCCACTTTCCAAATGGTGGAGCTGAACACTGCAGTCGGTTGTTTGGAAGTCGAGAAAATGTGACAAAAGAAAAACATAAAACAGAATTTCTGTAATTTAATGTAGTTAACCTACATTTCACAAGTTAAAAAAGCTACGTAAAGGAAATCTTGTGCAGTCCAGCACCAAGAGTTTGTGACTTAAGTAGGTTGTCAACCTTTATTATATTTTTTGTTTAAACGAGATTCAAAGGACCACAAAAAAGCAGGGGGGGGGTTCAATAAAAAAACCTTTTATAAAGCAATGTGATAGTATTTTGCATAAACCTCTCAGATGCCTTTGAAAAGTCTTGGAAAATGCTCTGCAGAAAGACATGGGCCCTGTGAATGAGGAACTGGTTGTGTATTCACTCAGAGCAGGAACAGAGCTTGCTTTGGTGAAGAATTGGAAAAGTGAGATGAGTGGAAAATGATGGAAAAATATTGCTCTTCCCTTCAGCTGTGATATGATCGTGGAGCGTTTTTATTGCTTAGTGGAATATTGCAGGAGCGCAGAATTAGATCGGGGCTCCCCCTCTGGCTTTGACGATAAGGCCTCGGGAAAAGCGGCATCAGATCGATCCGACGTCCGAGAATGGGACGGCATAAACAGATTATAAGGCTTTGAAACAGCATCATTTCCAGGCTGTGGCTCTTCATCGGACAAAAGGGCCACCGCGAGGCCTGTAGGGCTCATGACAGGAAGTGGCTCAATTTGATTTACTCATTATTATACTTAATTTCTAATGAGAGGACCTCATCTTGTATTTGTTTGTAAAGCTCAAAGAAAAAGGTTGAGATTTTACTATACAATTGTTAGATTGGTTTGGTAATTTAAATTATTACAAATTAAATAAAATCAATATATTGCTGAAGGGTTAGGGTTAACTGGTGACAACAAGGGCAACAAAACGGTAGAAGAATAAAGGCCCTTAAAACATGGCTCTTATTGACTCCCATTCAAAACGGAGTACGTCAGTACCACTTACTTGGTTTGTCAGAAGACTGTGGTGAATTAGCGGCCAGGTTACATCACATGGGGGATGGTTTACTCTGGGATCTACAGGTTTAGCTGCCACTGGCTCTAAATACTTAGAGTCACATCTTGTGGAAGGACATGTCGTATGGAAGCGAAAGCAACCACAATCTCAGATAATATCAGATTTAAAAGGAAGAAACTAACTTAACATTTGTTTTTCTTATACTCAGACCAGTGTGTTAAAGAGTTTACCTTCACATTTTCAGAAGAGTCACGCAATGTTACTCTATGTATGTATGTATGTTACTGAGACAAAGCCAGGATTTTAACAACAGAGAACAAACATTTGGATTAAGGAGGCAATAGAGATCCGGAAACGAGCCCTAAGGACAATGAACCGGGACAAGGGGGGTGTATATGCTGGCTACACCCTGGAAGCTGTTCTTTATGAGGTCGGACTACATCCTACCTTTTTTTTTCCAGGTAGAACAACTAAACCTGTATAAATCAGCTCCAGACACGACACAGTAACATCACGTGACCCTGAGGAAGTTTAGCATCAAAACATGTCAAGGTAAACTCTTTAAAACACTGGTCTGAGTTCAAGAAAACAAAAGTAAAAGTTCATGGAAGACCAAAAGAAATTTTTGGGAAAAAACAACTTTCCAGTAGCCCAGATATTCACATCCCAAGATATGGACAATGAGCAACATAATTAGGAAACACTGTATGTAATGTGTGTTTCCTAATTATGTTGCTCATTGATTGGGTTCTCTCCGGGTACTCCGGCTTCCTCCCACCATCCAAAGACATGCATGTTTAGGTCAATTGGCAACTCTAAAGTGTCCCTAGTGAATGAATGATGTGGAATGGTTGTTTGTCACTGTCTGTCTCTAAATGTCAGCGCGACTAACTGGCCACTGTCCAGGTGTACCCCGACTCAGGCCCAAAGCTGCTGGGATCAGATCGATCCGCAGAATGAATGAATGTATGTTTGAAATGTGTAATTAAAAAAATAAAAATAAAATTCCAATAAAGAAATCTGACCCCAGGAAATGCCAAAATAAACTTTCATAATTACATACATTTTTACTTTATCTTGCAGCTGGGTGATGCAGTGTTTTGTGATGCAAATACAATTTGCTAAATGTTTTTCTGTTCCATAACTTTACTATTTATCCAACTATTTTAATTTAATTGTTACTGCATCAAAAATCTATAAAGTTGCCAGAAAATTATATAATTTATTTATTTATTTTTTAGACGTCTGTGGAGGTTCTCAGTCATCCAGGTAATCCTAACGCTAAAGGGTTAAAACAAAAGGCATCTGGATGTAGTTTCCAAACAGAAGACGTTTTATCCCTCACCCAATGGACTGTAAATTCTGGAAGACGCCAAGGAGAACAAATTGTGTTAAAGCCCAGACAGAGACAGTTCCACCAATAAGCCATCATCTTCAGAAGTGAAGTTATGCTAATGTGCTAAGGTTGAAATTACACCAACACAGGCCATTAAGCTGCTTAACCAGACCGAGGCTTGGATGAGAACTTTGTCCAGATGACTTTCTTTGCGAACCTTTTTCCATTCTCTTTTAAGTAAAAAGGCAGAGTAAACAATTTCTATTTGTTTTCTTTTTAGCTAAACCATCTGACTCAATCTGAACTATAAGAATTTGTCAAGAGCTTTGTGGTCTGATGAGTCTTAGTATTTAACCAAGAATAAACTTACAGCAGTTTCCAGCTCCCTCTACGTCTAAACCTATAACACACACTCCACTGGAATTACCTGAGACTATTGTGTCAAATCTCCTTCAGCACGAACCGTCTGTTGGTTTAAGCTGCTGTCTGCCTGTGTTGGCGGCTGTCAGTCAGTCTCACATGACGCGGTGCTACAGCGCAGCTTGTAGTCCGTCACAGAGCTCAGCTTATGTCTGTATCTGAAGACAGTGACAGTGTTGTTTGTGGCTTTGGGCCCAGCTTTGACTGACAATGTCCCTGAACCATGGGAACTCGTTAGAGCAGAGAGTGGCAGCTGAGCCCTGGTTAACGCGTTTTTCTGCCTCAACCTGTGTTCTTGTTAGCCGACAAGCAGCAGCAAGCCTCCTTCCTGTTTGTCTGTCACCCACACACATCCTGGAAGGCCTGGAATATGGTTTAACAGGTTTCAAGTCACGGGAAAGTCATGGAAAATGGAGATAATTCAACCAATCTGACATTCTCTTTTCTCGAAAGCAGACGTTAAGGTGAGAAAATGGTGGGAAAGACCATTGGTTTTAGTTTTGATTTAAAAAAACTAAAAAAAACCCTGTGGACCAGATTTTAACAATCTAAAGATGAAGGCGACTGGCTGAATAATTTTTATGCTGTTGCTAAAGCCTGGTGCAACAGTTGGTGCAGACATGGTGCAATGGGGAGGGGCTACGCTTTAGATTGACCTGTAGGTGCAAGAAATAAAAGCACAGAGCAGATATCGGATTGTTACAGATTGTGTTCTTGGAAGAAATAAGGATTAAAACAAAGCGAATGTACTGTATTACCAAGATGAAAAATATTGTGTTTATTTGGCTTGTTCGTTACAAAAATGTTTTATCAATAACAGTGGGAATATAATGCATAGGGATATTATTTTAACATGTCTCACTGTACAGCCCTTTAATTTGCCTAAATTTGACCAGGTGTGTGTGTGTGTGTGTGTGTGTGTGTATATATCCCTCGGGTCGCAGGTTACGACTGAACCGATACAAGTACTTTCATTCCATCTTCCATTAGGTCGATGAATGTAAATGCACACAGCACTTTATGACTCCATTTTACAACAGGCACTTTATACCTAATTTTATATTTTGACCATTTTAGTTATATTTATTTGCATCTGGTTTTAAAACATGTCTTTTAAGTCAATGTTTTTATTTCTCAATGTCTTTTTAAACATGACTTATGACTGTCATGTCATGTTGCTTGTTGTTGTGACTGATATAATACAGTTCCACCAATAAAAGTATAGCTTATATTATGTCTTGGAGATAAAAAAAAAGTAACTTTTACTCAAGTAGGAAGTGTAACTGTTCAGAATTGTTGGCAAAGATTGTAGTACTGTTCCCTAAGAGACGTTTTACCACTGGGCCAGATACTCAGTGTTGAAGAGTTGTAGCAGTTGTTCAGATTTTAGCAACTAAACACAAGTCTGGCTTATTTTTTTTTATCTCAATGAAAAAAAAATCAACATTCTTCTATTTTTTGTTTTATAGAGCCAGAGGCAAAACAAAACCTCCTGGAGAGTCCTGGAAACCCCTCCCTGAGTGTGTTGCAGCCTGATTGTTGCTTCACTTGTTGTTCTTCCTCTCTCCTGTGTCTTCTCGTTAGTCGACATGCAGCCAGCAGCAGCAGCAGCAGCTTCCCTGTTTCGCCTACACTGCTCTCACTCGGCTCGCTCCATTGCAAATCAGGTAAGAGAAGCTTCCTGCTGGCCAAATGAGAGCCGACCGAGCCCCGGGAAAACAATTCAACCATCATACCGTCATTACAACGACGGCCCCAGTCCTAATTTATCTCCCGCAATGTCGCTCGCGTCGTATTGGAGGCCTCTAATACTCTCTGGAGTCTACTCGCACACAATAGACAAATGAGGACAGCAAATCTTAGCTGCCAAGTAGATTTACTTTTATCGCCAGCATCATCCCGCTCCCCGACCACTCATAAGATTACAAGGAGCAAGCCGCAATATTGGATCTATTTTGTCAGCTCAGATGACGCTGCCCTGCTGCCTTTGCCGAGTTATAAATCTGCAGGGTTTTTTTTGTCTCTGGCTCGAAGGCTTTAATCCCTGTCTCACCTTCTACTTTTTTTTTTCTTTGCAACTCCGGACACACAAAGAGACAGCTCAGAGGAATGTGGCCTCAAGGGTTTTATTAGCAAGGTAGGGGAAAGAGAGATTAGATTTCACACCTTGCAAAAAGAAACTGGAGACTGGACTCAGATGGAAACACAGTGGACTCAGTACTGCAGCCTCAGAAAGGTCACTTATTGGTTTGTTTAGTGTTGTTACAAGTCTTTAGTTTGATCAAAATGAAAATTTAAATAAACCATGATAAATCAAGACCGTAGATTTTAGGATTACCGGACGTTTAATTCACACAAAAATATAAAATTTGCACAGTTGCATATCCAATCAAATCTGTAATATGTCTGCCAGGCCAGTAGGGGGCGCTGAACTACCTGTGATCAGCACTGCTGCTAACATTACAGTTGATACACATAAAGAAGCTTAGTCAAACCAGGTTTTTTTGTGTGATGCAGTGGCTCAGTGGTAGAGCGGTCATCCTATAACCAGAAGGTTGGCGGTTCGACTCCCGACTGTTCATACTGTTGTTGTGTCCTTGGGCGAGACACTTACAACACTGGATGCAAGGTGGGTGTCGACCAATGGAAGCGCTCCTTTTTCAGAAGCCAAAGGTCTATTGAAAGGTTTATTAAAACTATTGATAATAAAGACTAGAGAACATCTTAAGGTCTTGTTTTTCACAGATAATATGCTGGTAGTTGATTAAACAGTTATTTTTCTACAAGCATAAAAATTCCTAGAATACCAGTGTAAGTAGCATTTGTACTTGACTTGGATTTGTTCATTATTTGTTGTCAGGTGAAAATTACCCATGGCTCTTCTTTTTTCCTCAGAAACAATTATTTTGCAGAGTTGTGTGTACAGTTAATTAGGATGACAATCATCCTGGTGTTTTTCACTCATCTGGAGCTGCCTGTAGATTTCCACATTTAGATTGCTATGCAGAGAAAGTGAGCAAAGCTTTCAGTGAATATCCACAGCGTGAGATATTTCTGTCTTTCCAACTGTTCTCTGTTCGGTCACAGCTCAGAAAATGTGCAATAATACCTCAACTCCAAAATAAACTCCACAGAAAAGCATTCGTATGAGCAGAGTCGGTCGTTAAAAACATTTCTCAGAAATTCTCGGAAAGTGAGTTTTGAAATGAATGTGCCCAAAGCAAAGGTTAGCAGTAGCTTCTGGTTATGTCATGCACTTCACAATGGTATTTTTTTTTTAGAAAACAATCTTTCTAATCTTAGAATATTCTTAAAAAAGTGTATTTTGCATGATGAATGACTAAGGGTGAAATTTAATTGGTTTATAGTCTTGTCACCAAACATCTGCTCTTTGGTCTCAGTCCTGACCAAACTCAACCAAGGTCTATTTCGTTTGTTGTGCAAAGATTGTTTTCTCTCTCCTCTACGACAGATGCCTCCTGTGAAGCCGACCGTTTCCAATAGAGCGTTAGAGAAGGCCCTACTCCAGTCGAATTATTGTATTTCTCCAGTTCAACAGCAAAAGGAGTCTCTGAAGAAACACGTGCTCTACAGTAAAGCCCTAAACAGGAGACATAACTAAAGTCACACTTAAAGTGCAGAGTGAAAACAACAGTTCCAAAACAAATACAGTGTAAGATGTGATAATTATTACTGAAGACTGCAAAGAGCTCAAAAGTAAAAAGAATAAAGTGTTATTTTTAATCCACAGTGTCTCATCAGAAGTAATAATTGTATTTCTTATCAGGATCACATTTAAAAAGCCTCATAATAACCTCCTGAAAGTTTCTCAAGACAGTTTTAACTTTCTGAAGTAAAAGTATATTTAAATGAAAATAACACCTGAGGTACTCAACAACACAAAAGTCAAAAACTTATTTTTTTAGATAAAATGGTAGAAATATTCCATATTACCCCAAAATTCCTTATTAATGAACATAGTACATTTTCAGCTTCATATGGTCCACTTTAAGCACCATATAGTCCAGCAATTGGTCATATGAGGTCCATTTAAGGTCCAAAAATGGTCCCCTATTGTTCAATTATTTCTGAGTCTGTAAATGATAGCTTCAAAGGTAGGCTTTGAACCTACGACGTCTTAAGAAACACCACTCTACATTGATATTTAGTCGGCTTTAAAAAGTGTCCCTGTCCATGCAGTGACCACTAACAGCTTTTAACAAAAGTAAACACTAATGAACATAAAAAGTTAATTTGCAAAAACAGATAAACGGCAATTCTATTTTTGTGACAGATGGATCTCAAGTCGACTATCAACCTAGAAACCATCTTGTATTTAAGTGTTCCCTTTCCTCAAACCTAAACTGTTTGAAACTCCAATGAAATATAATAGACTGTGCAGTTTGTGATGAAGCAAAGGCTGACTTTGGCACAAGGGAAAAGATGGATTCAGAGCCTGGATGAAGCTCAGTTTTACAGCAAATACAATAGACTCCGAGGCACAGGTGAGGTTTACTTCTATTGTTTATCTCTGCTATAAATGTAAAATGTGGGCGGCTCAGTAAAATCAGGCAGACACATATTTGTTGAAGCTACAAAACCTGCCCAGAATCTATCCTTTCTCACTCTATAGTATAGAATATTACTCATAATCAACCCATATAGATATAATTGATTATTTCTTGTCGACCAGATAGGTTGAAAAGACAGATTTACAAACCATTACCAGTTGAATGGGAAAAGCAGACTATAAGTTGTAAACATGACCTGTGCATCATCTATTTATTTATTTATTTATTTGTTTGTTTGTTTGTTTGTTTGTTTGTTTGTTTGTTTATTTATCCATTTATTATTTGGTATATGAACTGTCTTTAAGAAGTTGTGGGAGGGTCCCAAAAAAAAATACAGTACTACTTCAGGAACTCAGGAGTGTGGTTGCATCCAAGAAAAAGATGGAGATTACCAGGTCAGTCTGTTGATTGGATGCTTCAGGAACTCAGGAGTGTGGTTGCATCCAAGAAAAAGATGGAGATTACCAGTGCAGTCTGTTGATTGGATGATAGAAAATGCTCACTCTCACAAACTGCAGCAGTATACAGCTGTACCTCCTGCTTCTCACATCACTATACACAGGATTTATCAACTTCTTAATATTCATTATTGGCAATATCCAAGTTTTAAAAGTCCATCTAAAATATATTCTCTTTTGTAGAATAGACTTTAGTTCCTCCTCTGTGCCGTCTCTGTTTCTGCAGCAGACGTCTCTCTCGAAACAGCTCAGAGGAAACACAAGCCTCTTGTGTCCCGCCAAACTGTACTGTATATCATCCACATGGCCAGCTCATCACTGTATTTCCATAAAACCTAAATAATGGATAAATAATTAATTATAATAATAATATAATAATAGATTATATCTCATGGAATATAGCACGACTGGCCTTTAACAGTAGTTAATTTACATCAAAGAGAGATTAGACTTCTCAAAGCTTAACCTAGTTGCTATTTTTGGCAACAAAAGAAAACTGCCTGCTGATTTCTTTAATAACTAAGCTGCATTAAATCATCAAACACCCTAATGTTGTAAACTTAAAAAAGGCTCTTTAAAAATGGCTTTGTGTTTGATGTGCCAAGCCTTCACACTTTGCATGGCTCCATAAAGTGAGTGTTAGTACAAATGTCACCATCATGTTTTAAAAGGCAATGATAAACTTTTATTGCGGTCAAAGTAAATGAGAAATTGACAAACTGTTGCTCAAACCTGTCCTTTATGCTCAAATTCAACTCAATTCAACACATCTTTATTTATGTAGCACCAATTTTCAACAGAAGTCAAATGCCTCTGAAAATGTACTTAGTGCAGAGGAAAACCTTGCTCACAGCCTTTTAGTCTGCAAAACCTTTTATGAAATAAGTGTAATATGTGCACAAGGACAGAGAGAGTGCTGAGTGTGAATTTGCACATTTCTTTCAAAAATGACAAGTTTTTAAAGGCATACTTCTGTAGGCAGAGGTACTACATTTTTCAAGCTCATGCGCATCATTTCTTTTCAAATGCACATTGTGACCAAGGTAACTCAGATAAGATTAATATGGCAACATTACTAAAGGAAATCAAAATATTTTTAAATCTAAAAGATTACCTTGTGATCTTATTTCTTTGAGCAATAAAACTATATTAAGATAATATACCTTCAGCGGACAAGGTGAGGGAAAGTAGACCGAACTGATGAATGGATTTACCAGAAATGAGTTTGATGTAAAGAACAAGGTCCAGGCATTAAAACTGTCAACAGATACCCCACTGGTATAATAAGCTGGTTAAAAGAGGAGATACAAACCACTAACATCAGGACAAGAAAGCTCCTCACAACGCACAAAGGGTTTCATCCTAAATCCAGCACACTGAGGTTGTATACGAGCGGAAGGAGGCATAGGGCTAGTGAGCATCAAAGCCACTACCCAAGTCGAAACATCTAAGATCCAAGAGCATTTCAGAAGATGGCCCCAAATGATAAAGCACTTCAGACACAAGAAACCAACAGAAGAGCTGGTAGACCAAGAATCATCATGGAAGGACAAGTCTCGGCATGTTATGCATTACCGATAGAATGAGCCGATATTAGAATAATACTACTAATGGCTGGAGAGGGCTGGGCTGAAAGACAGTACAGCTTCCTTAGAAGAGGACTCGAGCTTGGAGGAGTAATCAGGTAAAGCAGACATTTTCAGTGTGGTGTTCTCAACTATGGTAGCCCTGGAAGGACTTTTGCCAAAAAAAAATGCCAACAAAAAAAACAATGGCAATAGATCATTGATGACTAATTAAAAATTAAATGTAGAAACAAAATCAGTCATGGCCATAAGTGAGTGGTCCTACATTTTTTCACAGCTCTGTTCAGGGAGTAACAGAACTAATGTCTTACCAGTGGGTTCTATGGAGCTATAAATCTGCACCAACCACCAGCCTTCCGGTTATAGGACGACCGCTCTACCACTGCTTGATTTAGACTTGGCCTGTTAATAATTTGGCTGTGGTTTTGTCTTGGTTCAGTCTTTTCTTAATATTGCGCAGCCCTTCTTTACAGCTTACATTTATTTGCAAGCTTTCAGGGCTTGAGCATGACAATAAAACAAAATACCAATTGAATAAACTATAAAACATTCTTTATGATCGTATTTGTGCTTTTATTTTTAAGTGTAAACCAATCAAAACCCTTTGCCATGCTCATTCTCAGCACCGGCTGAAACATTCACATAAACATCTCTTTTCTCTGAAACCGGAGTTGTTGTCATTTGAAGCGGCTCTCACAAACACTTCCCGCTGAGTCACACTCTTTTGCTGCCATTCATTTGAGCCTCGTCGCCAGCCTCTTACCGAGCGTCCTCGGCGAGCAGACATCACAAACCCAAACGCAGGGCTGAGCGGTAGCGCTGTAGCCGTCCGCCCACCTTCACGGCCCTTTCTCTGTGACAGGTTCCTCGGAGGCTGTGGGGTTTGTTCACTTCGTGGAGCTGTCTTTGAGAGCGCTGTTCGCTGTCTTCGCTGGAGGTGACTCAGATCTAACGTAGCCTTGGAGCAGATGCAAAACAACAGGCGTCTAAAAGGCCAGAAGAGACGAGGATTGTGGTGAAACAGCTGCTCAAACTGCAGGGAACGGCTGAATTTGGTGCCACGAGCCAAAAACCTTGCTGTGCACCTCAGAGACGGCAGTAAAACAAATCAAACATTTAAGACTCAACAGTTCAAGGCTTATTCCTTAGGTTTATACCAGTGTGAGGGACTAGCCACGGAAAACCTTAAAAGCTTTTGCAACAGGAAACATACATGAGTTTGCATCCAGCAACATTTAACATTAACTTATAGAAAGTGTTTACAAGCAAATGTCTGTCTGAGGCACAAAGAGAACATTCTCCAGTTTAGGACTCAAAACCTAAAAGTTTTCTATGAAGTGTACACGATTAATATACAGCATGAACATTGGTGCGCTCGGGTATTACACTGGGAGTAAGAACTGGCCTAATACTGGTGTGTTTATGTAAAAAAAAAAAAAGATGAGTAGCATTTTCAACTTCTAAAAATATTCAAAAATATGCTAAATTAGATATAGCATTTACAAAGCAAGCCTAATTGAGGTACTAGTCAACCTAATTAAACATTTTTTTGTTAAACAATAGAGGTCTTATTTCTTCATTTATATAATTTAACCATTGATCCGTGAAGTTCAGCAGCAGAGAACCTCTTTTTAATGTCGAGATGTCCCCAAGTCAAACGTTCTCTAATATTATACATGAATACAGTGTATACAGTGAACTGTGGGGAGAGCGGGAATCGAATCACCAACCTTCCGGTTGAAGGATGACAGCTCTACCACTGAGCCACTGCGCCCCTTCATGCACCAGAAAGGCATATGCCAAAAAACTCATGATGGATTTTCTTTTTGTTTCCATATTCCTTTTAAACTACTGTTTATAAAGGGCCTTTCAAGATAAGGCGCCTAAAAATGGCGGTTTGTTGAGAGTTGGAGCCCATCTCGACTGAATTAGTTTTGATTGCCTGGACAATAATCACAACAAACACAGACATACACTAACAGAAAACCTTTCAGCCACACATTCAGTAAGTAAGATTCACAAAGTTACCTTCCAGAAATGGGGAATTGAACCCACAACCTTCTGGCTTTCAGGCAGATCTTGAGGTGCACACCACAGCAAACTCCAAATGAAAGCAAATAAAATGAATTAACTGTATTGTGTTTTTTATATATAATATTGTAAACTCCGTATAGACGAAACTGAGACACAATCTTATGAACTTTAAAAGTTATTTCTTCAAAACATGTAACTGTGACAATTTCAGTAATATTTCTGGTTTCCCTGCAGCTGTGAAAACTGCAAAAAGCAGGAGGCAACCGGTCAAACATTAGGAATTGAATAAGTTTGTGTTGAAACAGTTGCTCAAACTCAGGTGGGTTTAGAGCCACGGGGCAGAGACTGCAGTGACTAAAATAATCAATAAAGTGTAATACAAAAGTGCACTTTGTATTTAAAATAATGTGTGTACACCTCACTGTGTGCCTCAGAGTCTGCAGTGAAGCCAGCCCCAAGTTTAAGAGTTGGTCCAGAGGTGAAACTGAGCTGCACTTTTGTTTCTTTATTGTGGAGCACTTCGGGCTGTGGCAAAGTTGATGGAAAGTGAGTTAAATAAATAAGTATATATTAAAATAAAGTTGAAATAAGTTGGTTGTGGCTCGAGGTGTTTGACGGAACACCTGAAAATGCAAAGGTATTATTATTATTAAGTGGAGATTCCTCAACACAAACAATAACTGTGCAATTGTTTTAATTGAGATAGGAATAATAACTTTATTAATAACTTTATGTTCAAAGAACGACAAACAAAACTCACAATATCCACTCCTACATTTGTGAAGTTATCAAACAGTTTAGGCTGTTCATTTCCTGATGTGCTAATGCTTTCATAAAGATGTAAAAGTTCTTATCAGGTCACAGCACATGATCCAGGTCCATAATTCATTTTTTTCTTTACAGGTTTGTCAAACACGTCCCTTTGGACTGATTATAGTTTTACATAAGAAGCTTGCAGTTGTCCCGCTGTGTCCCTCCCTCGTCCCGCTGCATATTCATGGAGCATGTCTGATTCTGAATTGTGGTAAATGTGTTGGAAATGAGCATCCCAGGGAAAGTGCAGCCTTGTACATCTGTCCCAAAGACTCATAAAGTTTGGAAGGTAACTTCTGACAAACCTTGTGTGCTTGATCCAGTAGCTCATAAATGGCTTCAAATGTAGAAGCTAGAATGAGCAGTACTTAGATAAAGCTGATGTTCCACAGATTGGTAGTTTCTAGAGAGGACTCATTACACTCATCAGATCCGGAGACTGGGCTGTGACAGACGACAGATGGAGATCCAGACTCTTGGCTTTGTTTCTGAACAGCTGGCTCTGAGTCTATAGTCTACTGTATGTTTTGGCACAGTCAGTAAAAACAGTGAAAAGTTGGGAAGCTGCCAGAAGATCAGTGTTTATGTAACAGAGCCAACCTCGGCAACGTTAGAGACACTCTAGTGCCATTAATACAACTCAAAGTGTGACTGTTTGTTTGTCCAGGCTAGAGTCTTCTACTTTTTTTAGTGTCAATGTACCTTTTACTAATTTTAATGTGGCATTGATATAATTTAGCTTAGGTTTGCTACCTTTTAGCTTAAACGTATTCATTTTCCTTGTCATTCCAAGAACCACTGATGAAGATGATAGATTTGTCAGTGTATATCTGCAGCCATCACGTCTGGTCATTTCAGATGATAAAGCCACCGACGCCGAGCTGAAAGGCTTTTAGCCACTGGAACGGGTCAAAAGCCCCTATCGTCATTGTAGAAAGCCGGCGTAAATCTGGCTGCCAGCTGATCAATACCGATCTAAAAGTGATGAATGGGCGTCGGCGTCTTTTCTTCGAGCAAAGTCTTATCTCCGGCTCTCTCTCGGCTGAAAACTGGGAAAGGGCAGGTCACAGAGGCACAAGGCACTGGTTAAATATGTCCCACACGTCAAACTCAGTGTGGATGGCCGCTGATGTCACTCTGCAGTATGTCTTTTTTGTCATACTCGGAGGCAGCATGTTAAAAGTCACAGGTCAGAGGTGACAGGATGGTTCTAAAGAGGTAGCACATGGTTACATATCATTTTCCAGCTGTAAAAAAGAAAAAAAGTGAGATAGTTTATCAATACAAACCTATCCCATATTTCGATTTCAGTTTTTATGTTTTTGACGACACAAAAGCAACACCATGTAACCGTTTTGGATTTATAAAATGAGAAAGAAATATACACTCTGTCAAAACACAAAATTGTGTATTGGCACAATTAATTTATGTAACATTATAAAGAAGACCTTTTTATTTATGGATTTGTTTTTTTTACACAAACTTACACAAACTTTTGGTCTCTTTGGAATTCAAGGGCTCTCCTTTTTTGAGGCTAAACAAGAAAAACAATCTGAGGCTAACCCAGAATTAACCTAGAACAGAAACAGTAAAAAACTACAAGAATCAAATGCTGTGAAATCACATGGAACTTTCAATGTTCAAACTTTTCTTTTTTTTTTTTTATATATATTTTAGTTCTGAAGTAAATTTGTGTGGATGTGATTTAAAGACATGTGTTCTTTCACACTTCCATTACCTCTGGCAAAAAGATTATTTTTTTAATATATTGTGTACATTTTAAAACCACTCGTGTGTACCAGGTCTCAGAGGAACAGAGTCATAACACATCACAACACATTTAAACGACAGTGATCCTCATAAGTTTCAAACGTGTGGAGCCTCAAACTGAAATGTAAATATATTTACATTTAGTCATTTAGCAGATGCCTTTAACCAAAGCAACTTACATTAAGTTTCCATTCATCAATGTTACAGCTGGAACACCACTGGAGGTAAGGTGGATTAAGTGTCTTGCCCAAGGACACAACAGTATGAACTGTGGGGAGAGCGGGAATCGAACTGCCAATCTTCTAGTTATAGGACGACCACTCTACAAGTCAGCCACTGAAATGTTGCCCTGAGGAGAATGTACTTCAGTCAAACTAAAGAATCCTTCCCTTTCTCCTCTCTGCTGATGTCACTCACAGTTCAAGATTCAAAGATTCAAGATTCAAAGTGTTTATTGTCATGTGTACAGACAGAAAGCATGTTTCCCTGTACAATGAAATTCTTACTTTGCCGTCCACAGTAAAATGTCACACAAGTAAGTAAAAATAAAAAATAAGACAAATATACAAGTGATAATAATGCAGTACAAAAAATACAAATATACAAAAAAAAAAAAATACAAGAGGGCAAAAGGAGTAAAGTAGTAAAGTGAGGTAGTGCAGTTGTGATGGTGTAAAGTGACGTGTAAAGTAAAGTGACGGTGTAAAGTAAAGTGAGGTAGTGCAGTAGGTAACAATTGTTCATGTAATGTTGTGATTGTGATTGTAGACTCCTATCTGCTGTTTAGGAGTCTTATGGCAGAGGGAAAGAATGAGTTCTTCATTCTGAAGTCCTGCATTTCACACTTCTGTACCTCCGTCCTGAGGGTAGAAGTGTGAACAGACCATGTTGGGGGTGGGAGGGGTCTTTGAGGATGGAAGCAGCTCTTCTGTGGACTCTGCGGTGGTAGATGCTCTGCAGAGAGGGCAGTGGAGTCCTGGTGATCTTCTGCGCAGTCTTCACCACTCTCTGCAGGCGTTATGCGGTCCATGACAGAAGTGCTGCCGTACCACACAGTGATGCAGCTGGTCAGGACACTCTCAATGGTGCAGCTGTAGAAGTTGCTGAGGATCTTGGGCGACATGCCAAACTTCCTCAGCCTCCTCAGAAAATACAGCCGCTGTTGAGCCTTCTTGACCAGCTGCGTGATGTGAGGTGTCCAAGTGAGGTCCTCATTGATGTGGACACCCAAGTATTTGAAGCTGCTCACCCTCTCCACTTCAAGTTCCCGGATGAACAGTGGCTGAGGCGTTCTCCTCTCTCTCTCCTCATGTCCACTATCATCTCCTTTGTCTTGTCCGTGTTGAGGGTGAGGTTGTTGTCTTCACACCATGACACCAGACTGGCCACCTCCCTCCTGTAAGCTGCCTCGTCACCGCCAGCGATGCGTCCTATCACTGCGGTGTCGTCAGCAAACTTCAGGATAATGTTGTCCTTGTGAGAGGCGACACAGTCGTAGGTGTACAGGGTGTAGAGGATGGGGCTGAGTACACAGCCCTGTGGAGTACCAATGTTTGTGATGGTGCTGGCTGAAGTCCTATTACCAATCCTGACAGACTGAGGCCTGCCAGTCAGGAAATCTAGGAGCCAGTCACAGAGGGTGGGGTGCAAACCAAGTGTGGACAGTTTGTGGGTGAGTTTGTGTGGGATGACTGTGTTGAAGGCGGAGCTGTAATCTATAAAAAGTATCCGTATGTATGAGTCCTTGTTCTCCAGGTGTGAGAGGGAGTAGTGGACAGCAGTAGCGATAGCATCCGAGGTGGACCTGTTGGGTCGGTAGGCATACTGCAGGGGTCAATGGTGTCGTATGCTGCTCTGAATGTGGGCCAGCACCACTCTCTCGAAACACTTCATAATGATTGGAGTGAGTGCCACTGGCCTGTAGTCATTCAGGCAGGTGGGTGGGTTCTTCTTGGGCAGGGGACGATGGTCGTGGTCTTGAAGCATGGTGGTACAATGCGCTGGCTGAGGGAGAGGTTGAAGATGGAGGTGAAAACATCAACCAGCTCGTTGGCACATGCTCTGAGGGCCCGCCCAGGAATGTTGTCTGGTCCTGCTGCTTTGCGGGGTTGATCTTCCTCAGAGCTCTGTGTACCTGTGTTGTTGAGATGGTTGGTGGAGGGGAGGGGGTTGGGTGATCCAGGTGTGTGTGAGCTCCTCTCTGCAGTGTTGCTGGGAGCCTCAAAGGGCGTAGAAATTGTTGAGGTCATCCGGCAGGCTGTCTGTTGATGCGATGTTGTTGGTGGTGGTCCTGTAGTCTGTGATGTGCTGCAGGCCTTGCCACATCCGCCCTGAATCCGCAGGTAGAGTAGAAGCTGTCCAGCTTCTCTCTGTACTGCCTCTTGGCCGCTGTGATGGCTTTTCTCAGTCCATACTGCAGCTTTGTACTCGTTCTCATTGCCTGATCTAAATGCAAGAGAGCGAGCACGCAGCATGTGACGACCTGACTGTTTATCCAGGGCTTCTGGTTGGGAAACTTCCTGATTTGTATGGTGGGCACGATGTTATCAACACAAGTGCTGATGTACCCAGACACATACTCAGCATAATCCTGTACACTGATGGAAGAGTCCTCCACAGTGGCTGCAGCTTTAAACACATCCCAGTCTGTCAGTGCAAAACAATCCTGCAGGGTGATCTCGCTCTCCGGGGTCCAGAGTTTGATCTGTTTGGTGACAGGGTGTGCTTGTTTCAGTCTTTGTCTGTAAGCAGGGTACAGGAACAAAGAGATGTGGTCCGAGTGTCCAAGTGGGGCGGGTGCAGCCCTGTATGCACCACGTATGTTGCTGTAGACGTGGTCAAGAGTGTTTTTATCACGGGTGGGAATGTCAACATGCTGGTGGTATTTGGGGAATACAGTCCGCAAACTACAGTGGTTGAAGTCACCAGCAACAATAAAAACAGCGCCAGGATGAGCCGCTTTCTAACGCGCTGATGACGTCATGGAGTTTGCTGAGTGCTGCTGTGGCGCCAGCACGCGGGGATGTAAACAGCGCCAAAAACACAGCAGTAAATTCCTCGGTAGATAATACGGACGGCACTTTAGCAGTAATAACTCCACATCTGGTGAACAGTGCTCGTCAACAGTCTGTATATCTTCGCACCACGAGTTGTTTACAAACACACACACACCCCGCCTTTAGACTTACCGGATGCCGCCGCTCGTCGCCTCGGTGAAGCGAGTGAGTCTGTAGCTGAATGGCGTTGTCCGGGACCTTGTCTGAGAGCCAGGTCTCGGTGAAAATCAGGGCGCAGCACTCTCTGATTTCCGATGGGTTGAAATCCTGGCTCGTAGCTCGCCCAATTTGTTTTCCAGGGAACGCATTCGCTAACAAGAGGCTGGGTAGCGGTGGTCGGCTAGCGAGCTTTTAGCCTAGCATGTAGCCCTCCCTCTTGCCTCGCTTGCGCCCGTCTCGAAGCACTCTCCTGGGGTCAGCGAACTCACTCGAGACCGGTGCTTCGTGGCCCTCGGGGTAAAAGTTTTGGTGGTATGGGCGAACAATGAGCTGCAGCTCCAGCGGAATAGAACCACTAAAAACAAAGTTTCGTGAGTTGGCGATGTCCAATAATGCCTGTCGGTTGTATGTTAGCAGTGCATGGCATTTGTGCACTGCAGAAAGAACGAAAAACACGAAAAACATACAAAAAAGAGAAAAAGTTCGAAATTTTAGCGCGGAGCTGGCAAACACGTCTGCCTCGGGGGGCGCCATGGTAATTGTCTCTGATCAACAAATAAAAAAAAATAACTTGCCATAGTTCTGGTTTACTTCTGAACCCGATCGAAGGCCATAAGCGCTGACGACAGACTGGCCATCATGGAAACTGTGGATAAACCCGCTTGAGCCCAAATAAAACCCTTATGGGACCAACATGGAAATGCTGGCTGGAATAAAACGGGATCACACCTCTGCACTTTTTAGAAGGTCAACTAAACCAGGATTAAAGAAAAAAACAAACAAAAGACTAAGCTTTAGACAAAATCCGATTTTTTTTTACTAAACTAAATGCACATGTATTGAGCAAAGTGTTGTTGAAACAAAAAAACACTGTAGTCTGAAGTCCTCTCTGATCGCAGTTCATTTCTATGTCAACACTTTGATTTTACAAAAGCCTCCTTTCTCAGCTCTAAACACATGAAATATTCACCTGGAAAACTAAAAACAGCCTCCACCTGCCTGCAGCCCAAATTTGTCATGATAAAGGTCTTTTTTCTCAGCGTTCAGCTCCTTCCAGGGAACGCTGTGTTTAAATATTTCATATGAGAGCAGCCAGCTCTGTACACAACCTTCTGAATTCAATAGTTCTCTTACTTTTTAGCCTTTAACTCATAAAGCAGGTGTTTTTTTGTTTAAAATAAAAAGGTAGGGAAAGAAACATGTATTTTAGTTTTTATGAAATAAAGAGCTAAAACAGAGAGGAAAATTTAAGCTTCATCTCCCAATGGACACTTTGCAAATCCAGGGACAGTGTTGAGACCTTGGCCCTCAACCAAAATCCGACCCACAATACACCAGCCCCTTCTGGTCTGTGCTGCAGATGGGGATTTACAAGAAACCCAGTGCGCGGCCTGGGAACACATAGAGTGTAGCATAAGTGTGTATTTGAATAAAAACCCCAAAAGGGCAGCACGTCAAAATTCTCCTCTTTATAAAGCTGCAGTAGAAATGTGGCCTCTTTAGTCACATGTCCCTCTCTATAGCGCCCAGGATAATGCAAAAAAAATAACTATCATAAAAAATATTCTTTTGAGTAAATATGAGCCACTGATAAAGGGGTTTACATGGACTGTGTAGAAAAAACATAACGTTCATTAAAAATATGAACAATAACACAGGTAGCTCAGGTGGGAGATGGATACTGTATCATCACCTGAACGCTGTGGTATTAGTAGAGTTTGACTCATGTCTGCATGACTCTTGACCTTTGAGTTGTCAGGGGTCAACCTTCTTTTGGTTTATACCACGCTCCTCAAACGGACCATGATGCAGAGCTTCATCAAAGGCAACATTAGTTAGTTTTTATTTTCTTTTCTTGGTGATTCTTGTGTTCTCTGTCTTTTTGCAGTCAGACTGTGTGACTGGAATTTTGTTTAACAGCAACTGATGCTTGTAATTCTGATGTGATCTATATGTGGTTAACTCACACTCGAGTGAGAAAAAAATAAGAAAACAACAGAGGAATCAAGTGTGGAGGTTTGTAAAGTATGCAACTGGGGCCAGTGCAAAATAAATTTTAGTCTCTATATAGTTATTATTGGCATATGTTTCTTCACAGAGCTGTCTTAACTGCACTGAAAGAATATCACACTATGATATTTAATGCACGCCAGTGAGATCAGTTTCTGTCTTTGAATCTCTGACATTGTGCAACCAGCATCCAACAATGAAACACAAGCAGTCATGACTAATTAATCTATTGTTAATCACAGCCAAAACTGTTGTATCCCGTCCAGAAGTTAAGATAAAAAGCAAATCTGTAAGACTAGATAAAATAAACGAGCAAGCAGTAAAAAAATAAAATAAAATAAAAACTTGGACCAGTGTCTGCCCAGTGGAAATAAGGTTGTATAAGGTTAACATAACATTAGCTGTTCTTACAGTCAGTTTACCAAGTGCATTAAAGTCCTGTGGAGCTGAAATGACTCACATCGGTCATTTCTGCAGGTGTATCCGAGCCTCCGTGTGGATCTTTTCTGTTTGAGTGCTTGTTTAGGTCACCTGTATCTGTGACCTCTTCCTGTTTAAAGTTTGATTTTGTTGAAGTAAAGGCCTCTGAAGAGAGTGAGGCATGAATCATTTATAATCAGCAGAGTGGAGCGATCTAAGCTACAGCACCAGTGCAGCCGGATATACATACTGTAGAGTCACTACAACCATCAGCTGCAGTGGAGTTACCCTTATTGGAGTAAGATTGAGATAGAAGCAATGAGACACACTTAAACTGTGACTAAACAAAGACTAAATGAAGACTGATGATATGAATGTTATGTTTAGTCCTCATCTTCTCAACATGTCTTTGTTACCTGTTCTTGTTTTATTTAATATGTACGTCCAGCCTCTCATGAGAACCATAGAGGGACCCTAAATAAGGACTCTTTGTTCCATGTGATGAGCACGGGAAGACTTAAATAAGTGTTCTCTTTCTATGGCTTGTCAGATGGTACCAGACAAATCTAATGTTCTATATTTGCTCATGGTAAATGTTGACCTCTTTCAGTGATGTGTAAACTTGTGATTGGACTGCAAGAACTTTTTAAAGGACAAATTCCTCGTGACTGTGTTCAGATTTGTCCCAGAGCTCTGAACCTGTTTTGTGCTCCTCATGTCTCTCATGTCAATAAAGACTAAACCCTAGAGTTTTCCTGGCAGGAGGTGGTCCACTGTGGGTTTGGTACGGATTGGGTCAGTATCAGACGGTACGGGTAACCCTTAAGAGAAAAGAAACATTGTTTAATAATAAATACAACTCAGAATAAATCCTGTTGCAGCAGCGAGGTTCAGAACTGCAGGAAACATTCGACTGCTTCTGTTTATTCCCATTTTTCTGAACATTACATTCACAGCTGCAGCAGTTTCATTTAGGGACTCGATATTTGAGGAACAGGTTCTGTTTGTATTTATCGTCTCTGGTGCATTAAACACAATGTTTAAATTCATGAAGCCAGAGCCGTGTCACACTGAACTGAAAGCACCAGGTGAGCTATTCCCACATTTAGTAAATAAACCATGGTAAATTAGTCTGTGTGCCTGATTTAAAAACTGACCTCCCCAGTTCTTTGAATAGGACCTCACACAAATACACAGAAGCCCATGTTTTTCATTTCAAAATGGCACAAGGCCTCAGTAGATTTGACTTTGTCCAATGATAAAGACTTACAAATATATAAACATATCAACATATTCCAGCAAAGCTTAATGATTCATGAACAAGCACATGTACAGTATGTTAAGGGCCCAGAACCATATGGAAGAGCTGAGATATAATGGGCTGATTTATTGTCATCAGTCATATAGACATAATATAAAGACTACAATAGCACAGTATTCTATTAATTTGAATCTGAATCAGTCAAATGCAAATGAGGAAACCAATCAGAAGAGCAGCTGGTAGACAGGAACAAAGAACCATCACTTCATCCATCTTTATTTACAGTCGTCACTGCTTTCAACACAACTGCACTGCTCTTTAATCCCCATATAATGAGAATGTCAATATTAATAGTTTAATCACATGATGAAAAATGATAATGAATGCATAATCTATAAAAAAATATATGTCCAATTACATGCATTTGACACAGCACTTTGTTTAAAAGTACAAATCAGAACCGTAGATTCTAAGAGTTTAGGGCTGGGCGACATATTCTCTTTTTTTTTTTAGGATTTATTCATAAACATTGTGATGGGCCCCTGACTGTTCTGTATTGTAAATGGTGTCCATCACACCTGTGAGCCCCAGGTATCCCCGGGTCATGTGACTTGTGACTGTGGTTGTCCTGCCACCTTGAACATACTCAACCTTAGTGCTTCTGCTTACCTCTGCTTTTTTAAACACTACACACACTCAGGGTTCACTCACCACTGGCAATGCCCACTCACACATATTTTCTCAAACCTGGACCCATTTAAACCTTATTTCTGTCATGTGCGTCCTTATTGTTAGCGACCCCTTGGATCTGGGTCATGCCAATATTTATTACATAATGTATGGTTACATACTTTTGGTGTGCTGCTCTTTTTGTATTGTTGATTTAACTTGACCTGGTTGCACCTTTTTAAACATTCTTTTTTACATATTTTTTTATTCTATATTGCATCAATTTTATCTGATAATGTCAAGTTTAGTATAGTTTTTAATACAGATTGTACGTTGTTGTAGTGCACCTGTTTCTCTTCCTTTTATCTCCGAAAAATGACCACAGTGGACTTACACTCATTGAAGTTGTCCAATTGCCATTTGAATGATCTTTAAACTACATGTATTTTGTTTTCTTGGGGCCAAAACACTAAAATAAACTGCAGATTAACCGCAGTAAAGGGAATTCTTATTGTTTTTTCAAAACACATGTTGGCATTTAGCAGCTGTCTGTTGTGAGACAGTGGGACATTAGGTGCATTTTATGATTAATGTTTGGGAGAACATTTTAGATAAATTTACTGGAGACATAGCTTTTTGTCAAGATCACTTGGATGTCCAGAAAAAACTAGACCCTATAAACAGATCACTCAAAACCCACCACAACCAAAAACATGTTCAACAGTTCCCCCCAAACACACATGGGGCCAGGACTCCCCTGCAAAGGAGATTTGTAATCTCAGTGGGACTTTCCTGGTTAAATAAAGGTTAATAAATAATAATAACTAACCGTCAACCTTCCAGTCAAAGCTCTGTATGTTACCTTTATTTAAATCTTTGCTTTGAAAATAGCTGCTTTGTCAAGGCTGTAAAAAAACGGTACGTCCTTATCGCCATCATCTGCACTGTCCTTTTTAAAAACAGTTGATGAAAACGTTTTCTTTCCATTTTTGAAAAACCTTTCCATTAGCAGCTCACATTAGTGACCCATGAAGCCTTTATGACAGTGAAGGACCTTCAGTAACGCAACAAGCCGCTGTGGAGTCAATAAACCACAATGTGTCACTTCGACTCAGGCCTCACAAAGAACGCAGGCTGTTGTTTGTCCGTCCACCCGCACATAATGATAAAGGCCGTGAATTGCAGCCATAAATTACCTCCGAAACGTTGAAGCGCATGATGATTAATCACTCCACAAAGTCTCCGCTGAGAAGACACAAAGCAAAGACACGTCGGCGGATGCCAAACAGCTCCTCTGTGCTCGATGATTTACAGCGCGTCCGGGCCTCTTGAATCACACGCCGTTTGGAGATGCCAGGCTGACAAAGAACGAACGCACAAGACGAGACAAAAAGGAGCCACCTGAGGGGGGAAAAAAAAAACAGCAGAGTGGACAGAAAGACAGGGATAAACAAAGACTGAACCTGGACTACACCAGCATTAAACCAAGTATTAAACCTAGAACTCAGCCAAAAAATGTTTTAAAAAAGACTAAACCCAAACTGAACAAGATGTTAACCCAAGATTATATTTGAATCAGGACTAAAACAGAACTAAAACTGGGACAAACAGATTCAAAGGTGATTAAGCCCTGCACTAAACCAGGACTAAACTCATAAAAGACGAAGACAGGGTTAAACAAAAGTCTCAAAATAAGTTTAGAACAAGGATTAAACCTAGAACAGAAGATCAAAACAATTTGATCTCGTGTTTGTCAAATAAATCAAGGACTAATAATAAGTTTAAAATCAAGGATTAAACACAGTAATAGTATTTTGAAATGAATCCTAAAATTTGAGGTGTATGCAAATAGGAACTGGAGTGTGTGCTTTTTCCTCACATTCCTCCCTCACATTTCCACCTGAACTCGGATGTAGCAGACCTGGACCTCATGAAGATTAGGAAAGAGGAATAGACACAAAACCAGTATCTGACAGTGACACCTGACTGGAACATTGACAGTGAGCATTTACTTTGGCTAACGATGTTGTAAAGTGATATTTCAAACATACATGCATTTATACACATACTAGTTTAGTTGAGATCCACTGATTAATAGACTCATCTGTTGCTTGTTAGTCTTTACTTGGTAAATATGTGTTGTTCATTAAAGTCTGTGGTGCCATTTTTTGCATGAGCTTAGTGTAGTTTTGTGTTAGTCCTTAACCCTCTTTTTGACCTGTCCAGAGCTTAATTTCTGGGGAACACAGGGGAATATAATCCCCCACCTGACCTCCTAAGTCGTGGACAGAGACCTATTTGACTGAATCCAGTATTAAGTAAAGTTAGTCTTAATGTAAAAGTTATTGTGGTTTATTTTTTAACTTTTCTAACTCAGTCTGTATAAAATGCCCATTAGTTTGTTCAAATGGCATCATTTAGATACAAAGAGCTGTTCATTTACCTTTTTTTCTTTACAAATTAAGCACTGGACGTGTGTCTATTGGTCAATGATCAAAAAAACAAACCTTTTGTTTTTTACCAAAACAGAAACAAACTCAGGTCTAAACCAAGAATAAGCTACAGAACGGTTTAGTTGAGTCAGAGCAAATGCACAAATGTACATCTCCCAGCAGCCCCAACATCCTTCAGTCTTTTATGATTTACGGCTCCTTGTGGGCCTCCTGAATCACACACTGCTCAGAGATGCCAAACTGACAAAGAAAGCAAAAGGACGCACCTGAGAAACGCTGATGACGCCGCTCTCACTCTGTGTAATAATGGCCGCGCGCTCAGTGACGCCCCCCATAAATCACGCAGACGGCCGGTTTGTTTACCCCGCGGCTTTGGGAGAGAACTCTGAAACAGCAGTATCTGTCGCTGCCAGCTGTTCCCTTCCTCTCTGTCTGCGCTCAGCCTCGCTAATCTCAGCTTTCCAACTTTCTTTAATTCTGCTCCTTCATTGTCCTCAGTATAAAGAGTTCGGGGCAAACTTTCGCTCTGTTCTCCACTTCCTCCCTCTCGACACTGGCTGTAATTTTTTTCCGTCTCGTATCTCAGGGCCTAAGTCGTGACTCGGTGTGCTCTTTTTAATTCAGTACCGTTCGGCTTTCTTCACAGCGGAACTCGGAGGAAACTGTTGATTTAACAAACTGTAGGGTTTGTGGGAAAATCAAACCAATCGTGAGTCCTGAAAAAGTGGAATTAAAGGTTTTTCTTGTAAAAATGTATGACAGGAAAGGTTATTTGGTGACAATTTAAAAGATCTGGTCAGCATAGCTCCATGTTTTGCAGGATTTATTCAAAGGCCAGTTTATAATGTTGAATAAATATTGGCAAAGTATTTCCATGAGAGAAAAATAGAAGGTTTAAAGTGCTCAAGAAGCTTCAGTATGATACTTGTTCTGTGTTGAAGGTGCTCTTTGGTATTGGGAACAAAAGTTCTTTCATGAAAAAGTTAAAAAACCAAGGCACTCTTCAAAAACCTGGAGTAGTTTTTTTTTTATTTACTTACATAATGTTTGAGAAAATGGTGCCTCACAATGAATAGCTCTAAACAGCTTCAGTTTGATGTGATGTAGTTTTGTAGATTTTGGGAGAGATGACTTTTATGAATATAATTAAAGATGGAAAGGTTGCCTTGCTGTTGTGGGAGCGATGGAGGGCGAGGGTAGGAGTTTTCAGGTCATGCAGCTGTAAATGTTTAAGTAATTGTGATATAATTAAGGGTTTAGACAAATCCCACACACTCTGAATACAAATTAGTTTTTCTTCAAACCTTTCCATTCTTCCTGCTCGTAATGTTTGCCTAATGAGAAAATACTTAAATCCTTTACTTAAGCAAAACTTTGGATACAGAGGTAATAATGTACTCTTGTAAAAGCATCACATTAACATTAGTTTAACCTGTATAAAGCAAAAAGATTTTACTCAGATTCAGCAACAAGTTCATTTTTAAACATGTGTATCATTAAAATGAAGAATGCTGCTGATTATACAAATGAAATGAAAGAATCAGAGCAATGGAAAATTTAAACTGTGCCCAGCTTTTATTTAAGTCAAAGCAGAACAATTGTCTTCAAGGCAGAACACACTGAGCAGCTTTAAACTAAAACAGAAATCGAAAGAAATAACATAAGGCAGAAGGAAAACAAAGTAACTGAAAGTAAAATCCCTACGAAGCATGTAACACAAAGCCATGTGAGAAAGTAGTGGAGAAAGTACAGTTATTTGCTCTAAAATGTGGAGTAAAAGTCAAAAGTATCCTCTGTAATAAAATCTAAATCTACCTGGGTAAAATACAGGAACATGGAAATTGTACTTAGACAGTAATAAAGTACTTTACAATACAGTCCACCACTGTGCAACATTAAGTCTTTAGTATGTTTCTAACAGAGGTTGATAAAAATGAAATACTTGAAGTTAGTGGCTAATAAAAGCCAAAGTAAATATACATATAATTACATAGAACTGTTAACTTACATTTTTGTTCAGTCATTTAAAAGTGCTATATTCCCTGATAGAAGTTATTCCCATCTTTAAGAGCGGAGACTGTCATTTATATTGAAATTACAGACCCATATGAATTTTAAAAAATATTGGAAAAATAATATTTGCTACGTGAGGATCAGTCTTGACGCTATGACAGCGTAGGTTGTGCAGTAGGAGTATTGTATGTGTGCTGAGTGCATGTGTAGGTGTGCGTGTGTGTGTGTGTTTGGATGGATGTGTTTCTGGAATAAATGAAATGTATGTAAAATGTATTGTATGTACATATTTTTAAAGTAATTTTTATTGTATTGGTTTTTATTATAACCTTGTAAAACAATTGATGGAAACTAGCCTAAAGCTACAATCCGGCGTGTTTACATTCATGTTTTTTATATTTCATGTATGTTCATTAAATAACATTGTCCTGATCAAATACAGTCAGGTCCACATATTCGGACATCGACACAATACTAATATTTTTGGCTCTATAAACCACCACAATGGATTTGAAATGAAATGAACAAGATGTGCTTTAACTGCAGACTTTCAGCTTTAATTTGAATTTATTTATTTATTTACATCCAAAGCAGGTGAACGGTGTAGGAATTACAACAGTTTGTATATGTGCCTCCCGCTTTTTAAGGGACCGAAAGTAATGGGACAATTGGCTGCTCAGCTGTTCCATGGCCAGGTGTTTGTTTTATCTTTGGATTTAAATAAAACCATATATAATAATTTATTTTATATTTGTTTATTATTTTCAGTAATAAACAAATTAAAGATGACATTAAATGAATGATAAACAAAGTGATTTTAAAAAGAGTGTATCAAAATAAAATTATCTTGGAAACCTCACGCAAAGCATGTAAACTCACTGTATATTCTATACACTTCTCTCATTCTACCGATACTGTTGGAGATACAGGAAAATACTTATAAAACTAATACACAACACATTTTTATTCTACAGAAAATAATAAACCATTCGGATATAATGAATCAAGGCACAGATCATGTATGAAGTAAAAAATAAGTTACTGCCCAATAATATATTGTTTATTTGAAATTAGAAATAATAAAGATGATTTCAGAAGGGTTAACATGTTGAAAAAAGGGGTTAGAACCAATGTAAAGCTGCATTTCTGTTAAATAGTTTTACAGAAGAACTCAAGAGAAGTAGTTATCTTTTTACTTTAAAAGATAGTTAAAAAAATGTAGTTATAAAGAAATACGTTAGTAAAAAATGAGCAAAGTTAAAGTTTTAATGCTTTTTTTTCTTTTTTCAAAAACGTTAGCCAAGCCAGAGACCAAAGTGTGCAGTGTTATGTCTGAATCTGAAGCTGCTGTTAGTGAACCATCTCCTCTTTGCTTCATCGTTCCACCTCAGGGCCGAGGCTGGGGGCTGGCAGCTTGACTCACGCTGCAGCAATTGATTCAAAATCCTTAGCGGCAAAACAGACAAAGGGGTCATCTATTATCCTCCCCCTCTTCTCTCAACCCTGTCTTTGACGGTCACCCGTTAAAGTAAGCTCAGGGGACCGCGCTCCACTTCTCCCGAAGCCGTGGGCTGGGGCTAATTGGACGATCCACTGGGGAACCCTCCAAACACAGCCGCGCAGCCAGGGGCCCATTTGCAAGCATGTGATCTGCAGCGAGGGCCAGCGATGGAGGAGGGGTCGAAAGGACATGGGAGAAGTGTGTCCCAAAGGATGAGTGGGTGGCACAAACTTCCAAAGCGCTCCCTCGACTGTGGAGAAGCACTCTGAGCCCTCTTTGGCCAAAAGTAAAGATATTCCAGCTTTAAATGTTTTGCTCAATTTAACTCTAGAGCCCATTGCCAGTCACAGGACAATCCAGCTCATCATAGTGCCTCTAGTGGTCAGGATCTGAACAAAAGGGGTTTGGGGTAGTTTGAATGGGATTTCCTTTTTATGAATTGGATTTTTAGAGCCAGCTTTGGGTGAATGTTTAATGAGGATGTGGCAAAGAGAGACTGCGGGGAAGAGTCTGATGAACTGGGAGATAACTGAGTGGATCTGGAGAGGGAAGGAGATAAGGACAGGAATTCTTAGTCTTAAGTAGGGTTGGGTATTGTTTGATTTTTTTTTTTTCAAATCCGATTACGGTTATTTATTCTGATTCAATTTGATTTCAATTTAGTAAAAAAATAAAATAAAATCAAAAAACTGTATCAGTCCCCCTTCATGTTACCCTTCCATTTCTGTCACATGCTCAGCTTTGACACTGTGGAACATGATCCTCCTCTCGCTGAGAAAACTGGGGGGGCATTTGGGGTTTGGCCCTACAGTGGTTCAGATCATACTTAAGTAAACAGAACAGAAGTGTTTTTGTGTCAGTGTTAGTGACTCGGTGGCCTCCACAGCATCTCTCACTTGTGGAGTGCCTCAGGGGTCAATCCTTGGGCCACTTCTTTTTTCATTGTATAAGCTGCTTCTTGCATCAATTCTTTGCAAACATGGAATTTTGTTCCACTTTTACGCTGATGGCAAATTGACGTGGAGTGCACTGACAACATCAAAAACACGTACCTACAGTTACAAACCTTGGATTTAAAATAGATTCAATTTACACACAAATTAGCAGTCGTCAAGTCCAGCTTTTTTTAGTTGAGGCAGTTAGCCAAAGTAAAAGTCCATTATTTCTAGACAGAACTTTGAAATACTGAGCCTTCATTACATCATGATTGGACGACTGTAATGCACTTTATGCAGCCAGTCTTCACTCTCTCGTATGCTTTCAACAAGTTCCCAAAAGCACTACCACATTTACATTTACATTTAGCAGACACTTTTATCCAAAGCAACTTACAATAAGCTTCCATTCCTGAGTGGCTCAGCTGGAACACCACTGGGGGCAAGGCAAGTTAAGTGTCTTGGAGAAAGCGGGAATTGAACCCCCAAAACTATAGACAACTGCTCTAACGCTGAGCCACATTACCCCCATTTTATCTTCTCTACACTGGCTCCTGGTGTTTTTTCATGTCAATTTGAAAATTTATTTTATTTGTTTTAAGAGTTTAAATGGTCTTGCTACGCAGTATCTGTCCGACCCGCTCCACCCATAGTTTTACATGTTTTTTTTTATTTTTCCTAATGTCAATATACAGCACTTTGGCTAACCTTTTTGTTATTTTAAAGCGCTCTATGAATAAACTAGTTTGAAATTAAACTAATTATGTTTCAATTTTATAATCATTAGTTTTGCTTCCATTGGGTTTATTCATAGACCACAGCATGTCACCGCCGGGCAACCATAAAGACAGAAAAAAACATCAGTCTTTATTAAAATGCTAATGTGATATAATACATAATCCTCAAATTCAAGTGATTTTTATTGTAATAGAACCTGCTGTATAAAATATCTCAATGCTTCTCAAAGACAATATCTACATTTTTCTGGTTTGAACAAGTTAATGTCTTTGTAGACTTTAATTCAGAGACAACCAACTTCAAACTGTGTTGGGAACCAGCCCTTAGACGTCAGTACAAAGCCTTGATCGGACATGAAAAGGACAAAAATCTGGTCTCATTAAAAGCAGACAGCTCTGAGACAGTATCAGCAGCGACGGATGTGGAATATCACAGAGCGAAGGCGTCTAATAATCGATGGTGCAGCCTCAAAGACCAACAGCGGCCGGAGAAGACCCCCGATGAGCCGCTGTTTACACCGGACTCACACTGTGAAGTCAAGAGCCACTATTTACTCACATCCCACGCTTTGCTCAATCAACAGTTTTGTCTCTTTGCTGCGCTCTGAGGAAAGACCAACAGCAATAAATTAAAGACCGCAGAGTCAAGGTTTGGGCAGTACAGCGTGTGGTTTAACAGTTATCGTAAAATATGAAAAAAATGGCTTGTTTCGAAGGATATTGCAGTAATATTGACATTTTAAGTCGTCATGAATGCAGGCCTAGTTAAGGTAAAAAAATGTCTTGGAGCTCAATAAAATATTTAATTGAATCATATCTGTGGAGGTTCTCAGTCATCCAGATGTTTGCTCCGATAATTGCTGAGCAGGTGGCTAAGAGCAGTGCTAATGTTAGCATCAGGTTGAATGTAAACAGCAGTAACAACAACTACAGTTAGCTTTGTATCAGGTGAAGTCAGTGTTGAACCATGCCTGGGCCATCAGCTCTGGGCCTTTGTTAACACACTACCAGAACTTATGAATATTTAGATGACTCTATTAATAAAGAATGCCAAAAGAGCCCTAAGCCTCCGACCTCCACCGCCAAGTGCTGACAATGAGTAAAGCATCAGACCACAGACAGAGGGTTTGAGATGTTTGTGTCAAATGCTGTGTTTGGTTTTGGCCCAACATTGCACTGGGCATTAAGGACCAACCGCTACACTTGTTCCAGAAGTTGTTGGCTTTAAGCAAAACTTGTTTTTTTTTTAAATATATAGTTGAACTGAACTGGAGCTCACCTTGTTAAGGCAGAGCTTATTCCCAAAATGCTGATGTGTTCTTTAAGAAACAGAAAAAGTTGGAGTAAGTCCATATTTTTCAAAAAGGAAAGAGAATTCTCTCTGACAGCTTATAAAGTTGTATGTACAGTGTGCAGCCTAAAGCAGGGAGCAGCAGGCATACAGTGTTACAGTAGAGCTGCTGTGGTGTGTAGTTTTGCATTGGCTTCTTGATCAAATCTCAGTGTGTCACAGCCTCCCTCTGGACCCCCGGCCACTGAAGACTCGCTCAAAGCCACACGACCAAAATATTTGAAAGCAATCCCTCCAAAAAGGAAAAGGAGAGCCTGTGACTCGGGGGATAGTCTTCAGAAAACATAGAGATTAATTTTAGCTTTTTGTCATGCTTTCTGTCTTTCATATTTCTGTGAGCGGGGTCCTCTGGGAGCTTAGCCGACGGCAAGAGTGGACACAGCTCCGCATACAACAAAAGATAGTGGGCTTCTCATCCATCCTGGCGCGGGTCTCACGGGGTTAAGATGATCATCGATTGGTGCTGATAAACACAAAGCACTGCTGGTGGTGGCCTCAGCAAACGGAGAGAGGATGGACAGCTGAATGAAAACAGATAAACTCCACTAAAGTCAGTCCAAATCCCTTTTGGAATACATTTATAGTCTGCTTAACTTCAGACAAACATTTACAAAGCATCTGAAGTGTAGGAAATGTGTTTAGATGTTGGTGTTAACTTGTCTCAAGGCTGGGCCACAATGTGTCTGGGATTAATTGCAAATATTATTACACGCGAGTTATGTTTGTGTGAGACCAGCTGTGTTCTCGTGTAAACGTTGAAAGTGATGACGTGGCTATTCAATTGGAAATCCGCCATTACTTCTGTGTGTAATGGCTGTAGTGTTTGCAGTGGGGCTCACAGCACCCCTGCTGGCCTGGCTGAAAAACTACAGCCTTCTCAGCAGATCACTATACTAAATGTGTGATTGTACATAATTTTGATAACACTAAGTGCCAGTCTTTTGTCCTTTGGCTTTCTGTAAATGTGAGTGGAGTTAGTGCAATGCAATTAGTAAAAAAAGAGGACTAAAGTGTGGACAAGTTGTGTTGTATTTTAATATATAGTACAAGGTCATTTTGGGCAAGTTGCCTTCTTATATCTGCTCCAAGTTCATTGTTCTCCAGAACACACATCACTAATATAAAGACACATTTAATTTTATTAATTAAACAGGAAAGGTTTAAAGCAACATCAGAGCTACAGTTAATTGGGCCGGACTTTCCTAGGGGCTGGTTTCAAGCAGGTTCCTGTTCTGCAACACAAAAACAAAGAAGAAATACACAAAATTACAGCAAGGACAAAGACACAGCAATAAAGCATCATAACCATCACAGCCACAACACATCCACACAATAAAAGAACTTTACAGAAACCATGAGAGTCAGTGGTCAGTTGTGGAACAGAAGTCCTTGTCCTGATGTGGTGAGGAAGCTCATTCCAGACTTTGGAGAATGTGTGGAAAAATGACCTTTGAACATATTTGGAACATTTTGGCACTGTTGCTTGTTCAAGAGGAAAAAAAAAAACATCTTCTGAAATGTTAGGTCATTTTAGTGCACATTTTACCAATCGCATGTCTCAGAATCATTAAATCAATGTATATTTTGGGATTTTAAAGTTATGTGATGGTACTAGCTAAAAATTACACAGTTCTACTTAAACCTAAGCCTCAGTAACAGATATTTCTTTAATTCCAAATGTTTTTACATGTGTCTGTGTGGGTCTTGAATAGTCTTTGGAATTTACAAATTAAATCAAGAATCAGAAAAAGAGGACAGACTGAGGCTAAGAGATTGTTGCGGTTGCTACTTTATGTTAGCATACACTTTAATGGATACAGACTGTGACTAAGCACCTCTTATTTTATCAAAATTCTACACCACATTTTGACACATAGATAAAGCTCGTAATGATATTAAGTAAAGCTTCTGAACTCAGCCAATTAGCATTTGAGCTCAACTTTTTTGGCAGATAACGACTGACAGAAAGCCTTTGCAGCACCAGATTGTAATGCAAAATGAAAAACACAAAATATTCAAATGTGAGTTGCATCATTTGTTTCTGGTGTAAACACATTTGTTTCAAAAGCAGTGAAGAGGCAGCAGCTGATGGACAACAACAGATGAGTCCACTCTGAGTCCGTCCTGGTGTTGGTTTCTGGGGGTTATAAGATTACCATCGATCGGTGCTGATAAACACAAAGCTCAGCTGGTGGGGGTCTCAGGGAGCAGTACAGCACCAGACTCTGAGAAAACCCATCTGATTCCTCTGTCTCCAGCTCCTCATCAGGCCTTTGGCAGAAAAGCCCTCTCACAAGAGATTCATAACACATCAGAGACACACATGTTGTTTAAGACATCGCTTTTATCCGTTAATAACCTTGCCGGGAGCAACACAGTGAGCTTTCTTTTAATTTTATATTACTTGGGGTAAAAATAACAACTGTGTGTTATCTTATAAAACCCTTTTCCTGATTCGAAAACATCTATAAAAGCCAGTCATTATCTAAAAGGCAGCATCTGAAAATGGAAGTAAAAAATGTCAACTTGTTTACGACAGATTTGAAGAATTAGATGTTTGTTACATTTGCAGCTCATCCAGTCAAATTATTTTGCTGAAAACCGCTTCTACATGCATCACTGTTTTTGAGTTTTGTACCTGGATGGGCCGAAGCCTGGACAATAAGCCATCTAATTTGGGAAAGCCTTGTATAGTTTTAAACTCTCTTGTGTGATTTTTATCGTGCTATGAAAAAACTATGAAAAAATATATATAATTAATAAATAATGGGCAACAGTTTGTGAAAATTGGGGGCTCGTCCAGAACATATGGCGAACCACTGCTGCTGCCTTAAACACATTATGTAAATTCCAGCTCAAGTTCTAAATCTGGGCTGATTCATTTACTGATTCTGTGATAGTTGTGTTTAAAGTTTACGTCTGTTTATGCTGGAGTTAGCCTCTAAAGAGGGACACAGACCTTTACAGTGGATTACACTGAAGGCTAACTGTGTTAAATCGCCCGAGGACTTACCAGACCGGATCACAATTTCAACTCACCGGCATAAATAAAACCATTCCTGCTCTGTTGGAGATCACACTCCAGAAAAACAAAGATATTTGCATCTTCTTTGCAGCAAATAAAAGCCAGATATACCCAGGTTTCTGAAGAAGAAGAAGAAAATGTATTTATAGAGCATATTTTGTTCCAAAGTAAGTAACTTGTGTGATTTACAGAAATGACACAAAAGTCATAGCATAAGACAAACTGAGAATAAAAAAATAAAACAATAAAAACTAAATTAACATGAACAGATGTATTACAGTCATTAATAAACAAGAGTGAGTCTACTTTGGAAAAAGGTTATTGTTTTTTTATTTTGTCTGGAAGTGAGTTCCATTTTTTGGAGAATAATGAACAAAAGCAGCTTCAGCAGCTTTGGACTGAACACAGGTCTGACAGGAGACCAGCAGCTGAAGAACAGAGTCTGTAGCGCTCTAATGTTGGAAATAGTGTGGATATTAAGACATTTGTAGACTAGTTAGTGTAATAGTTCAATAATTTGTTAGAATAACTTTGAGGTGAATTTTGATCTGAACTGGTGCCAGTGCAGAGACTTTAGAACAGCTGTAAAATGAGAGAATTTCTTTTATGTCAAACTAGATTTAAACTGTGAAATACAGGCACAAGTTTGGCAATTTAATCTTTAATGGTTTCTATAACTAAACATACAACTCCCATGGTGCAACATTGGTTTTCCTTGCTGTTATATTGAGTATATCTTCTAAAGCGCGACCCTTTTAAGAAGCTCGGATTTGTCTGACGTCCTCTTTTACCGACAGCCTCTCATCATCGTGATCCAAAACACACATCAGCTCCTCTTTTTCTGCTGAGCTCAGCCGCCTGCCGCGCTCCACTCGCGGTAAATTTGATAAGATACTCCTCTGTGGTGAGATAAAACATTAGTCCTATCTGCTCCATCATGTTGCAGACACCGCGGGACAAACCAGCTCTTTAAGTGTTTTATTTCTCCTTCATTTGACGGCTTTATTTAACCATAAACCCTATTGACTTGTTAGTTTTACTGTTATCTATAGCCTTGTCTTTACTCGTCCTTCGTTAAGTGTTTTGCTAATAAAGCCAACAGGATTTAGAGCTGGTTGTTTGGAGAAAATACAAGCATGTTTCATTTCTGTTGTGAGTTTTTTTTGTTTAGTTTTTTCAATGAGCAGCCAGCCGAGCATTGACTCACTGATCTAATCTACATTAATGTTGCTCTGTGTTCTCAGCCTCGACTAACGATCGATACCAAACAACAAAAGCAGATCCCACTTTGAGAGTTATATCGAACATTTAGCGGTGCTTTTACAGACGGATATTTGTGTGTTTGTCCCAGTGGAAGCCTACTAAAAATGTAGAAAATACCCATTCCCAAAGCAAAAAGCACTCTTCCCGGAACTCATTTGCAAAGCACTTATTTCTTGTTTTAATTAATTCTTAGAAAAAGCATGTTCAAAAACAACTTGATTATGTTGTTTTTTTCCATTTGTGGAATATCAATAAAGCAATAATAATTTTATATAACTGTAGAAATTACTTTTACAGACCTCTTCAGCAGCAAAACATAATGATTCCCTTTTTGTGAATGTTGTATTGTGATTGGTTTAACCTCGTTCTTTCAAGGCATTTTATCACTTTCAGTCTTACTTTATGAAACAAAGACACTATTCTTACAGGACAAGCTATACTCAAGTTACTGTGTAAAGATGGGTTCTCAATTGCTGTTTGGTGTGGGTAACTAAAAATGCACAAAGAAAGGAAAGGTGGTTCTTGGGGCACTTTTACTAAACTCTTGCAAGGTTTGATTGAAACCTGAGCAGCACAAAGACCACAGACGTCTAAACAAACCAAAATCAGGAAGAGTCAAGATACAAGAGGGTGTCAGGAGCTCTTTAAGGTATTGTGCTGGAGGCCCTGATGGGGGAGCAGTCCAGTGGAGAATCAGAAGATGCTGTTTTATTTTCGCACCCTCTCCAGTGTCACAGCAGCTGTTTTGAACAAATTAATTAATAACTCGTGTTGAAATAAGCTATAGAGGAAAAAAGTGTTTTCAGGTTTATTCAAATAGCTTTGGATCTTCAAAACAGCAAGATGATGGATGCAGATGATGATGGAACACTATTGCACAGACATTTTATCCTCCTTCCCCAGGTGCACATTTAAGCACATTGGTGTAGCTTCAACACAGTGACAAAAAGAAGAAAGCTCTGCAGTTAGGAATGTTGGAGCAGATCTGGGAAATGAAAACAATCAAATACCATTTTTTCCTAAAATGAGTAGAAATCCTAGTGTTTATTTTAACGTTGAGATGCTACAGTGTCATGTGGAGAGAGTACAGTACACATTGTTAGATTAGTTTCTCACAGCTGTGCTTTTATCAACACGACTCTCCATCACTGTTCTTCTGCAGCTGCTCCTCCTCCAAGAACACACATTATTATTATTATCAGAGTTATCACTGAGAACATTAGCTCTGCCTTATGTTAGGCTTCATTTGTCTCGAGCAAAGCTACAGCTCAGCGGTTTCCTCCCACTCAACTGCTCAGGCTTTCAATAACCCACTTCTTCTCATCCTGCAGTTTTTTCTATTGTCTTACCCTTTTATATTTTTTTAATATTAGTCTGGTCTCTATTTCTACCAATGGCTTTGAGAGTCTGTCTTTTAGCTCCTCAATCAAAAACAGGTCTATAAATGGTCTAATGGTCTGCTTTGTTGGGTTTACCCTGGGTTCAATGATAAAAACAGAGGAATGTGGAAAATTTAAGTGATTGATTAACTGTGGCAAAGCTTGTTTTCACATCCAGACCTGGGTTTAGTCTTGATGTTGATTCAAGGCCATTGAAGAAAAGCTCACAGTGAACCAGAAAATTGAAGTCATTGGTTGTGGCAAAGCTCATCTCAGTCTTATGTTCTCCTCAGAAGCTTTTTGTGTCTATGTACTTCACTGCAGACCTTTTCACACAAGCTCTCCTGAGCCGTCACCGTTTCTGAAATAACTTTTAAAAGTCTTCAAAGTATAACTGTTGGTGTTACAGACTGCCTCAATGATTTGGTAAAGTTGTTTATTGGTGTCTAATGTTTCAAGAATACAGTTTAACATTAGCTTTCTGAATGATATGAAATGGCAAGACTTCATGAATGTTGCAGATCAATTATAAAGTCTGTTTAACTTCTGTTACTAAATGCACATGCAGCTAATGTAAAAGACTCTAGTTGAACCAGCAAAGCTACACAGTCCCTCCAAAGCCCAATCTCTGCTGCTAAAAACAAGCTGCTGTAGTTTGTTAAGCCCTGCCCCAGTAATTAGTCTGAGCCTTGATATCTCTGCCCGCAGTGAGTCTGGACACGTGTCTATCAGATAAAATGAAGGGACCTCGTGGCCTTTCTCCAGTAACAAAGCCTCTGTGATCCAGCCGCTGTCACAGCCGCTGCCTCTCTCCAGCTCCACACAAACCTCTTTTTTTACCCACAGAGCTCCATTGGTTCAGAGCCTCTCTCAGATTGTGCGAGTCCCGTTGCTTTGTGCGTGTGTCACATTGTGTCACGGCGAGTGGCAGGTAGCAGCGTCAAACACGAGGCAGGGACAAAAGGCCAGCGTGCAGTCAGACGTGGAGATGTAGCGCCGTGTGGAGAGTTAACCCTGAAACGAGACCACACTGTACCACGTCAGGGACAAGGTGCATGGATCCAGACTCGAGGAAAGATGAGGCAAGAGGAACAAACGAAAACTTACAGAACAGACAGAAACTTTCAGTTTAACAGACATTTTAACAAGGTATTTCCTGATTCTGAAAACAGAGGTGCATCAGAGCATCATTTCCCTCGCCCACCACATATACTTAAGTTAAAATTGGGGTTCTTCTTTCAAAATAAGTCTTGTTTATTAATCTAATTTAGAGCCAGGAAACAACTGGTTGCTGCCACCTGCTTGCCTCTTCTTTATTAATAATAATAGTTTGCATTTATATAGCATTTGTTTTGAGCTCAAAGCGCTTTACAAAGTCCATTATTCACATTTACATTTATTCATTTAGTTGACGCTTTTATTCAAAGCGACTTATATTAAGCTTCTATTCACCAGTGTTACAGCTGGAACACCACTGGAGGCAAGGGTCAAGTGTCTTGCCAAAGGACACAACAACAGTATGAACTGGTGAGCGCAGGAATCGACCGGTTATAGGACGACCGTTTTAACAATGAGCCACTGCACCCGACTTTGGTGACACATAGTGTAAATGAACGCATCTGCCAGCTCAGTTTTTTACTATTTACTATAGTTTGGTATTTATTGTAATGCTGTCCTTTGTAAAACAGGTCTCTTTTGAAAATTAGACCCTCAATGAGACTAAGCTGTATAAATAAATAAAAAAAAAAAATGTGAGCATAGAGATTTAAGGAAATTATATGTGTAAATTAATAAATAACTAAATATATGCAGCCCTAGTGGTTAGCATCTCTACAAGCCATTCTATTCCAATGTCTGTTGAATCCCAACACAGGCACACCTCATTCTACTGAATGAGGTGCTGATAAGGTGATCACTTGAACCAAATCTTATTTAATAAGGAAAAGAAGGAAAAAAAAACACTTCTGTGGTCATCACTATCCTCTTGCAAATGCTCTAAATTACAATATTTTTATTTGGAATTTGGGAAAAATATTGTCAGTAGTTTAAAGAATACAGCAAAAATGTTAATTTTACCCAAACACATACCTATAAATAGTAAAATCGGAGAAACGGATAATTTTGAAGTGGTCTCTTAATTTTCTCCAGAGCTATATATATATATATATATATATATATATATATATATATACTTTTTTTTTTTTTTTTGGCATAAAACATGTTTTAAAATAGACATGAGATTGAACGTAAAAAGTGTGTTAATAATATTTACTAATTTGGAAAGAGAGAGAAAACTTCCCGCAACTGCATGGGGATATGCTCTGCAAAGCATTCTGGGAAACATACTAACAGGAGCTAAAATAATGAAACAATGGATCACTTATAATGGGAAATATCGAATGATACGGACAAAAACAGCTGAAATTATGGATTATTAGCTTTGGTCATGGACTGTAACCAGTAACAGATCAAAGAAATGCAATTACAGATGACTCCATGTTTATTGAAGTTTATTATTATCTGTGGTCTTTATTTGAATCAGTATTGTCACTCGTAATACTATAACTATTGACATAGTAACTAGAAATACCCACTGTTGCCATTTTACAAGAAACAGAAACAGAAGTTAACATAAGTTTTTTTCTTGAGCAAAAGTCTCCTGACAAGGCTTAAAATATCAGAAAATTTGTTTAAATTCATAAAATTAGTGCTTAGGTTTAGTTTGTTACAACCTCAAATGTGTTGTCAAAACACCAGGAAGAACTAAAAAAGCCATTAAATATACCTTTAAATATGTATATAGTGAACATGGTGGAGCTTGATCTATACAATAGTTGTGGAAGAGCAACATATGGTGAATACATTAGGTTGTGGAGATATGGTTGTGATATGCTCTTGATTCACAGCTGCACATGAGCCTCTTGTGGGAACAGGATCTAACGCTGTGCATTGTACTCGTCTCTTTTACATCTTGCCGTTAAAACAAACACCCAGCTCCTGCCTCGTGCCTCTTTTCCCCCTCGTCTGCCCCCCCGTTGTCTCTCTTCTCATTGATGTCTGCTTTTCAAGAGCTCAGGAGTAGCACTCCAAAGACGTGTCGCTGTCTCTTCTTCCCTCCTCTCCATTCACACAATGTGCCTTTCAATTTTTAATGTGGCAGCTCAGAGAAGACGCCCCAAACAAGAAGACGTAATGACGAGGCCGCGTTTAACACACCACAGATACTTAGCTCAAAATATCCTTCTCTTTCGGTGGCTGATAACGCTGCTGCAGGGACAAAGAGAGCTCATTCAACATCTTCTCAAAATTAACAAGCCTCTTTAGTCTGGTTTGCAATTACAGAAACATTATTTGGTCAGAATTCATATTAGAGAGTCGTGTTTACTGTCTGTGTATCAGAGGAACAATTAGACAAATGCAGAGAGAATGAGGATTGATTGTTTTTTGTTCATTAAAGCCCACAACAGTTTGAGTTTGGTGATTTCATGAGATCATTTTATAAAGTCAGACTGTTTGACGAGGCTCAACCAAGACTCAACAGTGAGTATCGACCGTAGTGATGTTCATGTGCCTCCAAAAAGGGAAAAGAAAAAGGAAAAAGTAAAGCAACAGACAAACAGGAAATAAAGGGACAGGGATGGTGGTTTGGAAAAAAAGTAGGTAATTTGGGGCTAGTGTGGTGGTTAGTGACATGAGGGGACTAACCTAATTGCAGAAAATGACTGATCTAGTCAGTCATAAGAAACTCTTTGATTTAAAAGTTGAAGCTCAATGGTTTATACTTCTTCCTCCCATAGAGCAGGCGCACTGCAGCCTGACCTGAATGTGATAAATGTGAATCATAATCCCTGATAATGAGTGAATATGTGTGAGTGTTTGTGTCAGTATGAACCCTCACTGACACTGACCCAGTGCAGATGGAATAAGCTCCACCCATCCTTGACCCATCGCAGGAAATGGTGAGTTTTTCTGTCACTCGTACACAAGGCCTCTCTCAGTTTACGGGAAAGACCCTTTCTGAGCATTGAGATTTTTATTTTTTTTTTCTGCTGCTGTAATACCCCGAGGCTAGTGGAATTGGCAACTGGTACATGTTCTATTAAAGTTTCCTGATTGTCCCACGTCGACATGGAGCCCAGAAAAAAACATATTTAAAACAGTATCTGCAGAACACATGTTTCTGCCGAACTTGCAGTTTTGTGCATTTTCAAGAAAAAAAACAATATCACTTAATACTTAAAGAGGCACTGTAACGTTTCTCCAGAAGAGAGCATAGATCCTTTTACAGCAGACTATGGCTCGCAAACTGAAACTCTGTTTCAGGTAAAAAGCTCTGTGACTGTCAGTCTCTGTGAGGTGAACAAGATGAGGATTTGTCATTATGGCCGTACACTAACACCTGCCCTCACCGCCTCCACCTTTAGCACCCTTTGTTGCACAAACCCACTTATGTTCAGTGGACGCTACAAATGTGGTTGGGACAGTCCACAGTGTTCCCTGAGACTGCCCCGGGAAAAGAAGCATGCTTAATGAGGGAAGAAAGCACAACATCAGTGCATTGAGCACAATATGAAAGTTTCCTCCAAACATACTGCTTCAAAAAGTTACGTGTTGCTCCTTTTAAAATATCTTTTACTGTATGATGTGTGCAACTTTAGGGCAAAATGTGAAGAACCTTCCTGTTCCTCAGAGTTAAAAAGCCCCTTCAACAATTTCAAATTAGGATCATATCTAATAAATTTGGATCTTTGCTTTTATCACAGCTTTTATATATTTGATAAGTGTGAAATTGTTAATTGTTAATCTATAATTTACTAGGTTTAGTAGTTAATCATAAAATGGGACTGTTCTTTAGGATATTTGAGTAATGGTTGTAGAGCATTTTGAACCTTATCCTTTGACAGTTACAAATTTGATCACTGACGGCATGTCGTATTTGAAGTACAACAAAACAAATGGAGTTTAATGAGTATTGACTGATTCAGTGATTGGATTTATAAAGAAAACACACACGTTAGCGCTGGGTTTGGGTGTAGCACTGTTTGAAGCAGCCTCAGTGATGTCCCAGCAGAGAGACGTCCACATCCATCCATCAGCGGGATGTGTGCAGCACTGACAGCAATGACAGGGACCCGGGCCGCCCCGAGCAGAGGGGTCTGAGGAGGGGGGGTCCTGAGTGACAGCTGCAGTGTTCGAGGAAAGAGCAGTTCTTCAGATAGACCTTACAGAGAAACATGAGTTAACAGAGATGTCTTTTTTTACAGAAAGTCTTCCTCAGCTCTGTTTGTGATTAGATTAGACCAGAGATAGAAGCAAATGTTGTGGCTCTACACTTTCTGTTTCTGGAAATAATCAAAACCCAGAAAATTATATTCAAATTGAAAACAACTTTATTAATCCCCAATGATTAAAAACAAACAAAATTATTTTTATTTTACCAAGTGATGGAAATGGACTTAAAGTGTGAGTTTGATCTTTGGTTTGTGTGAAAACCCTGGAACTAAGGTGTGTATGCATACCTTAAAACTAAATCAGTAACTTTTAATTGTGGTGTGGTTTTGTCATTATCTTCTGCAGCTGCTGGATTCTTGCGAGATTCTGATTTCACAAACTCAATCTAATCTACTTTGTACTGCTCTGGGCAAAGTGTCTGCTCATGTTTGAACTCTTTTCCAGTTTACACCAATGATGGGGAAGTACTGACGGCTCTGGAGTGTTTCATATCTGATGTCGAGACTACCGTTACTAATGTAAACCACATGGCATTTTTCTGATTGGATCAAACTGTGACAGTGACAAAGGGTTAATCCAAACTCTGACCATGTTTTTATGTTTAGTACCTGCTCTTTTGTGGAAGACATCACAAATTGAGAGTGACATGACAATGAGAGATACGACAGAGACATTAGAAATGGTCAGGTTTAATTCTTGCAAGAATGAAGCAAAACATGTAACAATAATACAGGATAAAGTTTGCTTGGAAAAGTAAACAATACATGAGATTGTATATCATGCAGTAAAGGCAAATTATAGGATATTTAATATATAAAAAATAATAGGAAATTGTAAATTATTATAACAAAATGTCACATGTCTATCACTTGCCCAAGTTACTTGTCCACGCACAAATACAAAATCTGTACAAAATCACAATTCGTTTTTTGGCTCTACACTTGTTTTTGGCTTTGGTTTGTGACACAATGCAGCTCCACTATTGTCAGAAACATTTCCAGAGCAATAGGAAGTGGCCATATTCTACCCATCTTCATACACATCAATAGATAAAGATTAAAAAAATTGGGAATGGACTGCTTTTATCCAGTTCCCTTTGCCTTAATGGCTCTCAAAGCACTTTGCCTCATTCATCTTTGCACTTCCACAGAAGTGCAGCCCAAGGACACTCTGACATATCGCCAAGAAAAGACACGTTTGAATCTCTACCTTTCCGTCTCCTCACTGTTCTTTTGAAAATGCCTCTTAATTTTTTTTTATATAAAAAGTCTTCCTATTGTCTTCCATCAGTGCATCTCTGACAGAGTTTGAGTGACTGGCCGAGTGTGTGTTTTGCTGTGATTAGCGGCTCTAATTAGGATCCTCGCTCGGTTGTAAACACAAGGGATTAGTTAGCGACAAATACACCTATCAAAGCCTTTATTCAATAATCAGACACAAAGCTGCCATTCTTCACATACTTTTCCACAGGTCTAACTCCAACAATACAGTGTTTCAGAAAAATATGTCAGTTACAAAGATAATTAACAATGAAGCTGAATCCATGTCTGCTTTTGTCATTATACTGCACACTAGAACACTTTTTATAGCATTTGATTAAAACAACCTGGTGGGTATGTAGGCAGGAAGTTAAATGGATTGAAATCAAGACAAAATACTGTGTAACTGCTAACAACGCCCCGACTGAGTAAAAAAAAAACACTTTTAGAGAAGTTTTTTTCTAGTATAAAATTTATACCTAGAGTCACCGCAACATCTCATTGGTTCCCGTTTCTAGAATCAAACAGATCAGCAGCTGTCAATAATAGTGTGACCATGTCTACAAAAACACTAAACTGTCCGGATTCTGCCCTCTCTCTGTCCCTGATATCCTTATTTTTAACTACTCTTAAAGCCAAAGCAGAGCGCTGTGCAAATAAAAATGGTCTGTGGAGTTACCATGGTGATAGCAATATCAACCAATAATTGCAATTAGTTACTGTTTTTAAGCACTTTTTACAACAGAGTAAAACTAAGCAGAAAAGGGAAGGTGAAATCATAATTAAAAGCACAACTGATAAATAGTATTTCATAATAAATAAATGTTGTAATGGGTGACAAAACACTAACTCACCTGGTCTCTTTAATTTTTACTTTTGTATGCTTCAAATATCAATATAAAGTTTAAAGCTGCCATCACTAATTGCAGATCATATGCTCTACAGTGTCTCACCACAATAAACCAATACAACAGAACTACACTGTCCTGGCATTAGACTGGTTGTGGATGAAATTCACCTGGTCCTGCCTCAGACTCAGCTCTTACACTGTTCTCTGTCTGTGTTCCTCTCTGTTCTCCTCGGCTGTCAACCAAAATGAAAATAAGAGAGCAAATCTGCATTTAATTGTGTAATCATTGGAGGTTGGATCCTGTTTTTGCTTTTGCAAATGATAAAACACGAACAATCTGAACAGCCTTTTTTCCTTCAGTTTTTCAGTGTGTCAAGCCTTAAGAAGTTACATAGTGTAGCTTTCATGAGAAAAAAAACCACTAAGTAATTATTCAGGAATGATTCTTTGTCAAGAGTAAGTGCAAGTACATTAGAAAGAAAGACGAAAGCTGTATTCCTTACATGCTTCAGTTTCTTCTTGACATCACTTTGAAATTTATTCTGGACTTCAATCATGAAAAACCAACACAAATAATTTTTTATTGCCAGGCCGGTCTTTGGTCGGTTCATTGAGGCGTTGAGATATCTTTCACAGCAGCCTCCTTAGACTCTGCGTTGTCTGCTCTCAAGGCTTTCTTCACAACCTTGGATGCAGTTTTAAACTTTGGCAGCAACTCCACTTAAGTCCAGTTTCTTTTTGATTGTTTTTGGGTTTGAGAACCACTCCATCTGGGACTTTAAACTGGTCCAGGGCTGCCTTTCCCAGCCCTGCAACGATGTCAGTGTAGTGGTCCCATGCCCATTCATTAATTGGGACTTTTCAAACATTTTCCTGTTGAGAACCCGACTCACAAGCTGCTCCACTGAGAGTGCGTCAGTGAAATGTGGTAGACTGCTGGTCGTAGGTGGATTTACAGACTGCTGGGGACTCACTGGTGGAATTAGCGTCTGTGGTATGTCATCTTGTTGATGTACATCTTTTTTTAGACTTTGATCCTCGTGCTTCAAACCTTCTTGAGTGGTTAGCTCCTGATTTGCTCTGAAGGTCTCAGCTGCAATCACAGCTTCATGGGGACTTGGTTAGGGTTAGGCCTTGAGTAGGTCTTGGTTTTCTTGCGAACTTTGTCCTCTATACTATCCTCCAGAAAGTGACAGTTTTCTGGTTTGTGCATATCTTCTGGGCTTTGGCTCTCCTCTGAATTCTTCTATAAATCTTGGATGTATTCTAATTGTTGGGTGTCCAAGGGACTGAACTATACTCTAGTCTCTGGCTGTCTTGTGAACCTTGAATGTCTTCTGAAGTACCCTATTGACTTTGGATGCCGTCTGGTCTTGGGGTTTTGGATGGACTGGCTGTCGACTGAAATTTTATTGTTGTGTAGAGTTTGGCTGACTTTGGATGTCCTATGAAGTGTCCTGTGGGCACTGGTTATCCCCTTGTAGACTTTGATCGCCCACTAAACTCTTCTTTGGACCTTAGTCCAAGTTAGTTAGTTTTAATTACAATGTGTTTTGTAGTAATCCTGCCTGTGCAGGAATATTTTTTTCCGATGCAACTGGAAAGCTTTATTTTTAAAACCATAAATAATACAAGCTATTTTTTAATCAATTGTAATGTGTTGAATAGCTCAATCTATTACAATTTATAATTTCTACTGCAGCTCTTATTGAGGCTGACCAAATTGGTTCTTAATTGATAAACAGAGATGGGACCAAGTCACACAAGTAAGTCTCAAGTCTAAACCTTCAAGTCTCAAATAAGTACCAAGTATTTTTTTCCTGAGCAAGTCAAGTCATATTTGTTATTTATTTATTTTGCGCACAAAAACTATTCTTGTCGCTTCATAAAATGATTGTAGAACCACTTTAGTGAGATGGGCTTAACAACGTCTTTATTGCCTTTTATGGGTTTCGAGAGGAAATGACATTGATGTTAATGAAGGCCAGTCTGAGCCATCGGATTTCAACAAAACTATCTTCATCTGTGTCTGAAGATGAACAGAGGTCTTACGGGTGTCGAACGACATGAAGGTAAATAATTAATGACAAAATTTATATTTTTGGATGAACTAACCCTTTAACATTGTAGAATTGAGTCATTTTTCTGTGTGTGTGTTCAGGTGGCAAACTTAGGAAAAGTCTCGTACCACTCAGATCAAGGGAAGTATTTTAAAAAAATAAATCTAAATTATTTTGCCCACATTTGTCTCCAACACAATATGAGGGCTAATGGCTACTTTAGCTATTATTACATTAGCTAACTACCAACTAACCAGATAACATTAACAAATTGAAAAGCACTTACTGTGCCGAATGGCCCATCAAATAACGGACGAAAGGAGGTTGTCATCTGGCTGTCTGTGATTTTAATGTTGCATGTCTTGTAACGCGCTGTTCACCTTTTGACATCTTGGGAACAATTTTTGAAACCGAAAGCGGTGACCCTTGGTACCCCTCCGGCTGACACGTTGATCTGATATCTGATCGAAGTGGGTGTGGTGTGCGTAAGGTACGAGAGGTGATGATAGTGTCGTGATCCAGTCATGACAACGCTGGGTCAACTTTATTTTTTAAAATAATTGATATCTAAATGCAAACTGAAAACAGGATGTGATTAACACTCAAGTCATTCAAGTCATTGTGTCTCAAGTCAAGTCAAGTCCAGAGTCTTTAACTTCCAAGTCCGAGTCAAGTCTCAAGTATTTTATTTTTTGTCAAGTCAAGTTACAAGTCAAAAAAATAGCGACTCGAGTCGACTCGAGTCCAAGTCACCAAGTCACAAGTCCCCATCACTGATCATAAATAATTATAAATGTGCTGCATTAAACTATTATTGTTTTTACTCATCAATTTCCTGTTAATGACACCTGTCACTAGCTCCTGCAGGATGAAGACAGGAATTACATCACAATAGGCAAGAGTGTACCGCAGACCGACAAATTTACTTTAGAGATGAGGAAATTTGCATTGCTTTAGTGTCACAGATTATTTTCAACTGGGGACACGATCAGATTTTCATTGATACAAGAACTGGACAGATCGGGTTCAGCTCAGGACATAATAAAAATGACCTGTGTCTTTGAGCTGAGATGTAAAATAGGGGCAGCTTGTGTTTTTTTGTTGTTTATGGAGAGATCGATGCTGAATGATGGCCTCAGTCGACAGAGAAAACAAGCTCTGACACCACATCTGTGGAAGTCTTCGATCAGGACTCAGACGACACACAAAACCTTCACTATGGATTTCCTCGGCTTTCACTCGCACTGTGGATGTGCTTTTTCTTGTTCCCTAAAAGAAGACATAACACTCATTAAATATAGTTTGTATGTTGCTTCCACACAGCCTCCGGCGACGTGCATCACACTTCTGTTAAACGTACGTGAACAGAGCGGAAGTAGAACAGGTAACGTTAAGTTCCCTGACACTATGATGCTTCATATATATATTGTTCTTCATTACCATCTTACCATAACGCCCTAGTGCTGTGTATTAGATTTGCTGTATTTTCCAGTCCTATGTTTGCTCTGTGTTCTAATAACAGTTCAGTTCAGTTCCAAAGGAAGACATTGGTCAAAATATCAAACACCACTGAAATGTTCTCAGTCATGCATAACAACCTTCTTTGCATTTGTCTGTCAAATTAAAGCTTTCATTTCTTTATTTGTGTAATTCATGCTATTCTCAAAATAGTTTAACGTGTTACCCTTTGTGTGGTCATTTTAGAAGCTATTTCGTTTTTATGGCGTTCATCCTTAAAAATTAACTGTATAAAATCAAACATTCTAATAGCAAAAGTTTCTTTTTTTAGACATTAAGCCTTCATTTAACCATATAATATATTACATATTATTATATTACATATAACATATATTTAACAATATACTGTAAGTTAGTGTAGATTAGATTGAGTATAATTTGTCCAAGTGGTTTTGCTGTAGCAATGTGGCCGACCAATCACACAGTAACTGTCAATGCACATTAGCTAGTGTCCAGTACTTTCTGTTTCTACAGCTGCCCAGAAAGGACAAAGTTGCTTATTTTACCAGCCTAGTCTTAAAAGTGTCCAGGCTTATCACAATATCACCAGGAAATTGTACGAGGATAGAAAGAGTTCCTGCATGTAGCATGAACGTTGCTGAAATTGTTAGAAAATATCAGTTGGTTTGTACAAACGCTATATATGTAATGGCAACGTAATAAAGTAATACTGCTATTATTATTTCGAGGGCTATTGCAGAAGAATAGGTACGGCTCAGGGAGAGAGGAGGCAAGAGAATGATTTTAGCTTTTTAGTTGGTACCGTGTATTGAATAACAGACAATAACATACAAACACATAGAATGGATAATGAATGGCCATTCAGTGAGATTGAACTCGTTTGTTCTCGTTTGTGGTGTTTGGGCAATGGCAGTTGGCTCCAGCTTCCGGGTAGCGCGTAATAAAGGCATGTAATTGGTCGGCCTTGACCACGTGACCTAAGGCACGCACAGCCCGTAACCCAAGAGCAACAGTGAGCAAGAGGATGCAGCCAATACAACCAACAGGGTTTCGACACCAGTGTTACATGTACAGTTTCAATAGTCCTGAATGTGAACCTCAGCAGGTTTGAGGTACGTGGATTTACCGCCACAAGATTGTTCACAATCTTATACATGAGCACAAGCTGTAGGTGTTTGTGGCAAGACGGAAGGTCATCCAGAGACGCTACTTTGTGGGCAGTAATCAAGGTCCCACATCTGCTCTCCTTTTTATCCTCTCAGTTTTATACTTCCAGGTAATACCCCCATTTTGGCTGGGGGTGCTGCAAATTAAAGAGTTAAGTGTATATGCAGCAATGTATTTTTTGCTTCTGGACAATGCTTGAGGTTTCTTCTGATGAAGTTCAGGGTCTTTCTGAGCTTTCCAGTGAAGATCACGTCTGCCGATGACTTCCAAGTATTTAGCCTGTGTCAACTTCGATCACACTTCACTACACAGAGAGTAGAAACATGTTAGTGTTGGTTTAGAACCGTGAGAGGGAAGGATGGTACACTTGTAGGGCACTTTCTGTGACACGTTTAAACTGAGTTTGTCACCAGCTCCTCTTTTACAAAGTCAACTTTCCAGCCATTTCTTTTTTTTTTGTTCTCTTTTTTTTTTCCCCATGTGACTCATTCGGACACAGTTGCCATGGAGACGTATCGCTGCTGTGGATGAAGAGGAGCTGTTTGTGGAAACGGATGAAATGGACGCAGATCATTCACTTAAAAAAAAAATCAACAGCAGACGAGTCGCGTGGGATTACAGTCGGGAAAAACACAAAATGTATTTGTTTAAACGCTCCAAAAACACTTTCCACAAACAAAAGGAGACTGAAACACCGGGGCACAATAATAACCTGCTGGTGGATTTGGTGGAAAACAGCTCGAGCAGCAGAAAGTCGGCGGTGGGAGGAAAGACTTCTGAAAAGAAAAGGGTCTAATTGAACCAAATTACAATGTTCTTTGCAAGTTTAGCAAAAAGGTACAGTGTCTTAACCAAACTACTTTGGAAAATCAGAAAATGGTAAAATTTATAACAATATTCAGCTCTTTAAAAGCTGATCATGTTTTTAAATGACCCTCGAGACCTCGACATTAGAGACATGTCTCTACAAAGTATCCCACAATGCATTGAGAAAAGCTGTGAATTGATAGTAACATATAATATGTTGTCATGGATTGTAGGAATGGAAACAATGTCAAAAAATAAAAAATAAATAAAAAGTTTAATTTAAACATTTTTGAAATGTAGTCATCTGATCATCATGTAGTCAAAAAATAGAAATATCTCAATCTTAATTAAAAATGTACATTCAGCAGAATATAGTTCATTGAGGCTTTAATCCATCTTTGTTTATCCTCCTCTCACCTCTGTGTTAACACTAATTTCCTCAGTGGACATCATTAGTGCTTTCTCTTGAATAATACATATTGCTTTAACTGCTTTTATGGAGAGATTATCTTTGTGTACATTTGCCATAAGTGAATTTATCATTAAGGTACGAGCCGTCGATTCAAATACTTTTCTTTTTCTTGAGATTAGGCTTTTCTTTGAAGGATTGTTTTTAATATAATGCCATCTGACTGATATTTTCTCGTGACGTGTTGTTTATCGGCGTCTGTAGTCTGTCTAAAGGGTTGCACAAGCCTCCAGTTCACAGCTAATTATCAAACACTGGAAAAGCCTTTGAGTACGCTTTATGAATATTTATGATGTTATGTTGCACTGTTGTACTTCACATTAATGTACGACACAGAAACCATTTTAAGTGGTGTTTAGGAGAAAATAAAAGGCTTGGTGTCTACATTGAATTGAGTGGGTTTTATCCTGGGTTTAGTTCTGGTTTAGTCTTGGTTTAGCCCTAGTATAGTCCTTAAAGTTCAATGTATTGTTATGCTACAGTGCTGGTTTATTCACAGTTTATTCTTGAACAGTTAAGCTAAAATACTGTCAAACGGTAAATACCCGTAAAAGTAAAAATAGTATATGACTGCAGTAAATGAATAACCTTAAAAACAAAAGCAGAAAATATATAACGGTGTGCACGTTGGCAGAGTGGTTAGTGCTGCTGGGATAGTCTCCAGTTACCCGCGACCCCTAACAGGACCAAGCAGAAGAAAATGAATGAATATAATATAACCATTGATAAGCATTATTTTGGTCAAACAAATAGGAAATTACTGTAATCACTGTAATTTAAAAAAAAAGAACTGCTTTAAATTAATGCAGAGATGGTTTGCAGAATTAAATTAAAACATAAAGTGCTGTCGTTTTACTCTAGGATTGTGTTTGAATCATATTGTTTTTTATAATGTCCCTATAATTATTATAATAATTGACCTTTTTTGTGTGTTTTGTTTACAGTGTAGGCATGTCACTCATGCTGTACCCTGAATTTATTAAAAGTGGAACATTACATGACAAGAACAGACACTACTTTTAAGATCTATTACATAATAAGTAAAGAAGTACTGTAGGAATCACAGGTCAGTGACAGATTTACACAATAACAAAAAAAGCATGGACTGTGAAAAATCACTGTAATTTTTTAAGATAGATTTAAAGCAGGGCTCAGAGCCGTTGTTTTTAGTCCAGTTCATGAACTCAACTTTTCTCTGTGAAGAAATAAACCTCTACTGTGTTAAACTTTGTCTGTCTCCAGTGTGTGCTTAAGCTTTATTGTAAAAGTGGTGATGGTGAACCAAACTCCATGAAGAGGGAAGAAAAGTTGTGACTCGACTTTGGTCTTTCTGTAAGTTTACGTCTTGACTTAGTCCTACTTCAGTCCTGCCTTATGCCTTATGGAGATATATGTTTTATTACAAAAGTCCTTTGATAAATGCTTAGCACTGAAATGCAGGTTTTGCTGGAGCAGACTCTCCACTCTGATTGGCTGAGAGCCGTCCGGTCCGTCGCTGAGGGTCCAGCAGTCTCTGAGGAGCGAACATTTTGGGCCTGAATGCACTTTATGTTCGGCCACTGCAGTTTAATAAAGCACTCTAAGTCTTATTGCTTTATGAGACACCGAGAACAGGTCACAACTGCAAGCATTCGATTTTAAACCCAATTAAACTTTTAAGGAGCAACTTTCTGAGCAATAAACTGTTGATGACAAATACCAGAGTTTATGAACCCAGTCCTTCGAATAAACCTCCTCTGTGTGTGGTTAAAAGAATGGTAAGTGGAATACTTTGGCCAAACAAAGCTTAAATAGTTGTATTTTCAAACATCTCTCACTGTACAAACTGCACAAATTTTAAAGTTGTCAGATCATCTCAATTCTAAAGTTCACTTTGCTTTCTCAAACCAGAAACATAGATGTAGATGATGTAGACAGTAGATGCTGGCTCCATGAAGCAGACACCAGTGTTCTAGTGGACGTGACCATGGTGCACATCAGAAGCAAATATAAGGTCAGTTTATTAAAGATGAAAGAAGCACAGTAACGGACACAATCTTCTTTTTGCAATTGATTTGTAATTCTTGTGTAATTTTCTCATCCATCACAAATTAATCACAGTGAACAGTGCAGTCAGTGAGGGACACAGATCCTAGACTCATTAGGAAACGGTTGGCTTCACAGGAGGCATCTGTCGTACTGTACAGATAAATTTAGACCTATATCCATACAAATGTTAAACAATGTTGGCTTATCTATGCGTTTTATGGGTTATCCAAATCCATTTTCCCCGTTTACTTCCTCTGTTCTCTCTTCTTCATGAGTTTAATCGGCCAGACTTTGGTTCAGTTTGGTCTGGACCGAGACCAAAGAGCAGCTGTTTGGTCCAAACCATGATCCGCTGCAGCTTTCACACCTGAACATTTGGGTCAAACCAAACGGGAAAGTCTGAAAGTCTGGACCAAACAGCGCAGCTGTGAAAGCTCCCAAAGTAACCTGTGTCTCTTGTTGCTCTTGTAGCACAAGTCACTGCAAACAATTGACAACTTCAGCTCATTGCTTTTCCAAAAGACACCACTGGCCAACTGGTCCCTGCTCAAAATGTTATAATGATCAACACGTTCGTAATCCTGTTGTATTTTATTAAAGGCCTTTACATTCTCCACAAGAACAGAGAAATGTGTTCTTGTTCTTGAGGTGGCAGCCCTCCTTTGGGAGTTCTTGCAGCTTGTTCCTGACACATCGTCTGGGCAAAACTTTTTTCTTGTGGGTGTCCAAAAACCAAATATGTGATTGGTCAGAAATCTGAAGTGGGCGTCGTTATAGAGGAAAAGTGATAACAATAACTCACTTCAGGTCTGTCACAGTAAACAGTAAAGTCACAAGGACATGACTCTTGTTCAGAGCTAGGGATTTGGTGTCTTCACTGACAACAGAAAGAACCACACAACAATATGACTTTTTATTTTAGTCAGATCTGACCTTATGGTTTAATCAGTCAAAGTCAATCAGAGGCTGTCAGCCCTAATCTTGTTTCATAACTACATTTCCTTTTATAATAATTATTTTCTGATCCAACGATGAACAAAATTGCAAAAATATTTTTCTCTTGTAATTGAATTTGTGTTGTTTTATTGTGAAAGAGCCTCACTGATGAAACTGCCACCGACAAACCTCGCTGTTTCTCCAGATGTTAGCTTCAGATCACTCTTTCGTCAGCTCTAATTGAAAGCTGCAAATGGAAGGATCGAGGACAGGCTGTTTCCAAATGGCAGCCGCACAATTACCCTTCGTTTTGTTGTTTGTGTCGGGCCCCGGTTTGATTAAACTCAGTCGAGAGACACACAGCCCTCAGTGAAATGGATAAATCAGGTAGGAATATTACCACTTACTATTTTTGTTTTAAAAAGGAAGCAGTTCAAGGGCGAGCGCTGCCAAACAATTTAGTTTCTGAGCCGAGAACCGGAGCTGATTTCCTCCGTGGTTTGATCATTTCAACTCGTCCCAAAAAACGTAATTACAGCCAGACGGGTTCAGTGAGTCGGGTTAATGGGTCCAGAACACAAGCAGGGCACAGCGCCACCTGCTGACACTCACTGTGCAATGAGACAAAAGATTGATTTGAGATGGTTTGAATCCAAATCCTCACAAAAGACAAAAGGGATAATGTGATTTTTTTGTAACCAAATCAGCAATAACGGAAAAAGTATCTGTTATTTTTAAAGGTATGACCAGTAAAATAAATGTTAGATTTGAACATCACTATATATTACATTTTTTGATGGGGACCTTAGACTAGACACATGGACATGGGTGCGAGACAAATGGCGTAAAGCAGTGGTCCCCAACCCCAGGGCTGCGGACCGGTACTGAAGAAGAAAGTTTATACAGTATATATAGCACCTTTCACAGACATAGTCACAAAGTGCTTCACATGCAGCCATTATTCAGACGCTGTGGTCTTCAGGAAAATTAAATAGAGCATTTTACAAACATAACATACATAACAACAGTAGCTGTTACAACATAACATACGTAGTTGTGTTATGGTCCGTGGGTCATTTGGTACCGGGCCGCAGAGAAAGAATAAATAACTTACATTATTCCTGTTTTTTTTATTATCCGAGTCTGAACAATGTTTTAAAAAATGACCGGATTTCCTCTGTTACATCCCTCTATGACTCACTCTTGATGCTTGTCTCAGTCATGTGATATGTGTGTTACCTGTGGGACTTATAAAAGTATAACTAGAGGTGAAACTATGAGTAGCCCTACTCTGTCCCAGGTGTGCACTCTTTCTGGAGACTTGGAATCAAGAAGACCCACCACTGGAAGTGAACTGAAAAAAGTTTGACAAATAAATTATGTGTGTTTAATATTGTTTTATTTTACTACTAATTTTGCTTAGTATTTATGAAAGTAAAGTTGGCTGTTCTTCATTGTGCGGTTATTGAACAGGGTGCGCTGATTACACTGAAGCAGGGCTGATTGTGGCATACTGTACATACCAGAGTTTACTGTGAACTCACCGATGATGTCAAACTAAGACACACGTGCTTAACTGGCATTCACAAACATGTTGTTCCTCTAAGATAAGTTTCTGATTAGATTCTGGTTCGTAGTTTCTGGTTAGAAAATAGAATTAATTAATTATGATGGAACATTGTTAAATACTCACATAGATTATACATTTAAATGGTTACGCACAGGTTTGCCTCGTTCATCCATCACTTCTGCCCTGAAAGCATAACCCTGTCCGTCAGCTCCAGAGTCAGTTTTATTGCTGTTTTAAAATGTGGTTTCTGCCCAAAAGCCCCAAAACAGACTCAACCTTTAGTGTAAAATCTATACAGGGCTTTGCTGTAATTTTGGAGTCTCAATTTATAATCACATAAATGCAGAGCAACTTGTGTGGGTCGAACACTGGGCTTTAGGACGGCTTTATAAGCCTCTCTATAAGTTTACACCTGACACTAGACTTACACCTGTTCTCTGAGATCTCTTAAACATGGATCTGGACTTATAGTAGTTATAGTTCAGTCAAGGTTTTTAGTTGAAGTTTATTGCTGGATTAGCAATATATTTGTATTCCTCAATTCTCTCTAAGGTTTTTGCATTGCATTTGTTTTGTTTTAAGTCCATGGTTTGGCAATGTCCTGCGGGACAAATAAAGGCTTAGCTTATCTTATCTTATTATTAAATTTAGATTTCTGTTTTATTTTAGCTCTGGTCCTTGGTTTAGTCCTTTGTTTGGTTTTGGCATCAGTTGACTTATTCCAGTTAGTCCTAGTTCAGGCTAACAATGGGCATCAGTTTAGTTGCAGGTTAGACCTTGATCTGGATTGGTCCTGGTTTAATCCAGATTTGGTCATAGTTTAGTCCTGGATTAGTCTTCTGTTTGTCTTGGTTTAGAGGGTTAGAGCATGTTTCAGCCCTCTACAGTCCTGCTGTAGTCTCGAGTTAAGCACAGGTTTAGTCTTGTCTTGGTTAGGAAAATAAATTATGAAGCTTCAACCCTGGGTTTAGTCTAAATTTAGTCCTAATCTATTAATAGTCTATAAATTGTGGATTTGGTTTAATCCTTGATTCAGTCTAGGCTGAGTTTTCTTCAGGCCTTGGTTTAAAGGGCACTTTAATCCTCTGTTTAATCCAGGTTTAGTCCTACCATAGTCCTGCCTATGTTTGGGTTTAGTCCAAAGGTTCAGGGCTAAATTAGGGTTTAGTCCTGGTTTAGCTGTTTTAGTCATTGTTTTAACCTGTATTTTGAAAACAGCAGTTTATGGCTCTAATCTTGCTTTACTTCTACTTTAGTCCTGGTTTAGTTCTAGTTTGAACCCATTCCTTTATAGACCCTGCACTGGTCTTGACTTGGTCTTAGCCCCCTCTTTTTCTCGTCTTGTTCTCAGTTAAACCCAGCCTCAGTCGTGACTCGGTCTTGATTCGTGCTGCAGTTTTGAATAAAAAAAAACTGTGTCCTCAATGTAAATGTGTCCGAAAAGTGCCGACAACGTGGATCTTTTTTTAGCCGACATTGTGCTTTGAAGCTGGGATTTCTGCATCAGCACGGCGCCCCTCTGCCTCCACCGCTCCTTCTTTAATCTGCTTCGTTTGTTGTGTTTTATAATCCCACTCTTGTTGTTTGCCACTGTATTAACCCATTTCACTCAAAAGCACCATCACGACTCGGAGTGGCTTTATCGATAACTTAATATATCCCTAAGACAATGATCCAAAACACAAAAAAATGCATTATGGAGCACAAAAAAAACGCCGACTTGTCTTGGGTTCACTCAGTGTTACATCTTTGGCTAGAATAAAGCATTTCTATCTCCGGTTTTGTACAGTAGCAGCCTTTCCTTGCCTTGTGTTGCTTGCATGTTGCCTCCAGCTCAGAGAATTTGGCAGAGCGGCTCATTCTTCTCTGTTTGTTTTTGTCAAAGTCTGCCAAAAAGCCGGTGAAGATGATTCAAAAAGGAGAAAAGGAGCTGTCTCTAAAATCTGTAAAGCCCAAGATCAGCTCACGGATTGGGAAAGTGGTGAACTGAGCATCAAAGTCTGACCTAAAAGTAGAAAGTTTGTCTTGTTGTAAAAGAAACTCATTAAAGGAGCAGGAGATGCTTGTTCCAGTTGGACCCCAGTGGGTAAAATGTAAAGTGCTCCTGCTGGCACTTTAATGTAGAAGACTCACAATGCAGAACATGAAAGTACAACAAAAAGACTGACACTGTCAACAAGGTAGTGTTGGAGTAGTCAGAAACTGTTTTAGGCCACTTTTCTTAGTGATTAGGTCTTGATCTAAACTCATTCTAATTGGTGATTGTCTCAGTCAAGGACAGACCAGTTAAGAGAGGAAATTTCATTCCCTTGGGATACCAATGTTTCATAGTGTGGTCTTGGTCTTGATCCATTAACTCGATACACTCTGGTCTCAGTCATGTTTTGTTTTAGTTACAGAAGTCTTGACTACAACATCTCACTGTGCATCATGTCTGTGGAATAAGTGATAACGCAACTGTGTGGCCATATATACCTTGGATGATGATGTGCCATTGGCCACCCCCTCAAAAATCTAGACCAGGAAGTGCGTTGTACTTGAGCACACCTGGGAGCACTCACACTAGTTAAACATGCCATACTTTAGATGTACAATGTGCTTTGGAAAGGCATGGACAGCCAGTGTGAGTGCACCATTAGTCTTCTGTTAGACTGCAGTTATATCCTAAGTGTAGTCCACGTTTACTTCTGGGTTTAGTTCTAATATAATCAAAATTTGCAGTTTGTTTCGTCCTAGTTAAAGGTTTAGTCCTCGGCTTACACTCAGTTTGGTCTTTCTGTAGTCCTGGCTGGTTGTTGGGGTTTTATGCTGTAGCAAAGCCTGACAGCTTTATTAGCCCATGTCTTCTCTCATTGTTCCTCATGTCCATCTTAGAGAGCTATTGTGCTACCTTACTGTGTAATTATACAGATTTAGCAACCACTAAGCCATTTCAAACCTAGACTTTTATTTTAAATTTAATAAATATCACTTTACATCAAAAGAAATGGCGCTATTTCTTCAAATTGTCACATTTTCACAAACAAATCCAAAAAGTACATTGTTTGATGTTTAATCTTAAAGCAAAGCTAATGATTTTAATGATGTCTCTCCATTTACTCGTTTCCTTAAGAGACAAACTCCTCCACTTTGAATCCTCAGATGGCAGCACTTAACTCCGAGTAAACATTTTATCACAGACGACGCTGGTTTTAAATTGAATTTGAGTTTTTTTGTGGGAACTGCACTTTACTTTTGCTTTAGGAGAGTGACACACACTTGAGCCGAGGGATTTCATAAAGAAAAAACACATGACACTGCAATAAGTCGAGTCGAGCCGAGAGCATGCAAATCCCCCACAATGCACCGGGCCAAGTCTCTTTGATGTGAGGTCAGTAAACACAGTGTGGAGTGGAGGGAATTAGAGTTATCGGCCGACACAGATGCTTTGATGGAGGTCTGAGTGGAAACCGTCGAGATGAGGTTTAGGAGAAAAACAGGCGACAGCAGTTAACCTCTTTATGTCCACACATCTGCAAAGAATGAGGATTTACATGCTCTTTAGGATCTGGGTCTCAAGTTTTTGTATCTGATGAACTGCAGATCAACTGAGCATGTGCAAAACTCCAAGTGTCAATACCAAGGCGATGCTTAACTCAGCTGGTGTTTGAGATGGTGTCTGCTTATCCTGTGAGTCTGATTGGAACAAGAAGGTTTAATGATCAGAGTTTAGTGAATCTAAAGGTGTTTACAACAGAGTTTGTTCCTAGTGACTAGTTAGCTAAAAGCTTTATTTTGGATTTTTTTTTATTGTGATAAAACATATCCATTTAATAGAAATGGAAACAATTGGACCAGCAGAAACTTAAGCCACCCCAAGGAGACATTTTCAAGTAAAACTCTTTCACTGTCACTTTAAAGTCTAACGTAGATAATAGTTTATGATGTGGTTAACAGATCTTGGTTTAAACCAGGATCTTAAACTTTAAACTTTGATGGTTTAGCTGGGCCATAGACTCCTAACTATTACTGCCCTTCAGCCGCTCATTGTCCTGCGCTGGGACACTGACGGCTCACTCCTGACATGTTTTTTTTTTTTTTTTCTTGCGCCTCTGTTCATGGAAATGTGGAAAACAAGCAATGTCTGTGAGAAACTTGACTGTTCAACAGTGGTTTGTGCTTCATTCAGTATTAATTAACCAGGAAACTAAACTACAATGACACATTACACATTGAATAAGTGACTGGACTTTTCTTTTCCAATCTTCTCATCTGTGATTTTTATTTTAGCTAATGCATGTTTTAGCTAATGTCTTACAGAAGAACTACACTCGCTCAACCAAATGTTGCATAGATAACTCTAAACATGTTAATTTTCTTCTCTTTCCTCCACTTCTCTCATTGTAAAACACCAAAAAATTACCCAGAATTAGTCTAAAATACATTAATAAAGCAGGTGTAGCGTTGGATGAAGCGGGGCTCGTCATTATTCTGCAGCTGAATCAACAGCTGTCACCAACAGACTTTATCTGCCGAGGCTAATTAACTTTAATTTTATGAGAAACTTCGCCAAAAGGCAAATTGATCCTCTGCCAAGGCTCATTTGAACTGAATCTGTGAATTTGAAAGTTTTATCCCTCAAATTTTAATTAAAATGGCTGCAGCGTTGGGCTCGGGGAGGGTTTTTAAAGCGGCAGCTGTGGAAAACATCTTTGTAAAACCTGTGGACGCGTTTTAGACGTTCACATCACACGGTGTGCTTCAAGCGAGAGATGATCACAACAAACTGAGTCCAGATGGTTGTGGAGCCGCTGCTTTTGAACCACAGCCAGGTCTCGCTGCGTTAAAGCCTAATCTGTTCGCCTCTGATCCAAGAGTTAAGGGCTTTTACAGAAGAACCTGCTCCAAAACACTTCCACCTCACCCATCACCGAGCGTCCAGCCCCACGGCTAACGTTACTGCTAAGGCTCCTGCCCAGACAGACTCTTTTTATGTTCTGTACAGCTTTAGACCTACGTTCAACACTAAAGGGAGCTCGGGTTTGAAAGGTTTTGACCAGAATGATGCCTGATGCAATACAGTACTACTCAACGTTTTGAGGAATACGTTTATATGTTTTAACTGCTACTGAGTCTATCTAATATGTAACCAGCGTTTGATTAGGGAATAAATCTAAGAATTTGGCATCATTGACATAATGTTTTATTATTTCACACAATGCATATTAAGGCTCCAGTCACCCGCAACCCCTATCGGGATTGAGCAATAGAAAGTTAATGAATGAATTAATTATATTTTGTGTATCAAAGACTAAAACTCAATAGTGTAATCTCCAGAGCCAGGCCTTTTTAATAAAAAAAAATAAAAAACTACAAAAAATTTGAAATCCAACAAAGTGTAATTTTTACATTTGTAGACTTTATTTCCTTTACTTTTATTGAAAGATACACAACCAATGTCTCCCACCATCTAAAGTAAATTTGCTGTAACTCTTTTGATTCTGACATCAAAAACTTTAATGTCACATTATCTTTTATTGGTCATAATCAAAATTCTTATGTATTCTTCTTTGAAACAGGCCTGCCGGATTTATACAAGCAATTTCTGTCACAAACCTGACAGAAGAAAGGAAAAAGACAGAATAAAGCACAAAAGAAGGCACTTTGTGAGAATCACTTCTTCAAAATCTGCTCATTACTAACAATTGAACTTGACACTTTGAGTAATTTAAATGTTCTGGTGTTAAAGTGGTTTAAGAAAGAGTAATGTGGCTAATATGAGAGGTTTTTCTGTGCAGATGGAGCGGCCCACGTGAAAGTGCAGCATGGTTCTGAGAGAGCGACAGGCTGCAGACGGACCTCAAAAACAGGAAGAAGATATCGGAAACACTTTTGGACATATGCTCCGGGAACAGGGGGGGCAGGAAAATTGAAGATCATCACAAGAACGAAAACAAAAGTTCACAGTGAAGGAGGGTCTATGTGTAACAAGGTTTGTGATGTGGAATAAATCAGATCCAACGAGACATAAATGTGGTATAAATACATTTATGACAAGAATGAGAGGCTATTAGAGCCCTGGAGCTGCTAAACTGATGACACAGTAACAAATAACAGTACAGTTATAAAAATACCATTATTTATTATTAATTGTATTAATTTCCAGCTTTAACAGTCCAGTGTGAACAGGACCAGGGTCGGTCAATTCAACCTTGAACATGATACAGCTGACATTAGTAAATACGTTAATAATGTCTTTTGTGCTCACCAAATCAAACACGACACCTTATACTTACAGACAGAATCGTTTCTATAGTTTACAAGATATGCTTTATTTCTTAGAGACGGTGTAATAGATTTGAAACATGATGGGAGAGAGTGGAATGTGTAGTGTAATATTTTTGATGTTATGTGTTTTATTTCTGTATACTCATTTAGTTATTCATTTATGCATAAGTATATATCAAATGTCTTATGGTTTATACTTTTGTATGGTTTAAAATCATGTATGGGATGTTATCTTAATATGCACGTACCATTAATAGAATAATTAATAGATCTAGAAACATATTAATAGAAAAGAGAAAACATAATGTCAGAGTGTATGGTTTAAAACATGATTAGTTTAATGTACACACACACACAGTGAAGATCTAGTTGAAGATAGAGACTGGGGTGCCTGGTACCAAAGAGGTTTTAATTAAGGGAACTAGAACAAAGGTTAAAAGGAAAGGGGGGGTTGTAAATTTAAACTGTCATGTAAAAACTGTATAAAAGCTCAAGTTCATTTGCAGACCTTTAGTGGAGCTGGGGATAGTCTACTCGGATCATTTGTTGTCGTTACAATAAAGACTCTATGGCATTTGAAATGGTTGTGTGTTCATGAGTTGTTGCATACAATCATGCTGAAGGCTGAGGGGTCAGAATCAGACACGACCAATGACGCTGAAATTGAATCCGGGTCACCAGTATGTGCTCTCTACAGTGTTTTTGCCTGACCTGTGCATTTCAGTAGTCACCAAAAGTCTCATGTGGGTAAACAGAGGGGGATGGACAGAGCTGGATATGACCCTACATAGCATAGGCTGACTCCTCCACAGTGACTGCAGTTAATACGCTAATATCAAAACTACCTTGGTTCAAACATGAAAGCAACATAACCAAGCCGTCAAAAGTAAACTAAAAAGATGCCATGGCTTTGTACTCCGCTTACAGCACCAGCCACACTTTACAGGCTCTGTCAGCTCATCAGGTCTTCAGCAGACCTATGTAACTGTAATACATCTGTTTATTTCTTTTTGAAATATTGTTTGTTTGGTTTAATTGTTCTTTCTTCCAAGTTTGTTCTTTTCTACAACTTCTGTGTAATTTCTGTAATGCACATTGAGTTACTTTGCTACAAAATGTGCTCTATAAATACATTTTCTACTGACATTTTTCACATCAAATCATAAGATAATCTCCAGGTCAGAAATGTATACAGATTTATTTTACACATGCAGTCCCTCCACAGAAGACCAGGAGGATGGTGCATGTCTGAAAGGGTCTAAATGAAGAGTTCATTTTGCAAATTGTCAGTTTTTTTATTTTTTATTTTCTAAAGGTGATATCAGTCAAATCAAACTTGAGTGGCTGATTTTGGCTTTGAAAACAGGGCTATGCAAAGAATAAATTACAAGCCTTAGTTCACTGATTTCCAAAATGGCATTTATCTGTTTTTGCAAATGAACTCTTCAAACATTGACTGATTAGGCTGATGGCTCCGT